>OZ037775.1:12648449-12658449 GCA_964035525.1 Porites cylindrica | reverse complement strand
CTACAATAGTCAAGTACTTCGAAGAAAACATCATGTGTTAGGTATAAAATTGAATCCGCTATCTCTCCTTTTTCAACTGGCGAGATATCACCGTAATAATACTAATAAACGGCTTCAAAACAATGGCTTTCGTAGTATTCAAAGAAACCACATGTTTTCAGTAGCTTTGTGCATTATGCGCATGCG
Organism: Porites cylindrica; assembly: GCA_964035525.1. NCBI lineage: Eukaryota > Metazoa > Cnidaria > Anthozoa > Scleractinia > Poritidae > Porites > Porites cylindrica. The sequence goes on along the minus strand of OZ037775.1, from coordinate 12,658,263 downwards.
GGCGTGATGGCTCGCGCGCGTATTTTGCTCATACGACCCCGAACCACGCGTGTTTTTTGGATTTTTGTGACGTCAACGTAGTTAATTAACCGTGAATTTCTTGCATTTCCTTCGGTAAATTTTTTTAAAAATCGCCTCATTTCTTAACAGTTGCAGTACCTTTGTACTGTCCTATTTTCGTTAAAATCTGTAAGAGCTAAATCCCTCCATTAAGAAAAATTACAAATTTCAAAATATTGGCAAAACCGTCTTAACGACCCCATGTTTTTTCCACTTTAAAATGTTAAGCAATATTGTAATATAAAGTGGCAAAGTTTAAAGACATTTCACAGAGGGAAATAAGAAATATTAAGAAAAAATGATCAAAAATGACAAAATTACTGCCTGTCTAAGGATGCGATGTTGCCATGGCAACGGCCTTAATCCAGAAAATGAAACGTGATAAAGGAGCCTTTTTATATGGGTAACCTTAGCGGTGAATCTCGTGAACAAAATCGCAAAGACAAAGTGACTAGATTTCGTTCTGTAACATATGCTAGATAGCTAGGGTTATTAGTAAATACTCTAGGGAGCCACCTTAAACTGAACGAAGTGAAAAATCTTCTCATTATTAAATCCCTGTCTACCTGGATTTTCTGATTCCTCAAATTCCGAAAATGTACGACCTCATTCTGGTAACTCTTATAAAAATGCAACTCCATTATAGTCAATCCAGCCGTGAAAATGCGATACAATCCAGCGACAATTCCCGATTACCCGATTACTAGGAAGTACCACCTCCCCCCAGCCCCCCCCCCCCCCCCCCCCTCGGGGAGGTCGAATTCACTGAGAAATAGAGGAAATTCCCGTTGAAAATCACTTCGTAAAGTAATCAGCCCACGACAGCTAACCGAGGGCTAAAAATATTTTTTTAGTGTGTGTGTCTTTTTCTGATTCGTACGTGAAGTAACAGATTCAGTCGCGCGAAAGGTGAACCGAGCACGAAAAAAAAAAACGATAGGGGAGGAGGCGAAGTGAGAAGGCAGTGACAAAAACCTCCTGTATTCAACTCCTTGAGATTTTTGAAACGCCCCTTCCAGTCTTGCCAGGAAGAGTTTGGTTAACGCGTGATGTGACATTTTTTGAGGTCTAAAGGCGATTGAAAAATATCATCGATATGGTCTCCGAAAAATTTCATCGAAACACCTTAATGTTTTAAGCTGAATAAAATAAGGTTTAAATGACCAGTAAACGAACTAAGTGCTACTTATTCCGTAATCCTTTCGGCTAGGTTAAAACTCTTGTATAAAAGCAATTGCCTGATGGTTGACTGCAGATGGTTGACTGCAGAAGGCCGAGCCACTACATGTTGTTAATAGATTTAAAGGCATTTCTCATGTTCTTATTACGTACAAAGTAAATGAGTGGATTCGCAGCGGACGGAATAAACGTCATTGTCAAACTCCAAGGGAACAGAATGGAGTGTAGTTGAGGATATGGCTTTTGAACAGTCGACATGGAAAGAGCTGGTGACAGAGAGGTGAACAACAAGCCGGCAACAATGCACATGTCAAGTGCAACTCTCTTCTCGCGCTGCAATACTATTGACATCTGGAGCGTAACTGCATCACCTAACTGAACGTTATGATGACGAATAGCTAGCAGGGCTCTAACATAATTGACAGGAGGGACAATCATAAAAAGCCCAGCAAAAGAAGTCACCAAAATGAAGCTTGGTAGAGAAGGCAAAGTGAATTGGAGGATTGTTAACAACAGCCAGATTATGTTTGCGAAGATGGTAACTTTAACTGCTCCTGCAAAACAGGATATCGAATAAAATAAGGTTAGTTTAAAGGCAGCCACATGTAGACTGATGACAATACACAAGAAGTGAAATTTTACTAAAAAGGAATTTTTCTTTTACGTCCTTGATCTTACTTTGCATTTGGAAGGTTCACGTCGTAGTCGGCCAATCAATGTTCAAGAAATGTACCAGCATGCGCGTGCCGAGCCGTTCTTTTGCTTGTAAACCAACTATTTTGTGACGATCTTGATGCCGTCCTCGCGGTGCTTACAGACCTAATATGGAAAGGGTATATTAAGGACTGGGTCAATTAAGGCACGTAAATTACATGAAAAAATGAAGGGGGTGGTCTATCTCTGTAAATATGCAACACATTGATACGAAACTTAGGTAAGAGCTTAAGCATGTTGTAAAGGTTAAGTCTGATTGAAAGTTGTCACAATAGGGGTCACGTGACTCATTTAGGTATCCAATTACCATATTTAGCTTCAGGCCAGCTGCAGGAGAACGTATTCACACTTATCTTAAAAAAAATTATGCGTGAAAAGTGTTATGCGTATCAGGATGTACACGAAACTAAGTGGAAGGAGTGTCCAGGTCACGTGGTCATTAAAATCTAACGATTTTTTTCTGTCACGTGACAGCCAGAAAACATTCATCAAGGGTAGGCATACCACAATTCCTGTTACATTTGGAAAGTACTTCAGATAGGTAAAAACAACACCACAAAAAAATTCTCAGTTATAGTATTTTTACTCCGCCTGCAGAATCCTTAAAGAAAAAATACCGAAGTGAAGCGTTACTTGGCCAAGCAACACGTTACCATGGTGTCAACATGTTACCATGTCAATCTCAACAAAGATAATTAATGGGATGACCAAGTCTGCAAACCTACCACACATTTTCTTTCAAAGATAGACTACCCCCTTACAATCCCGCTCTGTTTTGAGTTCTTTCGGTGTCGTGTTGATGTCTTGCGGAGTTAATTTTCACGTAGTACGATCAGTATTGCAGTATTCTACTTGCAGAATTTAATATGTCTACATTATTATTTTTGCTGATCAGGTCTTTATAGATCCTACGTTCTTTGGTATATTCGTTGGCGGTCCTCTGCAGTCCTTTGTGGTTAATGTTTGTAGCCCCTTACACTTCAGAGCAAAAAAGTGGGAGACCAAGGCCTTAATACACCTGAGTAAAGGTATCCAAGGCCTTAAGGCCAAAGGTCGAACTTTTCATAAGCCACCCAATTCTAATCTGGGTCGAACAAAATTACGCTAAGATCGTCTATTGGACGTCGAACTTTCACTGGAAGGAAGCTAAATATTTATCATTCATTTGTACAAATTTTTGATTTATTAGTTTAGTTTATGGCATTTGATGACCCACGTTTGTCCCGCAGACGAACTTTTCGAACTTTACCTAAACTTAACACCGGTACCAGCAAGAAGTGCGTTTAAGGCAATGAATGTCTCTTGAATCGTAAATGAAACCCTTTATTTATAACATGAAAAAAGTATCTATTGTTTTGACTTACACGGATGAGCCGAGGTGAACATTGAGATATGAAGAGAAACATAATTAATTTGTTTCTCTGGGTGAAATATAGGACACGAAGAAAAACCTTCTACGTAAACAAATTTTTGAAAGTAAACATCAGCAAGCGGTTACTGATTTCAAAGCGGAACACCGCGCGTAGGCGGAGCCCCATAGCTAAGTAAATCTACCCATCCCAGAAAATTTGGTAATCACGTGACCGTACACCGACCGCCCGCCGACCGTCCGTTCGCACCACAGGGAAACCAATGTTTACTCTCTTACTTTCTAGCTAGTTTGGGAGCCCAAGAGAAAACTAATTGTACATCAATGTTGTGATCAATTGACAGCTGTCAAGAAAGGGCATCCGCTGACCAGTATCACCTGACCGTACCGCGGGCTCAAGTGTCGACCCATCGAGGTCGAGTACTTTTTTGAAGTTATCCGCTGACAGATTATCAGTTTCAAATTATCGCAGGCTTAAGTTTATTTTTTCTAAATATTCATATCAAATATGTTGTGTTTATGTCAATATGGCCCCGCACTATTAGGATTTTGATTTCAAACTGACCTTGGACGCAAAATTCAGCCAGTTTTTTAAAAGTACAGGCGGGGAAGACCTTTTCTTTCTATGGTCACGCGTTGGTCACGCTCAACGTTCAATTTTTATGCTCTGATTGGTCAAAATTTGACAGGTGAGTTCATGCGGACAATTTATGGAGCATCTTGAAAGTCGTTACTTTGACAGCTGAAGCTTACAGAGTTTTGTGTCAACTGGTGATGTTTTTAACTGTTTTTTTCCTCCGGATGTACAAAATAAAATACAGCTGCTATCACGAGTCTTCTGTTATTCATGGCTGGTTTGTTTGTTTACTTAAATTTGGCTGTAGAAAGAAAACTTTGAGCGATTTTCTTGCTTCGAGGAGTTCACCTTGAGTATGTCTAAATGTCGCGGGTGTGGGTAAGTGTCGCGGGTAAAAATAAATCCCCAAATTAACAACAAAACAAAAATTTCTTTTCTTAACTTTTCTAACGAATTCTAGTCAGCAGCGCAAAGGAAGACTTCTTGTAGTTGTAAGATTTTCGTTTATTTCCGACACGTTTCGTCTCTTACTGAGACTTCTTCAGGGAATGAATACAACTAATAAAGAACTGCATATAAAACACGTTTTCTGCGTAAGTAAAAATTCCGATAGAAGTGAACAATAACGTAACTATGCTGTAAACGGACGTTATAAGAAACACCTTAATACACATGTTATTGCGTGTTGTCATATTTTGGGGACCATACGATCAGCCCTAATCGTATGGCCCCCAAAAACTCAACGGAACTATAGGACTCCATGAGGATAAAGAATCGATCGATCGAAGTAAACCTTGAAATATTCTTTCTTTTTGTCACTCTGTGAATTCAGAACTATGAATGAGAGGTTTACCCACGTGCACGGGTATTGTTGCCGTGATCAAGCCGCCAGTAACGTGGGAAAAATTCGATTTACCAGGACAGCAAATTCTTTCGTGCGACCGCGCCAAAATTGAGCACGAACGACGAATGAAAACTATCGATTCATACTTTTTGCTGAGGAAGTAAGTACACGCAAGTCTCATAAAAAAAAGCTGTGTTTTCGATGAACCAAATTATGTCTTCATATATATCTAGCCGGATTTATGAAAACCGTACTATCGGACTCCAGGAGTCCACACTGTTTAAAGCGGCAATTTCTAGTAAATGTCCAGAGCAGTGGTCTAATTACAAACGAGTCAGGAACGAAGTTACGTCTGATCTGAGAAAAGCTAAATCATCTTATTTTTCCATCATTTTTAATGAAGTCAAGTCCTCGAGTGCATACTGGAATCTTCTTAAAAGGGCTACCAACCCCAAGGTCCGCAAAAACATCGGGAAACTTAAAAAGGATGACAGCACCCTGGATTTACGGACTCGGAAAAAGCAAACCTGATGAACTCTTATTTTGCTACGATTGGCCTAAAGCTATCCAACACTTTACCCCCGCCTACAAGTTGTGGACACGGGATAACTTACGCAGACAAGGGCGAGACGGATACTCCTCGACTCACAGATGCCTACGTTTCAAAGTTATTAGTAGCGGACAAAATAAAGGCGCTAAAAACAAGAAAATCCACGGTTCCTGATAACATACCTCCAAAGCTTTTAAAGCTAGCAGGCGATGCGATTGTCCCGTCACTCCTCAGCCTATTCCGACTCTCCATTACCACTGGCAGGGTGTTCACTAGCTGGAAAACTGCGAGGCTTACTCCAGTATATAAAAAGGACGATGAAACCGACTGCTGCAGTTATAGACCGATATCATTGCTAAGCGTCCCAAGCAAGATCCTTGAATCAGTAGTCAACGACACAATTGTTCGTCACGTATATAAAGCTAATAATCTAGTCACGGACAAACAATGGGCATACCGCGCAGGATTTTCAACAGAACTGTTACTAATACAACTTACTGAAACATAGAGAGAAGCTGAGGACGCAGGCTTAGTGGTAGCAGTTGCCTTCATAGATTTTAAAAAGGCATTCGATAGTTTGTCGCACGCCATTCTCGAAACGAAGTTGGAAAGGGACTTTGGCATATCAGGGCTACTGCTGGACTGGCTTAAAAGTTAGTACTTAAAGGAAAGACAGCAATACACGCCTGTTAATGGATCAACTTCAGAGATGATATCGATCTCTTTTGGAATTCCTCAAGGGTCTGTCTTGGGGCCGACACTTTTCACTCTTTTCACGAACGATCTTCCCTCCTCAGTATCTTCCGGATCCGTCTATACGTTTGCCGACGACACAACGGTTTACTGCATAAGTGACACGGCAGAAAAAAGTATTGCCAAGTCAAATTCTACACTTCGTGAATTAAACGAGTGGTGCCTCATTAACAGATTAACACCCCACCCAAGTAAAAGTGAGGCCATGCTAATCTCTAGAAGAAATCCCCCGGTTAACATTCCCCCGATCTTTATCGGAAACTCTACGATTGAATGGGTATCGAAATGACGATTACTGGGAATGACCGTCGATGAGAAACTGACCTGGACTCAGCATATGCTGGAACTCAAAAAATCATTTGCTAAAAAACTAGGATTACTTAAGAAGTCGAGATTTCTCCCTAGAAACGTTCGTCAGGATCTCTATTTTAAGGTCATCTTGCGTTCAGTGACCTATGGTCTTATACTATGGGGATCTTGCTCCAATTCCGACTTATTTCAGTCCCTGGAAAGACTTCACTGCAGGGCTGCGAGACTTATCTTCCATTTGCCGAAAGGCATGGCATCTGCTGATGTCCTACAACGGGCCCAATAGCCGACTCTGTCTATTTATCATAAATTAGCCATTTTTATCTGTCTTCATAAAGTTCATAAAGCTTTCCACGGTAGGTTACCTGTCACATTAATCGACCTGATTTCTAAGAAACGGGCCACAAACTATTCAACCCGGACTTGCGCTTCTTTAATTGTTCCACGCTTCAACACGCGTTACATGAAAGACTCTGTCGCGTTTAGAGGCTCAGTCCTGTGGAATGCAGTGACCAATAACTGTAGCACCCTGACAAAAAACATTCCTTATCGTGATCTCAGGCTAAAGCTTAAATCGCAAGCTAATTTTAATGAATTCAGCTTCAAGATAACGTCTGCATCCACTTGTAATTTTAGAAAACATGACTTTGTATATACTTAAATTTATATTCACAATTTCATATTTGTAAGCGCTAATTTAGTTCAAACGTTTTGTCTGTATATACCCCTGGTTTTTAGTTTTTTAGTTTACTTGTAATTAGTTATTGCAAACGACCCCACAAGCTCATGTAGCTTTAATACTCATCGTTTTAAAATAAAGGCTATCTACACACCTTAAACTGACTCAACTAAAGTAAATATCGCCAAGAAACTCAGCTCTTACCCATGATTGTCTTAAGGTGACTCTCTTCTTGGTTCCTGATTAGCAAAAGAAACATTCAAGTCCATGAAAAAGACACTCTGGACTTGTCCATACACTCTAGCTGCTTAAAGGCCCTAAATGACGGAGGACGCTTGAGACTTAACCAAGTTATAAGCAGAGAATTCAAGGTTAAATCACCCCCCCTGACTTCCTCCACCCCCCCCCCAGCCTAGCACGTGCTTGAGGGGAATGCTTTCATTGGCCAATGGGCCTCAAACGTTACAAGAATTTGACATGACAAACTAAAGGCAGACATGACCAGTGCACTGACTCTCCCAGAGCAGGACTAACGGATGGTACGACGCTTTTGCAGCACCCTCCACCCCTAGGGATTGACATGGAGGCCCCTTTCCAACCCATGGCGAGTTAGCTCAGGGACTGAGCTTGACAATGAGACCAACCAGGACAGCAAGCCCCCTATGTTTTTTCTCCCCGCAGTGACCAGAAACCTGGCTATCGCCAGCTTTCTGTGCGAATATTCTGGCCCATTTTGAGGTATGTTTTCAAAAATTCAGCTAGATATAAAATTACATAGAAAACCACTTCTTTTAAGTGGACATGTCACATAAGCTGACACTGCGGACGCTTACACTGAATAAAGAATGGGTCAAGAAGGGGAGAGAAAACATAGAGGGTGGTCAAGAATGTAGTCCAAGGGTAGGGGATATTGTTTTTGTCAAAGAAGTAGCCACCTTTGTAAGATTTTGCAGGAGGACTTTATCATTTCTTTTTGTTTAATTTTCAAGGGCTCTTCTAATTGAAGTATTATATGGTCTTCTTAAATGTAACAGCTATTTCTAACTCTTTCATGTCTAACCTATCACAGCGCTAAACCCCGGTTTCACTTGCCATTTTCAGGTCTTGGCCGGGGGGGAGGGGGTTCTTGACGAAATTTTAATTTTTCCATTACTCAAAAATGAAGAGAGAAATGTACTAGGCATGGAGGAAACATTATTTAAGGCTGATCACTCGCAACATGGTAATTATCAAAAACAAACTGGCAGATGACGCATTTATGCCCCTAAAATATCTTTATTTGTCTTGGGTTGCAGAAAAAAGAGAAAAAAAGTATTAGAAAAGAAAAAAGAAGTATTAATTAAAGTAAGTTTTTCAGTCCGATGGGGTTTCGGCTGTTTAAAGCGGGCACCGAATTTTTACACACCCTTTTCAATTCACTTCGCTGCTACATATAGGTAATGTAGAGGTCAGCAAAGGGCCAACTATTGACTTTTGAAAAAGTCATGCAGTCTGCAAAACAGCTACATAAAATGACTACTTCAAGCTAAATTCAAGCTTTGGAGAGAACGTGAACCCGAAATACTTTTCTTTTCTCTATCAAAACTTGAACCTCCTCCCCTACAAATCCCAATCGCAGATATCTCGGCTACTTGGTGCAAATTTAACTAGCCAATGTAGTTTTAAGCATGTGGATTTTTCTTTAGCGCCTTTTTCCTTTGTATCGCCCTTAGTTAGCTTTAAATAACTAGACTTCCTCTTTCTGACTAGTGGACCAAAAAAAAAGTATTACAAATCTTCTTTGAAACATAATCAAATTTTCCTTTATTTTATTGATAATTTAATGTTAAATTTGGTGATTTATGTTTACCCGCGACCTTTACCCGCACCCGCACACGCGACCTCTACCCGCGACATTTAGACATACTCGCAGCAGCGTTGACTAAAGTGCTGGAGGCTATTGCTCTTTTGTTTCCTTATTTGTTGTTTTCCTTGACCAAAATATCAAACATAAAGAAGCAAACAAAGAATGGACACCAAACCCGACCCCGAGTCGGCTGTTAAAAGCACATAAGCTCTTGTGATTGTGAAATAATTTCCGCTATTTTCTTCTCAGGGAATTTACCCTGTATATTACAACTTTTCTTCGCCGTTGAATAACCAGGTATTTTGTCTTCCTTAAATACAGGGATCGATTTAAAATAATGCTTTTACAAGACTGTGTAATTTACAAGTGTATCCATTGTTTTCAGACTCTAAATTGAACCCACCAGGGTACGTAATTTTGTTGAACATTACGATTCATAAGGGGAAGGAGCAATGACCCTCACCGGTCAAAGCTGGGAGAAGTATTATCGGCAAATAGTCTTAAAGGAAAGCAGTTGGTTGCCTTGACACTATCATTTGTCTGAAAAGAGACTCATATTCACAGTATTACCCCTTAGCTAATTTTTTTTTTAAAAGTTAATTCAAACATTGGAGAAATGACACCGAAAGTCCCTTGGCATGGGAGAAAAAAAAAGCTAATTTAGTAGTCTTTTTTGTTCGATCATGTATAATGGCCGAAGCAGGAAAATCGAACGCTCGATTCATTTAACGATATTTCGATTCACATTCAATCAGAATTTCATAAGACTAAGCGAATCGCGTCGATGCATTCTGCTTGATGACTCTGAAAGACCTATAAACTGTTTATTATATGCAGATGACTTAGTGATCTTTTCGCGGTCAGCAAATGGTCTACAAACACTCCTCAACAAGTTGGAATCCTACTGTGAGAAAACTGAACTAACTGTAAATCT
>OZ037775.1:12633449-12643449 GCA_964035525.1 Porites cylindrica | reverse complement strand
ACTCCTGCAACAATGCCATGAATTAGTTTAGACAGGCTATGTTATCACTATCTCGGATAGTTTTAGCGCTCAAACGAAAACCATACCGGGTAGGGCTCTTGTTCACACATGAAAACGGTGATTTCGGTGCCATTTTTGTAACGGAGCAAAGCTTCGCCGCGCCGATCTCGAAAGTGTAGCGTCACATATCGGATAGTTTTTGCGTCACACTCTGGTGCAATGTGAGTTTTGTGCCTTTGCAGTCCATAATACAAGATAACTTTTTGTGTCGGCACGAAAGGTTATCCGGTATGGTGTGAAAAAAGCCTTATTTAAGCTCTGAGTGTAGGGCCATTAGCAAAGAAACGAGGAACGAATGAAGAGACGTGGATGAGAGAACAACATACGTGCCCTCTTTACAATACATTTTTAACATGTGAACAGTAAGCTCGCAAGTCAGCGCACAAAGGCGCTACTGGCAGCCGCTGTCAGTCCATTTATGAGCTTACCGTACCCACCCAATTGCAACCCATGATGTGAATGATGTGATGTGTGAAGGTTGGCCACAACACCGGGGGTCTACGTCCCCCACTCTTTTCGAACAGTAGTGTGGGTTCTTTTACGTCCCACATGTACCAGATAAGTGTAACTGCTGTGAGACGGGACCTACCGTTTTTCGTCCTTATCCGAGATTACTAGAAAGTCTAACCATTTGCAGATGTCATCACAAAGGCAGCACTTTCTTCTCATTTATTTAAAGACCCTGAGTGTTGGTCCGACCGGGGTTCGAACCCGTGACCTCCCGTTCAGCAGACCGGCGCTCTCCCAACTGAGCCAACCAGGCGGCTGGGTCAAATTTAGACGTCACGTCGGTGTAGAACAACATCAGCCAAAAGAAAGGAAAATAAAAATTGATAGTTATGCAAAGCTAGTAAAACAAAAACCAATTAGGGCAAGAAATTTGGTGGCCAATATCTCGATTGATAGAAACAGTCCTCTTCAGACATTAGTATTAGAAACGCTTCAGTCTAGTAGAAATCTATCAAAAGCTTATAAAAATTGATAAAAAGGTTTCCTAACGAGGATTTCTTGCTGTCAGTTCATTGTCTGTTTAAAGAAGTGATGATGGGATTTCCCTGCAGTTTTTTGGCGGTGGACTAATGGTACGGCTAAGCTATGATGAGTCTAACAAATCCTTCAAAATTTGAATTGAATTAAAACGTTATGGTTCGAGGTCAATTTAGAAGGATTTATTGAGAGTCATTTGGGCGTGATGCTGCTAATAGGGAGCCTAAGCAACGACGAATGCAGTGAGAACGTTTTTTAAAAAGATGAATTTGCGCCTTTTTAAACTTTGTCGCGTCTATTGAATAGATTGAATAATACTGAGTATCCTCCTTGCCTTGAGTGAAAGCGAGGCTGGAGGTAAACTTGTTTTTAAATGTAAATAATTTTCTTGAAAATGACTCTATTATATGCATGAAGACTTCTTTCTATGTAAAGCCAACTCTTACGAGGTTTAAATCACTGTAACATTGTATATTTTTACATACAACGTTCTCTCTGAGACAGGGAAGTGTTTTAATTAAGTTGATTTCTTATTGTAGCATATTTCAGTCCTGGGTGACAGACTTCTCTCGTCATTTAAATCAAACAACTATATTTAGAAATCTTAATACTTACTTTATAGGGGAGAAATTCTGCAGACATTCTGGAGCATGAGTCAATCAAAGGCTGCAAAATTTCTCACCGTCTGTTATCTAAAGCTGCGGAATTTCTGCTGGTCGGGTTATTAAAGGCCGCGGAAATTCTGCCAAACGAGTTATTTTTAAAGGCCGAAGAATTTCTGCAGCAAGGCTGATCAAAGGCAACAGAAATTCTGTAGCATGCGTTATTAAAGGATACTGATTTTCTTCAGCATTTCTCATTAAAGATAGAAGAAAAACTGCACCATGGGTAATCAAAGGCCTCAGAATTCCTGCCGCTCGGATTTTTATTTGTTCATTATTTATCTACGACCAGTTGGCTTCATTATTAGGTAGTATATACTGTATAAAAGCCATTTTGTTTGTTCATTTGACATACACCTAATCTCAATAAAGTTGTCTTAGAAAAACGAAAAAGAGAAAAGCCAACTAGGAATTAATTGGGGTAATAAGCCCAACAAATTCATAGGCAGCATCCGCACATGGACTTCATAGTTGCCTTTTGGAATTTGCTATTGTTTTAAAGCTGAAAAACAATTTCGAAAATTCCAGAGGGAAAATGCATTAGCTGCAAATGAATCCACCACCTTGAGAATTTGGCTTAATTAACCTAATTAATTCCTATTTGGCTTTTTTCTTTTTTTCGTTTTCCTACGACAACGTTATTGCAATTAGGTGTATTTTCATATATTCAGGGTTTCATTTTAGTGTCTGTGAAAAAAGTAACTTTTTTTTTTAACAATTTTAAAAGTCCGTTAAAAAACCCCAAGGTTTTTCTTGTTTCGAAAGCAACTTTTTCTTCATCCGTAACTTATTTAAAAAAGTTATGGTCCGTGTTATTTTGGTGAATGTTACGCCTCGGAGGTCTCAGTTAAAGCAATGGAAGCCTGCCGACTTATTTCTTTCAGAAAACACTATTTTGAAAAGACACGAAATATTTTGGAAAGCGTTGCCTATATCAAATACCAAGTAACTCAGAAAATTGATAAGCGTAAGTTATGAATTCTACTGAGTGTGGATCAGGCTGAAGTCCCCTGATTTTCATCGAAAAGTTGCCTCTCATGATGCTGATGATCTAGTGGTGTGGTGTTTAAAATCGAAACAGAAAAATAATTAGCCTTTTGTACTATTTCGCCTCATTTAACAAGATTATTATGAGCTAACACTGGAATTCAATGCACATATAACTTCGTTTAGTTTAAATACGCATACTTTTCTGCACGGCCAAATTCAAATCCGAAGTACATTGTAAAGTTGGTTTACCTCTGCAATGCCATCGTGCTGCCGTCTTTTAAGGCAAGAACGGTAAAAACTTTAACCTCAGATCAGGAAAAGCCGTCTTGAAAGCCAATAATATTGCACGCCATCAACAAATTTCTTAATATACTTATGCTTTTGCATAATGTTTATGCTGTCTTTTGACGAGAACTTTAAAAAGGTATGGGTGAGTGCAAACTCTTGAGAGTACATTAGGGTGAATAACGTGATATTTTGTACAGGCATAGAAGAGCCGAACAATAGAGTGTTTTCACATGACGTCACGTCGGCCATATTGGTGTCCCAAACCAGTCCTGTGGGAGATGGACTCTTTTCTTATGCAAATGATTTCTTTTGTTCCAAAACATTTGCATAGATGCTGGCCATGTGAGTGAAAACACTCTATAGAAAGCCAACGAAAAGAAGGCGAGGTTCTTGGAAGGAATGCCTACTCTGATGCTTTTGCCAAGGGGGCCTTAAACACACTGTAAGCGCTCATTAAAGAATATTACGTAACGAAACGATTTATAAGATTCATGTGGGGACAGTATTATTTCGAAACAAATTCACTTTATTTGTGCTTATCTTGGAGAAATGATGAAAGGAAATACATAATTAGCTACAGTTCCAATGTCGTCTTGAAGCGCTTTGGGCAGGTGGTTTTGCCACACGTCTTAACCTTCATTATACTGCGGACTAAGGCTGTACATCGATGTACACTTCGGCGGCTCCGAGGCCCAAACAGACCGAAAAATCCGATAAACAATCTCCAGAAAGCAAACACATTTTTTAAGAGCAACCCAATGCTTTCTCTTGTCTGGGATGCGTGAAGATTTCAGGATGGACACTAGCCTGGTGTTGAGATCTGCTTTAATTTTGGCTGTCATGTACAGTATCGTAGTTCCTTCATGCTTAAAACCTTAAAAACCTTGAAACTTACCACGGTTACAAATTATCTGGCGGGGTCCTTTTTGATTACCAAGAATTAAATTTGAACGGTCGTGTCCATATGTTCGTATGCACTAACCCCGTCTTGCAGTTAAAATTTAGTATTTTTAGTGCTTTTTTCAGCCATTTTTTGACTCGGGTAATTTCTTGATTGCGTGTTTGCTTATTTGGAACAAAACTCGTTATATTGTGGGTAAGATCTCGCTGAGATCGAAAAGCTTTTTAGTTCAGTTGATTTCCTGTTTCAGCACATTTTGGTCCTGGTTGCGACACTTCGATGTCATTTAAATCAAACAAAGTAGACTGTAACATCTTTAGGGAATAATCATAGTGATAAAAATATTTTGTATTTACAAAAAGACTACTGACAATCTACAAACTGCTCTTCAGACTGTTTCTTTCTTCAGAAAACCTGAATATTTAAACCTAGTTTTCAGTTAGTATACGTTACAGGTAATGGCAAAAATAGTAATTAAAACTTTGAAAGTAAGGATTTATTATAAATCACAGTTGCGTCGCCTCCCAGAAATCCGAGGAATTGATATCACTTATATTACAAGCATTGATTTGAAAATATTCACTGGAAATTATGTAAGTCTGAAGCTCTAATGTTTTTCCCCTTTGTTTTAGGGGTCGCTCTATTTATAAGCCGAGTTCCGTATGAGACCACAGACGATTTCCTTCTTTTACAATGCAATGAATTACCTGAATTAGTCCCAGTTTTAGTCCTAACAGCAGGCAACGATGAGCGACGACTGTATCGCAAGATATCCCCGGTCTTTGCCGCCCAGATATTAACGCAATCTGATGCTAACACAGTGTCTCAAAGACCAAAGAAATAATCCGACTATGAATGAACTTGACGGTCTTTGGAGCATGATATTTGCAATTGGACCAATTTTTGTTAGTAGTGTAAATTAAATTCTTTGTAGGTAAACCTATAGCCAATATATTGAACTTCTAAATTATATAATCTTCGAGTCGACAACTTAAGATTGCCTTCCACTTCTGCCAGAGCAGGTGATAGTTAAAGGGGCAGTATTGCAAAGATATCTTACTACTTGGAAATCCATCGGAAATGTTTATATTTACTTATACTAGCAGGTAACTATATGCAAACTTTTTACAAAAGGGGGATAGGAAGAAAGTGGACTGAAACTTGAAAGCGTCTGACGAAGTTAAAAAATTGGAGACATACCGTTTGGTTTGAGAAAAAATAAACAATTCATAGACCTATGATCATGGTTCACCCGGGATATTAGAAAAAGGATCAATGGTTTTCTTCAGTTGTTATTCAGGGACCATGTTGTACATCAGCTAGTGCCCCTAAAAGCAAAGGTTCTAGCGTATTGACGTGTAAAACTTGGGAGGCTTCTCCTGATGATACCCCTTGAAATGTCTTTACCTGTTATTTAACTGGAAGACGTACGTAGTTAATGAATTTAGTTCATACCTGATACAGTAGAGTTCCAAGATCACCAAGTCGTGACAAGTCCCTTCCTTAGGTAGATCTCTCAGCAAAGCGCCAACTATATTCCTCTTTTATCGCCACTTAAATCGGCGAATTTTTTATTAAAACGCTGCTTCTCTTTGTCCAATAAGGTGTTAATACAACTGCCATTCCGCCACGACTCTGTTTGATCTGTAATACCTTCATTTATTGTAATCTTTTCGCCTATTGTTTCTTCCTTGGGTTACATGGAGTTTTTAATTTTGCAAATTTATAATAAACTATTAAAACCTTCAATACAGTAATTCACTTCAATACGCGGTGTCGAGTGTTAAAACGACAGGTGATAAACATTGAATGAGTAATTGCGTTAGATCGATTTTGATAGTTAATTTTAAGCTTGAAAGTTAAATAAACTTCAGGAAAATTTGAGACCCAAATTCCTAATGTGTGCTTACCACCAAACTGCTCAGTTTGTGTCTTCGCTCTCTTGTCAGCCATGATTTAACATGAACTCATCGTCGATTCTTGATGTGTGATTGACACCTTCAAAGGTTTTGAAAGGTTTTTGAAAAACACCGCGGAAAGACATATAGACGTTCAGAAAAAAAAGACAAAAAACAAAAAAGGAATTTAAACCTTTTCGCGCGGTCTGCGAAAAAAAAAAAATAGAGGTATAACAAGAAAATCCCTTTGGCACTATAGTACCCCCGCTGCATGTCACTGTTGCATTACTCTTGTAAAACATAGCAGTAAAAATGAAATCTTGAACGGAGAATTGAGAAACCTAGAGTTATGTCTAACACAACCACAGACTTAAAAATTCAGCTACCAGAATTGACATGTTAAAGGCATAAATTTAACTGTTCAGACATCATGGTAAAGTTTCATAGTATTTTTTAATTATGCGAATACACCCATCAAATCAAAGCCACTCATCCAGATAACCGCAGTTTGGCTTTGAACATGGCAGCAGATTCGAGTCTGAGAACTGAGTGAATATCGTGAGCCGATGAAAATAGGAAAATATTTCTATTGGACTCGAAAATATCCGTCTCGTAGAACACGGGAAGCTTAGCAAAAGGTAGAGCAGTAGAAAAGGGAGTAAAGGAAAAAGAAAACAGTAAAAAATAGGGAAAAATGCCGAAAAAAACATAAAAATAAAACCTGACTGAGCCAGTACTCGAACCTGGTAGGGACAGCAGCAAAAATATTTCACTTAAATCATATTCTCGTAAAAACACTAGCGTAACATGAAATCTTGATTAAGGATAAAAAGCCTCAGCTAAAGAGCATTTCCTCGCATTTGAAGAGCATATGGCCTACAAAATCGTCTGCGAAGTGAGAAGCAATACAAATTGTCTCTTCCATCAATCCATCTCTTCAAGAGCTAAATCGATGGAAATATTGGGAAGCTGATGGATCAAAATTAATTGCTTCAATTTTCTGTTTCATAAATACATAAATAAATAAAAATAACAACGACAAAAGTTATCTGCCATTGAAAGTTATGGTCAAAAGCGAACGGCTTCAAAAGCAACCGACTAAGTTTGCCTAGAGAGATATATACCAGATTCAACAGCTGCGGTTCGCGTTACTCCTTTGCGAATCAAATAGGGTTAGTGACGATTAGTTTCGACAGGTCTGAAAAACAACTGCCTTTTGATTGGTTGTGATAGTATGTCTGTGTTACTTGTTCCCTGCATTCGCGGAGCCTATCATTCTCGTCCCCAAGAGCCACTCGGCTTAATTTGTAACCGACACGTGACCAAGATACGACGGGCTCTGAGAACGAGCATGGGAGCCCATACGACAATCAGGCAACAGCGTCCTGCGCATTATAGCCAACAAAAAGCAATGGAAGGTGTGCAATTTGATAAACGTCCTGCTGGGATAAGAATTCAACGGAATTTAAAGAGAAAGGCGGACTGCAAGCAGTCTACCTTCCAGGATTCGTACAGATTTTTGGATCCAAACTCCAAGACGTTTTCCTGACTTTTTCCCAAAACAATTATATTTCTTTTTTCAGACTCAAGGTTATCAAATAGGTGATCAGTAGAGACCTTAAAGACGAAGAAACACAGCTTTTTTTCAGATGCGCTGCAAACAAACGGGCGAGATTGAATAAGATTTGACCAAAATGAAAAATAAAAATTCACCTCTAAAGCACTTGTTATAGCTTTGAAAAAGAAAAACACACGTCAACGCTTTTTACCATTTGTTCAGACTTTATCTCCATTTTCCAGACTTTTCCGGGTCTGGAAAATTGCTGGGCAAACAATAATTTAAGACTCTGTACGAACCCTGACCTATTGAACGTCCGTCCGTTTGGAGTCGCAATAGCCATACATAATATGCTACTTTTTTTGCTTTTTTTAGCTTTTTTTCTTTATTTACTTATTTTGCATTCACACTGTATTTTAAATAAATTAATTCACTCTCTTTGGTTTACAATTTAAGCATCTAATGCTAACTGAATATGTTGTAACATATCAAACACGCTTTAAGTATTTCCTTTACCACTTTCAAATGCCAGGCAAGTAAATCCTCAAGTAAGAAAAAAAATAAAATAAGTGAAATCCCGCAAGCACTGGCCGCTAGTTCGTTGTTACACAAAAATAAATTCGTCAAATACGTTACGTTAAGAAATGAAATTTCCAAGTCACTTCAATAAAAATATAACTCGCAAAACTTTATAGAACAACTTAGTACCCAAAAATAAATGCATTTTCTGTTTGGTTTGTCCTTGCATCCACCACTAGCCTGCGATCAGCTACTTTTTGTTTTGGGAGAGCACAAAAATGCTTCTCTGTCCCGGAAAAAGAAATGAAGGTAAGTAGGGCGTCATTCTACTTTTTAGATCACGATATACAAAAGACGGTCAAAGGAACTAGACTTTGTATGGAAACAAGCTCCCATAAAAACACAGTGTCACACTGAGACAGAACCAGATTCCTTATTAGTGAAAAATGTACACGAAAGTTTTACAGATAAGAGAAAAACAACAAAAATGTCACACTTCAAAAATATTGCTACTTTGTGTCGCATAAAAACGAAATTCAGTGTCACATTGAGTCAGAACCAGATTCCTTATTAGTGAAAAATGTACACGAAAGTTTTACAGATAAGAGAAAAACAAACAAAAATGTCACACTTCAATAAGATCGCTACTTTTTGTCGCATAAAAGCGCCACACCACGCAAAATCCAGTGATCGGGATGTTGCGAGGTCTTGAGATTTAAGCAGAATATGTAGGTCAAGTCTGTGCGCCTTGGTTTCTTATACACAGGACTCTCATAAATTTTCAGCGCATCTTTGTTATCTTTCAAGTCTTTTGCCGTAGCGGTCGCATTAACCGCGTAAGCGTGAACCACAGGCAGCGCGGTAAAAAGAACCTTAGGCGCGGGTTCCATGAGCCTGCAATTCCTTCGACCCTAGCCAGCGCCATCCAGAAACAAGCCATGAACGTAAACTCCTTCGGTAGGGGCAGACGATACATCCTCCTTCATCATCTTAGTGACGTCGTTGGCTAGAGCAACGTTGTCAAGCGCCCATCCTTTGTGTGCACGAGTGATTTCTTGTCTCATAGCTGTCAGGAACCCTACAAGAGGAGAAAAAAACGTACCTCGATTTATTGAGCTGCCATAAGAATTATGACGCTCTCAACAGTTAAAGAATAAGATTCTATTTGAATGGTCATACTTTAAGTTTCTTCTCAACAGACGCAAAAGTAAGATCTATAATATAGATTTAGCCACAGCTAAAAGCGAAGCTCCGATTGATAAATTTATAACTTAAATCAAAGGATAAATTTATAACTTAAATCAAACAATAATTTTTTATTCCACAAATCAGTTAACTTAAGGGCAAATTCATGTGACTTTTGAGAGAAAAGCTAAGTGATTTTGGAGTGACACAAACCTTGTATCGAGTTGATATAGCCTTATATGTACAGCCAAAAAAGTCTTCTGTCACATCTATGAGCAATAATGGCTCTTGATCACAGTAGATAAGGCGTGGAAAACAAATTCTTGGAAAACAAATCAGGCCGAATTTTTTGAGTTCGACAAGTTTACAAATTCTTGCCAATAAATCTGGGTGCGAGCAAACCATTTTTTTATTTGTTTATTTTTTTTTATACACCACATCTGAGGAGAAAGAATACTATGAGGCGCCTTTTTTATCATACAGACCTCGTACAAAATACAGTATCTCACAATTTTTCAAGACAAATTGCGTTCATTGAATACTCAGGACCATCGAAGCACGCGTGGAGTTTTAATCAGCGAAACCGTTCAAAAAATGTCCAAAATCACCTATACAGTATGTGGTCCTTGGTCTGCGCAAGTCCCGGATGCCCTTGGTCCGCGTCTTTTCCGAAAATGATAAAATATTTCGTCAAGAAAAAAAATACGTTGAATAATGAAAGATATCGTGATTTACTGATTAGCATTCTTTCATATGACGAAGTTTCAGCCTTCTTGCTGCGGGTGAAGACGCGAAATTAAAGTTTGTTGACAGGTAGGTCAATTTGTCTTTCTTGAAGTTTGGATTTTTGCGGCACCGTAAATTACGTGGTCATGTTTACTTAGCCTGCGAATAACTAAAACGCAACGGGAAGACTTGCCTTTTTGCAGAACAGGTTTTCAGATCAACTTAT
>OZ037775.1:12573449-12625949 GCA_964035525.1 Porites cylindrica | reverse complement strand
GTGGAGCGGCCATGTTGGAGTTGTAATAAATGTGTTGAGAATGTAAAACAGTTGCATACTTATGGGTGACTGTGAAAGCCGCTCCATTAAATTTTGATAATGGATTTAAAGGCATTTCTCATGTTCTTAAAACGTACAAAGTAGATCACTGGATTCGCACAGGACGGAATAAACGACACTGTCAAACTCCATGGAAGCAGAAGGGAGTGTAGCCGGGGATATCTCTTTTCAACAATCGACATGCAAAAAGCTGGTGGCAGAGAGGCGAACAGCAAGGCGGCAACAATGCACATATCAAGTGCAACTCTTTTCTCGCGCTGCAATATTATTGACATCTGGAGCGTAACTGCATCACCCAACTGAGCGTTATGACTACGAATAGCGAGCAGTGCTCTAATGTAATTGACAGGCGGAACAACCAGAAACAGCACACCAAAGGTAGTCGCCAGAAAGAAGCCTGGTACAGGAGGCAAAGCAAATAGAAGTACGATTGTTAACAGCAGCCAGATTATGTTTGTGAAGATGGCAACTTTAACTGCTCCTGCAAAACAGGATCAAATAAAATAAGGTTGTTAAAATAAGGTTGTCCAGGTCACGTGGTCATTGAAATTTAAGGATTTTTTTCTGTCACGTGACAGCTGGAAAACATTCATCAAGGGTAGGCATACCACCATCCCAGTTACATTTGGAAAGTACTTCGATAGGTAAAAACAACACCACAAAAAATTCTCAGTAACAGTATTTTTACCCTACATGCAGAATCCTTACACAAAAAATACGGAAGTGAAGCGTTACTTGGTCACGCAACACGTTACCATGGTGATATGAATCCCCAAAATACTATCTCAACAGAGATAATGGAATGACCAAGACTGCAAACCTACCACACATTTTCTTTCAAAGACAGACTACCCCCTTACATCTCCGAGCAAAAACGTGGCAGACCCAGCCCTTAATATACCTGAGTAAAGGTATCCAAGGCCTTAAGGCCAAAGGTCGAACTTTTAATAAGACACCAAATAGTAATCTGGGTCGAGCTAAATTAAGCTAAGATCTTCTATTGGACGTCGAACTTTCACCCGAACGAGGCTAAATATTTATCATTCATTTGTACAAATTTTTGATTTATTAGTTTAGTTCATCGCATTTGAAGATCCACGTTTGTCCCGGAGACGAACTGTTCGAACTTTTCCTAAACTTGACACCTGTACTGCGAGAAGTGCGTTTAAGGCAATGAATGTCTCTTGAATCGTATATGAAACCCTGTATTGACTTTAGAACATGAAAAAAGTATCTATTGTTTTGACTTACACGGATGAGCCGAGCTAAACATTGAGATTGAAGAGAAACATAATTAACTTGTTTCCCTGGGGGTGAAATATAGCACACGAAGAAAAACCTTCTACGTGAACAAATTTTTGAAAGTAAACATGAACAAGCGGTCACAGATTTCATAAATTTTGCAATGGTACCCACTCAGACACTTTTGGCGGGAAACAGTCTATTTCCAGCCCTAGGTGTCATGTGACCTCCAAGTAACCAATGAGAGCGCGCGATCTTGGGCAAAACATTCCAGCTCTTCGATTAAATGCCTTATTCCTGGACCAATTAGAACTCTATTATACCCCTAGTAACTATTACCCTGCGAGCAGTGGTTTCTGCAGGCCTGACGCTTCGCTTCGATGGGAAAGAAACCACTGCGAGCAACCGTTTACTTTTCCATCGATTACGGAACCAACTCGCACAACAAAAACAACTGAAACACTGCTGGACTTAATCCTGACGAATGACAAGAAAAAGGTCTTAACATCAGGCGTGGTAGACACGCAACTTAGTGATCATTCGTTAGTTTATACTATCCTGCGATCATCAGCACCAAGGACTCGATCTCGCAAGATTTGTTTTCGTAGTCTGAAAAACTTCAGTCGAGAGAACTTTGTGCATGATATGCAAATTGTGCCTTTCCACATAACTGATTTGTTTGATGAACTTGATGATAGGCTTTATGCTTTTGAGCAATTGATTCTAAGTGTTCTCAATGAACACGCACCTATCAAGCAAACAATGATACGTGGTAATCAGGTGCCTTATATGACGGAACAATGGAGGAGGGCGATCAGGCATCGCAACAAACTGTGGAAAAAATTCACGCGCAATCGTACTGATGCAAATTACGAGGCATACAAAACTCAACGTAATACCTGCACCTCTCTTAGGCGAAAAGCAATAAAACAACACTTCGCGAGGAAACCAGCAGACACCGAACACCCGCGCGAATTCTGGTCTACTTTCCGCCCCTTTTTGCATACTAAAAGTAAGCAAGCCAATGACATTATCTTGAAAGAAAATGACAGGATTATTAGTGACAAAAAGGAGATTGCCAATCTGCTTAATGACTACTTTGTTCACATTGCTGACAGCATGCCTGAAATACGAGCAGAGGATTACGGTGAGGATTATGCAAATCATCCCAGCATCAAAGCAATCCATGAACACAGGGGCTCTAGTGCTCCAGCTTGCTTCAGTTTTCATCGCGCAAGTGAAAGCCAGGTTGAGCTATTACTAAAAGAGATCAATGTACGTAAGTCACCTGGTCACGATATGATCCCACCAAAGTTGATTAAAGAAGCGGCAGCTGTTATTGCGCGGCCTATAACAAGTATAATAAACTGTTGCATTGAACATTGCTGTTATCCTGCTAGCTGGAAGATGGGCATGGTTACTCCTCTGTACAAAAAAGACGACGAGTTTTGTAAGATCAACTATAGGCCCGTAACTGTGCTCCCTGCTCTAAACAATATTTTTGAAAGGCTTCTATCGGGGCAGATGTATGAATTTTACAATGGGGTCTTATCAGACTTCATAAGCGCTTATAGAAAGTTTTATAGTTGCGAGACCTCTTTGCTAAGGTTGACCGAGGACTGGAGAATGATGCGTGACAGGGGGGAGCTTGTTGCGGTAGTTTCTATGGATCTCTCCAAAGCGTTTGATGTTATTCAGTATCCACTCCTCCTTTCGAAACTGAGGGCCTATGGTATGGACGACAAAAGTTGTGCCCTAATTAGGAACTATCTCTCTAGCAGAACTCAGAGAGTTAAAGTTGGAGACACCTTTTCGACCTGGGAAAGCTTCAAGCGTGGGGTCCCGCAGGGGAGTGTGTTAGGTCCCATGCTATTCAACATTTTCATAAACGATCTTTTCTTCCACGTCAAGAAGGCCAAGTTGAACGCTTATGCGGATGATCATCAGGTATACTACTCCCACGTCGATCCGGCAGCTCTGGATGCATGCGTATCTCATGATGTTGGCGTGGCCAATCAGTGGTACCATGAAAATGGGATGTTATATAGTTAACGAGAGCAAGCACCAGTGTCTAATCCTCGGTGATACGGAGTATGGTTTTTCCTTCCCAGTAAAGGACACGTTAGAGATTTTTGGAATGGAAATAGATAATAATCTGAATTTTTCTAAACATATATCAAATGTATGCAAAAAGATTAATAATCAATTTAATGTTATGTTGCGCTTTAGAAAACTCATACGCAAGGAAATCTTATTCAAACTTTACAAAGCGTATATTTTACCTCACTTTTATTATTGCTCCTCTGTCTGGCACTTTTGTGGAGCGCGCGATGCGGATAAAGCTCGAAGCTTTAAATAAAAGAATACTTAGATTTATACTTGGAGATTACTCGTCTCCATACAACACTCTTCTCTCAAAAGTCAGCTCTACTTCTTTGTTTAACAAACGCATTCAAAATTTCCTCATTCTGTTATATAAGAGTTTGTTTTTCACTCATTTTCCTACTTATATGAAGAATATGTTTTCACTCCGGTCCTCTTCCTATGATCTTCGTGGCAACTACATTCTTTCACTAAGTAAACCTAAAACAACTACCTATGGTCTTAACTCCTTTTCTTACTTTTCAGCTAAGCAGTGGAATGCACTGCCGGACTTTTTTCGTACCAGTTTTTTTGCAGACTTTAAGACTAAAATACAGGATGTTACCTTCATGTAGATTCTTTTTGCCTGACATACTTAAACTTAAAATTGTGAATTGTAAATGATATTTTCTTTCCTTGCATTTAATGTATATATATATTTTCTATATAGTTTTAATGTAGTGTCAGCTCGAAGATATTAGCTTGTTAGCTACTCTAAAATTCGAGTTTAAATAAAGTTTTATGTTATGTTATGTTATGAGCATGCGCGTCCACGTGATGACAAGACAGCAACGAGAACTTCAACAAAACAATAGGTTTAATAAGCAAAACAACAACTTTGCACGTGTATCACGCTTTTATTTTGGCATTTCTTTGGCATTTTTTTACGACTACGACGTGAAGATGCCTAATTTTGCGTTTTATGGATAACGTAAACAAGCAACGACGAAATTTATTCTTCTTTTCGCTATTGAACTTGGATATGGTCCCTTGGAATTCAACACCATTTGGGTTCGCCTACATTTGACAAAGTAAGTAGATAGGAATAGAATCCAAAGAAATACTGAATATCCACAGCAGGCTCGCGTTAAGGCAGCAATTGCAAGCGTAAGCAAATGCGCGAGAGCCTAAACTTGCTTTCAAACAGGATTTACATGTTTAAAGTTAATTTATTCGTCCATAGCGCTGGACGGCGGCTCAATCAAAGAAGCAGACGGATGCTCGCAGTGTTTTCTCTCCCTTCGTAGCGTAGCGTCCGGCCTGCAGAAACCAGTGCTTGAAGGGTAAGTAACTATAGTTAGTTACTTGTAAGTAACTAGCTGTAACTATAGTTATTTACATTGACATTTTCAATATATCTTTTCTTTTGAGAGGCTTTATTTATCAGCTCAAGTAAAAGACCCACCTGTTTTAGTGGCGCGAGTGATATACACGAGAGGTCTGTCCAAGGCATAGTGGCGATCAAAACTGATAATTATAACGTTGACAAATGATAAACCAACGGTCAGCACTTGTAAAGTGTAATACATATCAAACACCAGAACTTGATGTAGACATGACTGTCCGGCTCTTTGAAGAAAAAGTCGCCACACAATAAACATGGGCTGGACGATAACCCCCGTAAGGAAATCTGCAAAGGCCAGGTTACTCAGTAGAATGTTGCACGGCTTCTGTAAGGAGGGGGTCTTGATCACTGTGACAATGATGACCAGGTTGCTAAGAAATGCAAATATGGCAAGACATCCGTTGACAGTTACGAGTATTATATCATTGAGGTAGGCGGCTGTGTCGTTCCTGTATATTCCAATCCAGGGTTTTATTCCGCAAATGGCAGCCATTTGTCTTCTGTGGATAAGACAGGCCGTTTTTTTAAAAAGATCGATAAAAAGCAATTAATGCAAAAAATTAATTTTCAAAATGTATCTGTAGTGTGTTTATCTAAGAAATAGGAGCTCTCTTTATAACCCGATAAAAGAAAAAAAGCAGGCTTATTTCTTGTTTAGATCTCTCTTTTTCGTTCTCTAGAGCTGTGTTTGAAGCGAAAAAGAACGTGATGACTGTTGACAATATTGGATCGCTCATTATTTAAACCGTGTCATGTTTTGAATTGTTGAGTTGAGTGTCTCTTTCGTCAAAAGTGTCAAATGACAGTTGGCCTAGGAATTGGAAGTCCACAAAAGTTAGCTGCTAGCTGCACGCGTGAAATGTATGCAGACCTATGCAAATGTTATGTTCACACGGAAGTCAGTGGACGAAATGTCGACCAAATAGTTATTCCGTTCACACGGAACGAACATAACAGACGCCCAGCTGTTCAGAATTTGAACGCCAGAATCGAGGCTAATTTCGTAATAAAAAAATTGGTGGCCGCTACTTAGGAAATGATTTTGTAAAATTGTTCAGCATTTTATTAATGGAGTTTCGCTTTCAAAATGTTTCAGGATCTGTGAATAATAAAAAGGTCGTTACGTTTGCGATCCTAAAAAGCATGAATGCTACTTATTGCTAAAAATTGCTCTCGATCGGCTCTTGAAGGTTCACCGAAAATGTGTGTGTGTTTTTTTAATGAAATATATAGCTGTTTACCGCAAAATGATAAGCTCAGAAATGTGAAATTTTTTGAGGGGCCCTTTTTATGCGTCACAGCCCATCGCGAAACTAAACTTTAAACTTTCAATTCTGATTGGAAAACAAACAGATAAAAACACAGGGAAGTATCGTGCAACTACTGGAAGGGCCGCAAGCTAAATGTTGTGAGTGTAATATTACCGGCAAGCTCAAGACATAACCTTTTCAATTCGATGAGTTATAGATGAGTTATAGATAAGCGAGCTTCGCTAACATTCACTGGCTTTTAAAATTTCTTTTCGCAAATTTGACTTTCTTCGATAATCATGAGATCCACCTACACTGTTATCTAACAGTCTAAGAAAATATTAACTCAAATCTAACGTTCACTGCCAAAAGGCTTTGACCTCTACCTTCTACACTACTGCCCCTAACAATTGTATTTCTTCAGCACCTAGTAAAGCGAGAAAAGTAAAAATTTTATCACTCACCACTGAGTACACAAATCAAATTTGAAGCCGTGATACGATCGATTTTGAATCAAAGAATATTGCTTAGTATGATCACCTGAAACATTGTATCATTGTCTGTTTTCCGACACCTTTGCTTAAGTACTAACCTCTTGAAAGTGCATTTGGGCCGCTTTATTCATTTAGTGCTTTATTGGTGGTTGATCGATGGTAATTAATGTAGTGGATAATGGCCGCTACGCTTTATTGTACAGTCAGCTATTATTTTGAATTTACCATTTATTTTCTCGTAATGTACTCTTACGATATAAGCACGTCCTCCTTTATACTTTTCATAAATAGATTTAGCCAAGGCTAAAAGCGAAGCTTCAATTTACATACATTTAGTTACTTGAACTCAAAAAAGTAAGACGAATAAGCTTCAACCTAATCAAAGAAATCCAGAAATTTATGCTTACAGTGTAATTGATTTAAAAACAAAGAGAAAATTATAGATTAAATTCGATCACAGTAATGGTCTTGGAAAAGAATTCGTAACCATACGGTTGCGCTTGTAATTTTACAATATAACTGAGCGAATCCTCGCGCGCTGATTGGTCGAGAGCTATGGTCTGTGAGAGTATAGAGCATAGAAATGACGTAACATGTCACGCAGTGCCGCTTGTTTTGTTTTTGGTTTTCTTAAAAATAATTTTACCCCTCAACATGGACAAAGAAGAACCAAATTTTAACATATGGGGAGAAATTTCTGAGAGTGAGTTGGTGCTTGAACCTGCAAAGGTAGAGCAAATATACGAAAAACAACAAAAAAAACGTCGCTTCGCGCAGTTGGAGAAGGACGACTAGCAACAACTAAATGCCGGTGCCGAAGCGAAAAGCACTCAGAAAAACACAAAGTGAGCGATAAAGACTATTCAAGGTAATTTTACAACACAGAAATTATCAACGTTCTCATTCCATAAAAAAATATTTCATTGCAATAATGAGTTCATTAAACAAAGTGATGGAATATTGAATATCTCTAATTCTTGTCTATCTATCATAGAAACCTTAAATCAGTGGCTGGCTTCAATTGTTTATGCAAATGTGCAAGATATTTTTCTCTTTTCCAAAGGGAAATTTTTTTTTCAGAAACAGTACATTTGTTTTAAGAATTATTCGTGAGAGTTTCAAACTCCATTACTTCTTCTTAACGTCTAATACTTGCGATGAATATTTTGCTGTACAAACACAAATCAGGTCAGATGCTTCAAGCTGTTAAACAGTCGCTAACCTGGATGCCAGAGAGTTTTGATGCGTGGTTTCCGGTTTCGGTCAATTCTTTATAGTGAGCGGTGTGCCCACATTTGTCTAGAACCTTCCCAAAATTCAAATGTTTGGGGCCAAACATTGATGTTTAAACCCACTTTGAACCTATTTTCTCGTTACGTGTCCATGGTTGGATCCAAACCGGACGGTAACACAGCTCGCTGGTGTGTGTGAATGTCGCCGGAAGAGACAGTTGTCTTTTTTTAACAATAGGATGTTGGTTGTTTGTATACTGATGTAGCGAAGACAGTCAATAAGCAGTTTTCGCCGAGTCGGAACCGCTTTCTCCGGCGAACTCCCACAAGCCAGGACCGTTTTGCTCTTCGTCAGTTACTCTGGCCAGATTATTCCACGTATAAATCTTTTGACTCGTCGACGATAGTAATACCAAGTTGCACGTCATATCGCTTGCTGTGCGTGATCGGCAGTGAAATGAACTACCCGCCAAGTTTAAAATTACATGACGTCACTCTAACCGACCAATAAGCTGGTGGCGTCCTTAGAATAACCACGCAGTGTGACACATAACCAAGAATAGATTGAAAATAACTTTCATGGAAAGAGGGTCATATATGGGGGATTCGTTCTCTTAGATCATTCTCTTCACTTCGGAAGGTAATCAGCCCACGAAAGCTAACCGAGGACTAAAAAGCGTGTATTTTTTTCTGATTCGTCGTGAAGTAACAGATTCAGTCCCGCGAAGGGTGAATCGAGGACGAAAAAGAAAACGATCGGGGAGGAGGCGAAGTGAGAAGGCAGTGACAAAAACCTCCTGCATTCAACTCCTTGAGATTTTTGTAACGCCTCTTCCAGTCTTGTGAAAGGAGGAGTTTGGCTGACGCGTGATGTGACATTTTTGGAGGTCTAAAGGCGATTGAAAAATATCATCGATATGGTCTCCGAAAAATTTTATCGAAACACCTTAATGTTTCAAGCTGAATAAAATAGGGTTTAAATGACCAGTAAACGAACTAAGTGCTACTTATTCCGTAATCCTTTCGGCTAGGTTAAAGCTCCTGTATAAAAGCGATTTCCTACTGATGGTTGACTGCAGAAGGCCGAGCCATTACATGTTGATAATAGATTTAAAGGCATTTCTCATCTTCTTATTACGTACAAAGTAAATGAGTGGATTCGCAGCGGACGGAATAAACGACATTGTCAAACTCCAAGGGAGCAGAATGGAGTGCAGTCGAGCATATCGCTTTTGAACAGTTGCCATGGAAAGAGCTGGTGAGAGAGAAGCAAACAGCAAGCCGGCGACAATGCACATGTCAAGTGCAACTCTCTTCTCGCGCTGCAATATTATTGACATGTGTAGCGTAACTTCATCACCCAACTGAACGTTATGATGACGAATAGCGAGTAGGGCTCTAACATAATTGACTGGAGGGACAATCAGAAACAGCACAGCAAAGGAAGTCGCGAAAATGAAGCCTGGTAGAGGAGGCAAAGTAAATTGAAGTACGATTGTTAACAACAGCCAGATTATGTTTGCGAAGATGGTAACTTTAACTGCTCCTGCAAAACAGGATCGAATAAAATAAAGTTAATAAGCTGCATGTAGACTGATTACCACGCAAAAGCAGTGAAATTTCACTTAAAGGAATTTGCGTTCTTTCCGCACACTCTATTCCCTTTTTAGCCTCGTTAAATTTATCAAATGGAGGCTAATTTCCCTAGAGCTTAATTCTAACAAGCTGTATCAAATTTGTTAAAAAACAGGCAGACAAATTCGTACTCGTGTCTTGACGTCGTCCATGTAACTTCACATTACAAGTTTCACGTCATAGTCGGGCAGCAAATGTTAAAGAAATATACCAAAATGCGCGTGGCGAGTCGTTGTTTTTCTCGCAATACCAACTGTTTTGTGACGATCTCGTTCCGACCTGGCGATGCTTACAGACCTAATATGGTAAGGCATTCAGGAAACGTCATCGAATGAGACTAAAAAAGAAACATATAAAGGAAAAATAGCAAACTATAAACCTGTCGGGTAGATGCAATATTTGCCTTGGTAAAGGCCTGGTTAAGAACACTGGAACCGATAACTACGTGCCATCAGTTAATCAGCCAGTCAGTCATTGTTATTGTCCACAGGATGGTAAAATTAAATTATCATTCGATGCAAATCTTTCTTCCTTTTCATTGGCTGAGAGCTCACCACTGGACCTGCAAATAACTGAGTACAAATAATGGTCTGCTCATGCGCAATGTCGTCCAACTGTGTTTGGTTGCAAATAATATTCTGCCCATGCGTAAATGATACCACGCTTTTCTCCTTCTTTCGATTGCTCTTTCGTGCAAATGGCTGATCACTTCCAGTCCATTAGTTTATGCACTAAAAAAAAGAACTCGGTGGTCGAATGATAACATAATTATTATTCGTTCCAGATAGTCCTCCTTTTCTCGGCTACTTTACAACCAGTTGGTGCTGACTAAACTTGGGGAAGATCCGAGCAGTTTACAAAAAGCGTTATTCGATTCAATGCCGTAATCTTAGACCAGTAACTATACCAGTAACTACAGTTACAGTGAATGCCCATATATTCTAAGAGACCTTATTATCAAATGCTTATGCAAACAACCCACCTGTTTGGTGGTGCGAGTAATGTACTCCAGAGGTCTGGCTAAGGCATAATGGCGATCAAAACTGATGACTAGAACGCTGACAAACGATAAGCCAACGGTAAGCACTTGTAAAGTGTAATATACATCAAACACCATAACTTGATGTAGACATGACTTCTGGGCTCTTTGAAGAAACAGTCTCCACACAACGAACATGGGCTGAGCGATAACTCCCGTGAGGCAATCTGCGAGGGCCAGGTTACAAAGTAGAATGTTGCACGGCTTCTGTAAGGAGGGGGTCTTGATTATAGTGAAAATGATGGCCAGGTTACTTAGAAATGAAAAAATGGCAAACAATCCGTTGACAGCAACTAGTAGCATATCATTGAGATAGGCAGCTTGGTCGTTCCTGTGTATTCCAATCCAGGGTTGTAATCCGCAAATGGCAGCCATTTTGTCTTCTGCGGATTACACAAGCCGTGTTTCTAAAGATTGATAAGAAGCATTAGAAATGTAAAAGCTTAATTTTTAAAATGTAACTGCAGTAGTTTGTTTAACTACGAAATAGGAGCTAGTCTGAGAGCGTATGTTTGGTTCGATAAAACACGATAGTCGAACAGAACAACGAAAAAAGAGGGCTTATTTCTTTATCAGAGACCTCTTTTTCTTTCTCTAGAACTGTGTTTAAAATGAGGAATACTGTGATGACTACTGACATTATTGGATCGCGTCTTGTTTTTCCCCAAGTTAGCGCAGTCTTCAAGCCCTAAAAAGCGTGTCATGTTTTGAATTGTTGAAAGGAAATGAATTCGAAGTTTAATTGTGTTTGCTATTGTTGTCTAATCTTATTTCCTTTAAATGAATTCAGGATTACCTCAAGGTTTGATCGTAGGATCGCTACTTTTTCTAACTTCACGACTAAATAAAATGTGATCGTCCTAGTGAGTGTAAGTCCTTAATAGGACTGTTCTTGATAGTGACTGATGTCAGTCCTACAACAGAGCCCCAACAACAGAGCCCCATACCCATAGATTATGGTCAACCTCTTTTCCTTTGGTTGTCACGTGATTGACCGAGCGTACGTACGTACGTACGCGTCTATGGATTGTACGGGTGGGGTAGGGGAGACTATCAAAAGGAAGGGAGGGGTGTCTCAGGCGTGTCTTGCCAAGTCCACATCTTTTACATTGGACATTCACAATATGGTCAATTGACAGCGGTCAAAACAGGATAGCCAGTGACCAGTATCCCATGACCATATCGCGGGCTCATGTGTCAACTCATTGAGGTGACATGATTTATTTGGAAGCTGTCCGCTGACCAGTTAATTAATTTACTAGATCGCGATCAATGTTCAGTCTCATACTTTCTAGCTAGTTTGGGATCGGAGCACAGGAAAACTGATACACGTCAATGTTGTGATCCATTGACAGCTGTCAAAACAAGGTATCCGCTGACCAGTATCACTTGACTGTATCGCGGGCTCAGGTGTCGACCCATCGAGGTCAAGTGTTTTTTTGAAGTTATCCGCTGACAAGGTACCGGTTTTCAAATGATCGCAGGCTCAAGTTTAATTTTTTTTTAAATTCATTTGAAATATGTTGTGTTTATGTGCCGCACAATTAAAATTTTGATTTCAAACTGACCTCGGACGCGAAAATTCAGCCAGCTGCTACAGGCAGGGAAGACAGTTGCTTTTGACTTTTCTCGCTATGTTCACGCGTTGGTCACGCTCTACGTCCAATTTTTATGCTCTGATTGGTCAAAATTTTACCGGTGAGTTCATGCGGAAAATTCATGCAGCATCTTGAATCTTGTTTACTTTGACAGCTGAAGCTGACAGAGTTTCGTGTCAACTTGTGATGTTTTTAACTTTCTTTTTCCACTGGATGTACAAAATGAAATTCAGCTGCTATCAGGAGTCTTCTGTTATTCATGGCTAGTTTGTTTAATGGGATTTTGGTTGAGTCAAAGTCGGAAATCCGATTTCGGATGGCATCGTTTTCGTTTTCATCTTGCTTAATGGGTAAGAGGGTTGCAAAGTCTGAAGCGATACTGGCCTTACTTGATACCTTTCAGGAGCTGCATCTCGAGTGGTAAGCCTAAGTAATTATTGTATTCGATGTTTGTTTTTTATCCCTAATTTAATGAAGTCGAGCGTAGTTTATGCGGCTATTTTGTTTACACACGTTTGTAAGATTTGAAACAATGATCTGACCGAGTATCAGGTTTGTTATAAGCTTACAGATCTTTAAAAAGCCTTTAGACTTTTTCTCACCGCAAATAGAAAGAAAACGTTTCAAAGAATGTTTAGTTATAATTCTGGCTGTAAAAGAAAGGTTTGAGCGATTTTCTTGCCTCGAGTTCGTCTTTGAGAAAAGCACCGGGAAGCCGGCTTAAAACATAAACTTCAGCTTTAAACTCGAAGACTCAGGATTTGTAGAGACACTTTAATACTTGTCTTCCAAAATGAAAATTGTCCTCTCTGTATATGTTTCACCGAATTATATTTCTTTTATTGATTGTTAGTACTCTCTCTTGTAATTTTAATCGTTGTGCCGATTGTTTTCAGTCATTCAGTAAACAATGCTTCCCGGAGTACTCAAAATGCCGAGGGTTAAACCGCTTTAAAATAAAAAATAAACATAATAAATTCTTTATTATGTTGGAGCGTAACTCTGGTAATGTTCATTCAAACACTCGCCACTGCTAGCACTGTAAAAGTAAGAACCGGCTGGCCGTATAGATGATTTTGAAAATTTTTTCAACGGTTTACGGCTAAAGCCCACGCGTGCTTCGATCGTCCTGAATAGCAATTTGTATCGCAATATTGTGAAATATTGCATTCTGCTGTCCGAGGTCTGTATGATAAAAACAGTGCCTCATAGTACTGTTTCACCTCAGATCTGATGTATAAATGTTATAAAAGGCTGGTTTACACGCACCCAGATTTGTTGGCAAGATTTTGTAAAATAAACTTGTCCAACGTAAAAAATTCGGCCGGAATTTTTTTCCCAGGCCTAATTAATCTACGGTGATCAAGAGCCATTATGGCTCTTAATAAATGTGATCGAAGATGATTGCCAGTTTTTGGGTGTACTTATGAGGCTATCAACTCGATGTGAGATTTGGTTCACTCTTGGGCTGTTTGCAAATTATTTTTTGTAAAATCACTTAGCCTTTCACTGAAAAGTCACACGAATGTGCTCTAAAGTCAACTGAATTGTGGAATACAAGTTTATTGTTTGATTTAAATTATAAATTTATTAATGGGAGCCTCGCTTTTAGCCCTAGCTAAATCTATATATTATGCCTCATTTTGAGGGGCACCCAACGGGAAATTTTGAGAAAAAGACCTTAAAACGACAACAAAGCATGAATAAAGCTTTCTGAAGCCGTTTTAAGCATTTTGGGAGATTGCTGAGAAAAATTTATCTTTACTCACTCCCAGCAAGACTGATGAAAGAGTTCCAAGCCAGCAAGGTGACCTACAACCTGCAACCTGACTTACTCGGAAGTTTGCCACCAGACGTGTGTCCAGACCTTACTGGCCAGTTTGGGTGTGGTCAAAGACATATTAATGTTTTTTCCAAATCTCCCAGCCAGTAAAAAATTTGTCTGACGAAAAGATATTTTGAGGAACAGATCCGTCGGGTGCCCCTGCATTTTGATTACTGCAACCCCGTCTGGGACTGTTTGAGTGGTTACTTGAGAGATAAGCTCCAAAAATTACAGAGTTATTACAAAATGGCCGTTTGATACGAGCTCAAACTATCTTCTCTCCACCTTCTACTGGGAATGGCTATCTCTTCGACGAAATGATGTATACAACCAGTAATGACCTTGCTCCGGAATATCTACAAAGTCTTTTCTCTCAGCGTCACTCTGCTTACAACTTAAGAAACTCTGAGTGAATGCTGACCCTGTCCAAACCAAACACGAATTATTTGAAACGGAGCTTCTCTTACAGCGGGGCCATGTTATGGAATAACTTGCCCAAAAGCGTAAAAAATGCTGCATCTGTCGAGCATTTTAAGCGAAATGTCAAGAAGGTAGCTGATATATCGGATTCCCACACGGCAATCATGTAAAGCAGTTGTAATTAGTTTTAGCTTTTAATATAAGCTTAACTGATGATTTCCCGTGTTTAAAAAAAGATTTACATGATTACATACATACATGCATACATACATACATATATTCTTCTCAGGGAGTTTACCCTGTATATTACAATTTTTCTTCACCGTCGAATAACCAGGTATTTTGTCTTGCTTAAATACAATGATCGATTTAATGCTTTTAGAAGACTGTGTAATTTACAAGTGTACCTATTGTTTTCAGACTCTAACTTGACCCCACCAGTTGTTGAACATTACAATTCATAAGGGGAAGGACCAATGATCCTTACCGGTCACAGCTGGGAAAAGTATCATCAGCAAATAGTCTTAAAGGAAAGCGGTTGGTTGCCTTGACACTATTATTTATCTGACAAGAGAAACATATTCACAATGTTACCCCTAGCTTATAATGGCCAAGATAGGAAAATCGAACGCTCGATTCATTTAGCGATATTTCGATGCACATTCAATTAGAATTTCAAAAGACTAAGCGAATCGCGTCGATGCATTAAAATACGCACACCCTTATGAAAAGCTTAAAGAGTTTGAATTTCAATGTTTACCATGCCAGTAACTTTACCTTTAGCTCTAATCAATGCTCTCGTGTTACCGCCCAGCACTGACAGCGACAACTGGCTGGAAAATAATAAAAAACATTATCCCGGTGGTCGGTACAACTCTAAATATACTAATGTAAGCACGGTAAATTCCTTCTTTTGACGAGCTGAGGAAGTTAAACACTGGAGTTGATAAGTAAATCCTCTTGAGAGTACATTAAGGCGAAGGACTTGCATTTTATTAAAACATCATGGGTAAATAAAGGAGAGACAACGCTAGATGGTTTTCCAATATCATTGATTGGTTGTACAATGATGCCTGGCTCTCACAATCGTGGATTTGTCTTCTTTATTTTCGTTTATTTACAGTGAAACTAAAAGTGCAGTGTAATATCATCTATAACATGATTCACCGGCTTTAATAGAACGTTTTTGCTCAAGTGGCCAGCAGCCATGGAAACTTATTGGAACAAAAGACTGGTTTGGCACACCAACATGGCCGCCGTTTCATTGTTTTGAAACACCAATATGGCGGACGTAGAGTCATGTGAAAACGCTTTATTTGTTTGTGAAGCAGCGGAGTATTGTAGGAAAGTGAATATCGTCTGTATTTGACTGAGCCAAGAGTTTAAGAGAATTGTCATTAGCCAGGCATAAGTAGCAAGCAACCATGCATTATAGCCGGAAATTACTATCAAGTTGACTGGCTACTCAAAGTGTCAGAATGACTAAACTGAAAAACCAATTTTAAAACTTGGCGTCATGAGGGAAAAATAAAGGAGCCCTTTATAAGGTAATTTATAGAGTGTCTATAAAGTGAAATAGTAGCTACACGGGACATTATGTTTACATGTAACATCTCCTCTCAGAAAAAAAAAAAGAAACAGACCAAGCTTTTCAGTGATACTCTATAAATTTTAGGCCAAATAATTTAAAAAGCATGTGTTAATTCTTTCATTTCTCGTTGTTTACCAAAACTATGATATAAAACAGTAAAAAAAAAAAAATAATAAAGAAACGAAAATGGTGGTTCCACAAAGATTTGGTTTGATCATCAAGTGAGTTGATAAAGTTAGTCTATAATTCTGTGGGTATTAATAGGTCGATCTGAAAGATGATATTTCAATTCAGCATTTTTCGGCTTTCGGTGTTGCCATGAGCAAATTGCCATGTTTTCACTAAAATTATTGGAATGTTGAAACGGCGAATTATTGGTTCTAAACATGGGTTTTTGCGTATTTTTCGAATATTTTCGAGGGAAATAGTCGCCTAGTTTTCACCCAGTTTCGCCTATTTAGGTGACATTTGCCGTCGATGTACAACAGACTGTTTTGGACCCAACATTTTGTCCACGTGTGAATGAAATAACTCGGTTCGCAAGCTAAGGGCGTTTCTGACAAGTTGTGTTTGTTAGAATGAATATTTTGCAAGTTTTGGGAACTTTTTAGAAGCAATTTGATTTCATTTATTTTTATGATGACTAGTTTTTCACTGCGGGATGTTCGGACAAAATTTTGGGATGAATGGAATCCAGTCTAATATAAAATGTACAGTGTAGTATGATTGGGTTTGTAAGCTTTTAACTTAAGTAAATTTATCGTTAAGCGCCAAACTGTTCGTTTCAACAGATGAATTACTTTCTTTTAATCTGTCATCATCTTTGGCTAAATAGTCATAAGACAGCCATACCTATCAAAAGGAGTCTTTTTCAGCTATTTCTTTTTCCCTTCGAAGGATTCGAGTCCTTATTTTAGATATTTCCGTTTGTGAACTGTTTGACATTTATTACAATATATTCTAACGTTCGATTTGATCATTAGAGGTATATAGTTTGTCTGTAGAAA
This sequence comes from Porites cylindrica, assembly GCA_964035525.1. Lineage (NCBI taxonomy): Eukaryota > Metazoa > Cnidaria > Anthozoa > Scleractinia > Poritidae > Porites > Porites cylindrica. The sequence continues at coordinate 12,609,069 of OZ037775.1, read as the reverse complement.
AATAACCAAGAAGAATGATCATTGGAGTAAATCTGAAAGTAGATCGAGCAATTGTTATTAATGTCCACGTTAGGGAATCATTATTCTTAATATATTAATACATTACATATTAAACAATTACACTCACCTGCTCTATGCGAGACTCTGGAAGCTGATTGGTTGACTTCGATTTTGTTAAGTCGCTTTTCGGCCCGTTGCTGCTGCTGTTGTTGTTCGATTCTTGCAAACAAGCAAGGAGCAAGCAGATGCAAGTAGTTAATCAATGCTTTTAATTTTTTGCTTTCCACTAGTTTAAATTTCTAGTTCGTCACAACTACAAGTAACAAATAATAACCTACTTTATTTAAGATCTTTTCGAAAAGAAAGGATTAAATTAACAGCATAATTCTGTCCATAAAAAAATGTTCAGTACAAATGATTTTCTCATTTTAGTTTTCATTAAATATATTACTTTCATCCACGGATTCATTGAGCCAACTTGAAAATTACGATTAAGAAAAAGAAGAGAAAAGAAAGAACAAGAAAATCTGTGGGTTTAATGATATTTATATTCACCAAGCAGTCAATGTTTTTCACTTTACAGACGACCCAAATAGAATTGAACTTGATAATTAACATAACATAACATAACATAAAACTTTATTTATACTCGAATTTTAGAGTAGCTAACAAGTTAATATCTTCGAGCTGACACTACATAAAAACTATATAGAAAATATGTATATACATTAAATGCAAGGAAAGAAAATATCATTTACAATTCACAATTTTAAGTTTAAGTATGTCAGGCAAAAAGAATCTACATGAAGGTAACATCCTGTATTTTAGTCTTAAAGTCTGCAAAAAAACTGGTACGAAAAAAGTCCGGCAGTGCATTCCACTGCTTAGCTGAAATGTAAGAAAAGGAGTTAAGACCATAGGTAGTTGTTTTAGGTTTACTTAGTGAAAGAATGTAGTTGCCACGAAGATCACAGGAAGAGGACCGGAGTGAAAACATATTCTTCATATAAGTAGGAAAATGAGTGAAAAACAAACCCTTATATAACAGAATGAGGAAATTTTGAATGCGTTTGTTAAACAAAGAAGTAGAGGTGACTTTTGAGAGAAGAGTGTTGTATGGAGACGAGTAATCACCAAAAATAAATCTAAGTATTCTTTTATTTAAAGCTTCAAGCTTATCCGCATCGCGCGCTCCACAAAAGTGCCAGACAGAGGAGCAATAATAAAAGTGAGGTAAAATATACGCTTTGTAAAGTTTGAATAAGATTTCCTTGCGTATGAGTTTTCTAAAGCGCAACATAACATTAAATTGATTATTAATCTTTTTGCATACATTTGATATATGTTTAGAAAAATTCAGATTATTATCTATTTCCATTCCAAAAATCTCTAACGTGTCCTTTACTGGGAAGGAAAAACCATACTCCGTATCACCGAGGATTAGACACTGGTGCTTGCTCTCATTATCTAACATCCCATTTTCATGCTACCACTGATTGGCCACGCCAACATCATGAGATACGCATGCATCCAGAGCTGCAGGATCGACGTGGGAGTAGTATACCTGATGATCATCCGCATAAGCGTTCAACTTGGCCTTCTTGACGTGGAAGAAAAGATCGTTTATGAAAATGTTGAATAGCATGGGACCTAGCACACTCCCCTGCGGGACCCTACGCTTGACGCTTTCCCAGGTCGAAAAGGTGTCTCCAACTTTAACTCTCTGAGTTCTGCTAGAGAGATAGTTCCTAATTAGGGCACAACTTTTGTCGTCCATACCATAGGCCCTCAGTTTCGAAAGGAGGAATGGATACTGAATAACATCAAACGCTTTGGAGAGATCCATAGAAACTACCGCAACAAGCTCCCCACTGTCACGCATCATTCTCCAGTCCTCCGTCAACCTTAGCAAAGAGGTCTCGCAACTATAAAACTTTCTATAAGCGCTTATGAAGTCTGATAAGAGCCCATTGTAAAATTCATACATCTGCCCCGATAGAAGCCTTTCAAAAATATTGTTTAGAGCAGGGAGCACAGTTACGGGCCTATAGTTGATCTTACAAAACTCGTCGTCTTTTTGTACAGAGGAGTAACCATTAACGTAATATGTTTTGGCTGCTCCCAAGGCTGATGATAATAACAGGGACAGAATCGTATTTTCTAAATTCAAACCCCGCTGGCCATTACTTGGATTGGCAGCCTTTATTCAGGCCTTCTATAAAGAGATTTTTTTTACGGTCTCTCTTGACAGCGTTGTATCTTGCTTACATACCTATAGACCCGGCGTTTGTTCGTAGCTGACTTTCAATTGAGAAAATACTGTATCACCAAACAGGATTCGGCGTTGTTTGGACTTTTTAAAAGTTACTTCACTTAGGGACTGTTTTCTTGGAGGAATGAAGATCCTAACACCAGGAAGATCGCAGAAATCGGATTATCCTCGCGCCATATGTTTTTTCTGAACTCAGTTTACAGCCAAAGGATTATACTTGTGCCTAGCACTAGAAAAACCTTGTACAAGGATTTTCCTAGCTGAGAGGTAGTATAGGGATATTCTAGCCCAAGGAAGATCCTAGCACCAGTACTAGGGACAAACCAGGCAAAATTAGTGGCGGGTAGTTCTGTGGGTAATCACGGCAAAAGGCCGACAATTTCGTTTGGCATTACTAGTTGTAAAGAACTGCCAGCTGCTGCTAAAAGGTAGTTATGAACGCTATAGCGAGGCTTCTCTTGACAGCTGTGTATGTTACGTATATACCTAAGCGGATTATAACGCAAACGTTTGATAGGTTTATTCCCCTTAAGACCCTGCGTTTCCTCGGAGCTGACGTTCAATCGAGAAAATACTGTATTACCAAACAGGATTCGGCTTTGTCTGGTCTTTTTTAAAGTTACTTCACTCAGGGGCTGTTTTCTTCTTATATTATAGCTCTTGACTATCACTGAGAGGAGCTGTACATGAGGTACAATATAGGTCCCAAAACAGACTCTTGAGGCACATCAGCTGACAGAACACGCTTACTTGAAGTCACAATACAAGTAATTCTTAGGATATACAAAATTTAATCATATATTGAACAATTTGCGATGGTGATTACTGATATTGTTCACCAAATAAGTACCAAGTCCCAAAGATATATCATGTCTTTTTACTGAACAATATTCTATTCACATGATTCGTTAACTAGCCAATATATATATATCACAGAGCCGCTTTGAAGCGGTTCAGGGCTGTCCACGGTTCGGCTTGGCGAAACCCGCCCCATTATAGTTTCATGATGAATTTAAAAGCAGTTCTCATGTTCTTATTCCGTCCAAAATAAATTACCGGATTAACAGAGGAGAGAATGGACGCCGTTGTTAAACTCCAAGGAAGCAGAATAGAGTGAACGCCTGGATATCGGTTTCGAAGTAACACCATGAACGCAGCTGGCGAGATAGAAGCGAAAAGCAAGACGGTGATAATGCACATGTCAAGTGCTACCTTCTTCTCGCGCTGAAATACTGTTGTCATCTGAGACGGAACAGCCACAGCCAGATGGGCGTTATGACGACGAATAAAGAACAGAACTCTCATATAATTGACAGGAGGAAGTATCACAAACACCGCACCATAAATATGGACGAGAACGAGGCTTTGCCGAGCAGTCAAAACAAACTGAAATAAGATTGTCAACAGCAGCCACAAAATGGTCGAGAAGACAGCAACTTTTAGTACTCCTGCAACAATGCAAAAAATTAGTTTAGACAGGCTATGTTAACAGTATCCCGGATAATGCTAGCGCCGAAGCCAAAACCATAGCGGAGAGGACTCTCGTTCACACATGAGAACGGTGATTTCGGTGCGATTTTTGTAACGGAGCAAAGCTTCGCCGCGCCGATCTCGAAAGTGGAGCGTCACATATCGGATAGGTTTTGCGTCACACTCTGGTGCAATGTGAGTTTTGTGCCTTTGCAGTCCATAATACAAGATATCTTTTCGTGTCGGCACGAAAGGTTATCCGGCATGGTGTGAAAAAAGCCTTACTTAAGCTCTGAGTGTAGGCCCATTAGCAAACAAACGAGTAACATTAGGCTGGAACACATTTAGATGTCACGGTGTAGAACCGACATCAGCCAAAAGAAAGGAAAATAAAAATTGATAATTATGCAAAGCTATATAGTGACACAAAAACCAATTAGGGCAAGAAATTTGATGGCCAATATCTTGATTGGTAGAAACGGTCCTGTTCAAGACATGAGTATTAGAAATGCTACAGTCTAGTAGAAATCTGTCAAAAGTGATGATGGGATTTCCCTGCAGTTTTTTGGCGGTGGGCTAATGGCACGGCTAAGCTATGATGAGTCTAACAAATCCTTCAAAATTTGAATTGAATTATAACGTTGTGGTTCGAGATCAATTTAGAAGGATTTGGTGAGAGTCATTTAGGCTTGATGCTGCTAATAGGGAGCTTAAGCAACGACGATGGCAGAGAGAACGTCTTTTAAAAAGATCACGAATTTGCGCCCTTTCAAAATTTGTCGCGTCTATTGGACCCTTTAGATTTTGCAAATGAAATCAATTTGCCCTAGAGTTAAATTTTAAGGACTTCATCCAGGTTCAAAAAGAGAAAATTCGTCATAGTATGTTCAAGTCCTCCATAAAACGTCGTCTAAGAAGGTTTCACTTCGACGTCGTCCAGTGAACGTCAAAAAATGTACTAAAAGGGTGACGCATGTGCAAAGCTGTTGTTTTGCTCAAAAAAACAATTGTTTTTTGACGTTGTCGTTTTCGTCTTCGTCGTCGTCGTTGCTTATTAGTACGCTCCCTAATATCTCTGATAATTGATATTAACTTCACCTGATTTAGACACCTCAGTTATATACACTAAAGGTCTAGACAGGGCGAATAGGCGATCAAAACTGATGATAACAATGTTGACGAAAGATAAACCAACGGTAAAGAAATAGATAGTGTAATACACGTCAAACACCAGAGCTTGATGTAGACATGACTGCTGGGCTCTTTGAAGAAAAAAACGCCACACGATAAACATGGGCTGAGCAGTAACTCCAGTAAGGCAATCTGCGGTGACCAGGCTACACAGCAAAATGTTGCATGGCTTCTGTAAGGAAGGGGTCTTGATGATTGTAACAATGACGGCCAGGTTACTAAGGAATGCAAAGATGGCAGAAGATCCATTGACAGCAGCGAGTAGAATGTTGTTTATGAAGGCAGCCGTGTCGTTCCTCTGTATTCCAATCCAGCTTGGTAGTCCACAAAAGGTTATCTCATAGGTATCCATTTCGTCCTCTGGAGATTTAATGAACCGTTTTTCAATTGATTGAATAATACTGAGTATCCTCCTTGCTTTGAGTGAAAGCGAGGCTGGAGGTGACCTTGTTTTTAAATGTAAATCATTTTCTTGAAAATGACTCTATTATATACATAGTACATGAAGACTTTTTCCAGGGGCACCCAACGAGAATATGGTTCAAAACCACTTAAACATAGCATTGTTAAACGTGTTTTAGTATTTAAACAGTGGATATGGGCATGTTTATGCCCTATAAATTTTTCATCTGTTCTGATTTCCTAGCTGAAAGTCTAGTGATCCGAAAATTATAGGGATCAAAACATACGTTTTCGAAAATTTCAGCCAGAAAAAGGCTCCCGAAAATTTTAGGTGACCTTTTTAGGGTAAAAATCCGTTGAAAATGGGCAATTTTACCATTTTTTAGATGTTCGAAAATCCTAGGAGAGGCAGGCAAGCAAGAAATTTTACAACAAATGTTTCGAAAATTCTAGATCTCAAAGCCTCTTCCGAACAGATATTTTTCCGAAAATTGTCGTTGGGTGCCCCTGTTTTTCTATGTAAAGCCAGCTCTTACGAGGTTTAAATCACTGTAACACCGCATATTTTTACAGACAACGTTCTCTCGGAGACAGAGAAGCGTTTTAATTAAGCTGATTTCTTATTGTAGCATATTTCAGTCCGGGGTGACAGACTTCTCTGGTCATTTAAATCAAACAACTAGATTTAGAAATCTTAATACTTACTCACAGGCGGTGATAAGAGAGAAATTCTGCAGACATTCTGGAGCATGAGTCAATCAAAGGCTGCAAAATTTCTGCACCGTCGGTTATTAAAAGCTGCGGAATTTCTGCTGGTCGGGTCATTAAAGGCCGCGGAAATTCGGCCACACGAGTTATTTTTAAAGGCCGAAGAATTTCTTCTTCAAGGCTGATCAAAGGCGACAGAAATTCTGTACCATGAGTTATCAAAGGATACTGATTTTCTTCAGCATTTCTGATTAAAGACTGAAGAAAAACTGCACCATGGGTAATCAAAGGCTGAAGAATTCCTGCAGCTCGGATTTTTAACGGTCACAGAAATTCTGCATCCATTATTTATCTATGACCAGTTGGCTTCATTATTAGGTAGTATATACTGTATAAAAGCCATTTTGTTTGTCCATTTTACATATTTTCATATATTCAGGGTTTCATTTTAGTGTCTGTGAAAAAAGTAAGATTTTTGTTAACAATTTTAAAAGTCCGTTAAAACTCGTAGGTTTTTCGTGTTTCGAAAGCAACTTTTTCTTCATCCGTAACTTATTTCAAAAAGTTGGTGAATGTTACGCCCCTGAGGTCTCACTTAAAGCAATGGAAGCCTGCCGACATTTACCCATAAAGTGCTCATTTCTTTCAGAAAATGCTGTTTTGGAAAAACACGAAATGTTTTGGAAAGCCGTACTATATCAAACTGGCAAATGCCAAGTAACTCAGAAAATTGATAGGCGTAAGTTATGAATTCTAATGTGGATCAGGCTCGAAGTTCCCTTATTTTTTCGAAAGGTTGCCTCTCATGATGGCGACAAATGACATAGAGATAATATTTTGAGGGAGTAGGGAGTACTTTTCTGCACGGCCAAATTCAAATCCGAAGTACATTGTAACACTTTGCAATGCCATCGTGCTGCCGTCTTTTAAGGCAAGAACGGTAAAAATTTTAACGTCAGATCAGGAAAAGCCGTCTTGAAAGCCAATAATATTGCACGCCATGAACAACTTTCTTAATATACTTATGGTTTTGCATACTGTTTATGCTGTCTTTTGAGGAGAGCTTTAAAAAGGTATGGGTGAGTGCAAACTCTTGAGAGTCAATTAGGGTGAATAACGTGTTATTTTGTACATGCATATAAAAGAGCCGAACAATCGAAAGCCAACGGAAAGAAGGCGAGATTCTTGGAAGGAATACCTACTCTAATGCTTTTGCCAAAGGCGTCCCAAAAGCACTGTAAGCGCTCATTTAAGAATATTACGTGAAGAAACGATTTATAAGATTCATATGGGACCAGTATTATTTCGAAACAAATTCACTTTATCTGCGCTTATTTTGGAGAAATGAAATGAAATGAAACGAAATACATAATTAGCTGCAGTTTCAATGTCGTTTTGAAGCGCTTTGGGCAGGTGGTTTCGCCATACGTCTTAACCTTCATTATACTGCGAACTGAGGCTGGCACTGAGGCTGTACATCGATGTACACTTGGGCGTTTCAGAGGTCCAAACAGCTCCATGGTAAAGGAGGATTTTCACCCGAAAAATCGGCCTAATCGGCCTTTTTTCTACTCTCTTGTAAAAATCGGTAACAGCCGATGTAGCACAGACATCGAGAGACCGAAAAATCCGATAAACAATCTCCAGGGGAGCCCCCCTGGAGAAAGCTTTTTAATTCAGTTCATTTCTTGTTTCAGCACATTTTAGTCCTGGTTGGGACAATTCGATGTCATTTAAATCAAACAAAGTAGACTGAAAAATCTTTAGGCAACAATCATTGTAAATGATAAAAGTATTTAGTACATACAAATCGACTTCTTGACAATCTACAAACTGCGCTTCAAACTATTTCTTCCTTCAGAAAACCTGAATATTTAAACCTAGTTCTCAGTTAGTATACATGACAGGTAATGGCAAAAATAGTGATTAAAACTTTGAAAGTAAGGATTTAAATCACAATTGCGTCGCCTTCTAGAAATCCGAGGAATTAATATCACTTGCATTACAAGCATTGATTTGAAAATATTCACTGGAAATTATATAAGTCTGAAGCTCTAATGTTTTTCACCTTTGTTTTAAAGGTCGCTTTATTTATAAGCCGAGTTCCGTATGAAACCACAAACGATTTCCTTCTTTTACAATGCATTGAACTACTAGAATTAGTCCCAGTTTTAGTCCTAACAGCAGGCAACGATGAGCGACGAATGTATCGCAGGATATCCCCAGTCTTTGCCGATACTAACACGATCTTATGCTAAAACAGTGTCTCAAAGACCAAAGAAAAAATCCGACTACGAATGAATATGACGGTCTTTGCAGCATGATATTTGCAATTCCACCACTGTTAGTAGTGTAAATTAAATTCTTTGTAGGTAAACTTGTAGCCAATATATTGAACTTCTAAATTATATAATCTTCGAGTCGACAACTTAAGATTGTCTTCGATTTCTGTCAGAGCACGTGACAGTTAAAGGGGCAGTATTGCAAAGATCTCTTACTACTTGGAAATCCATCGGAAGTGTTTATATTTACTGATACTAGCAGGTAGCTATATGAAAACTTTTTACAAAAGGGGGATAGGAAGAAAGTTGACTGAAACCTGAAAGCGTCTGGCGAAGTTTTGGAGATATACTGTTTGGTTCGAGAAAAAAAATAAGCAATTCATAGACCTATGATCATGGTTCACCCGGGATATTAAAAAATGGATCAATGGTTTTCTCCAGTTGTTATTCAGGGACCATGTTGTACATCAGCGAGTGCCCCTAAAAACAAAAGTTCTAGCCTATTGACGTGTAAAACTTGGGAGGCTTCTCCTGATGATACCCCTAGTTTTACCTGTTACTTAACCAGAAGACGTAGGTAGTTAATGAATTTAGTTCATACCTGATAGAGTAGAGTTCCAAGATCAGCGGTCGTGACAAGTCCCTTCCTTAGGTAGATCTCTCAGCAAATCGCCACCTATATTCCTCTTTTATCGCCACTTAAATCGGCGAATTTTTTATTAAAACGCTGCTTCTCTGTGTCCAATAAGGTCTTAATACAACTGCTATTCCGCCATGACTCTGTTTGATCTGTAATACCTTCATTTATTGTAATCTTTTCGCCTATTGTTTCTTCCTTGGGTTACATGGAGTTTTTAATTTTGCAAATTTATAATAAACTATTAAAATCTTCAATACAGTAATTCACTTCAATACGGGGGTCGAGTGTTAAAACGACATGTGATAAACATTGAATGAGTAATTGCGTTAGATCGATTTTAATAGTTAATTTTAAGCTTTAAAGTTAAATAAACTTCAGGAAAATTTGAGACCCAAATTCCTAATGTGTGCTTACCACCAAACTGCTCAGTTTCTGTCTTCGCTCTCTTGTCAGTCATGATTTAACATGAACTCATTGTCGATTCTTGATGTGTAATTGACTTCTTCAAAGGTTTTGAAAGGTTTTTGAAAAACACCGCGGAAAGAAATATAGACGTTCAGAAAAAAAAGACAGAAAACAAAAAAGGCATTTAAGCCTTTTCGCGCGGTCTGCAAAAAAAAAAAAAAAAATAGAGGTATAACGAGAAAATCCCTTTGGCACTATAGTACCGCGGCTACATGTCACTGTTGCATTATTCTTGTAAAACATAGCAGGGAAAATGAAATCTTGAACGAGTAAAAGAAAAAGCCAACAGTAAAAAATAAGGAAAAATGCCGAAAAAAAAAAAAGCTGACTGAGCCAGTACTCGAATCCGGTAGGGACCGCACGAAAAGTATTTTACTTAAATCATATTTCGTAAAAACACTCGTGTAACATGAAATCATGATTACCGATAGATTTTGACGGTAAAAAGCCTCAGCTAAAGAGCATTTCCTCGCATTTGAAGAGCATATGACTTACCTAATCGTCTGCGAAGTGCGAAGCAATACAAATGGTCTCTTCCATCAATCCAGCTCTTCAAGAGCTAAGTCGATCGAAATATTTGAAGCTGATGGACCAAAATTAATCGCTTCAGTGTTCTGTTTAATAAATACATAAATAAATAAAAATAACACCGACAAAAGTTATCTGCCGTTGAAAATTATGGTCACAAGCGAACGGCCTCAAAAACAAGCGACTAAGTTCGCCTAGAGAGATATATACCAGATTCAAAAGCTGCCGCTCGCGTTACTCCTTTGCGAATCAAATCGGGTTAGTGACGATTAGTTTCCACAGGTCCGAAAAACAACTGTGTTTTGATTGGTTGTGATAGTATGTCTGTGTTACTTGTCCCCTACATTCGTGGAGCCCATCATTCTCGTCCCCAGAGCCACTCGGCTTAATTTGTAACCGACACGTGACCAAGAAACGACGGGCTCTGGGGACGAGAATGGGAGCCCACACGACAATCAGGCAACAGCGTCCTGCGCAGTATAGCCGACAAAAAGTAATGAAAAGTGTGGAATTTGAAAAACGTCCCGGCTGGGATAAGAATTCGACGGTGTTTAAAGAGAAAGGCAGACTGCAAGCAGTCTGTCTACCAGGGTTCGTGCAGATTTTTGGATCCAAAATCCAAGACGTTTTCCAGACTTTTTTCCAAAACAATTATTTCTTTTTTCAGACTCAAGGTTATCAAATAGGTGATCAGCAGATACCTTAAAAACGAAGAAAAAAAAAGCTTTTTTCAGGTACGCTGCAAACAATCGGGCGAGATTTGACCAAAATGAAAAACAAAAATTCACTTCTAAAGCACTTGTTGCAGCTTTGAAAAACAAAAAAACTCAATTCTTTTTACCATTTGTCCAGACTTTATCTCCATTTTGCAGTCTTTTTCCAGGTCTGGAAAATTGCTGGGCAAACAATAATTCAAGACTCAGTACGAACCCTGACCTACTGAACGTCTAAAGCCATATGTAACATGTTACTTTGGACAATTTTGATCTCAACGCAAGGTTTTTTTTCTTTATTTCCTCATTTCGCATTCACACTGTATTTTAAATAAATTAATTCACTCTCTTTGGTTTACAATTTAAGCATCTAATGCTAACTGAATATGCTGTAACATGTCAAACACGCTTTAAGTATTTCCCTTACCACTTCCAATGCCAGGTAAGTAAATCCTCAAGTAAGTAAAAAAATGAAATAAGTGAAATCCTGCAAGTACTGGCCGCTAGTTTGTTGTTACACAAAAATAAATTCTACAAATACGTTACGTTAAGAAATTAAATTTCCAAGTTTTTAATAAAAATATAACTCGCAAAACTCTATAGAACAACTTAGTACCCAAAAATAAATGCATTTTCTTTTTGATTTGTCCTTGCATCGCACCACTAACCTGCGATCAGCTACTGTTTGTTCTGGGAGAGGGCAAAAATGCTTTTCAGTCCCGGAAAAAGAAATGAAGGTAAGAAGGGCATCATTCCATTTTTTAGACCACGATATACAAAAGACGGTCAAAGGAACAAGATTTTGTATGGAAACAAGCTCCAATAAAAACGAAATTCATGTCACACTGAGAGAGAACCAGATTCCTTATTAGTGAAAAATGTACACGAAAGTTTTACAGATAAGAGAAAAACAAACAAAAATGTCACACTTCAAAAAGATCGCTACTTTGTGTCGCATAAAAGCGCCACACCACGCAAAATCCAGTGATCGAGATGTTGCGAGGTCTTGAGATTTAAGCAGAATATGTAGTTCAAGTCTGTGCGCCTTGGTTTCTTATACACAGGACACTCATAGAACTTCAGCACATCTTTGTTATCTTTTGAGTCTTTTGCCATAGCGGCCGTATTAACCGCGTAGACATGAACCACAGGCAGAGCGGTAAACAGAACCTTAGGCGCGCGTTCCATGAGCCTGTAATTCCTACGATCCCAGCCAGCGCCATCCAGAAGCAAGTCATACACGTAAACTCCTTCGGCAGGGGCTGACGAAACATCCTCCTTCATCATCTTAGTGACGTCGTTGGCTAGAGCAACGTTGTCGAGCGCCCATCCTTTGTGTGCACGAGTGATTTCTTGACTCATAGCTGTCAGGAAACCCTATAAGAGGAGAAAAAACGTACCTCCATTTATTGAACTGCCATAATAATTATGACGCTTGCAACAAGGTTTAGATTGAATGGTCATACTTTAAGTTTCTCCTCAACAGACTCAAATGTAAGATCTATAATGTCCCCAACATTGACTCCGGGAGTGAATTGTTCAAAGAAATATAGAGAATGACGACCTGAGCCGCCAATGAGTGTTCGCAGCATGGACCATTTGCCAAATGGACTTCAAGTCAAGTGCGTTTAAGTATAACTTTTTCGAATCCAGATCGTGTGCCTCACACGACACTTGTCACACAGATAAGCATCAGGAAAGAAAGGGAGCTATGGAATTCCTCAAATAGTACTCGAACTCATAAGAGTTGGCAAATTATTTTAGTAGATGGTAGCAGTCGGTGCCGTCTCCCAAAAATATTTCAATGCCTCCCAAGTTCACAAGAGCTGTCATTGCCAAAAAGAAATTTTGAAGAAACAATGAAGAGACAGAGGGTGTCAGGGGGACACAGTGTATTGATACCGCTGAAGTTGTAAATTTTAGGGTTTGCTGTGATTTAAGGTACAGAGATGGCGAACATTTTATAACTGTATAGTTTACTTTTCCACCCATCATTGGGAATATTTCACTACCAACTGACACAAAATCGCTCGGTAAAAGCGTAGACCGTCTTACCTGAGGATTGAATAAACACACTGGGCCTGTCTTCAGATAACCAGGACGAAAACTGATTATTGGGCTCAATCAGTTCGGTGAACCAAAAACCGAGGGTGGTCGAATCCCAGGATATCTGTCAGGTTGAAGAAAGGGTAGGTCTAAGATACAAGTCGAGTTCGTTCATAATCTGACGCAAGGGAGATGTTTTAGTTGTAAGGTCTTGGAAAAGGTAATTCAATTTCTACTTAATTTTTCACTTCTCTTTCCTTATTTTTTTTTTATTGACCGTAAACTTTGTTATGTCTGACTAGAAATTCGAACAAGAGAATATTATCAAACGATTTTTATTCTCCATACTAGGTCAGTAATTGTTCAAAAATCAGGGCCTTTGATCGCTAGAAGTTATTTAATAACACGCTCACGACCTTACCTTTAGGCAGTGGACTATTTCATTAAAAAGGAAGTAGATGCTTGTTACTCTATCCCGCTATTCTGTGGTCTAGAATCAACCCCATTTTCCAAATTTTTTTCTCAGAGGAAGTTAAACACTGGTGTTGATAAGTAAATCCTCTTGAGAGTACGTTAACGAGAAGGACTTGAAATTATTAAAATATCATGGGTAAATAAAGGAGAGACAACGCTAGATGATTCTCCAATATCATTGATTGGTTGTACGAAGATGCCTCGCTCTCATAAGCGTGGATTTTTTTTTTATATATTTTGGTCTATTTCCAGTGAAACTAAAAGAGCAATGTAATATCATCAGTAACATGATTCACCGGCTATAATAGAATATTTTTACTCAAGTGACCAGCAGCCATGGAAACTTATTGGGACAAAGGACTGGTTTGGAACACCAACATGGCCGCCATTTCATTGTTTTGGAACACCAATATGGCGGACGTGACGTCATGTGAAAACGCTTTACTTCTTAGTGAAGTAGCAGAGTATTAGTGATCTCATTAGTGGTCGCAGATTACAAATGCTTTGGTCTGATATTTATTTGAATCGGGTTTGTATGAAAGTTTATAGATCTGTGTCCCTTCAAATTATAATGGGAGATCAAGCAGTGGAGACTGGTGAAGGCCAATTTATTGGGAATGACGGCTTGTGTATCTGACTGGAAAAAATGGACTGTTTGTTGGAGATAACGTCAACGTAAATCAGAACATCGGTATTGGACACTAGCTAGATCCGAAATGAACAGATTCTTTTTTTATCGGAAATTTAGTGGCATGTATTGTAGAGAAGTTTTCCACACTGGCTGGCCTATGGAGAGCAGCCACAGTGCAAAACTCATATAGCTGGCGGAGTGACTTGTTCCTGACAAATCATTTCTCTGCGACGTTTTGACAAGGTTTCAGATGAGATAAAGCCACATAACGTTCAAAATTTAACTTAACTATAAAGAAAAGAAATTCCGCAGCAATCACGAAGAGTTCCAACCTTCTTTTATTGTAAAGCGTCTTTTCATTACAGTTTTGCAATTGAGTGGGAACAAAGTAAATTTTTCAAATCTGGTTTGAATAAATAATTTAAATAACAATTACTCCACGAGTGCGCGTTGGATATGAGTTGGCTATAATCATCTCATATCCTACAAGCGCGAGTTGAATAACTGTTTTACTAAAAACGCCCACAAAATCTCGATGAATCTCCCCGACTTTATTTTGCTAGAACAAACGGGAAAAGACAAGGGACTTTCGCTTTTCACATGTCACACGTCTATCAAAACTGTCAACGCGCGAACGGACTGGATAATAGAAAAATCAAAACATTATAGAGATGAACACTTTAAAAAACTAATCGGGATTCTAGGATTTTACACAGCAGGACAGCTAAAAAACTAGCAGATAATTAGAACAAAAAGAATTTTGAAGCGCGCCGTCGAAATTCCTGTGAATTTGGATTTTTGGTGCAGTTGCAAACGTAAGAACAATAGAGGAAAACTATTCCCTCGATCGCAACTCAGAAACTCATGCAAAGGTTGTTATGAAGTTGTTTGAAGCCGCAAGCTGGTTTTGCTGAACGAGAGAAGAAGCTATACTTACGCCTGGATTGCTGTAGTGAATGGCTGCTTAGCCTGTACTTTTAGCTAGTTGCTTGTGATATTCTTCATGTCGAATGAACAGGCTGCATTTACCTATCGGCAAGTGGCTTCGCGATCATGAAGAAACAATACTTGTCTTCTTTCGTAGCTGGTCGAGGTTTTTCATGTATTTTCATGTGTTTTTCAATAAACTTTCAAACAAACTCTTGTAGCTTTTTTGTTTGTTTGTTTGTTTGTTTGTTTTTTCCTGGTGAAATTGCTTTTTTAGTATTCTAAGGATTAAAACGACCTTCTTCGGGCGTCATTCTATCCTTCGTGAAAAAAATCTCACCTAGCTTCCAATTTTGAACTGACGCGTACACTGACCATTGTCCGATGATTCCGTTTTTAATAATTTATATTATAGCTCTTGACTATCACTGAGAGGAGCTGTACATGAGATACAATACAGGTCCCAAAACAGACTCTTGAAGCACATCAGCTTACAGGACACGCTTACTTGAAGTCACAATACAAGTAATTCTTAGGATATACAAAATTTAATCATATATGGAACAATTTGCAATGGTGATTACTGATATTGTTCACCAAATAAGTACCCAGTCCAAAAGATATATCATGTCTTTTTACTGAACAATATTCTATTCACATGATTCGTTAAATAGCCTATATATATATATATATATATATCACAGAACCGCTTTGAAGCGGTTCAGGGCTGTCCACGGTTCGGCTTGGCGAAACCCGCCCCATTATAGTTTCATGATGAATTTAAAAGAAGTTCTCATGTTCTTATTCCGTCCAAAATAAATTACCGGATTAACAGAGGAGAGAATGGACGACATTGTTAAACTCCAAGGAAGCAGAATAGAGTGAACCCCTGGATATCGGCTTTGAAGTAACACCATGGATGCAGCTGGCGAGATAGAAAAGAAAAGCAAGACGGCGATGATGCACATGTCAAGTGCTACCTTCTTCTCGCGCTGAAATACTGTTGTCATCTGAGACGGAACAGCCACAGCCAGATGGGCGTTATGACGACGAATAAAGAACAGAACTCTCATATAATTGACAGGAGGAAGTATCACAAGCACCGCACCATTAATATGGACGAGAACGAGGCTTTGCCGAGCAGTCAAAACAAACTGAAATAAGATTGTCAACAGCAGCCACAAAATGGTCGAGAAGACAGCAACTTTTAGTACTCCTGCAAAAATGCAAAAAATTAGTTTTGACAGGCTATGTTAACACTATCCTGGATAGTTTTAGCACCGAAATGAAAACCATACCAGATAGGGCTCTCGTTCACACATAAGAACGGTGAATTCGGTGCGATTTTTGTAACAGAGCAAAGCTTCGCCGCGCCGATCTCGAAAGTGAAGCGTCACATATCTGATAGGTTTTGCATCACACTCTGGTGCAATGTGAGTTTTGTGCCTTTGCAGTCCATAATACAAGATAAGTTTTCGTGTCGGCACGAAAGGCTATTCGGTATGGTGTGAACAAGGCCTTACTTAAGCTCTGAGTGTAGGGCCATTAGCAAACAAACGAGGAACATTAGGCTGGAACAAATTTAGATGTCACGGTGTAGAACAACATCAGCAAAAGAAAGGAAAATAAAAATTGATAATTATGCGAAGCGAGTAACGCAAAAACCAATTGGTAGAAACGTTCCTCTTCAAGACATGAGTATCAGAAACGCTACGGTCTAGTAGAAATCTATTAAAATCGTATAAAAATTGATAAAAAGGTGTAATTCCTAACGAGGATTTCCTGATGTCAGTTCATTGTCTATTTAAAGAAGTGATGATGGGATTTTCCTGCAGTTTTTTGGCGGTGGACTAATGGTACGGCTAAGCTATGATGAGTCTAACAAAACCTTCAAAATTTGAATTGAATTATAATGTTATGGTTCAATTTAGAAGGATTTAGTGAGAGTCATTTGGGCGTGATGCTGCTAATAGGAAGCCTAAGCTGAGACGACGATGACAGTGAGAACTGGCGTCTTTTAAAAAGATGAATTTGCGCCCTTTCAAACTTTGTCGCGTCTTTGGGACCTTTTTGATTTTACAAATAAAATCAATTTCTCCCAGGGTTAATTTTTAAGGACTTTATCCAGGTTCCAAGAGAGAAAATTCGTCGTAGTATCTTCACGTCCTCCATAAAACGTTGTCTAAGAAGGTTTCACTTCGAAGTCGTCCAGTGAACGTCAAAAAATGAACTTAAAGGGTGATGCACGTGCAAAGCTGTTGTTTTGCTCAAAAAAAGAATTGTTTTTTGACGTTGTTGTTTTCGTGTTCGTCTTCGTCGTTGCTGAACCTCCCTAATAAATCTGATAACTGATAATAACCTCACCTGATTTCGACACCTCAGCTATATACACCAAAGGTCTAGACAAGGCGAATAGGCGATCAAAACTGATGATAACAATGTTGACGAAAGATAAACCAACGGTAAAGAAATAGATAGTGTAATACACGTCAAACACCAGAACTTGATGTAGACATGACTGCTGGGCTCTTTGAAGAAAAAAACGCCACACGATAAACATGGGCTGAGCAGCAACTCCAGTGAGGCAATCTGCGATGGCCAGGCTACACAGCAAAATGTTGCATGGCTTCTGTAAGGAGGGGGTCTTGATGATTGTAACAATGACGGCCAGGTTACTGAGGAATGCAAAGATGGCAGAAGATCCATTGACAGCAGCGAGTAGAATGTTGTTTATGAAGGCAGCCGAGTCGTTCCTCTGTATTCCAATCCAGCTTGGTAGTCCACAAAAGATTATCTCATTGGAAGCCATTTCGTCCTCTGTAGATTTAATGAACCGTTTTTCAATAGATTGAATAATACTGAGATGATCCTCCTTGCCTTGAGTGAAAGCGAGGCTGGAGGTGACCTTATTTTTAAATGTAAATCATTTTCTTACGCGTGTGAATGGTAATCAAAGTAAAAACTATGGGGATATATTGGTTAAAAAATAGAGAGGTCAGGTGATATGATAAAATGTAACATTTACTTAAAGTTGAAATGATCATATACCCTAGAAAAACACGCGTATTCACAAAGTCATCTTCTAAAAATGGCCACTCAGGGATTCAGCTAAGATATGATTTTATTATTGCTCCTTTTTATTATTATACTAAACACGGTGGGCGTATAGGACATATAATTATGAATAGGTAAGAACTACTTTTGCAGTTTTTCTTCCTTTGAGCTCAAACTTTGCAGGATGGTAGAACTTTGTATTCCAAAAAATCCTATTTTTGTGTTTTTCGATTTCAACGTTTTTTAGCGGGAAAATGACGTCACAAGATTGACAGCAAATTATAAATTTCAAGCTGTGGCAAAAAAAATTAAAAAAAATTGAGAGAGCGTGAAGTGATAGAAACAAATGTGAAAAAAGTTTTTGAAAAGCCCAATTGGTTAAAGAGTTATTAAGCTTTGATTCTTGAATTTCCCGCCATTTTGTTACTATTTTCGAAACATAAATACATTTCAAGATGCTACATCTCCTAAAGTAATTGACTGAGTGACAAGAGTTGTTTTTCCTATACAAATCCTTCTACTTTTCGGCGGCCGTTGCAATCTCTACTCAGTAGATATATGCTTCTGAAAATTTACAGGTTACCTTATTTTAATACGCCCTTTCCGCCTGCTCAGAAAATTTTCCAAAGGCGAACTGTTTTCGTGTTTACATAAAGTTCATTACGTGATCGACCCGGCATTGCATTTTGGTATTTTGCATCTGTGGTCGGTTATGGGAGCTGCTTGTTGCTTAAGAGAGGTGGTCGCATATGGAGGTTCGACTGTAGTATAAAGGATGCAAAAAGTTTGAAAATGAGTCTATTATATACATGAAGACTTCCTTCTATGTAAAGCCAGTTCTTACGAGGTTTAAATCACTGTAACACTGTATATTTTTACATTAAAGGTAATTAATTTTTCTTCTTATTATTTTCTTTTGTCAGGAACTAAGAATTTGTTATGGCACTGATTTTAAATTGATACGGTTTGTAAGCATGCCCAATTGGGACTATTTCCTGACGGCTAGGACAAATTGTCTATAATAATATTAATTTCGACAAAAAAAGTCATAGGACAGGTTTACCTGACAAACGTAACCTTACCTGTGGATGAACGAAGCCCTCGTTCCTTTTCCAGCGATTTTAAAGTTTCACTTGTATGTTATCATATGTGCGTACAGTCGTTGTTTTCGGGATGCTGCCAAAACAGAAAATGAGGAACTGGGAGCAGGAAAATAAGAAAATGGGAGCTAAACGGAGAAAGGATGATAGGGATTCTGGTATTTCTAGGGATTAAGTAAAGTTTTACTCCCATTTTTATTTTCCCGTTTCCAGTTCCCAGTCTTCCGTTACCATTCTTCGTTTCCATAGTAAAAATACTTGTCAGCCCCCATTTCTCATGTGAGAGCTACCTTACATTAAATGTTTATTTTGTTTTGAGTAGATTAGCATTGAAATTCGGATGGTACGATAACAAATCACGTGTAGCACAAGAGATCAAGGGGACTTTAACGTGTAGCACACTCTTTTGTACATTTCTTTGCCGTTGTTGTCGTAACGTTAAACTTCCTAGTTACACGTTTTATGTAGAAAATGTTGTATGTGTTCCTAAAAAAAATTTGTTGATTGTGTTCCTGTTCGCTTTTTTTTTCACTTCACTCATTTTCACCTTGCTGGGCACTGGCATTCCTCATTTTTTCTCCTTTTTTATCTCTGTTGCCCTTTTTCTTCTTGAGCTTCGCTAGCCTGTCGCATACTATACTTTCACGTTTTCTCTGTCTTTGTGGGGGACATGACAATTAATCTAAGCTGAATACTTCAAACAACTCGGATATAGAAACAATTTCCGCTTTTCATTATGTCTTTATTGACTCTTTTATGGTCTCTGCTTCACATGACACGGTTGGCCATGCGATTTCTCGCCAAAAAACCTCGAGTTGCATTTGGGTTGCCATACCCGTTGATTGAGTTATTTTACATTGGCATGCCTGTCGTGCGGACGGACGGACGGACGGATGGACGTACGGTTACGTGACGACAAGTCACTTCCAAAAGTTCTCGGATGTATAAAGATAACCAAATTTTCTTGCCTAAGGTACTCTGCTATAAAGAAGGCTAAAAGACATCAAAAACACCCGAAAAAAAATCAGCGCTTTTTTTTTTTATTAAAGTCAGTTATTATAATGCGTATTCACTTGCATAAGTTTATATTTCGCTTTTCTTGTTTTGTTTTTTGTTTTGGTGGTTTTTTTTTTTCCAGGCTTCTGGGTTTTTTTGCTTACCTAGAACAAGTTAAAGCTCTTTTTTTGTGGCTCAGTTTTAGCTGAGACAAAGAGCACTTTAATTCAGTAGATTTCCTTTTTCAGTACATTAAATCCTGGGTGGCAAACATAACTCCTCTTGTCATTTAAATCAAACAAAGTAGATGTAGAAATCGCCATACTTGCTTTAATTTAGGGATAAAGCAGTGTAAACAATATAAATGCAGTGCAGATAGATATCGACTTCTTGACAATCTACTTATTCCTAAACTATATTTCTTGACTTTAAATTTTTTTTCGGGCGTATAATGGCAAAAATAATAATTAGAACTTTGAAATCTTCTACGAAATTAAGGATTAAAATCACAATTACGTCGCCTCCCCTAAGAGATCCTTAGAAATCCGAGGAATTAAAATCACTTACATTAAAAGCATAACATTTGAAAATACTCACTAGAATATAATTAAGTCTTCAAAGATCTGGTATTACTTTTTTTAATAATATTTCATAGAAATCCACGAACGATTTCTTATTTTAGTATGCAGTCGCAGGGTACATAAAAGTCTTTGCCCACAAATATTCGCAGTCTAATATTAAAACGGTGTCTACCACGATCTTGAAAACCGATCATGAAAAACTTAATGAAGGCGACATCTATGCAATTTTATGCTCTACCGTACAAAAAACATTTTCTGAACGTGAATCTGAAACTTTATTTACCTCCTCAATTAAAACAATCTTCAGTTGACAACTTAGGAAAGTTATCTTCGACTTTTTTTTCACGGCGTATGACATTTAAAAGGAAATTAATGTTAGTAGTACTACTTGAAAAACCACCTGAAGTGTTTCTATGAATGGACATTTACTAATAGTGGCATGTTCTTTCTAAAATAGCTATATGAAAACTTCTGTTTGCAATTGCAAAGGATGTATAGGAAGAAAGTGGACTGATACTTGAAAGCGTCTGGTGGACGCTTTAAAGATACGTTGTTCCATTTGAGAAAAATATAGATCGGTGGATTTTTTAGGGTAGTTAGTACAAAGACTTGGGAGTCCTTTTCTGGTGCTAACCTTTTAAAAATAGGCATAAATCAAGGGCACCCAACGACAATTTTTGGAAAATATGTTTGAGATCTAGAATTTTCGGAACATTTGTTGTACAATGTCTTGCTTGCCTGCCTCTCCTAGGATTTTCGAACATCTAAAAAATGGTATAATTGCCCATTTTCAACGGATTTTTACCCCAAAAAGATCACCTAGAATTTTCGAGAGCCTTTATTCCGGCTGAAATTTTCGAAAAGGTAAGTTTTGATCCCTATAATTTTCGGATCACTAGACTTTCAGCTAGAAAATCCGAACAGATGAAAATTTTTTAGGGGATAAAAATATGCATATATCTACAGTTTAAACACTAAAATACGTTCAACATTGCTATGTTTAAGTGGTTTTGTGCCCCTGATAAATAGTTAATTTGATAAATTTAAAATATTTTTTACCTGGTACAGTAGCGTTCTAAAGGTAAACGCTCGAACAGCAGCCTTTAGAAGGCCCCTCCTTCCGTGGCGGATTGTTATAGTTTCAACTATTATTCCCATTTTATTGTCATTTAAATTGGCGAATTTTCAGGTTTTAATACCTCTGGCTTTTCTGTTTGATCTCTAATACTTTCCTCTAATACATTATATCTGCCTTTTGTTTCTTCCTGAGGTTGGATTAATAAGTTCTTTTTCACATTTTTACCTTTCATGCAAATTTTCTATAGCGTACCTGAAAATTTTAATAAAAGAGTTTGAAATAAATTTAAAAAGCAATTTAAAAATGGCACAATTTGCAATTTATTCGGTGTTTCTTTGAAATATTGAATAAGAGAGAAGCGCGATGTGATTCATTGGTGGATCGAATCGCAAATTCTAGCGGAGCTCTCGCACGTGCGAAGCGCGCGTAGCGGAGCACCATTGGTAATAAAATTTAGTTATCTATGCATCCAAGTAGTTTTGGTTCTGAGAAAATCGTACATTCGTCCGTACGTAATTCCACCCCTTCATGTAAGCTGGAGTGGAATTTCGTATTTCAAGCACCCGCGCGTTTCGGCGGTAAATCAGCTGGCCACCCTGTTTTTTAATGACGAAATTTGAATGTCTACATTGACGTGGATAACAGAGAAAGAGCTAGAGCTAGAGATCAAAAACAAAGGAGACGAATTTCGCTGGAAGAAAAACATGAAAATTTTATAGCAGTGGTGAGAAAATGAGAAATGCTAGCGTCCACCAAGGTGAAAATGAGTGGCAGTGAAAAAAACGTGAACAGGAACACGGAAGTTTCTGGAAGTTTCACGTTGTATTCGTGCAAAACAACAGCAAAGAAATGTGTTGCACGCGTAAAGTTGTTATTTTGCTAACTGGACCTATTTTTTTCCCGTTTTCGCAGCCGTCGCCTCTCAGTATTACACGATTTTATATTTTGCTTGAGTAAACCGTAAGCAAAAAATTTTCGCCGGCTAAATCTACATATTATATTTAGAAAAATGGCGGGAAAATAGCAAGTAGATAGGATTCACCTAGGTCTGTCTTTGAAGCCGACAAAGTAAAGCACGACTTCCTAATTCTAGGGAATGCTTCTCCGACCTTAACCCTCTGAGATCGGTCTGAAAGGTCACCCTTAAGAAGGACCCAGCTTTCCACGTCTACGCCATAGACCTTGAGCTAATGGCCCGAGCAAAGGCCTTGAATAAGTTCATGGACACCACTGCAGCCAACAAGGCGATCTCGCAATTGTAGAACTTGCTGTGTGAGGTACCATAAACTTCCGCTTAAAAGACTCGATTTTTTACGACGTTTTGAAACTTAAAAAAGAGAGTAAATTCAAAGAGTATTTTAATCAGCACTGCTAAGAAGCTTGTCATGTTTTGAAATGCTTTTTCTCGGTCCAGTTATAAGCCCCCTCGGATATAAGCCCTCCTAAAATCGCTTAGGAAGTAGTTTAAAGGGGCTATGTCACCCCACACGCATGCGCGAGCCAATGAAAACAAACTTGAAAAAGTTGGCCTGTCTTTTTGAAGCTCTGTCGGAGATTTTGGAAGGCTGTTTTTATCTGTCTAAATCTCAGCCATCGTTCGATAGTTAGCGAAGTTTTGTATTAAGAATCGTTCTATGGTGATTACAGAATAATTTTTTGGCGTTATTTTGAAATTGTTTGCCTGTGGAATGTTTTTACGTGGATTTACTGTGTCCTCTTATCAGCGGCCGTTGTAATGGCAGAGTTAATGACGGGTACTCCACAATGAGTGATGGAATCTTTGATGGAATCTTCCCTATAGTTCACAGAACCTTTCTACTGAGTTATTTTAGAGGTTGCTGGCTCTTGGATTTTTCTTGTGCTCAAAGTATGTGGACATATAATGAAGCGGCTATCGAGTTGGCGGCGGCCGTTTTTGGTAAACGATTACAAGAGCATCAGGACATGAGTTTCGTGACCAAACTAAACTCCTGGCGAAGGAAACATTATAAAATTCGGCTAGATTCCTTCTTGTATTTATCTGGATTCACGGCAAAGATAAACACGACCGTTTGCTCGTCCAGATTGTTCTCAACGGACTTAGAGAGGCACCTTAGTACGAGTTAGATCCTGTAAATGCCATGTTTTTGAACTGTTTGTGTTCGAGCATACTTTTGGAAAATAGCAGAGTTTACTTTCCCTTTTTATCAACGGACTGCTTATAGTGGAGTAGTATACCAATGATGCTTGGTTCTGTTTTTCTCGACGTCGCAGTGATTCGGCACGATCGAACAATTTTGCGCGATCATGTATGTTTCCCTAAGATCAAAACAAAGACTTGATGTCTCTTGTTCTATCAGCATCTAAATTATAAAATCACTAGCGACAGACAAGTCTAATTGTTAATGATTTGAAACAGTCTCGGTCTTTATCTTCGGTCTAGCGTCTTTTGTAGCTCGTTTGTAAAATACAACTTCGATTTATTTTGTTGAATAAGACAATATGCTGTTGTTGAATTTTTGTTTGCGCACTATTTTATGAATGGCATGCGTTTTTACCCCAAACTACAAGTAAAACTATCGTCACAATTTTATTCTTGATCTAGCATAACCAGAGAAGAAACGTTCCGTAAATTCTATCGAAATTTCCCTTATCTAAACCCATTTCGCTTGTTAACCTCTCTAAATTCGGAGCCTTGGACGTGACAGAGAAAATGGAGAAAGTCACGCGTTATTAAAAAACAATAGAATTTTGACAGTTGAAAGTAATTTGCATAACCTCAGAGCGCACATGGAGAAAGTCACGCGTTAAAAACAATAGAATTTTGACAGTTGCAAGTAATTTGCATAACCTCAGAGCGCATGCTCTCCAGCTGACATAGCCCCTTTAAGCCCAGGGCTTATAAGCGGAAGTAAACGGTTCTTGAGTACGAAAAAACCTTTCGGCAGAAGTCACCTATCTGAAAGGCTAAGAGTCTTTGAAAAGTGTTTATTTAATGCAGGGATGACTACTTCAGATTTGTAGTTTGCTTTACAATATTTATCATCCGATCCTTCTTGAACAGTGGTGTAACCTGGGCCCTTGTTGTCGTTTGTCCTTCGAAAGTCAAAGATGACCATGACTTCCACCGAAGACTGGTGGTGGGTCCGTAGATGGCTAGTGAGGCCAATACGAGCCCAGAAGGCTTGCCCACACATGGGACATGAGTGTGTGGGTACGTGCTGCAGTGGAGTTGAAGGTTGCTCTGGCTTTGGGGGCACCACGTTTTCTCTTTTTCAGTGGTACGTCGGTTTTCTGTCGCACTGGCCCCCTTTGGTGACTCTGCCACGCTAAGCTCGAGGTTCCTGGCCAAGCGACCCCCAAGTACTGAGGTTGATGTCCAGGTCTTTGATGGACTCTTTGAGAAGTCTTTGAAACGTTTCTTCTGCCCCCCAACCGAGCGCTTGCCCCGACAGAGTTCTCCGTATAGTAGCTGCTTTGGCGGTCGCCTGTCAGACATGGCCAGCCCATCTATCTAACCTGGGCTTTCTCTAGGAGGGTGTGGACCCTGGGGACGCCGGCCCTATCTATGACCTCCGTGTTAGAAATTTTGTCCTACCATATGATGTAGAGAAGTCTGCGAAGGCAGCTCAGGTGGAAATGATTGAGCTCCTCGGCTTGTCTGCTGTAGACAGTCCAGGTCTCGCATAGGAGAATAGTGAGTACCACTACAAGGTAGACCGTCAGCTTAGTGGAGAGGCTGCTGCCTCTCAGCTCCCAGACATTGTCACAGAGTCGGCTTCCGAAGGCGACGCTTGTCTTAGCAATCCTGTTGTTGACTTCAGACAACTTTTGACTGGGACTCTGCGACATGTATAACGTATTCTACAGGCTACTATCAACGTCTTACTTTAGAAAGCTGGTTTACTAACTTAGAACAAACGCCACTGAATCGTAGTCAACAGTTACCAGCGCCGTACAAACGACTTATTGACGAGATCAAGCAAAACTAACTACGAGAGAACAACTGGAGAACTAACAATTTGACTAACAATAGACGACTGTTTAACTGCGACAATAGACGGATCGAAACGCACCAATCACTGATTACGAGTCTTCATAGCCAATAACATCACGGCTTAACTGACAGACGACCAATAACATCGATCGTTATGAACTTGCTGGAACAGCCAAACGTCTCCGTTTCTGCTTACTTTATCGAAGGCCTTGTTCAAGTCAATTAACGTCACAAAGAGGTCGCTATGTTGCTCTTAGCATTTTTTCCTGGAGCTGGCGTGCAGCAAATATCATGTTGGTAGTTCCACGTTCTGAACGGAAACCACACTGGCTTTCTGGGAGGAGACCCTGCTCAAAATGTTGGATGAGGCGGTTCAGTAGGATGCCTGCCAATATCTTGTCAGCAATTGACAGAAGATAAATACCTCGGTGATTGGTCGACATCGTCTATATCATGAGCATCGTCTGGCTTGACCCTACCTCAAGAAATATTCCCTTCCAAAGGACCTAAACCTGCAACCCTGGAGGGGTTGGGATGCTGGCAATCCCATATGTGGGCTTTAAGGATATGTGCCGCTCAACAGGGTATATTTTTTTGCCCCTCTAACTCTGGAAAAAGAGTATAAAAATTACCCTTCACATCTGGAAGAGGAATATTCACTTTAATCTAACACTGGAACAGGGTCTATTTTTCCATACTCCCTGATTATTCTCTATCAACTACACTCGTCTTGTCGCTTTATCACTGAGCCGGCCACAGAAACAGGATTCCAAGTTTTACAATTATTGTCTGGAACAGGGTGGCAAATTCATCTCTTTTTTCTGGAACAGGTCCATAGTCTCAAAGACGCAGTGTCACACTACTCAAAAAGTAAAGTTAAGGGAATACCCTAGAGGTTGTTTATGGGAAAGGCTTCTATTGTGGTATGTTTGTCACATCAAGTTGATCCTAAGGATATACATTCAAGTTATAACCACATTTTCACGGTCAAACGTCGTGAATACGAAGTCCACGGTGGGTACTGTAACTGTTCACAAAATAAGTACACAGTCTTAAGATGTGTCACATCGCACGAGTTTAATTAGCCGCTAATTAGCCGCTTTGGATATCTGATTTGAAGTAACATCATAGCCATACTGGGCGAGATAGAAGCGAAAAGCGAGACAGTGATAATGCACATGTCAAGTGCTACTTTCTTCTCGCGCTGAAATATTGTTGTCATCTGAGACGGAGCAGCAACAACCAGCTGGGCGTTATGACGACGGATACAAAGTAGTACTCTTATACAATTCAGAGGAGGAAGTATCATAAACATCGCACCACAAACATGGACAAAAACGAGGCCTTGCGGACTAGGCAAAACAAACTGAAATAAGATTGTCAACAGAAGCCACATAATAGTCGAGAAGATGGTAACTTTTGCTGCTCCTGCAATAAGTACAATAAATTTGATTTGTGTTATCAGCCAAGGAACACTTACAACCTTGATTATTCCGGTTATCACAACAACCGAATCTAATAACTGTTTTTAACTTGACGTTGCACTTTGAAATCATGCATTGGGCGAGCAACCGATAGCTTAACTAGCGAGTCTGCGGGCTGGGCCGACTTCCAGACTTAACTGTAGACTCTTAGCCAATGGAAAAACAGATAGTGGGTAAAATGTTCAATAACCGAAATTATGGGAGATGCCGAGATGATCAGAACAAGCGGAATAAAAAATGCCTGCTTGATAAAAACCAGAATTTTCCTGGAGTTTTTGGGTGGGCTATAAGCACGGTTTTAGCGTTGATGATCCCGTTACAAATCTTCTAAATTTGAATTAAATCATAACAGTATGACCCAAGATCAAGCGAAAGGACTGTGCAATAATTACCTAATTACCTGGAGGCGGGGGGGGGGGGGGGGGGGGGGGCGGGTGGAGCTGGAAAAGAGGTGAAATATTTCCCAAACTAAGTCATACCCCGCCTCTCATTAAGCAAAAATTAATTTCAACCCCACCTCACATAATGATAATATTAAGACTAACCCCCCCCCCCCCCCCCCCCCCCCTTGAAAAAAGTCTCCTCCTATAGATTCTCTCATGCTAGTTTGCTTGTTGGATTTCTTCCTCCGGTACAAACATCACTTCAAATGACTCTTCGACGTATCAGAATCAGAATCAAGGGACTCTGAGCTTTTGTTTTTCTCATGAATTGGGAGATTGCTCATCTTCTACAGCATCTCTGGCACTAAGGTTCCCGCGTGCGTGTCAATTTAATCACACTGTGTTTTATTTACTATACTTTAAATTTGTATTGCTATTAAAATTTCAACAGTTGGGTTTTTCATTCTGCTAAATTATGATGCCATGTGTACTAATATTGGCATGCTTCTTTTTCATTGAATATTATTATGATGCTACTTTTGCAACCTTTAATTAAAGTTTCCTGTTTTATTAAATCCTAGTGCAAATAAAGTAGCAATGTTTAAACATATATAACAGAGGCATTCCTCTCCTACTGCATGCCAGACAGAAAAACAACAGTTCATAGATCAGGACACCTTAGAGTTGATAAATTTGTCAGTTTTATTGCAGTTAGTATTTATATTTGAACTCTAATAACTCTTCCACTACTTTTCCACTAATGCTCCCCCTGTATGTATTAAATTTTACATCCAGTCCCCCCCCTCTCTCTTGTTGTTATTTTCTCCTATCCCCCCATCTCTAATTTTCCAACCCCCCCCCCCCCCCCCCCAGGTAATTATTGCACAGTCCCTAACAGGATTTGTTTAGAGTCATCTGCTAATATTTCTGACAACTAAGAATCACTTCACCTGATTTAGACACCTCAGCAATATATACCAAAGGTCTGGACAAGGCGAAATGACGATCGAAACTGATGATAACAATGCTGACGAAAGATAAACCAACGGTAATAAAATAGATAGTGTAATACACGTCAAACACCAGAACTTGATGTAGACATGACTGCTGGGCTCTTTGAAGAAAATAACGCCACACAATAAACATGGGATTAGCAGCAAACCCAGTAAGGCAATCTGCGAAGGCGAGGCCACATATAAGAATGTTGCAGGGTTTCTGTAAAGAGGGGGTCTTGATTATTGTGAGAATGACGGCCAGGTTGCCAAGGAATGCAAAAATGGCAGAAGATCCATTGACAGCAACGAGTAGAATGTTGTTTATGAAGGTAGCGGTGTCGTTCCTCGGTATTCCAACCCAGCTTGGTAGTCCGCAAATGGTTGCTGTCTTACTGGAAGCCATTTTGTCTTCTGACGATTTAATAAGGTTCCTTTTTAATAGACTGAACACAAGAATTACAAAATGTGAACATTAAGGGCCATTTTAAAGTTATGTACCTAATACCCTCGCCTAGAGTGAAAGCAAGGCTGTGAGGTCGCAACATGACTTGTTTCTGTATTTTCCACACCTTGGAGGTAACAAAACTGGTTTTTGAAATGTGGGGAATGTTTCAAACATTTTGAAGGTTAGGGCTGTCTTTAAACGTAGCTGAAATATCATATTGATGATACAGGTTTTGAAGAAGAAGACAATCAAGAAACCCTATAAGCTATGTTTAAAGGATCAATGAATTAAATTTCCGTCATAGCCTAAGGAATGACTTTCAGGCATTTCTGACATAGTCGGCATGTTTAATAATAATCACCTGGCGTTAACGGACACGATTAGAGTCTTCGAACAAAACAGTCCAAGCCAGCCCTTTTGGACATTGAATATTTGTACAACAGCTAAAAAATGCATTTTTGTTATTTATGAAACCTACATGCCGTCATGTGAAAAACAAGCAAGTAACACTACATTTCTCTAATGATATAATGGACATGGGTGTACATGTACATGATACAAAAAAAACAGAACAGGCTGCCAGATTTCTAAAGCCTGGGTTATCAAAAGCTGCAGAATTTTTCCGCATGGCTGATCAAAGTCTACAAAATTTCTGAGCATGGGTTATACATCTGGTTATGATGGAGCTTAATTAAGACAGAAACCGCTACCCCAAATCGTTTCAAAACGAAATTGGAACACAAAATACAGCATAGCTAACTGCATTTCATTTCATTTCTTTACTATAAGCTTAGAAATATTTTCCCATAAGAACCCAGTGAATCGTTTCGTTACGCAATATTGCATTTTGTGTTAATTTTATGATTAATGCTCACAAATAGTGAGATTGGGACATCCGTGATTTGCTTGACTTTATAATTTGCGCGATAAAAGATATTTTTTTCCTCGATAAGTTTTTGATGTTTTCTTCTCGCCCCAGTCTCTCTTTGAAATGAAAACGTTACCAGCAGTTTACAGAAAACAATTTATTGCCGAAACCCAGATTAGTTCCATAAACCTTGTACTTTGAGTCATTAACAGCAAACGAATTAAATTAAATGATATCTAAATGGGTGCGGCAAGTCACGTGACTAAGAAAGTTTATCATACTCAGGAAAGGGGATGTAAACAACTGCTTTACAGCATTAGGATGGTCACCAGAAGGTCGGAGGGCGAAAGGAGGACCAAAAACTACTTGAACAAGGGCTGTTGAGATAGAGCGAAACAAAGCGGAGTGGAAGAGCTGACATGTACAGAAAGTGTTGGTCAGGCAGCGTGGAGGCCTTATGCACCTACTGGCTCGATCAGACATGATGATGATGATCATTGGTATGCCAGTGAAAATCCAAACACAAAAATAATTAGCCTTTTGTACTTTTTCGCTTCATTTATCAATATTTCTATGAGCTACAACTGGAATTCAATGGACAGATCGGTTCCGTTTAGGTTAAATACTCATACTTATCAGCACGGCCAAATTCAAATCCGAAGAACATTGTAAAGTTGGTTCACCTTTTAAAGTTTACACTTTGCAGTGCCGTCGTGCTGTCGTCTTTTAAGGCAAGAACGGTAAAAATTTTTACGTCAGATCAGAAAAAGCCGTCTTGAAAGCCAATATATACTGTTGCACTCCATGAACACCTTTCATAATATTCTTATGGTTTTGCATGCATTTAATGTATTTTGACGAGAACTTTAAAAGGTATCGGTGGGTGCAAACTCTTGAGAGTACATTTTAGCGTAAATAAGCTTTTTGTAGGAATACCTAATCTACAATCCACAAACTGCTCCTCAAACTATTTCTTCATTTAGGAAACCTGTATATTCAATACTAGTTTTCTGCAGTTACGTGACAGATAATGGCCAAAATGATAATTAAAACTTTGAAAGTAAGGATTTAAATCTTGTTGCGTCGCCTTCTAGAAATCCGAGGAATTGATATCACTTACAAGCATTGATTTGAAAATATTCACTGGAAATTATATAAGTCTGAAGCTCTAATGTTATTCACCTTTGTTTTAAAGGTCGCTTTATTCATAAGCCGAGTTCCGTATGAAACCACAAACGATCTCCTTCTTTTACAATGCATTGAATTACTAGAATTAGTCCCAGTTTTAGTCCTAACAGCAGGCAGCGATGAGCGGCGACTGTATCGCGGGATATCCCCAGCCTTTGCCGCACAGATATTACGCAATCCAATGTTACAACAGTGTCCTGAAGACCAAAAGAAACTGAAAAATCCTACTATGAATGAACATGACGTCTTTGCAGTTTAATGATATTTGCAATTCCACCAATCACTGTTAGTAGTGTAAATCAAATTTTTTGAAGGTACACCTGTAGCCAATTTATTGACCTTCTGAATTATATAATCTTCCAGTCGACAACTTAAGATTGTCTTCGACTTCTGTCAGAGCACGTGACAGTTAAAGGGGCAGCATTGCAAAGATCTCTTACTACTTGGAAATCCAACGGAAGTGTTTATATTTACTGATACAGTGGCGGTAGCTGTATGAAAACTTTTTACAAAAAGGGGATAGGAAGGAAGTGGACTGAAACTTGAAAGCGTCTGGCGAAGTCTTTGAAATATACTGTTTGGTTTGAGAAAAAAATAAACAATTCACAGACCTATGATCATGGTTCACCCGGGATATTAGAAAAAGGATCAATGGTTCTCTTCAGTTGTTATTCAGGGACCATGTTCTACGTCAGCTAGTGCCCCTTACAAATTTTAGCGTATTGACGTGTAAAACTTGGAAGGCTTCTCCTGAGGATCCCCCTTGAAATGGTTACCTGTTATTTAACCGGAAGACGTAGGTAGGTAATGAATTTATTTCATACCTGATACAGTAGAGTTCCAAGATCAGCAGTCGTGAGAAGTCCCTTCCTTAGGCGGATCTGTCAGTAAAGCGCCAACTATATTCCTCTTTTATTGCAACTTAAATCGGCGAATTTTCGATTAAAACGCTGCTTCTCTGTGGCCAATAAGGTCTTAGTACAACTGCTATTTCGCCACGACTCTGTTTGATCTTTAATACTTTCACTTATTGTAATCTTTTCGCCTTTTGTTTCTTCCTTGGGTTACATGGAGTTTTTAATTTTGCAAATTTATAATAAACTATTAAAACCTTCAATACAGTAATTCACTTCAATACGCGGTGTCGAGTGTTAAAACGACAGGTGATAAGCATTGAATGAGTAATTGCGTTAGATCGATTTTGATAGTTAATTTTAAGCTTTAAAGTTAAATAAACTTCAGGAAAATTTGAGACCCAAATTCCTAATGTGTGCTTACCACCAAACTGCTCAGTTTGTTTCTTCGCTGTCTTGTCAGCCATGATTTAACATGAACTCATTGTCGATTCTTGATGTGTGATTGACACCTTCAAAGGTTTTGAAAGGTTTTTGAAAAACACCGCGGAAAGACATATAGACGTTCAGAAAAAAAAGACAAAAAACAAAAAAGGAATTTAAACCTTTTCGCGCGGTCTGCGAAAAAAAAAATAGAGGTATAACAAAAAAATCCCTTTGGCACTATAGTACCGCCGCAGCATGTTACTGTTGCATTATTCTTGTAAAACATAGCAGTAAAAATGAAATCTTGAGCAGAGATTTGAGAACCCTAGAGTTATGTCTAACACAACCACAGACTCAAAAACTCAGCTACCACAATTGACATGTTAAAGGCATAAATTTGACTGTTCAGACATCATGGTAAAGTTTCATAGCATTTTTTAATTATGCGAATACACCCATCAAATCAAAGCCACTCATCCAGATAACCGCGGTTTGGCTTTGAACATGGCAGCAGATTCGAGTCTGAGAAATGAGTGAATATCGTGGGCCGAGGAAAATCGAAAAATATTTCTATTGGACTCGAAAATATACGTCTCGTAGAACACGGGAAGCTTAGGAAAAGGTAGAGCAGGAGAAAAGGGAGTAAAGGAAAAAGCCAACAGTAAAAAATAGGAAAAATGCCGAAAAAACATAAAAATAAAACCTGACTGAGCCAGTACTCGAACCTGGTAGGGACAGCACCAAAAATATTTCACTTAAATCATATTCTCGTAAAAACACTAGCGTAACATGAAATCTTGATTAAGGATAGATTTTTGATAGTAAAAAGTCTCAGCTAAAGGGCATTTCCTCGCATTGGAGGAGCATATGGCCCACACTACCTACACAATCCTCTGCGAAGTGAGAAGCAATACAAATTGTCTCTTCCATCAATCCAGCTCTTCAAGAGCTAAATCGATCAAAATATTTGGAAGCTGATGGATCAAAAGTAATCGCTTCAATTTTCTGTTTCATAAATACATAACTAAATAAAAATAACAACGACAAAAGTTATCTGCCATTGAAAGTTATGGTCAAAAGCGAACGGCCTCAAAAGCAACCGACTAAGTTTGCCTAGAGAGATATATACCAGATTCAACAGCTGCGGCTCGCGTTACTCCTTTGCGAATCAAATAGGGTTAGTGACGACTAGTTTCGACAGGTATGAAAAACAACTGCGTTTTGATTGGTTGTGATAGTATGTCTGTGTTACTTGTTCCCTACATCCGCGGAGCCCATCATTCTCGTTCCCAGAGCCACTCGGCTTAATTTGTAACCGACACGTGACCAAGATACGACGGGCTCTGGGAACGAGAATGGGAGTCCATACGACAATCAGGCAACAGCATCCTGCGCAGTATAGCCAACAAAAAGCAATGGAAGGTGTGGAATTTGAAAAACGTCCTGCTGGGATAAGAATTCGACGGAATTTAAAGAGAAAGGCGGACTGCAAGCAGTCTACCTACCAGGATTCGTACAGATTTTTGGATCCAAAGTCCAAGACGTTTTCTGGACTTTTTCTCAAAACAATTATATTTCTTTTTTCAGACTCAAGGTTATCAAATAGGTGATCAGTAGAGACCTTAAAAACGAAGAAACACAGCTTTTTTCAGGTGCGCTGCAAACAAACTGGCGAGATCGAATAAGACTTGACCAAAATGAAAAATAAAAATTCACCTTCAAAGCACTTGTTATAGCTTTGAAAAAAAAACGTCAACGCTTTTTACCATTTGTTCAGACTTTATCTCCATTTTCCAGACTTTTCCGGGTCTGGAAAATTGCTGGGCAAACAATAATTCAAGACTCTGTACGAACCCTGACCTACTGAACGTCCGTCCGTTTGGAGTCGCTATAGCTATACATAACATGTTACTTTGGACAATTTTAATTTCAATGCAAGCTTTTTTTTCTTTACTTCCTTATTTTGCATTCACACTGTATTTTAAATAAATTAATTCATTCACTTTGGTTTACAATTTAAGCATCTAATGCTAACTGAATAT
The DNA here is from genome assembly GCA_964035525.1 of Porites cylindrica. Taxonomy (NCBI): domain Eukaryota; kingdom Metazoa; phylum Cnidaria; class Anthozoa; order Scleractinia; family Poritidae; genus Porites; species Porites cylindrica. The sequence goes on along the minus strand of OZ037775.1, from coordinate 12,574,850 downwards.
GTTGTAACATATCCGAACACCCTTTAAATATTTCCTTTACCACTTTCAAATGCCAGGCAAGTAAATCCTCAAGTAAGTAAAAAAATAAAATTAGTGAAATCCCGCACGTACTAGCCGCTAGTTCGTTGTTACACAAAAATAAATTCGTCAAATACGTTACGTTAAGAAATGAAATTTCCAAGTTTTCAATAAAAATATAACTCGTAAAAACTTTATATAACAACTTAGTACCCCAAAATAAATGCATTTTCTGTTTGGTTTGTCCTTGCATCCACCACTAACCTGCGATCAGCTACTTTTTGTTTTGGGAGAGGACAAAAATTCTTTTCTGTCCGGGAAAAAGAAATGAAGGTAAGAAGGGCATCATTCTATTTTTTAGACCACGATATACAAAAGACGGTCAAAGGAACTAGATTTTTGTATGGAAACAAGCTCCCATAAAAACGAAATTCAGTGTCACACTGAGACAGAACCAGATTCCTTATTAGTGAAAAATGTACACGAAAGTTTTACAGATAAGAGAAAAACAAACAAAAATGTCACACTTCAAAAAGATCGCTTCTTTGCGTCGCATAAAAGCGCCACACCACGCAAAATCCAGTGATCGGGATGTTGCGAGGTCTTGAGATTTAAACAGAATATGTAGGTCAAGTCTGCGCCTTGGTTTCTTATACACGGGACACTCATAAAACTTCAGCGCATCTTTGTTATCTTTCGAGTCTTTTGCCATAGCGGCCGTATTAACCGCGTAAACGTGAACCACAGGCAGCGCGGTAAAAAGACCTTAGGCGCGGGTTCCATGAGCCTGCAATTCCTTCGATCCCAGCCAGCGCCATCCAGAAACAAGCCATGAACGTAAACTCCTTCGGCAGGGGCAGACGATACATCCTCCTTCATCATATTAGTGACGTCGTTTGCTAGAGCAACGTTGTCAAGCGCCCATCCTTTGTGTGCACGAGTGATTTCTTGTCTCATAGCTGTCAGGAAACACTACAAGAGGAGAAAAACACGTATCTCGATTTATTGAACTGCCATAAGAATTATGACGCTCACAACAGTTAAAGAATAAGATTCTGTTTGAACATAGTTAATTGAGTGGCATGGTTATGAAACCCGTCAGACTCCTTTGTTATATGTTTTTGTGGACCTGAAAGTGCACAACGTTCAAAAGAATTCCTATCATTTTGATTGTATTGACCAATAAAAACGTTGCATTAATTTATTCCGTAACAATTTGCCAACAGAAAACAAAGGATTGTGCACTTTCACGGTGCTTTGAACATAAACTGCAGCACTGTTGTTTTTATCATTGATGTTTGCCGCTTTTCATAACCAGTCTCCTCTAATAACTATGGTTTGAATGGTCATACTTTAAGTTTCTTCTCAGCAGACGCAAAAGTA
>OZ037775.1:12450949-12568449 GCA_964035525.1 Porites cylindrica | reverse complement strand
TGTCGGATAAAGAAGCGCGTGCATTATCCCTTCTATATTTTATTTTCAAAACTTTTAAAATCCTCAAACTTTATTCTCCCATATTCAAACTTCACCCGTAAAATGTAAATATCCCACACAGATTCTTCGCATTAGGGAATTTAAGATCAGACGACGCGGACGACAACGAGAACGAACAATTTGGTTAATAAGCAAAAGAACAACTTCGCACGTGAATCACGCTTTTTTGTACATTTCTTTCCTGTTTTCGCACGACTACTAGGTGAAACTGAATGCCTAGTTTTGCGTTTTATGGAGGACGTAAACAAGCAACGACGAAACTTTACAGTTGACTTCCGATAACTCGAACCCTCGCTAACTCGAACCTCGCGCTAACTCGAACCAAAATCGATTTCCCGTGGATTTTCGTCATACAGCTACTGTAATTTTACCCTCGGTAACTCGAACCCTCGATAACTCGAAACTCCCGCTAACTCGAAGTAATTTTTGTTTCCCCTCAGATCATTTCTATATACTTTTACCCTCGATAACTCGAACCATGTTTTGAGCCCTTAAAAAGTCGGGAAAAAAGAGTGTACTGCCTCCGCAACACTGAATTTTGAATTTCCCACTGACGTGTTGTAGTTTACTAGTGGATCGATAGTGGAGGCTGATGTTGTTTGCCACAAATCTAACGTGAAATAGCTTTACTTCTCAAAAAGTAAAATGCATTCTCTATTTAGGCAACGTTTTGTTACTTTACGTTCTGATTTATAATTTAACAGTATCTTTCAATTTTCACTCAACATTTTTACAATTAAATGTGATTAGAATGCTCACTGTGCAGTAAAAACTGTTTTTTTTTTCCTTACTCCCGGCTATTTCCTTCGAGTTCCCGATAACTCGAACTCCCGATAACTCGAACCTTTTTCGATTTCCCTTGAAGGTTCGAGTTATCGGGAGTCGACTGTATTTCTCTTTCTGAGCTTGGCCATGGTCCCTTGAAATTCAGCTTCAGGAGGGTTCGCGTACATGTGACAAAGTAAGGAATAGCGTAGGAATAATCGCTAAAAAGACTGAAGAAACGCAAAGTCCCTATTTTCTTGTTTCAGCGGGCACATATATTCACATTCCAACATATTCAAAGAGAGGGCCAACACTTTTTTTGGAAAAAAGTACGGACATTTCCCAGCCCTCTCTCGCCAAGAAAAAACGTACCTCCCCTTACAGACTAAGGTTAGATGTAACTGAACATTTAAACGCTATTGTTCTTCGTTACAGTTACGTCTTATGGCCAAGGCATGTTACATATTTTTTTTATCTGAGCCTCAGCTGATGAACATTGAACATTGATTTTAATTACTGTCAGCTCTTAAAAGAGTTCTATGATCTTAGACACTGTTGTAAAGAGGGGATGTCACAGTATAGGTCACATGTTACGTGTCACGTGTACATTATGCTATCCATGTAGTTAGCCTTCACGTGGAGCGGCTTTGTTGGAGTTGTAATAAATGTGTTGAGAAAGTAAAACAGTTGCCTACTTAAGGGTGACTGTGAAAGCCGCTCTATTAAATTTTGATAATAGATTTAAAGGCATTTCTCGTGTTCTTAAAACGTACAAAGTAGATCACTGGATTCGCACAAGACGGAATAAACGACACTGTCAAACTCCATGGAAGCAGAAGGGAGTGTAGCCGGGGATATATCTTTTGAACAACCGACATGCAAAAAGCTGGTGGCAGAGAGGCGAACAGCAAGCCGGCAACAATGCACATGTCAAGTGCAACTCTTTTCTCGCGCTGCAATATTATTGACATCTGGAGTGTAACTGCATCACCCAACTGAGCGTTATGACTACGAATAGCGAGCAGTGCTCTAATGTAATTGACAGGCGGAACAACCAGAAACAGCACACCAAAGGTAGTTGTCAGAAAAAAGCCTGGTAGAGGAGGCAAAGCAAATAGAAGTACGATTGTTAACAGCAGCCAGATTATGTTTGTGCAGATGGCAACTTTAACTGCTCCTGCAAAACAGGATCAAATAAAATAAGGTTGTTAAAATAAGGTTGTCCAGGTCACGTGGTCATTGAAATTTAAGGATTTTTTCTGTCACGTGACAGCTGGAAAACATTCATCATAGGCATACCACCATCCCAGTTACATTTGGAAAGTACTTTGATAGGTAAAAAAAACACCACAAAAAATTCTCTGTAATAGTATTTTTACCCTGCCTGCAGAATCCTTACACAAAAAATACGGAAGTGAAGCGTTACTTGGTCACGCAACACGTTACCATGGTGATATGAATCCCCAAAATACTATCTCAACAAAGATAATGGAATGACCAAGTCTGCAAACCTACCACACATTTTCTTTCAAAGATAGACTACCCCCTTACATCTCCGAGCAAAAACGTGGCAGACCCAGGCCTTAATATACCTGAATAAAGGTATCCAAGGCCTTAAGGCCAAAGGTCGAACTTTTAATAAGACACCAAATTGTAATCTGGGTCGAGCAAAATTAAGCTAAGATCTTCTATTGGACGTCGAACTTTCACCCGAACGAGGCTAAATATTTATCATTCATTTGTACAAATTTTTGATTTATTAGTTTAGTTCATCGCATTTGAAGATCCACGTTTGTCCTCGAGACGAACTGTTCGAACTTTTCCTAAACTTGACACCTGTACTGCGAGAAGTGCGTTTAAGGCAATGAATGTCTCTTGAATCGTATATGAAACCCTGTATTGACTTTAGAACATGAAAAAAGTATCTATTGTTTTGACTTACACGGATGAGCCGAGGTAAACATTGAGATTGAAGAGAAACATAATTAACTTGTTTCCCTGGGGGTGAAATATAGCACACGAAGAAAAACCTTCTACGTGAACAAATTTTTGAAAGTAAACATGAGCAAGCGGTCACAGGTTTCATAAATTTTGCAATGGTACCCACTCAGACACTTTTGGCGGGAAACAGTCTATTTCCAGCCCTAGGTGTCATGTGACCTCCAAGTAACCAATGAGAGCGCGCGATCTTGGGCAAACCATTCCAGCTCTTCGATTAAATGCCTTATTCCTGGACCAATTAGAACTCTATTATACCCCTAGTAACTATTACCCTGCGAGCAGTGAGTTTCTGCAGGCCTGACGCTTCGCTTCGATGGGAAAGAAACCACTGCGAGCAACCGTTTGCTTTTCCATCGAGCATGCGTGTCCACGTGATGACAAGACAGCAACGAGAACTTCAACAAAACAATAGGTTTAATAAGCAAAACAACAACTTTGCACGTGTATCACGCTTTTATTTTGGCATTTCTTTGCCATTTTTTTACGACTACGACGTGAAGATGCCTAATTTTGCGTTTTATGGATAACGTAAACAAGCAACGACGAAATTTATTCTTCTTTTCGCTATTGAACTTGGATATGGTCCCTTAGAATTCAACACCATTTGGGTTCGCCTACATTTGACAAAGTAAGTAGATAGGAATAGAATCAAAAGAAATACTGAATATCCACAGCAGGCTCGCGTTAAGGCAGCAATTGCAAGCGTAAGCAAATGCGCGACAGCCTAAACTTGCTTTCAAACAGGATTTACATGTTTAAAGTTAATAAATTCGTCCATAGCGCTGGACGGCGGCTCAATCAAAGAAGCAGACGGATGCTCGCAGTGTTTTCTCTCCCTTCGTAGCGTAGCGTTCGGCCTGGAGAAACCAGTGCTTGAAGGGTAAGTAACTATAGTTAGTTACTTGTAAGTAACTAGCTGTAACTATAGTTATTTACATTGACATTTTCAATATATCTTTTCTTTTGAGAGGCTTTATTTATCAAATGCTCAAGTAAAAGACCCACCTGTTTTAGTGGCGCGAGTGATATACACGAGAGGTCTGTCCAAGGCATAGTGGCGATCAAAACTGATAATTATAACGTTGACAAATGATAAACCAACGGTCAGCACTTGTAAAGTATAATACATATCAAACACGAGAACTTGATGTAGACATGACTGTCGGGCTCTTTGAAGAAAAAGTCGCCACACAATAAACATGGGCTGGACGATAACCCCCGTGAGGAAATCTGCAAAGGCCAGGTTACTCAGTAGAATGTTGCACGGCTTCTGTAAGGAGGGGGTCTTGATCACTGTGACAATGGTGACCAGGTTGCTAAGAAATGCAAATATGGCAAGACATCCGTTGGCTGTTACGAGTATTATATCATTGAGGTAGGTGGCTGTGTCGTTCCTGTATATTCCAATCCAGGGTTTTATTCCGCAAATGGCAGCCATTTGTCTTCTGTGGATAAGAAAGGCCGTTTTTTTAAAAAGATCGATAAAAAGCAATTAATGCAAAAAATTAATTTTCAAAATGTATCTGTAGTGTGTTTATCTAAGAAATAGGAGCTCTCTTTATAACCAGACAAAAGAAAAAAAGCAGGCTTATTTCTTGTTTAGATTTCTCTTTTTCGTTCTCTAGAGCTGTGTTTGAAGCGAAAAAGAACGTGATGACTGTTGACAATATTGGATCGCTCATTATTTTAACCGCGTCATGTTTTGAATTGTTGAGTTGAGTGTCTCTTTCGTCAAGAGTGTCAAATGACAGTTGGCCTAGGAATTGGAAGTCCACAAAAGTTAGCTGCTAGCTGCACACCTGAAATGTATGCAGAGCTATGCAAATGTTATGTTCACACGGCACTCAGTGGACGAAATGTCGACCAAATAGTTATTCCGTTCACAAGGAACGAACATAACAGACGCCCAGCTGTTCAGAATTTGAACGCCAGAATCGAGGCTAATTTCGTAATAAAAAAAATTGGTGGCCGCTACTTAGGCAATGATTTTGTAAAATTGTTCAGCATTTTATTAATGGAGTTTCGCTTTCAAAATTTTTCAGGATCTGTGAATAATAAAAAGGTCCTTACGTTTGCGATCCTAAAAAGCATGAATGCTACTTATTGTTAAAAATTGATCTCGATCGGCTCTTGAAGGTTCACCGAAAATGTGTGTGTGTTTTTTTTTAATGAAATATATAGCTGTTTACCGCAAAATGATAAGCTCAGAAATGTGAAATTTTTTGAGGGGCCCTTTTTATGCGTCACAGCCCATCGCGAAACTAAACTTTAAACTTTCAATTCTGATTGGAAAACAAACAGATAAAAACACAGGGAAGTATCGTGCAACTACTGGAAGGGCCGCAAGCTAAATGTTGTGAGTGTAATATTACCGGCAAGCTCAAGACATAACATTTCCAATCGCTTTGTTTGAAAAAGAAACTCAAAAGAAAGGTCTTTTCAATTCGATGAGTTATAGATAAGCGAGCTTCGCTAACATTCACTGGCTTTTTAAATTTCTTTTCGCAAATTTGACTTTCTTCGATAATCATGAGGTCCACCTACACTGTTATCTAACAGTCTAAAAAAATATTAACTCAAATCTAACGTTCACTGACAAAAGGCTTTGACCTCTACCTTCTACACTACTGCTCCTAACAATTGTATTTCTTCAGCACCTAGTAAAGCGAGAAAAGTAAAAATTTTATCACTCACCACTGAGTACACAAATCAAATTTGAAGCCGTGATACGATCGATTTTGAATCAAAGAATATTGCTTAGTATGATCACCTGAAACATTGTATCATTGTCTGTTTTCCGACACCTTTGCTTAAGTACTAACCTCTTGAAAGTGCATTTGGGCCGCTTTATTCATTTAGTGCTTTATTGGTGGTTGATCGATGGTAATTAATGTAGTGGATAATGGCCGCTACGCTTTATTGTACAGTCAGCTATTATTTTGAATTTACCATTTATTTTCTCGTAATGTACTCTTACGATATAAGCACGTCCTCCTTTATACTTTTAATAAATAGATTTAGCCAAGGCTAAAAGCGAAGCTTCAATTTACATACATTTAGTCACTTGAACCCAAAAAAGTAAGACGAATAAGCTTCAACCTAATCAAAGAAATCCAGAAATTTATGCTTACAGTGTAATTGATTTAAAAACAAAGAAAAACTTATAGATTAAATTCGATCACAGTGATGGTCTTGGAAAAGAATTCGTAACCATACGGTTACGCTTGTAATTTTACGATATAACTGAGCGAATCCTCGCGCGCTGATTGGTCGAGAGCTATGGTCTGTGAGAGTATAGAGCATGGAAATGACGTAACATGTCACGCAGTGCCGCTTGTTTTGTTTTTGGTTTTCTTAAAAATAATTTTACCCCTCAACATGGACAAAGAAGAACCAAATTTTAACATATGGGGAGAAATTTCTGAGAGTGAGTTGGTGCTTGAAGCTGCAAAGGTAGAGCAAATATACGAAAAACAACAAAAAAAACGTCGCTTCGCGCAGTTGGAGAAGGACGACTAGCAACAACTAGTTGCCGGTGCCGAAGCGAAAAGCACTCAGAAAAACACAAAGTGAGCGTTAAAGACTATTCAAGGTAATATTACAACACAGAAATTATCAACGTTCTTATTCTATAAAAAAATATTTGATTGCAATGAGTTCAATGAACAAAGTGATGGAATATTGAATATCTCTAATTCTTGTCTGTCTATCATAGAAACCTTAAATAAGTGGCTGGCTTCAATTTTTTATGCAAATGTGCAAGATATTTTTCTCTTTTCCCAGGAATATTTTTTGTTCAGAAACAGTACATTTGTTTTAAGAATTATTCGTGAGAGTTTTAAACTCCATTACTTCTTCTTAACGTCTAATACTTGCGATGAATATTTTGCTGTACAAACACAAATCAGGTCAGATGCTTCAAGCTGTTAAACAGTCGCTAACCTGGATGCCAGAGAGTTTTGCTGCGTGGTTTCCGGTTTCGGTCAATTCTTTATAGTGAGCGGTGTGCCCACATTTGTCTAGAGCCTTCACAAAATTCAAATGTTTGGGGCCAAACATTGATGTTTAAACCCACTTTGAACCTATTTTCTCGTTACGTGTCCATGGTTGGATCCAAACCGGACGGTAACACAGCTCGCTGGTGTGTGTGGATGTCGCCGGAAGAGGCAGTTGTCTTTTTTTAACAATAGGATGTTGGTTGTTTGTATACTGATGTAGCGAAGACAGTCAATAAGCAGTTTTCGCCGAGTCGGAACCGCTTTCTCCGGCGAACTCCCACAAGCCAGGACCGTTTTGCTCTTCGTCAGTTACTCTGGCCAGATTATTCCACGTATAAATCCTAACCGACCAATAAGGTGGCGTCCTTAGAATAACCACGCAGTGTGACACATAACCAAGAATAGATTGAAAATAATTTTCATGGAAAGAGGGTCATATATGGGGGATTCGTTCTCTTAGATCATTCTCTTCACTTCGGAAGGCAATCAGCCCACGAAAGCTAACCGAGGACTAAAACGCGTATATTTTTTTCTGATTCGTCGTGAAGTAACAGATTCAGTCCCGCGAAGGGTGAATCGAGGACGAAAAAGAAAACGATCGGGGAGGAGGCGAAGTGAGAAGGCAGTGACAAAAACCTCCTGCATTCAACTCCTTGAGATTTTTGTAACGCCTCTTCCAGTCTTGTGAAAGGAGGAGTTTGGCTGACGCGTGATGTGACATTTTTGGAGGTCTAAAGGCGACTGAAAAATTTCATCGATATGGTCTCCGAAAAATTTTATCGAAACACCTTAATGTTTCAAGCTGAATAAAATAGGGTTTAAATGACCAGTAAACAAAGTAAGTGCTACTTATTCCGTAATCCTTTCGGCTAGGTTAAAGCTCTTGTATAAAAGCGATTTCCTACTGATGGTTGACTGCAGAAGGCCGAGCCATTACATGTTGATAATAGATTTAAAAGCATTTCTCATCTTCTTATTACGTACAAAGTAAATGAGTGGATTCGCAGCGGACGGAATAAACGACATCGTCAAACTCCAAGGGAGCAGAATGGAGTGTAGTCGAGCATATCGCTTTTGAACAGTTGCCATGGAAAGAGCTGGTGAGAGAGAAGCAAACAGCAAGCCGGCGACAATGCACATGTCAAGTGCAACTCTCTTCTCGCGCTGCAATATTATTGACATCTGTAGCGTAACTTCATCACCCAACTGAACGTTATGATGACGAATAGCGAGTAGGGCTCTAACATAATTGACTGGAGGGACAATCAGAAACAGCACACCAAAGGAAGTCGCGAAAATGAAGCCTGGTAGAGGAGGCAAAGTAAATTGAAGTACGATTGTTAACAACAGCCAGATTATGTTTGCGAAGATGGTAACTTTAACTGCTCCTGCAAAACAGGATCGAATAAAATAAAGTTAATAAGCTGCATGTAGACTGATTACCACGCAAAAGCAGTGAAATTTCACTTAAAGGAATTTGCGTTCTTTCCGCACACTCTATTCCCTTTTTAGCCTCGTTAAATTTATCAAATGGAGGCCAATTTCCCTATAGAGCTTAATTCTAACGAGCCGTATCAAATTTGTTAAAAAACAGGCAGACAAATTCGTCCTCGTGTCTTGACGTCGTCCATGCAACTTCACATTACAAGTTTTACGCCATAGTCGGGCAGCAAATGTTAAAGAAATATACCAAGATGCGCGTGGCGAGTCGTTGTTTTTCTCGCAATACCAACTGTTTTGTGACGATCTCGTTCCGACCTGGCGATGCTTACAGACCTAATACGGTAAGGTATTCGGGAAACTTCATCGAATGAGACTAAAAAAGAAACATATAAAGGAAAAATAGCAAACTATAAACCTGTCAGGTAGATGCAATATTTGCCTTGGTAAAGGCCTGGTTAAGAACACTGGAACCGATAACTACGTGCCATCAGTTAATCAGCCAGTCAGTCATTGTTATTGTCCACAGGATGGTAAAATTTAATTATCATTGGATGCAAATCTTTCTTCCTTTTCATTGGCCGAGAGCTCACCACTGGACCTGCAAATAACTGACTACAAATAATGGTCTGCTCATGCGCAATGTCGTCAAACTCTGTTTGATTGCAAATAATAATATGCCCATGCGTAAATTATACCACGCTTTTCTCCTTCTTGCGATCGCTCTTTCGTGCAAATGGCTGATCACTTCCAATCCATTAGTTTATGCACTTAAAAAAAGAACTCGGTGATCGAATGATAACATATTTATTATTCGTTCCAGATAGTCCTCCTTTTCTCAGCTACTTTACAACCAGTTGGCGCTGACTAAACTTGGGGAAGATCCGAGCAGTTTACAAAAAGCGTTATTCGATACAATGCCGTAAGCTTAGACCAGTAACTATACCAGTAACTACAGTTACAGTGAACGCCCATATATTCTAAGAGACCTTATTTATCAAATGCTTATGCAAACAACCCACCTGTTTTAGTGGTGCGAGTAATGTACTCCAGAGGTCTGGCTAAGGCATAATGGCGATCAAAACTGATGACTAGAACGCTGACAAACGATAAGCCAACGGTGAGCACTTGTAAAGTGTAATACACATCAAACACCATGACTTGATGTAGACATGACTTCTGGGCTCTTTGAAGAAAAAGTCTCCACACAACGAACATGGGCTGAGCGATAACTCCCGTGAGGCAATCTGCGAGGGCCAGGTTACAAAGTAGAATGTTGCACGGCTTCTGTAAGGAGGGGGTCTTGATTATAGTGAAAATGATGGCCAGGTTGCTTAGAAATGAAAAAATGGCAAACAATCCGTTGACAGCAACTAGTAGCATATCATTGAGATAGGCAGCTTGGTCGTTCCTTTGTATTCCAATCCAGGGTTGTAATCCGCAAATGGCAGCCATTTACTCTTCTTCAGATTACACAAGTCGTGTTTCTAAAGATTGATAAGAAGCATTAGAAATGTAAAAGCTTAATTTTTAAAATGTAACTGCAGTAGTTTGGTTAACTACGAAATGGGAGGTAGTCTGAGAGCGTATGTTTGGTTCGATAAAACACGATAGTCCAACAGAACAACGAAAAAAGAGGGCTTATTTCTTTATCAGAGATCGCTTTTTCTTTCTCTAGAACTGAGTTTAAAATGAGGAAAACTGTGATGACTGCTGACATTATTGGATCGCGTCTTGTTTTTCCCCAAGTTAGCACAGTCTTCAAGCCCTAAAAAGCGTGTCATGTTTTGAATTGTTGAAAGGAAATGAATTCGAAGTTTAATTGTGTTTGCTATTGTTGTTTAATCTTATTTCCTTTAAATGAATTCAGGATTACCTCAAGGTTTGATCGTAGGATCGCTACTTTTTCTAATTTCACGACTAAGTAAAATGTGATCGTCCTAGTGAGTGTAAGTCCTTAATAGGACTGTTCTTGATAGCGACTGATGTCAGTCCTACAACCCGTTCGGTAGTTATCTTCAAATTTAATTTAGTGTATTTTTATGACTCATATAAAAAGCCTTTATCTGCAGCAACGTCGACTAAAGAGAGAGCTGGAGGCCATTGCTCTTTTGTTTCATTATTTCTTGTTTTCCCTCACCAAAATATCAAACATAAAGACGCGAACAAAGAAAGGAAACCAAACCCGACTCCGAGTCGGCTTTTAAAAGCACAGCTCTTCTGATTGTGAAATAATTTCCCCTATTAGCGGGGCTCCCACGTGCGCGAGGCGCGCGTGGTACAGAGCCCCATACCCATAGATTATGGTCAACCTCTTTTCCTTTGGTTGTCATGTGATTGACCGAGAGTACGTACGTACGTACGCGTCTATGGATTGTACGGGTGGGGTAGAGGAGACTATCAAAAGGAAGGTAGGGGTGTCTCAGGCGTGTCTTGCCAAGTCCACATCTTTTACATTGGACATTCACAATATGGTCAATTGACAGCTGTCAAAACAGGATAGCCACTGACCAGTATCCCACGACCATATCGCGGGCTCATGTGTCAACTCATTGAGGTGACGTAATTTATTTGGAAGCTGTCCGCTGACCAGTTAATTATTTTACTAGATCGCGATCAATGTTCAGTCTCATACTTTCTAGCTAGTTTGGGATCGGAGCACAGGAAAACTGATACACGTCAATGTTGTGATCCATTGACAGCTGTCAAAACAAGGTATCTGCTGACCAGTATCACTTGACTGTATCGCGGGCTCAGGTGTCGACCCATCGAGGTCAAGTGTCTTTTGGAAGTTATCCGCTGACAAGGTACTGGTTTTCAAATGATCGCAGGCTCAAGTTTAATTTTTTTTTAATTCATTTGAAATATGTTGTGTTTATGTGCCGCACAATTAAAATTTTGATTTCAAACTGACCTCGGACGCGAAAATTCAGCCAGCTGCTACAGGCAGGGAAGACAGTTGCTTTTGACTTTTCTCGCCATGTTCACGCGTTGGTCACGCTCTACGTCCAATTTTTATGCTCTGATTGGTCAAAATTTGACCGGTGAGTTCATGCGAAAAATTTATGCAGCATCTTGAATCTTGTTTACTTTGACAGCTGAAGCCGACAGAGTTTTGTGTCAACTTGTGATGTTTTTAACTTTCTTTTTCCACTGGATTTACAAAATGAAATTCAGCTGCTATCAGGAGTCTTCTGTTATTCATGGCTAGTTTGTTTATTGGGTTTTTAGTTGAGTCAAAGTCGGAAATACGATTTCGGATGGCATAGTTTTCGTTTTCATTTTGCTTAATGCGTAAGAGGGTTGCAAAGTCTGAAGCGATACTGGCCTTACTTGATACCTTTCAGGAGCTGCATCTCGAGTGGTAAGTCTAAGTGATTACAGTGAAACCTGTATTACGCGGACACCCTCGGGGAATGCTGTAGTGTCCGCTTAATACAGGGTGTCTGCCTAATACAGGTTTCGATAGATAACGTCATATGAGGTGTCAAATGCCATTCAAATGAACAATGGAAACCTTTAGAATACTTCCAGAGACTGTGACGATGTACGTGTTGCATTAATTTCTTTATCAAAGTGGACCAATTGATCATAGTACCATAAACATAGATTGCAATTCAATTTTGAAGAAATCAGACGAGTGAAACAAGCTCTATACAAACAAAACGAAGTAGAAAACAATACTGTACTGTGAAACTAATCAAATAAGCTCGCCAAGTTATGTTTTTTAATTTGAAATCGAAAAATTTGTGGGTGACAATTCGAGGCAATCTTTCGCATTTCCGGTGTCTAGCGTGTTAGGTGGTGGAATTTAATTACAAGTGTCCGTTTAATACAGGTTGGTAACAATAGAAATGACCATTTCAGGTACTTTTTAGGTGTCCGCGTCCGCTTAATAGAGGTGTCTGCTTAATAAAGGTTTCATTTAAAGTAAAAAAGGGAAATAAATTTGGGGACTTCGGCTAGTGTCCCCTCAATAGAGGGTGTCCGCTTAATACGGTGTCCGCCTAATACACGTTTCACTGTATTGTATTTGATGTTTGTTTTTTATCCCTAATTTAATGAAGTCGAGCGTAGTTTATGCGGCTATTTTGTTTACACACGTTTGTAAGATTTGAGACAATGATCTGACCGAGTATCAGGTTTGTTATAAGCTTACAGATCTTTAAAAAGCCTTTAGACATTTTTTCACCGCAAATAGAAAGAAAACGTTTCAAAGAATACGGTAAAATTCCGAAAATAAGCCCCGGGGCTTATATTTTTCAAAGGCCCTTTTTGAGGGGCTTAGTTTTGGAGGGGCTTATGTACGGAGGGAAATTTGCGTTTCAAAATCGATTGGGCTAGCTTGTAGTGGGAAGGAAATTTACCATTTTTGCTTTGTTTTACTTTGTATTTAAGGGCAAATTTCATGTACAAGCCCCCCGAGGGCTTATATTCGGAGGGGCGATTTAGCGGAGGGTTTTTTGCGTTACAATTTTGAGGGGCTTATACATGGAGGGGCTTACTTTCGGAGTTTTACGGTATTTAGTCAAAATTCTGGCTGTAAAAGAAAGGTTTGAGCGATTTTCTTGCCTCAAGTTCGCCTTTGAAAAAAGCAAACACCGGGAAGCCGGCTTAAAACATAAACTTCAGCTTTAAGCTCGAAGACTCAGGATTTTTAGAGACACTTTAATACTTGTCTTCCTGAATGAAAATTGTCGTCTCTGTATATGTTTCACCGAATTATATTTCTTTAATTGATTGTTAGTACTCTCTCTTGTAATTTTAATCGTTGTGCCGATTGTTTTCAGTCGTTCAGTAAACAACGCTTCCCGGAGTACTCAAAATGCCGCGCGTTAAACCGTTTTAAATTAAAAAATAAACATAATAAATTCTTTATTATGTTGGAGCGTAACTCTGTTAATGTTCATTCAAACACTCGCCACTGCTAGCACTGTAAAAGTAAGAACCGGCTGGCCGTATAGATGATTATGAAAATTTTTTCAACCGTTTACGGCTAAAGCCCACGGGTGCTTCGATCGTCCTGAATAGCAATTTGTATCGCAATATTGTGAAATATTGCATTCTGTTGTCCGAGGTCTGTATGATAAAAACAGTGCCTCATAGTACTGTTTCACCTCAGATGTGATGTATAAATGTTAGAAAAGGTTGGTTTACACGCACCCAGATTTGTTGGCAAGATTTTGTAAAATAAACTTGTCGAACGCAAAAAATTCGGCCGGAATTTTTTTCCAGGCCTAATTAATCTACGGTGATCAAGAGCCATTATGGCTCTTAATAAATGTGATCGAAGATGATTGCCAGTTTTTGGGTGTACTTATGAGGCTATCAACTCAATGTGAGATTTGGTTCACTCTTGGGCTGTTTGCAAATTATTTTTTGCAAAATCACTTAGCCTTTCCCTGAAAAGTCACACGAATGTGCTCTAAAGTTAACTGAATTGTGGAATACAAGTTTATTGTTTGATTTAAATTATAAATTTATTAATGGGAGCCTCGCTTTTAGCCCTAGCTAAATCTTTATATTATGCCTCATTTTGAGGGGCACCCAACGGGAAATTTTGAGAAAAAGACCTTAAAACAACAACAAAGCATGAATAAAGCTTTCTGAAGCCGTTTTAAGCATTTTGGGAGATTGCTGAGAAAAATTTATCTTTTCCTCACTCCCAGCAAGACTGATAAAAGAGTTCCAAGCCAGCAAGGTGACCTACAACCTGCAACCTGACTTACTCGGAAGTTTGCCACCAGACGTGTGTCCAGACCTTACTGGCCAGTTTGGGTGTGGTCAAGTACATATTAATGTTTTTTCCAAATCTCCCAGCCAGTAAAAAATTTGTCTGAAGAAAAGATATTTTGAGGAACAGATCCATCGGGTGCCCCTGCTTTTTGATTACTGCAACCCCGTCTGGGACTGTTTGAGTGGTTACTTGAGAGATAAGCTCCAAAAATTACAGAATCGTGCAGCCAGAGTTATTACAAAATGACCGTTTGATACGAGCTCAAACTATCTTCTCTCCACCTTCGACTGGGAATGGCTATCTCTTCGACGAAAGAAACAAAAAGCCTTAATGATGTATACAACCAGTAATGACCTTGCTCCAGAATATCTACGAAGTCTTTTCTCTCAGCGTCACTCTGCTTGCAACTTAAGAAACTCTGAGGGAATGCTGATCCTGTCCAAACCAAACACCAATTATTTGAAACGAAGCTTCTCTTACAGCGGGGCCATGTTATGGAATAACTTGCCCAAAAGCTTAAAAAATGCTGCATCTGTCGAGCATTTTAAGCGAAATGTCAAGAAGGTAGCTGATATATCGGATTCCCACACGGCAATCATGTAAAGCAGTTGTAATTAGTTTTAGCTTTTAATATAAGCTTAACTGATGATTTCCCGTGTTTAAATAAAGATTTACATGCATACATACATACATATTTTCTTCTCAGGGAGTTTACCCTGTATATTACAATTTTTCTTCACCGTCGAATAACCAGGTATTTTGTCTTGCTTAAATACAATGATCGATTTAATGCTTTTAGAAGACTGTGTAATTTACAAGTGTACCTATTGTTTTCAGACTCTAAATTGACCCCACCAGGGTACGTAATTTTGTTGAACATTACAATTCATAAGGGGAAGGACCAATGATCCTTACCGGTCGCAGCTGGGAGAAGTATCATCAGCAAATAGTCTTAAAGGAAAGCAGTTGGTTGCCTTAACACTGTCATTTATCTGAAAAGAGAAACATATTGACAATGTTACCCCTAGCTTATAATGGCTAAAGTAGGAAAATCGAACGCTCGATTCATTTAGCGATATTTCGATGCACATTCAATTAGAATTTCAAAAGACTAAGCGAATCGCGTCGATGCATTAAAATACGCACACCCTTATGAAAAGCTTAAAGAGTTTGAATTTCAATGTTTACCAGTAACTTTACCTTTAGCTCTAATCAATGCTCTCGTGTTACCGCCCAGCACTGACAGCGACAACTGGCTGGGAAATAATAAAAAACATTATCCCGGTAGTCGGTACAACTCTAAATATACTAATGTAAGCACGGTAAATTCCTTCTTTTGACGAGCTGAGGAAGTTAAACACTGGAGTTGATAAGTAAATCCTCTTGAGAGTACATTAAGGCGAAGGACTTGTATTTTATTAAAACATCATGGGTAAATAAAGGAGAGACAACGCTAGATGGTTTTCCAGTATCATTGATTGGTTGTACAATGATGCCTGGCTCTCACAAGCGTGGATTTGTCTTCTTTATTTTCGTTTATTACATTGAAACTAAAAGTGCAGTGTAATATCATCTATAACATGATTCACCGGCTTTAATAGAACGTTTTTGCTCACAAGTGGCCAGTAGCCATGGAAACTTATTGGAACGAAGGACTGGTTTGGCACACCAGCATGGCCGCCTACAATATGGCGGACGTGACGTCATGTGAAAACGCTTTATTTCTAAGTGAAGCAGCGCAGTACTGTAGAAAAGTGAATATCGTCTGTATTTGACTGAGCCAAGAGTTTAAGAGAATTGTCATTAGTCAGGCATAAGTAGCAAGCAACCATGCATTATAGCCGGAAATTACTATCGAGTTGACTGACTACTCAAAGTGTCAGAATGACTAAACTGAAAAATCAATCATGAGGAAAAAATAAAGGAGCCCTTTATAAGGTAATTTATAGAGTATCTATAAAGTCAAATAGCAGCTACATGGGACATTATGTTTACATGTAACATCTCCTCTCAAAAAAAAAAAAAGAAAGAAACAGACCAAGCTTTTCAGTGATACTCTATAAATTTTAGGCCAACTAATTTAAAAAGCGTGTGTTAATTCTTCCATTTCTCGTTGTTTGCCAGAACTATGATATAAAACAGTAAAAAAAAAAAAAGAAACGAAAATGGTGGTTCCACAAAGATTTGGTTTGATCATCAAGTGAGTTGATAAAGTTAGTCTATAATTCTGTGGGTATTGATAGGCCGATGTGAAAGATGATATTTCAATTCAGCATTTTTCGGCTTTCGATGTTGCCATGAGCAAATTGCCATGTTTTCACTAAAATTATTGGAATGTTGAAACGGCGAATTATTGGTTCTAAACACGGGTTTTTGCGTATTTTTTCGAATATTTTCGAGGGAAATAGTCGCCTAGTTTTCACCCAGTTTCGCCTATTTAGATGACATTTGCCGTCCATGTACAACGGACTATTTTGGACCCAACATTTTGTCCACGTGTGAATGAAATAACTCGGTTCGCAAGCTAAGGGCGCTTCTGACAAGTTGTGGTTGTTAGAATGAATATTTTGCAAGTTTTGGGAACTTTTTAGAAGCAATTTGATTTTCATTTATTTTTATGATGACTAGTTTTTCACTGCGCGATGTTCGGATAAAATTTTGGGATGAATGGAATCCAGTCTAATATAAGATGTACAGTGTAGTATGATTGGGTTTGTAAGCTTTTACGAACTTAAGTAAATTTATCGTTAAGCGCCAAACTGTTCGTTTCAACAGATGAATTACTTTCTTTTACCTGTCATCATCTTTGGCTAAATAGTCATAAGACAGCCATACCTATCAAAAGGAGTCTTTTTCAGCCATTTCTTTTTCCCTTCAAAGGATAAGAGTCCTTGTTTTAGATATTTCCGTTTGTGAACTGTTAAACGTTTTTTACAATATATTTTAACGTGCGATTTGATCATTAGAGGTATATAGTTTGTCTGTGGAAAAATAACCAAGAAGAATGATCATTGGAGTAAATCTGAAAGTAGATCGAACAATTGTTATTAATGTCCACTTTAGGGAATCATTATTCTTCATATATTAATACATTACATATTAAGCAATTACACTCACCTGCTCTATACGAGACTCTAGAAGCTGATTGGTTGTGTTCGATTTTGTTAAGTCGCTCTTCGGCCCGTTGCTGCTGCTGTTGTTGTTCGATTTTTGCAAACAAGCAACGAGCAAGCAGAAACAAGTAGTTAATTGATGCTTTTAATTTTTTTGCTTTCCACTAGTTTAAATTTCTAGTTCGTCACAACTACAAATAACAAATAATAACCTACTTTATTTAAGATCTTTTCGAAAAGAAAGGATTAAAATAATAGTATAATTCTGTCCATAAAAAAATGTTCATTACAAATGATTTTCTCATTTTAGTTTTCATTAAATATATTACTTCATCCGAGGATTCATTGAGCCAACATGAAAATTACGATTAGGCAAAAGAAGGAAAAAGAAAGAATAAGAAAATCTGTGGGTTTAATGATATTTATATTCACTAAGCAGTCAATGTTTTTCACTTTACAGACGACCCAATTAGAATTGAACTTGATAATTAACGTAATATGTTTTGGCTCCTCCCAAGGCTGATGATAATAACAGGGACAGAATCGTATTTTCTCAATTCAAACCCCGCCAGCCATTGCTTGTATTCATTCATTCATTCATTCATGCCTTCATTCAGGCCTTCTATAAAGAGATTTTTTACGGCTTCTCTTGACAGCCGTGTATCTTGCCTATATACCTAAGTTTATTGCCACGCAACAAACGTTTGATGTGTTTATTCCCCGCTAAGACCCGGCGTTTGTTTGGAGCTGACGTTCAATTGAGAAAATACTGTATCACCAAACAGGATTCGGCGTTGTTTGGTCTTTTTAAAAGTTACTTCATTTAGGGGCTGTTTTCTTGGAGGAATGAAGATGCTAGCACCAGGAAGATGCCAGAAATCGGATCATCCTAGCGCCATATGTTTTCTGAATTCAGTTTACATGCAAAGGATTATACTTGTGCCTAGGACTTGAAAATTCCTTGTACTAGGATTTTCCTAGCTGAGAAGTAGGGAGATTCTAGCACGAGGAAGATGCTAGCACCAGTACTAGGGACAAACCAGACAAAATTAGTGGCGTGTAGTTATGTGGGAAATCACGGCAATAAATAAAGGCCGACAATTTCGTTTGGCATTACTAGTTGTAAAGAACTGCCAGTTGCTGCCAAAAGGTCGTTATGAACGCTAGTAACGAGGGCAGAAAGGCCCAAATTGCGTGATTGTCGTCACCCGCCATCTTTCTGTCCTGATTCTGTTCTCTACTTAGTAACCACACGGACCAAAATTTTTGCATGTAAACTCAAAAAAACGTTGTTCCACCGTCTCGGACCTTCCCGGCATCACGTGCCTCGCAGTCTTGCCTCTCTAACTTCATTCCTAATTCAAACATCTGCGGATGTATCGTCATGATAGTTTGTGTTTAGTTTACTCAAAACGCAAACACTGAAATCGAACAGCTTTGACTATAACGGATAGTTTACGCAAGTAAATGACAAAATGAATTAAAAATCTACCTTCCTAATGCTTGCAATATCAACTTTTGGAAGAAACTGAAAACCTTTGTAGGTGGTGTTTGGTTCATCAGCAGCCGCTTTAGCTCAACGGAAAATACTATGAAAGACATAAAAAAAACAAGAGGCTTAAAACTATCTCCCTCTTTGTTAATGATATATGAAATAAATCATATATGAACTGCGGAAATGAAACGAAAATGAAGAAATGATCGTCGCAGTGAACGCAATTTATGCAATTGCATAAAGAAGCCTGAAAAAAAATTCAGGACTTCAACGGGGTTTGAACTCGTGATCTCGCGATACCGGTGCCATGCTCTACCAGCTGAGCTATGAAGCCACTGACGTTGGGAGCAGGTCAATTGTGGGTTCATTATATCATTAACACTCATTTCTTTCACGGGAACATATGAACCCACAATTGACCTGCTAATAATAATAATAATAACAATAATAATGCTAACAATAGAGGAAAACTATTCCCTCGATCGCCATTCAGAAACTCATGCAAAGGTTGTTATGAAGTTGTTTGAAGCCGCCAGCTGGTTTTGCTGAACGAGAGAAGAAGCTATACTTACGCCTGGATTGCTGTAGTGAATGGCTGCTTAGCCTGTACTTTTAGCTAGTTGCTTGTGATATTCTTCATGTCGGATGAACAGGCTGCATTTACCTATCGGCGAGTGGCTTCGCGATCATGAAGAAACAATACTTGTTGTTTGTTTGTTTTTTTCCTGGTGAAATTGCTTTTTTTTAGTATTCTAAGGATTAAAACGATCTTCTTTTGGCGCCATTCTATCCTTCGTGAAAAAAATCTTAGCTAAAATCTCAATTTTGAGCTGACGCGTACACTGACCATTGTCCAATGATTCAGTTTTTAATAATTTATCTTATAGCTCTTGACTATCACTGAAGGAGCTGTACATGAGGTACAATACAGGTCCCAAAACAGACTCTTGAGGCACATCAGCTTACAGGACACGCTTACTTGAAGTCACAATACAAGTGATTCTTAGGATATAAAAATTTAATCATATTTGGAACAATTTGCAATAGTGATTACTGATATTGTTCACCAAATAAGTACCAAGTCCAAAAGATATATCATGTCTTTTTACTAAACAATATTCTATTCACATGATTCGTTAAATAGCCTATATATATATATATATATATATATCACAGAACCGCTTTGAAGCGGTTCAGGACTGTCCACGGTTCGGCTTGACGAAACCCGCCCCATTATAGTTTCATTATGAATTTAAAAGCAGTTCTCATGTTCTTATTCCGTCCAAAATAAATTACCGGATTAACAGAGGAGAGAATGGACGCCATTGTTAAACTCCAAGGAAGCAGAATAGAGTGAACGCCTGGATATCGGTTTCGAAGTAACACCATGAACGCAGCTGGCGAGATAGAAGCGAAAAGCAAGACGGTGATAATGCACATGTCAAGTGCTACCTTCTTCTCGCGCTGAAATACTGTTGTCATGTGAGACGGAATAGCAACAGCCAGATGGGAGTTATGACGACGAATAAAGAACAGAACTCTCATATAATTGACAGGAGGAAGTATCACAAACACCGCACCATAAATATGGACGAGAACGAGTCTTTGCCCAGTAGTCAAAACAAACTGAAATAAGATTGTCAAAAGCAGCCACAAAATGCTCGAGAAGACAGTAACTTTTAGTACTCCTGCAAAAATGCAAAAAATTAGTTTAGACAGGCTATGTTAACACTATCCCGGATAATGCTAGCGCCGAAACCAAAACCATAGCGGATAGGACTCTCGTTCACACATGAGAACGGTGATTTCGGTGCGATTTTTGTAACGGAGCAAAGCTTCGCCTCGCCGATCTCGAAAGTGGAGCGTCACATATCGGATAGGTTTTGCGTCACACTCTGGTGCAATGTGAGTTTTGTGCCTTTGCAGTCCATAATACAAGATACCTTTTCGTATCGGCACGAAAGGTTATCCGGAATGGTGTGAACAAAGCCTTACTTCAGCTCTGAGTGTAGGCCCATTAGCAAACAAACGAGTAACATTAGGCTGGAACACATTTAGATGTCACGGTGTACGTAGAGCCGACATCAGCCAAAAGAAAGGAAAATAAAAATTGATAATTATGCAAAGCTATATAGTAACACAAAAATTAATCAGGGCAAGAAATTTGATGGCCAATATCTCGATTGGTAGAAATAACGGTCCTGTTCAAGACATGAGTATTAGAAATGCTACAGTCTAGTAGAAATCTGTTGAAAGTGATGATGGGATTTTCCCTGCAGTTTTTTGGCGGTGGGCTAATGGTACGGCTAAGCTATGATGAGTCTAACAAATCCTTCAAAATTTGAATTGAATTATAACGTTATGGTTCGAGATCAATTTAGAAGGATTTGGTGAGAGTCATTTGGGCGTGATGCTGCTAATAGGGAGCTTAAGCAACGACGATGGCAGTGAGAACGTCTTTTAAAAAGATGAATTTGCGCCCTTTCAAACTTTCTGAACTTTGTCGCGTCTATTGGACCCTTTCGATTTTGCAAATTAAATCAGTTTCCCCTAGAGTTAATTTTTAAGGACTTCATCCAGGTTCAAAAAGAGAAAATTCGTCATAGTATGTTCAAGTCCTCCATAAAACGTCGTCTAATAAGGTTTCACTTCGACGTCGTCCTGTGAACGTCAAAAAATGTACTAAAAGGGTGACGCATGTGCAAAGCTGTTGTTTTGCTCAAAAAACCAATTGTTTTTTCACGTTGTCGTTTTCGTCTTCGTCGTCGTAGTTGCTTATTAATACGCTCCCTAATATCTCTGATAACTGATAATAATCTCACCTGATTTAGACACTTCAGTTATATACACTAAAGGTCTAGACAAGGCGAATAGGCGATCAAAACTGATGATAACAATGTTGACGAAAGATAAACCAACGGTAAAGAAATAGATAGTGTAATACACGTCAAACACCAGAGCTTGATGTAGACATGACTGCTGGGCTCTTTGAAGAAAAAAACGCCACACGATAAACATGGGCTGAGCAGTAACTCCAGTAAGGCAATCTGCGATGGCCAGGCTACACAGCAAAATGTTGCATGGCTTCTGTAAGGAAGGGGTCTTGATGATTGTAACAATGACGGCCAGGTTACTAAGGAATGCAAAGATGGCAGAAGATCCATTGACAGCAGCGAGTAGATTGTTGTTTATAAAGGCAGCCGTGTCGTTCCTCTGTAATCCAATCCAGCTTGGTAGTCCACAAAAGGTTATCTCATAGGTATCCATTTGGTCCTCTGGAGATTTAATGAACCGTTTTTCAATTGGTTGAATAATACTGAGTATCCTCCTTGCCTTGAGTGAAAGCGAGGCTGGAGGTGACCTTGTTTTTAAATGTAAATCTTTTTCTTGAAAATGACTCTATTATATACATAGTACATGAAGACTTTTTCTATGTAAAGCCAGCTCTCACGAGGTTTAAATCACTGTAACACTGTATATTTTTACATACAACGTTCTCTCGGAGACAGTTGAAGTGTTTTAATTAAGCTGATTTCTTATTGTAGCATATTTCAGTCCTGGGTGACAGACTTCTCTGGTCATTTAAATCAAACAACTAGATTTAGAAATCTTAATACTTACTCACAGGCGGTGATATGAGAGAAATTCTGCAGACATTCTGCAGCATGAGTCAATCAAAGGCTGCAAAATTTCTGCACCGTCGGTTATCAAAAGCTGCGGAATTTCTGCTGGTCGGGTTATTACCACCGTTTTCGTTGATACGCGACTTTCGAAAACAAAACACCCGCGGAAACGTTTCCAAAATTTCCGTCAATCATGCATGTTATCGACAGATCGGATCGAAATCCACCAATCACAGCCACTAGTGTGACCTTCTGACCTCGATAACACGCATGATTGACGGTAATTTTGAAAACGTTTCCGCGGGTGTTTTCTTTTCGAAAGTCGCGTATCAACGAAAACGGTGGTAAAGGCCGCGGGAAATTCTGCCACACGAGTTATTTTTAAAGGCCGAAGAATTTCTGCTGCAAGGCTGATCAAAGGCGACAGAAATTCTGTAGCATGGGTTATCAAAGGATTCTGATTTTCTTTAGCATTTCTGATTAAAGACTGAAGAAAAACTGCACCATGGGTAATCAAAGGCTGTAGAATTCCTGCAGCTCGGATTTTTAACGGTCACATAAATTCTGCATCCGTTATTTATCTATGACCAGTTGGCTTCATTATTAGGTAGTATATACTGTATAAAAGCCATTTTGTTTGTCCATTTTACATATTTTCATATATTCAGGGTTTCATTTTAGTGTCTGTGAAAAAAGTAAGATTTTTGTTGACAATTTTAAAAGTCCGTTAAAAAACTCCAAGGTTTTTCGTGTTTCGAAGGCAACTTTTTCTTCATCCGTAACTTATTTCAAAAAGTTAACGGTCCGTGTTATTTTGGTGAATTTTACGCCCCTGAGGTCTCAGTTAAGGTAATGGAAGCCTGCCGACATTTACCCATAAAGTGCTCATTTCTTTCAGAAAATGCTGTTTTGGAAAACACGAAATGTTTTGGAAAGCGTACTATATCAAATGCCAAGTAACTCAGAAAATTGATAGGCGCCGGAAGTTATGAATTCTAATATGGATCAGGCTCGAAGTTCCCTTATTTTTTCGAAAGGTTGCCTCTCATGATGGCGACAAATGACATAGAGATATATTTTGACGGAGTAGGGACTACTTTTCTGCACGGCCAAATTCAAATCCGAAGTACATTGTAAAGTTGGTTTACCTTTTAAAGCTTTTCAAAGTTAACACTTTGCAATGCCATCGTGCTGCCGTCTTTTAAGGCAAGAACGGTAAAAATTTTAACGTCAGATCAGGAAAAGCCGACTTGAAAGCCAATAATATTGCACGCCATGAACAACTTTCTTAATATACTTATGGTTTTGCATAATGTTTATGCTGTCTTTTGACGAGAACTTTAAAAAGGTATGAGTCAGCGCAAACTCTTGAGAGTACATTAGGGTGAATAACGTGTTGTTTTGTACATGCATAGAAGAGCCGGACAATCGAAAGCCAACGGAAAGAAGGCGAGATTCTTGGAAGGAATACCTACTCTAATGCTTTTGCCAAAGGCGTCCCAAACGCACTGTAAGCGCTTATTTAAGAATATTAAGTAAAGAAACGATTTATAAGATTTATATGGGACCAGTATTATTTCGAAACAAATTCACTTTATCTGAGCTTATTTTGGAGAAATGAAATGAAATGAAAGGAAATACATAATTAGCTACAGTTCCAATGTCGTTTTGAAGCGCTTTGGGCAGGTGGTTTTCCACGTCTTAACCTTCATTATACTGCGAACTAAGGCTGGAACTGAGGCTGTACATCGATTTACACTTCGGCGGCTCAGAGGTCCAAACTGCTCCATGGTAAAGGAGGATTTTCACCCGAAAAATCGGCCTAATCGGCCTTTTTCTACTCTCTTGTAAAAATCGGTAACAGCCGATGTAGCACAGACATCTAGAGACCGAGAAATCCGATAAACAATCTCCAGGATACGTGACAGGTAATGGCAAAAATAGTAATTAAAACTTTGACAGTAAGGATTTAAATCACAATTGCGTCGTCTTCTAGAAATCCGAGGAATTGATATCACTTACATTACAAACATTAGCTGTGGTCACACTACAGTCTTTTTACCTAGGTAAACCGACTTGTTGACAATTTACCTAGGGAAACTTGATTTTTTAAGTGTGACCGATTTTCCCCTAGGTAACTTACCTCGGGGAAATTTTATCGTCTGGGTCTTGGATATGTCTCGAAAACAATAGAGTTTCCCTTGACAGCTACCCCAAAGCAATAGCTAGGGAAAAATGAAATACCGAGGTTGCTAGCCAATAGACACTCATCGGCGAAGGTCTTGATGACAGAACCGGACATAGATCACGCTGTGAAAGAAATTTTGGGAGCACGAGTCGTCTAGGTCTTCGCCTTTCTTCACCTTGCACGTTGAATTAGCGTAAGAATTAACACCAAAATAAAAGAAAAAAAACGTCTCTTTGATCAGCTAAATCCCTGCGCATTTTGCCTTCTTGAATTTACGCTCCAAAAAATTCAACTGTCGTGAAAACATTAGGAGCCGATATCACTAGTGTCACCTTCCTAGAATTTTTACCTAGGTAAAACAAAACCCGAGATGAATTTACCTAGGCAGATTTTTGATGAATTTGCCCTAGGTAAATCAGTTTTACCTAGGTAAAAGTCTGTAGTGTGACCACAGCTATTGATTTGAAAATATTCACTGGAAATTTTATAAGTCTGAAGCTCTAAATGTTTTTCACCTTTGTTTTAAAGGTCACTTTATTCATAAGCCGAGTTCGGTATGAAACCACAAACGATTTCCTTCTTTTACAATGCTCGACAATGCACTGAATTACTAGAATTAGTCCTAGTTTTAGTCCTAATAGCAGGCAACGATGAGCGACGAATGTATCGCAGGATATCCCCGGTCTTTGCCGCACAGATATTAACGCAATCTTACCCTAAAACAGTGTCTCGAAGACCAAAGAAAAAATCCGACTACGAATGACTATGACGGTCTTTGCAGCATGATATTTGCAATTCCACCACTGTTAGTAGTGTAAATTGAATTCTTTGTAGGTAAACCTGTAACCAATATATTGAACTTCTAAATTATATAATCTTCGAATCGGCAACTTAAGATTATCTTCGATTTCTGTCAGAGCACGTGACAGTTAAAGGGGCAGTATTGCAAAGATCTCTTGCTACTTGGAAATCCATCGGAAGTGTTTATATTTACTGATACTAGCAGGTAGCTACATGAAAACTTTTTACAAAAGGGGGATAGGAAGAAAGTTGACTGAAACCTGAAAGCGTCTGGCGAAGTTTTGGAGATATACTGTTTGGTTCGAGAAAAAAATAAACAATTCATAGACCTATGATCATGGTTCACCGGGGATATTAGAAAAAGGATCAATGGTTTTCTTCAGTTGTTATTCAGGGACCATGTTGTACATCAGCGAGTGACCCTAAAAACAAAAGTTCTAGCGTATTGACGTGTAAAACTTGGGAGGCTTCTCCTGATGATACCCCTAGTTTTACCTGTTACTTAACCAGAAGACGTAGGTAGTTAATGAATTTAGTTCATACCTGATACAGTAGAGTTCCAAGATCAGCAGTCGTGACAAATCCCTTCCTTAGGTAGATCTCTCAGCAAAGCGCCAACTATATTCCTCTTTTATCGCCACTTAAATCGGCGATTTTTTTATTAAAACGCTGCTTCTCTGTGTCCAATAAGGTCTTAATACAACTGCTATTCCCACCATGACTCTGTTTGATCTGTAATACCGTCATTTATTGTAATCTTTTCGCCTATTGTTTCTTCCTTGGGTTACATGGAGTTTTTAATTTTGCAAATTTATAATAAACTATTAAAACCTTCAATACAGTAATTCACTTCAATACGCGGTGTCGAGTGTTAAAACGACAGGTGATAAACATTGATTGAGTAATTGCGTTAGATCGATTTTAATAGTTAATTTTAAGCTTGAAAGTTACATAAACTTCAGGAAAATTTGAGACCCAAATTTCTAATGTGTGCTTACCACCAAACTGCTCAGTTTATGTCTTCGCTCTCTTGTCAGTGATGATTTAACATGAACTCATTGTCGATTCTTGATGTGTAATTGACATCTTCAAAGGTTTTGAAAGGTTTTTGAAAAACACCGCGGGAAGAAATATAGACGTTCAGAAAAAAAAAGACAAAAAGCAAAAAAGGAATTTAAACCTTTTCGCGCGGTCTTCCAAAAAAAAAAAAAAAAAAAAAAAAATAGAGGTATAACAAGAAAATCCCTTTGGCACTATATATAGTACCGCCGCAGCATGTCACTGTTGCGTTATTCTTGTAAAACATAGCAGTAAAAATGAAATCTTGAACAGAGAATTGAGAACCCTAGAGTTATGTCTAACACAACCACAGACTCAAAAACTCAGCTACCACAACTGGCATGTTAAAGGCATAAATTTAACTGTTCATACGTCATGGTAAAGTTTCATAGCATTTTCTAATTATGCGAATACACCCATCAAATCAAAGCCACTCATCCAGATAACCGCGGTTCGGCTTTGAACATGGCAGCAGACTCGAATCTGATAACTGAGTGAATATCGTGAGCCGATGAAAATAGGAAAATATTTCTATTAGACTCGAAAAAAAACGTCTCGTCATCGGCTCCTGGTCTCGTAGAACCCCGGAAGCTTAAGAAAAGGTAGAGCAGTAGAAAAGGAAGAAAAAGAAAAAGCAACAGTAAAAAATAAGGAAAAACGCCGAAAAAAAAATAAAACCTGACTGAGCCAGGACTTGAACCTGGTAGGGACAGCACGAAAAGTATTTTACTTAAATCATATTCTTGTAAAAACACTCGTGTAACATGAAATCTTGATTACGGATAGATTTTGACGGTAAAAAGCCTGAGCTAAAGAGCATTTCCTCGCATTTGAAGAGCATATGACTTACACAATCGTCTGCGTAGTGCGAAGCAATACAAATGGTCTCTTCCGTCAATCCAGCTCTTCAAGAGCTAAATCGATCGAAATATTTCGAAGCTGATGGACCAAAATTGATCGCTTCAATGTTCTGTTTAATAAATACATAAATAAATAAAAATAACACCGACAAAAGTTATCTGCCGTTGAAAATTATGGTCAAAAGCGAACGGCCTCAAAAACAACCGACTAAGTTCGCCTAGAGAGATATAATTATACTAGATTCAACAGCTGCGGTTCGCGTTACTCTTTTGCGAATCAAATCGGGTTAGTGACGATTAGTTTCGACAGGTCCGAAAAACAACTGCGTTTTGATTGGTTCCGATAGCATGTCTTTGTTACTTGTCCCCTACATTCGTGCACCCCATACGACGATCAGGCAACAGCGTCCTGCGCAGCATAGCCAACAAAAAGCAATGGAAACTGTGGAATTTGAAAAACGTCCAGGCTGGGATAGGAATTCGACGGAATTTAAAGAGACAGGTGGACTTTAAGCAGTCTATCTAACAGGATTCGTACAGATTTTTGGATCCAAAATCCAATACGTTTTCCAGACTCAAGGTTATCAAATAGGTTATCAATAGAGACCTTAAAAAGGAAGAAACAAACCTTTTTTAGGTGCGCTGCAAACAAACGGGCGAGATTGAATAAGTTTTGACCACAATGAAAAACAAAAATTCACTTCTAAAGCACTTGTTATAGCTTTGAAAAAAAAAAACGTCAATGCTTTTTATCATTTGTCCAGACTTTATCTCCTATTTTCCAGTCTTTTTCCAGGGCTGGAAAATTGCTGGGCAAACAATAATTCAAGACTCTGTACGAACCCTAACCTTCTGAACGTCCGTCCGTTTCGAGTCGCTAAAGCCATACATAACATGTTACTTTGGACAATTTAAAATTTCAATGCAAGCTTTTTTTCTTTATTTCCTTATTTTGCATTCACACTGTATTTTAAATAAATTCATTCACTCTCTTTGGTTTACAGTTTAAGCATCTAATGCTAACTGGATATGTCGTAACGTATCAAACACGCCTTAAGTATTTTCTTTACCACTTTCAAATGCCAGGCAAGTAAATCCTCAAGTAAGTAAAAAAATAAAATAAGTGAAATTTCGCAAGTACTGGCCGCTAGTTTGTTGTTACACAAAAATAAATTCTACAAATACGTTACGTTAAGAAATTAAATTTCCAGGTTTTTAATAAAAATATAACTTGCAAAACTTTATAGAACAACTTAGTACCCCAAAATAAATCCATTTTCTGTTTGGTTTGTCCTTGCATCGCACCACTAACCTGCGATCAGCTACTTTTTGTTTTGGGAGAGGACAAAAATGCTTTTCATTCCCGGAAAAAGAAATGAAGATAAGAAGGGCATCATTCCATTTTCTAGACCACGATATACAAAAGACGCTCAAAGGAACAAGTTTTTGTATGGAAACAAGCTCCCATAAAAACGAAATTCAGCGGCACACTGAGACAGAACCAGATTTCATATTGGTGAAAAATGTACACGAAAGTTTTACAGATAACAGAAAAACAAACAAAAATGTCACACTTCAAAAAAGATCACTACTTTGTGTCGCATAAAAGTGCCACACCACGCAAAATCCAGTGATCGGGATGTTGCGAGGTCTTGAGATTTAAACAGAATATGTAGGTCAAGTCTGTGCGCCTTGGTTTCTTATACACAGGACACTCGTAAAACTTCAGCGCATCTTTGTTATCTTTCGAGTCTTTTGCCATAGCGGCCGTATTAACCGCGTAAACGTGAACCACAGGCAGCGCGGTAAACAGAACTTTAGGCGCGGGTTCCATGAGCCTGCAATTCCTTCGATCCCAACCAGCGCCATCCAGAAACAAGCCATGCACGTAAACTCCTTCGGCAGGGGCTGACGAGACATCCTCCTTCATCATCTTAGTGACGTCGTTGGCTAGAGCAACGTTGTCGAGCGCCCATCCTTTGTGTGCACGAGTGATTTCTTGTCTCATAGCTGTCAGGAAACCCTATAAGAGGAGAAAAAACGTACCTCGATTTATTGAACTGCTATAAGAATTATGACGCTCACAACAATTAAAAAACAAGGTTTAGTTTGAATGGTCATACTTTAAGTTTCTCTCAACAGACTCAAAAGTAAGACCTATAATTTCCTTAAAATTGACTCCGGGAGTGAAATGTTGAAAGAAATGTAGAGAATGACGACCTGAGCAGCCAATGAGTGTTCGCAGCATGGACCATTCGCCAACTGGACTTCAAGTCAAGGGCGATGTAATTAATTTAAGTGTAACTTTTTCAAATCCAGATCCTATGCCTCACACGACACTTGTCATTCAGATGAGCATTAGGAAAGAAAAGAAGCTATGGAATTCCTCAAATAGTACTCGTAATTAGAACGCAACCGTCTCGTACTCAGGTCTAAATGTCCTTAATATTTTAGTTAACGGTAGCACTCGGTGCCGTCTCCCAAAAATATTTCACTCAATGAATGCCTCCTAAGTTCACAAAAGTTTTAATTGCCAGAAAAGGATTTTGAAGAAACAATGAAGAGACAGAGGATGTCAGGGTGACGGATTGTATTGATACCGCTGAAGATGTAATTTTTAGGGTTTGCTGTTATATAACGTACAGAGATGGCAAACATTTTATAACTCTGTATAGTTTACTTTTCCACTCATCTTTGGGAACATTTCACTACCAACTGACACGAAATCCTTCTGTAAAAGCGGAGACCGTAGTCTTACCTGAGGATTGAAGAAACCAGTCATCCAGAACACACTGGGCCTGCCTTCAAATAACCAGGACGAAAACTGATTATTGCGCTCAATCAGTTCGGTAAACCAAAAACCGAGGGTGGTCGAATCCCAGGATATCTGTCAGAATGAAGAAGGGTAGGTTTAAGAGACAAGTCGATCTTGCATGATCTGACGCAAGGAAGATTTTTCAGTTGTAAGGTCTTGGAAAAGGTAATTCAATTTCTACTGATTTTTCACTTCTCTTTCCTTATTTTTTTTTGATTGACCACAAACATTGTTATGTCCACTAGAAATTCGAACAGGAGAATATTATCAAACAATTTTTATTGTCCATACTAGGTCAGTAATTAGTTACTTCATAACATGCTCACGACCTTACGTTTAGGCAGTAGCATTACTTTAAAAAGGGAGTAGAAGCTTGTTACTCTTATCTGCTATTCCGCTATTCTGCGGTCTAGAATCAACCTCACTTTTTAAGCCCCCAAAGCGTAATTAGCTTTGGGGACAGCAAGTCTGATTCAGCCTCCAGTGGAACAAAAGTGGGGAAACAAACAACCATGTCAGAAAAATATTTTAGCCTTCTCTGGTACTCATTTCAGGGAGCCGTAACAGCCCTTGACTATTTTAGCCCAAATTCAGGTAGCCGAATAAAACCCTAACGAGGTACCCTTACTTTTTTCCAAAGGCCAGGCACTCGAGCGTCATAAATGTTGTCCAAAGCGTCCTTAAGGTTCTCGCTCATGATGATGGTTCCATCGATAGCGAGTTTAAGATCCACCAGTGTGCTCCTTACAGCTGTTATCACTCTCTGCATGCGGTCAATTTCTTGCCGAAGGAAAATATTCATGGAGGTCAGCGCACCCATTTTCTGAAGACGCGCTTTCACCTGTTGCGAATTAAGGAAAGAAAGGTGGGTCAATTAAAAAAAAAAACATGAAAGCACGATCTGACACACGACGTCCTGCTGAAGCGGTCGCACAGTAAACTACGTAAACTGAAAACGCTTTCTTCAGAAAGAAGACCAAAGAAAGTTCGCAGATCTAACATAAAGCACAACTTCTGAAACAATTGTTAATGAAGCTGGCATTGACAGTATATCATAATTGTAAACGAAACCGAATGTTTTTTTGCTGAGAATTGCAATTTTTATGGACATCTTAGACCAGCGGAAGACTGGGACGGTGATGTATCGAATTGCATTATGGGACTGTTTGGATGACGAATATTGATCCAGTCTCCAACGCAATAGTGTAATACGAGTCAAAACCAATCCAATCTCACTCCCAACCTCAAAACGACCAATAACATTCTTAGTTATTCGCTAAATAACCAGGATGTAAATGATATTGAGGAAGTGCGCATACAGCTAGAATCTTCCAACACAAACACTTGTAGTGAGTTAAGCAATAAGTCATTTCTGAGTTCCAAGAACCCTCACTTTGAAGTTGAGGCCGGGTGCAGAACTTTCGTGCGTAAAGGAGTTACGTTTGCAAACAAACAAAAGAAAAGAAAAGCTAGGGGCAACTTGAAAATGATCAATTGCAGAGAAAAACGAAGGAAATACTAAAAGCTGCGAAAAAGCTTACGCGCAAGAACGAGCACAAGATAGCACAAGATAAGTAGTATTCGAGGGAAAGTGCCTGACCTCGAAAGGAACGTAGTCCGCCGGTAGCTTATCCAACATTTCAGTGGCCTGACGCGCTACAAGTGATTCACGAGTTTCTCCTGATCCTCCAGCGCTGTCTTTGGGTTGAATATTCACAATTGTTTCCAACACGTCTGAAGTGGTCTTCGTTTGATATGTTATATCAGCGTTCGGGTGAAGACCAAAAACCTGAAAAAAGTAAGGACAGTTCAAGATGTGGAGTTTGCATTTGTATGGAAATTCTTTATGAAAAGTTTACTACACGAGCACGTGGGTTTTCATCAAGGTTGAAAATACGAGTGTTAAAATATGAGTGTTAAAAACATGAGGGTTAAAAACCTATTAAAACACAAATTGCTATTTTATTCTGATCGGGTAGTGTGTTAATAACTAATTTCCTACAATATCGTAGCCTTACTCTCAGCCGTGTTTGACAAGATTTAAACGCATTCCTTAACCACTTTCTTGCTTTTTCTCTATGAATTTTGAAGACTAATTTTACGACAGTTGTAACAAAATTGTAGGAAACTATTGGCATGAGGCTGACCTACGATTGGGCTTTTTTCGTGTCTTTTTCATGAAGTCGGGAAATAGTCAGGATGTATACTTTTTTTTGAAATAGGGAAAAAAAGAATTCCTGCTCGTGAGAGGCAAACAGAAATATAGATAGAGCATGATCTTATTATACATTGGTGGTATACCTCTTCGGTTAAGAAATAATTACTATTCCTGAAGCAATATCTTAGAGCCTTTGTTATAGTTGGGAGCAGTTCAGTTTAAAGTCCTGCTAAAATGGTCTCATCACGCTGAACTGCATTAGTTGCAGCTTTAACCCAAAGTGGGCCACATCATCATAAGATAAAGAAAGGGTTTCCGTTACCCTACCTCTGGCGTATCTGACATTGGCATTTCATCAATATGAGCCTTAAAATCAGCGATCTGTGCACAGCGAGGGATATTGTATCCTTGGTAGAACTTAAACGTGTCTTTAAACATTTCCTGACTGAACCATACTCGTGCGTAAGTGTTGAGTAAGCGTTTGTCAAAGTCATCAGTGACACGCCCACCATATTGGACTTCACCAAGCATGTAATGTACTGTTACCCATGACACGCCCTGGAAGGAGAAAATGTGAATTTGTTTAAAGGGGCTGTCACGCGACTGTCTAGATTCTTTTGTTCACCCTTCAAAACCTAATATCAAGACTCAAATTCTCATTTGTTACTCCTATACGTTTCCTCTAAAAGTAGGGGTGAGAGGATGTTGAAGTATCAATAAGATAGATAGTCCCCGTATTATAAAGCGTTGATATTAATAAGATGAAATTTGATGCTGATCACTCTTTCTGGCTTATAGAGTTACTGTTGCCAACTGCGCGTCGTCTTTCACTAAGGACCCTGAAGTTAGCGAAAACAAACCTAGTTGTAAATGGCAAAATTACAGCTTTAAATAAACAAGTTTGTCTCACCAGAATAATATCACACGTTACAAAAAACACAAATGAACTTTGAAAAACTGTTAGCCCAACGAGTCTCCGCAAACCCCAAATCAATCGGTGCAATTCTTTTTCGAGATTGTCCATCTGTGCCTTATTATTTTATGTTTCCCTGTTATTTATACCTTCTATTAATGCTTTAAGAATTTATCGTTTTGTTTCACTCTATCTGGTGGCAATTCTATTTGGCGGTAACAATATCAAACATCCAGCTAGATTTACCTACAGAAGCTCATGATGAAAATAATACGAAGGATGAAAGATAAATAAACATTAAACTCAAATCGAGTTCAAATTTGCAAAGAACTGTCAATGGCTTTTTTCCATGCTTTTTTCAAGCAACGCTTGGTGCAAAACACTTACCGCTTTGGGGTCGATATCATCCAGATGGTTCTGAATAAACTGCACAGAAGCTGTTAAATCAGCAGAGTTAAACTCATACGGAATATTCCATCCTAAAGGACCAAACTTACGACGCTCTTGTACGATAGTGTGTAGGAAAGCTGTAGCGTACAGCATAGGCTTCCACTGTGGCATGTTTGTGACATCAAGTTGATCCTAAGGATAAACAATATACAAGAACAATTTTAATTCAAGTATTGTTTAACGAAGTCCCTGGTGATCAGTCCGTTACTGTTTACATAACAGGCACACAGTCTTGATTACAAGGAAATATTGACGCTAAGCAAGTCATGGCTGGTAAGAGTTTACAAATGACTTAGTGGGAAAGTGGCGAGATTCTTCCCAGCTAATCAAGTAAAACAACGAGGAAAAAAATCACCAATCACGAGGCAGTATGGCAGAGAGGTCAAAATACCGACTTTGCCATTTGGATGTCTTGAATTCAAGTCTCGCCCTTACCACTAGCTGGATTTGTTTGTTAGTAATCCCAAGTTCACATCCTCGGCCTTGCTTATAAATTGCCAACTGGTTTACTTCCTGTCTTTGCTATTAAATTACCTTGATATACAGTTGATGGCAACACCCGTGGACACTGCATAAATGGTACCCTAGTCTCACACTGTCTGATACATATTGAGCCTCATGTGAATGTGAGGCTGTCGATGTGTAAGTATTGTACTCGAAATATCGGCGCCATTTGCGCGACATGTCCATGATTTTAAACTACAGACCTGTGTGATGCCAGCGTAGGTTCTCTTCAGACCCGCTTTAATGCCTTGCGGAGGTTCGTTAGTAAACTTGATAGACGACTGCAGAAGAGTAATGGGGAACTTAGGATGAACCTCAGTTGTTATCCACAGACGGAACTTCTCATTAACATTCTCAGTTGACGTAATCTGCAAAATAAATAACAAGGACAATAGAGAGGTTAAGCATCACCTTTACGTCAAACGGCAAACGCGAATTTGTACCACGTGACCAAGTTTTCCTTTACCCACTGTTCATTATTTCCACACATAAATTAGTGGTTTCACTCATTTTTTCTGTCCAAAAGAATTTTCCGAGGTGTTTTTATCTGCTCATTTTTTATTTTGAGAAATTCTCGACTTGAATCTGACGTTTTCCGTTTGGCGCATACGTCACTAGTGAAGCTCAAACTCTCTAATAATGTCGATTTCCTGAGCGGGACTAACCATGCCAACAATATTTAGGATGGAAAACATCAATGTAAGCATGAGTGAGGTTCGCAACTCATCATTTTCACATAAACCACAATGCACCTTGTTACCCTCCAAAATTTTGCACAACCATCGACTTCGATTTCTCTTGGGACGATTGTAATACCCAGGCGAAAATAGAAACAATGGCTATGAAAATTTTGAGCGGTAAACAAGGTGCATTCTGCAACAATCATAAGTAACCATAGTGTTACTAATCTCCCCCCCCCCCCCCCCCCCCCCCCAGTAAATCAGCACCATCGCCTTATGAAGACCAGCACTAGGCACTCGAAATCATTGTCGAGTTCAAATGTAAAGTGTCTATGTGAGAACAGCGAGCTTATGGCTAACATTACGCACACAAAGACATTATCGATATCAAAAACAAATTGTCTATCTTGAGACAAACGATTAACGAGCCTATCGATACAATAACTGTTGAAAATCAATCTAGAGGTTTATTGGAATAGATAAATATATCGAGACGAACTTATCCAAGCATCAATGTTAGGGTAAGCGCGGATACTCTGCTAGGCAAACCGATGTAAAGCAAATTAACACTGCTGTAAAAAAATTAAATGTTGTCTCCTACCGTTTCTAATAACTCGTCCATAAAGTTGAGTCCCAAGTGACAGTTCTGCAGTAGCACCCAGCCTCCCTCGTTCATAAACTGAGACAGTAATCTTCGCGCATGTACCTCTTGACCTTGACCCATGGAGATGGCTCGACAGTCTGTGATGGACGAACGAATAATTGAAATATGATTGCAAATAACTGCGTTTGATTATGCCATTGCACATCGCACTCACTATCTGTCTTCCTAATGGCTAAGTTTACAGTTTGAGCTACTTCTGGAAATTAGCGCAACCTACATATTAAGTTATCAGCTTGATAAGTGAAAAATCTAGGCTGCGTCTGTAAAGCATGATTTCTGTGTTCTGTAAGACAGAGCGTTTGTTATGATTTCTCTATAAAAATATAATAGAACAATCGTTAGAATCGGTTTTCAGCCAACGAAAAAAAAGCAATAACCTCTCAACCTTAACTATCCTGGGTTCATCTCTGGCGTAATATAATTTATTCGTTTTCTTTGTTTTATGGACTATTGTCAGGGTTAGGTTTAGGTTATTGTCAGGTTGAGCTACTACTAGGCTATGTTATAGCCCACTAGTAGCGAAACGCGCCGGCTTTTTGGCTGCAAAAACGGACTTAAAAGTCTATTTTTAACTAGCTAAAGTTGTTTTGTCTCGATATTTTTGAACAGCTAGTTGGATTGTATTAAAACAATTATTCCTCTCATCTTCATGGCCTCTAAGTCAATAGCCCATTTGGGCTCGAGGAATAATTGCAAAATATTACACCTGAGATGAGCCCTATCCTGCATATCACAAAAAATCTTTCTGATAATCAAAATTGTTTTTGACGGCGTCAAAAAGAGCAGGCATTATGTTTTAACTGAAATGAAAAGCACTTTACCACGTTTGAACACACGTATCTGAGCCATCAACAGTAGGGTATTTGTTAAATAAGCACGCCTCGTAGCTGATATGAGCATTTGACTGAATTCACGGTCAAAGAAGCGTGCGTAAAACAGCCCATTGCTTTCCCTTCTTTATAGCCAGTTCGGAATATTTTAAGCTGACTGGTGGGTATGATTTAGAAGGAAAATAGTGGTTTATTAACAATATGTGGCAAGAAGGTTTACCTAGTCTCTGTTTCTTTGCCAAAGCCTCGATGGAAGCAGTAGGATCAGAACCCATTGACAAGAAACAAATCATTGGCGTTCGGACGTCACTTTCCTCCCACATGGCTTCCAGATTTAGAATTACGCCTTCTGCATACTGCAAAAAAAACACATGAAAATTCCCATGTTACTTAGCTTCCTCAGTTTTCGACTGTGGGATAATATCAGACCAGTAACCGATAAAAGAAAATCAAATTTTACTTGTCACAAATCCAACGATCTCGCCTCTTGTATCTTTGTCGTTACTGTGTAAATAGAATTTATAAATATAATTCTGTATGAACACTACCCAGTACTTTACCTCTTTTCCAATGGCATCAGTGATATAACGTCGGGCTTGATTGATGGTACGATCTGGACACCAGGCTCTGATAAGAAGCAGCTTTCTGAAAGTGTCGAGAGAGCCCTGGTAACCGTCTGGAATGGGAGTGTCTTCTGGTGCTTCAGAGTCAAACCAAGTCTTCCAAGCTTTACCAGACTCGTTGTTTGCAACCTATAAAACATTATCACAAAAAACAATAAAACCAAGGTATTATGCCCTACATTGTAAAACAGATCGGTGTGTTCTGACATGTTGAGAACTAAAGCATTATTCTTAATAAGCCTAACTTATTTCTAAGACGGAAGCATAAGGACCACAAGTGCGTCACAAGTTTGGGATTATTTCTTTTCCGTCACCCTACGACTATGACGTGAAATTCCTTGATGTGACGTTACGGTTTTATGGCCTCTAGGCTTGATTTCCGCCAACCTCGTTCCCAGGGTTCTCTCCCACCCGCCCTACGGGTAGGAGAGAACCCTGGGAACGAGGTTGGATTTCCGCCACTATCCTGAGTCTGGTCTTAGGTGCGGCTGGTAAAAGAGCCTACGTAACCACACGACATCCATTCGTTATCTTCAAAATTGCACAGGGTCTTAATAATTCAAATCACTTTAAGCCTGTGACGTTTCCGCCGCCGTCGCCGCTCTTTTTGTATTCAGAATGCAGAAACAAGCAAACAGTAGAGGAGTGTTAAAACAAATGGACGAATGACTATTCAAAAACAGACCTGTCCAAGAAGCTGGGTGAATTGAGGAAGTTTGCTAAGCTCTACCAGGTTCAACCAGGTCATATCAAGGATCCACTTCTTCGGCTTAGGTTCCACAGCATTCAAATCTAACGCGGCTCCACCTGTAAAACAAAAACAGGAGAAAAAGGAAAAGAATAAGAAGAAGACCGTGATTATTAATCGACTGAAAGCCAGCAAGCGATTCAAGATGACTCTAGCATTCGTTGTTAGTTTCTTTCTCATCTCTCTATTCGCGCTGCGTTGATCATGTTTTAAAGTTTAAACTACGATAAAAAGGGCCCGGGAGCGGGGGGGGGGGGGGGGGGGGGAAGGGTCATTATACGTTTCTGGGAAACTGTCCACCCACCCTTCCCCCAAGCCAACATTTTACCCTAAGTGAGAAGTGTTAATGTTGGCTAAGGGGAGGTGTAGGTGGGCAGTTTCTGAGAAACGTATATATTAAAACACCCTAATAACTTCGTATGGACTGACGCACTGGAAGAGAGGCATATCTTCATTTCATTCCGAAACAATAAAATTGATGATTATACCACTGGCAGAAGTTTTTAATGTCTGATCATACCGAGTTTCTATCATCTCTATTTTGCAGTTTTTTACATTTGAAATCTTATTTTTTTCTATTAATTTTTACATTTGTTTCTTGAATGCAATGCTTGCTTACTTAATTCTCGGATTTCCAATGCTAATTTTATTTTAGTTACACCACGATTGCAAAAGACGCCGCAAAGAATTTGCATTATTATACATTGTACTCACTATCTCCCTTCTCAATGGATAACAGCCTACAGCTAATTTTAGAAATCAGTGCAACCAACAGATTAGTTAGTTATCAGCTAGCAGATACCTGACTAATCTGTAGGTTGCGGGCGCAATGCATTATTTCCAATAACAATATCAATTCTGGCTCCTTGCGACGGTGTATTTGTCGTTACTTTCTTCGAAACAATGTATAATAAAACAATTATTACATTCAATTTTGTGATATCCTAAATAATCAAGGTCTCGGTAAGTGTTATCAGCCTCGGCCTTCGGCTCGGCTGATAACACTTACCTCGACCTTGATTATTCCGGATATCACAAAAACCTTATCTAATAATTGTTTAATAGTAGCAGACAATTAGAAAACAGAGCACATGTAAAAAGGTTGAAAGACGAAAGTTTACCTAGGTAAACCTATTTACCTTTGATAAGAACTTGAAATTCTTCATGGCGAATCTTCTTCTCCAACAGGTCAATCTTTAAAGTGAGCAAAAGAGTAAACAAAAACTTGTGTTCCTCGTACAAACCACGGGTCGTGTATCGAAACACTTCAAATGTAAGATATTCAATAATGTTCTGGATTCGCTTGGCGGGAATTGGCGACTTTTGAGAACGTGCCATGGAAATGTCAAACAAGCCCAGGAACTGTCTCAGAGAGGTCTGGTACATAACGTTCACGTAGGACATCTCGACAATCAGGAAATACAGGATGCTACCTCGTGTGGCCACTGGAATGGGGATAGAAGAAATTTTATGATTAGCTTACTGCTAAACGATAGGCAAAAGGAAACAGCAATTTTCCTACATGTACATAGTCTGCTACATAGCCGGTTTTAGCGTCGTCACTCAACGCTCCTCCCCACTGGGGAGGAGCGATGCGTGACGACACTAAAAACGGCTACAGACTAACATGTACAGAGAGTACAAGAAAATGATATGAAAATGGTAGCACTGGAGGAAAAGAGCGTTTTCACAGACGTGGCCAGCATCTATGCAAATTTATTGGAACAAAAGAAAGCGTTTGCATAAGAAAGAGTTCAATTCCCACAGGATTGATTTGGAACACCAAACATGGCCGCCGTGACGTCATGTGAAAACGCTCTATACATCTGACTGAATACATAGCTCTGACAATTCTGTACTAACCAGGTCGATACTCTTCTCGAGCAGTGTTGATCTTTAATTCCGTTTCTGCGGCAACCAATAGCTTTTCACTGACTTCCTCTGATGTTGTCTTGGTTACGCTGAGAACCTGGATCAATGACTCATCTTCGACGAGAGAGCCCTGGGTACTAGTCAGTCTGTACAGCAGGTTGTCTTCCAAGTCTTTCATTTTTCGTTTGTTTGCAGTCACTTCTTCCATCAACTTGGTGCGCTCAGCCTCTAATTCCTAAACAACGAAAACTAGCTTAACTAAACAGCAGCACTGAATCTGAAGTTGATAATCTGAGGTCAGAGTATATTTTAAACTTCTGGTGAACTAATATGTTTAATTCATTAGTGCTGAGATTTTTTTTTTGCGAAAACCCTGCTCCCCTACAACGCCTAGAACTAGGAGCGATGCACATTTCATACGATAACATTTCATCCGTACAAAATGTCACTGGCCAACAATCTATGCTTGATCTCAAAACAATGCCCGCTGTGAAACAGCATTCATTCAAAAAATGCAAACAAAAATATTTATATGCTAAATACGGCCTTATGCTTTTTATATTAGAAATCCTCGTCGCTTATCGACCGTCGATTTATCTTACTACTTGTCAATCAGAGACGCAAGATTGTAAAGGAATTACTAGTCACATGACTTGAAAGTTTCTGCATTAATCCCTGTATTTTCGACGCAAAACAGACATGTTACCTGCTTCTCTGTTAAGATTACTCTTCCCAGTAGCTGATCTTCCAGGCCGCTCATTGTTACGGTGAAGTCGATTATGGAAGTCTTGGCACTTACTTCAGGAGTGTAGGAAGGGTTACCAAGCTTAGTTGTGACGTACAACCGGAAGCCATCCATAACGTCAACTTCCTTGTCACCCACTTTGACCTAACAAACAA
The DNA here is from genome assembly GCA_964035525.1 of Porites cylindrica. NCBI lineage: Eukaryota > Metazoa > Cnidaria > Anthozoa > Scleractinia > Poritidae > Porites > Porites cylindrica. Next base: position 12,528,152 of record OZ037775.1, on the reverse strand, counting down.
ACAGTAAATAGCGACTGCAATAAAAATTAAACGGGTTTTACATTAATTTCGAGATTGTTTTGGTAATTTGTTGATCAAGACACCTTGGCAGAGTTCATACAAAAAATTGCAGTCATTAAGGACTTTTCTAGGACTTTTCAAGGACCACATTCGACTTTCAAGGACCACCTTCCAGGAATGTAAATCACAGATTTGTACACAAACACATTCCCAGTCCAAATTAACGGGACTTGAACTGTTTACTTCACCAGTTTCTTTACATTGTTCAGTTCACTTGTCTTAAATTTACAAAACACTTTATGTTAATCACCAATAACTTCGCTGGGCTATGATTTATAATCTCTCTTCGACAACCCAAAAGAATTTTTAAAAAAAACAGCTTCCAGGCTGCTACATCAAAGTTGAAGAAATTTCAAGGACTTTTCAAGGGGTAGCATAGAAATTTAAAGGGAACCTCCACTTCAACAAAAAGATAACTTTAAATCACAGGAAATAACTGTTACAGTCAAGTCAATCTAAAATATTTTTAAAGAAAGCGTTTGTATCCGAAAGAATTAACTTTTAGATTCGCCTATTTTTGTTTTCAGATTTTGCGGGCGTCGCCATCTTGAATAATTGTGAAGTGTTACGGTTGCCCTATTGTTATTAAACAAAAGCTCTTTGTGTCAGAACAATAGAGCAACCGTAACACGTCACAATTATTCAAGATGGCGGCGCCCGCGAAATTTGAAAGTGAAAATAAGCGATTTTAAAATTCACTTTTCCTGATATAAACACTTTTTTTAAGGACAAATTTCGAACAAATTTGTTTATCAACATAATTTTATTCGATTTAAACTTATTCTGTAGTAAGAGTGGAGGTTCCCTTTAAGGACTTTTCAAGAACTCCACCTAAAATTCAAGGACTTTTCAAGACTGTGCGAGGGTACCACCCGTGTGGCACCAAGAGCTGACGACCTTCTGCCCTCATGAAGATCGCTAGTGACCCCAGTAGAAAGAAGTCGGTGATACAGGCCTTATTCACGATACCCGCCATCTTTGTATACGCTTTAGGATCGGTGGGATAAAGATAAGAAGAAGTTCTTTATTTTCTTTTGTCTAGAATAAACAAACTCGAACGCGATTTCTTGTATTGGCATTTTTTCTTGTTTGCCCCCTAAAAAACCACGTGGCATTGCCTCTATCCCATTAGTCCTTAAGCGCGTGAAAAGATGGCGGGTGTTGTGAATAATAAGGTCTACATAATGGGGTACAAATTCCCAAATTTTAACTCAGGTTCTTAATCTGAATAAGGTTCTCATGCCCGGATTTTTTAGTATTCCGCCCCACTTATGGAACCAGTGTTGTGTACCTTTTCCCGTGCGTCAGCGTGCGAAGTACATGCGCTCTGAGCGAGTGGACGTGTTCATGTAAGCTCTTCACGTTGGGTTGAAATAAACTTATAATAATGTCTGGAAAAGCGAACAACTCAAGAGTAGATGTTCGTGTATCTGTTTTCCTTATTGTTATGTTTCAACCCTGTTATTGTAATTTTTTACTTAGAGACTTTTCTTTCCCGCCTCGATTAGCTAGGCTATTTTGCAGGCAAGGTTCAATGGTTATATGTATCCTAAGAGTTTAATAAACTTGAAACATGATGACTTGCAACTTGAAACTCGCTTCGAATACTGCCTGATTAGTTTCGTTGGTTGGCCAGAATGACCACTTTTGGTTTGTGGTTTACAGTGCAGAAAAATCATGCGATCTTTATCTGGAGGATAACTCTCTTACTTCAGAAATATTGCTGCCGCGAGAGAGGGCATATTTTACCTTGAACGTCTTTCCAGACTTGATAAAGTTCTTCTCCAACACGTTGTCAAGCGCCGGGTCGAGTTCTTCGCCGACATCTTCTATGATCAGAGGCCTTCCTAAGGAGAGCGAATCTTCCAAATGTGTTCGGAAATACTTGTGGTTCAAAGCTGTGATCTAAAATGGAACACAATCAACGTTTTGGTGAATGCAAAAAAGGTCTAAACAACACAATAATTTTCATTAAACACAACAGTTTAAATATAAAACTTTTGATACATTTGTCAAGAAGCAAGGTTTCGCGGCGGCAAAACTAAGTGAGGAGATAAAAATCGGATTCTTTGGCTATATCTGAAAGCAAAAAATTTAAGAAAAAACGCTGGTTATTTAAGCCACTGAGCTATCACCATGTTTAACTCTCCAGAAAATTGGGGATTTTCAAGTTCAGATGTTCTACAATTTTTCAAGCCCCTTTTAAACAGTACAATATGGAGATGATGAGGTAAGTGACTTAAGCTGTGTTGATCTCCTATCGGCATTTTGCTTAGCTGACATAAAATAAATAAATTCAAATCAGCGAAACCATGATAGGTGTTTTATGTTTGAAATAACAAAGTCAAATGAAGAGTCCTACCTGTAGCTCGTTAGGTCCTTCTTTCTTTCGAATCCAGGCTTTTCCTTGGCCCTGAGCAAAAACAAAATGACTAATTTAGCAATTAGTTAGGATGTGCTCTTTTTATCCTTTTCTTTTTTTCAGAGCTTCTGAATAGTCACATCTCTATGTTACTGCGAGGGGGGGCAAAGGTCCCTGTTTAAAAAGATGTGACGTCATCACGATGCAGCTTTCTTAGGCTACTAAGAGACGCTGGTATAACGAGGTTAAAATTACGACCTACAACAATATTTATTCAATAGACTGCTGAAAGTTGAGAGGGAAGACATGAGAGAAATCTTATTGTGTTTTAAAAACCGTCCGCACAAATTCATCTTCATTAATTGGACCAGCAATATGTGGCCTTGGGACGTTTAGGCCTGGGCCAAACGTCGAACTTTCCATCAGACGGATTTAACTCTAATTTGAGTCAACCTAAATTAAGTTAAGTTCGTCAGTTGGGTCAGACGTCGAACTTAAGACGCGTCGAACCAATCAACTGAATCAGACCAAAAAGCAAATTGTCTCCCGAACGAGGCTAAATATACATTATGATACAAACATTAAATTTATTATTTTAGTTCGTCGCATGTGAAGATCGACGTTTGTCCCGGAGACTATTTTCAGGCGTTCTATCCATCTGCTGGACGATCCAAACTCATTCAGAGGAACTCGAGCCAGACGTCGACTGTTGCGTAATTTTTACGTGCGTACCGCGACAGTGGAAATCTACCTTAAGTCACTGAAAGAGGCAAATATCCCGTGGTTCAGTTGACATATATCATACCTGGGGGTCAATAAGAAGAGGGTAACGTGAAGCCTTGGTGACGATAATACCATTTTGAACTGACAACTCATCACTTGGAAGGCCCTGCAGAGCCCACTCGCCGATCGTTGCAGCATCTGTCAGCATGTTCACCAAGTTCAAATCCTTAAAAGAAGAAAGATATAAGGTAACAGTTGAGTGGACACAAAACCAACACTCAGATCACACCTTTAAAACGAAATACAATAGTTCCGCCCGGTCCTCGAGGGCAACGCGAGCGAGTCAGCATCAAATGTATCTCTTTCACGAAACACAAACTTACAAATCCCGAGGCAGCGAAGGTTAGGACTGAACATTAAAAAATAATTGCGGAAACGGCTGGTGCAAGACTAGAGAAACAAAATAGATCAACTTTATTTTATTATTACCTCCGAGAAAGGAATCTTCACTTTTCTCATTTCTTTCTTCCAGTTATCCAGCAGTAGATTCCTAAACGATTGGTTGAATGGGCCAGAGTAGGATAAGAAGCCAGTGGCCAACAGCACATCACCGACCAACCTGAAAGACAAATGGTATGAAAGTTAACCCGCAAGCTTAATCCTCTTTTGTTGAGGTACGCTCATTAACAGAAGTCACTTGAAACAATGCTAGAACAGCTCCTGGCGCCCAATTACGACTAGAAAACGGGGTACAAAGGTTCGTGCTGCAGTGTTCGAATATAAAATCAACTATAAGGATCCAAAAGCATATGCGTACACAGAAAAAGACTGTTTCCCTTGCATGCCTCGTGTCTCAACTTAAGCGTGACCATTGTAAATACACTACTTTTTTGTAAAAAGTTCTTCGCCGTACAGGCAAGATGATGAGCTGATTAACCAAGCGGCAGTTGTATTACGGTTAACAGGTTCTGGTAGCCTAGTCTACTGTTACCCTGAGTGCCTGGGGTTATTTTTTCATACCTTACCCTAGAATAATGATTCGTGATAGCTCGGAGCAAGCACGGAATATTTTGCTCTAAGCATTTTGAAAACGGACCCTGAAACCTGCGTAGGGCTTTGGTTCAAACAGGCGAAAATAATTTAATTATAATTGTCCATTTACTCGTACTTTAGTCTACCAAACGCTTTATAGGTCGTTCAGGACGATAGTCTTCTTCGCAGCCGCTCGGGCCGGAATCATGCAATGCTTCCCGGCCCCCTGACTGAAAAGGAGTATATCAAGACGAGAAATATATAATATCAGAATTAACAAGCGATTCAAACCTCTGAATCTGTTGATCAAACTTCTTGCTCTGCTCAGTCCACCTGGTCTTCTCACCGCCCAGTCCATCGATCAGCGCCGTAGCATTCGCCATCTTTCTCCTGCACGCTTCAGCGTCATCAACCAGTGTTTGCTTGTCACGCATAGCCTGATCGTATTTTGCCTGTACCAAATCCAACTCACGCTGTTTTTCGTCCAACTGTGCTTGCGCTTCATTAAGCTCGCTCGTTGCTTTTTGTAAACGTGCTTCTTGTATTATCAGATTGGCCTGAGGATAGAAAAAGTTTAAAAATGTTCATACATTGTAGCCTGAGAAAACAACCGATGATTCGCGACGCTGCTACTGGTTTCCCCGCGAAATGACGTCTGAGAAACGACTGCAGAAATTCCACTGATGACGTGTCACTAACCAGATCTGGTTACTACTTCTGCTTGGATGAAGCAAAATTCCAACCAATCAGAAGCTCTACTCAAATCTACCTTGTGCGCGTCATCAGTACGGAATTTCTGGGCTCGCGGGGAAACCATCAGTGGTGTCGCGAATCATCGGTTGTTTTCTCAGGCTACATATACGGAAGACATGCCTGCTAAACGTTAGGCGGCCAACATCTAACGGTAAAACCTGTAGCAGCCTTTTGAGGTTTACGTGCATGGAGGGGACGAAAGAAATTCAAATTTTTAGCGTTTCTAAGGCATGGTTACCAATGGTTGCATCGACCGTTAAAATGGCAAAACAAGTATAGAAAAGGGAAACAGGCGTCGCCGGCCCCTGTGTAGGAAACGCTTGCTACGCAGGCTAGTGTAAAACACATGCCACTAAAGAATGCTTTAGTTTCCTACATGTCTTCTGCGAAATAGCAATTGGTGTGTCCCCTGATCTATAGCTTCTACAAATAAATCAAAACGGCACAAACACTGTACCTTGAGAGGAAGAACTTCTTTGTTGACACCATAGAAGAATGCCATAGCTCTGGTCCAAGATGCCAGACCAGCCACGTCACCACAAACCTTCTTGGCGTTCTCCATAGTATAGTCCTCCATTTCTAAATACGGCATTAGCAGCTCAACCGTTTCCTCATTGATGGAATCCTAGTAGACAAACGGGATAAACGTGCGGTTTATTAAATAATTAAGACAACAAGCTCGAACCGAGGTTTCTCCTCGAAGGGAAGTTTTGCAAACAACATTAGGGACAAACGGGCAATAGAACTGAAAATTTTCGAAGAGACTACTGTGTGAATACATAGGATCATACCTGTGAACTACGGTTTAAAAATAAAAAATATTTGATGAAAAGAAGAGCAAAGACATCACTGGTACAAAGAGGGTGTCGAAATGTGATCGTGAATATAATAATATTTTTCAACCTTTCTTCACTTAGAGTTTCTACTAGACAGGCTCCCGAATGCAATATTTTTCAAACTTTTCTGCTGAATATCTTCAACAATCATTGATTATTCGGGAAGTAATGTTATATACTGACGAAATGTTAATCGAGTTACCTTTGCGAAAGTGAGCAAGTTGTTCAAGAAGCCACCGCCACTCATCATTTTAAGAGACTCGCCCCATGAAGGTTTACAGCAGGGCCTCTCAGGATCGGCTGTGACGGGATCAACCTTTCTAAAGAACAGCAGCAACACACAGTCCATAATGCGCATGATCAGGTGAGGTGGCTTGGCCAGTTTTCTGACTGTGGCAATGTGCGCAGGTTTGATGGTCTGCAACGCAGCTTCTGCTTCTTCCAACGCAGGTTTAGCAGCCTCAAGCTTTTCCTCTGCAACTGCTTTGTCTTCCTATTGGTCGAAAAATAGTATGTTTAGTGTATCGTACTGGTTCCCACCATCAACCCTGAGTAATTGTAATTGTAATGTGGGGAGCAAGGGTGGCGCAGTGGTGAGAGCGCTCGCCTCCCACCAATGTGGCCCGGGTTCAAATCCCGGCGTCGACGCCATATGTGGGTTGAGTTTGTTGTTGGTTCTCCCCCTTGCTCCGAGAGGTTTTTCTCCGGGTACTCCGGTTTTCCCCTCTCCTCAAAAACCAACATTTCCAAATTCCAATTCGCCCAGGAATCAGGTAGACGAAGAACCACTATGTGGATGTGCTACCTGCAAATCGTTATTTATTTTATTTTATTTATTTATTTATTCATTTACCGTAAACCCTCTATTAAGACCCCCGGGGGCTCACTGATTTCAAACACATGTAAGGGGGGCTTGATAAAGACAGGAGGGCTTATTTGAGATGGGGGCTTATTCAATTTAGTAAAGAAGATGGTATGGAAAAGCAAAAGTACAAGACGTTGGAGGTCATGCAGCTGAGGATCAAAAACAAATCCGAATTTCAAGCTGGTGAATAAACCATCCTGGATCAGTCCACAGGAACTTTTACAGTCGCAATAGACTCCTGACAGTCGCGATTGACTAATACAGTCTGTCAATTATCAGTGAATAATAATAAGAGGGGGGGGGGCTTGTTTGAGAGGGAGGGCTTAATAGAGGATTAACGGTATTTATGATTTTTTTTATAAAAGTGTTAAGGTCAAGTATAGTTCGCAAGGTTGGACAAAGCTAAATATTAAAATAATTGACAGAACATAGACCAATCAGTGATTCGGGGCAGCTTAGGAGAGAGGGTGAGAACCAAGCAAATGTTTATGCGCTTTTTTCAGCTCTTAAGAGCTTCTCCCTCACATTTGTTTTTATTTACTCAGAAAGGAAAATAGATATATTTTTACACATTTTTAACTAGAGGTTTTGAGAAGGGGAGAGTTAAACTCACCGCAATTTCGTCCACAATCGCTTGCGCCTTGTCCTTGACTTTCTGCACCTGGGACTTCACCTTTTCGGCTGCTGTAGCGCTAACTGTCACCTCCTGAAGCACAACGTCCGCTTTCTTTGAGGCTACGGCAAGCTCCTTCTCTTTCACCACCAACTCTTCCGAAAGCTTCGCCACCGATTCACTAGCTTCCACGAGCTTAGCCAGACCAGTGTTCATACGCTTAGCCAGGAGACCAATGGCTTCGTGTTGCATCTTGTAAATGGTCTTGTAACCACCGATGAAAGAGAGGTACGATTTGGGTGTAACGTGGGTCTGACGCCGAAAACGCTCAAAGTACTGAACGCAGGTTTCTGCAACGTTGTCCTAGAAGGAAAATGGGAATTTCTTAAGTAACTAAGGTTAGTGCGCAGGCGTCTGTGCAAGAAGCCCCTAGTTCAATTCTTGATTCCCAGATGTGACCTCAAATCCCTGTTTCGACTTCTTTCCTTTCTGTGTAAATTTAAGTAGATTTCAAAACTCGTAAAATGGCGGAGCACTGAAGGAGAGGTGGGGGGGGGGGGGCTGTTGGTGGGAAGGAATGAAAACACAGTTAGCCTCGGGTTTGTCAGCCAACTGGTGTCTTTTACGAGGTAACGACGTAAAATGAGGACTCTTTACCTTTTAAACTGAATACATTGTTCGAAAAAAAGCCTTAAATAATTTTTACAACTAACTAACTAACTAACCAACTAATAAACAACCGAAACGGTGGAAAAAGAACCTGAAAAATTCAGGCGTGGCCGGGAATCGAATCCTGACCTTTGCGATGACCGAGCTCAACGCTCTATCGATTAGGCTAATCAAGCTGACTGGAGAGTAAGCCATTCTGAGTTCGTAATACAGCCGATGGTCGAAATGACATGAGTGGTAATATGTGAAATGAATCATATGTTGAACTTCGGATAATATGAAAGTGGAAATGATCCTCGCAGTTGAATATTTTCGGATTCTCCTGGTTCTTTTTCAACCGCTTAGGTTTTTTACTCAATTTGGGGGACCATTTAATTTTTCATTTTCATATCTTTAGCCGCAGTTCAAACTATGAGTCATTTTATATATTTCCATTAACAAACTAACTACGTCACTTACCTGAATAACTCCCATTGTGTTGACAACAGCGGCCTTTGTTTCCGGGGAGCAGACGATGTCAAAAGAGGATAAAAAGTGAGATGCAACTGCAATCAACGCATCTTTAGGCCAGCGGCTAAACCAGTCCATCGTACATCCACTGAACAATCCAGGAAACTTAAGGGAACGATTTCGGAACTTCTCGCCCACCTTGAAATATTACATTAGAGTTTTAGATTACTAAGGAAGTCCAGGACGGGGTTACGGAGGGTGGGGAGGGGAGGAGAAGGGAGGGCGACTGCTTTATTAAAAGTGACGCTCTAATACTCGGTCTATTTTTGCGTGTTTAGGCTAATTCATCTCACTGTATAGTTTTTTGCACACTTGCTATTTTTGGAGTGGGATAATTTTGTCTTTCTTAGTTCAAAAGAGGAGTGAACGATTTCTCTTTAGGCCCCTTTCAAAGTCACGTACATTGAAGTGAAAGCCAAGCTATAGATCTAGAGCAACGAAGCTCCCAGGAAGCTCTATTTTCATTGGCCTTTGAAAACACTCTTGCTATTGTTTTTAGGGCAAAGAACATTGCCTGAGTCATTCATCTCTTGTTTCGTTACCTAATTAAACAACTCGTTTTGAGAGCTTTGTGACGCTCTCTATAGATTACCTTATTGTGGGAAATAAAACCTTCATAAATTATTCACGTTAATTTAAAGGAGCTGTGTCACGAAATTCATTAAAATTCAAACAGTAATAATAATAATAATAATAATAATATTATTAATAATAACAACAACAGCTCAGAATATTAAAAATAGGTATAAGTAACACAGCCAATACATTAGAAGGCACGGATGGAAAAACGTGAAGAAGATTAAAACGGATTACAATTACTTGTTGCGGTTGTCTCAACAAGTTTTGTTTCTTCTTGTTTTCTTTGACTCAGCTTGAAATGTTTCGCTCTCTTTCATGTTAATTTCCTTTATTTGAAATTAATTTTTTCTTCAATTCCCGTTAATTTAAGTCGCGTCAATTTCACATACCGTAATTAACACAAGCCTTCAATTCCTATAATAAGGTAAGTCTTACGCTACCATGGCAACAAACAATGGAGCCAGAGATCTGAATTCAATCACAGCCCACAAAGATGACTTCTGATCTCTCTTTTCCTTGGAAGAGTTTGCACTTTAGAATTTGAAACCTGCCGTAAACCACAGAAAAGGAAAGGAACAAATGGTTGCTTACCGGTGAAAAACAAAGTACAACGTGGAGGTTGTTCTTGACGCGTGTGATGAAATACTCGTACAGATTCTCATTGGTCGGTGGTCTCCTTGGATACTCGGCCTTCATCACACTGATCAGGTCCTGGGTGATTTCATCAATCTCATCTCGCGCAAACAGATTGGAGACCTACAGAAGACAACAACAACCACTGAACAAGTACTGACAGACTGGATGACAAATATTTTCTACACTACTAGGATAAAACTGACTTCCAACGGCCATAGGGCGTTATCTGCAAGACTATGAAAATCTATAATTAATTAAGGGATCTGTAGTTATAACTGACTTCAACTTGGTGTTAATAGTAGTATCAGTTGCCACTTTTTTTTAGCCAATCAAAAAAGAAAGTTTTTTTTTTTCTTTTTTGAGCATAAAGGAGAGTATAAACATGGTATAGTTTGTTAGGCGTGCAGGAATACATGACTCTGAAGTCTAAAATTCTTAACGGACTCAGCTTCATATTTATTAACCTGATTTTGGGATGTACGCTTGACTATAAACTGTTTCCTGTAGTAATTAACAATTATTCCTCGAGCCCGAATGGGCTTTGAGTCAATAGCCCATTATGGCGAGAGGAATAATTGTTTTGGTAAAATCCAACTAGTTCGTCAAAAATATGGAGACAAAACAACTTTAGCTAGCAAAACGTGATTCAGCCGCCATTGTTTCGGTTTTCAAAGCCGGCACTTGTCGCTACTAGTGGGCTATAACATGTAGCCTAGAAATAACTCAACCAATCAGAAAGCAGCATTGAAAACAGACCGCCACTTGGATTTTACTAATTATTGTAGACAGTGATACCGCACCTCTCCTGAAGCTATGACATTGTTCATGTACTCCAAAAATCCCTCATCCTTGATTTCATTATCTGTGAAAATAAATGTGATTCCCTTTCCTCGGTGTCCAGCAGTCCTGTACAGTACTTTTAGATCTTCCATCAAGTTAGAGACATTGTAAGACCTGGGCAAGAACACATTAACAACATGAATAAAGAATGAAGACGGTCTTTCACAAGAAGATTTGTTCACTTGAATTTGTTCTGGCGACAAGGAAGTGGACTAATTAATCGACTTGAAATACTTAGTAAATGCGCATATAAAAGCAAGGCATTTACAAGAGCGAAGGAGGGGCTCATTACACTGAGGGAGTAAAAGGCAACAAGGCACTCACAAAAACGAACGGTGGTTACAGTGTAAGTCTAGTGTGGTAAGGTGCATATGTTATGCCATCTGAGCTCTACGCATTCCTCTGGAATCCACCACACAGAACACCAAAACGTATCTTTTACAAAGATATTTTTAATACCTCAGAGCACAGATGAATCCTTTGGTATATTATGGTCAAACCCCTAAGTCTTACTCAGCCGAATGAAAAGCAGATAGTTCTGAGCATTTTTCCAACACAGTAAAAGTAATGTTGATCGAAAATGATCCAACCGCAAGGTAAACCAAATAATAATTATTGAATAACCAAAATGGTATAGATACTGTAGATTCACCTTGGCTATGTTATCGTTTATATGCATCCATAGAGTAAATTTTTTAAATATACCTTGAGAGAGTAATCTGAAAAATGTCGTATCCAGCGATGAACGAAGCCAGTCTTGTCAGACTCTGCTTTCCGGAGCCTCCTACACCTACCAGCAGGGCGTTGCCTCGAGGGGTGCGAATAATACGCGAAATCTTGACAAGATGTACCATAGCATCCTAAAGGCAAAATTCACTGTAAACAATCACGGATAAGAAATGGGGAAGAGAGAACAAACACCAGCCTACATTCATCTTTGTGCCAACTTCAACTAACTTGCTCAGCCTCCTTTCGCACCTACTTACAGTCGAGGATTCCTGCTTTTGTTTGAAGGTATAATAAGGTATTAAAAACTTCAGGTCCCTCTACGTTTACTGACACACCTTCCAATAGTGAGTTAGGTAAATACTTTGGGAAGTGTTTTATGGTAAAGGGCCGAATCCCCTCATCTCCGTACTAAACGTCTGCGAAAACAACCCTTTCTTCACAGAGCACTAACTCAAAAAATTTCGGTCGATTCTTTCTCATCCATATCTGCGAACAAGGATTAAAACTATTTTCTGGCGAAAAGGCAAATTGACGATCACCATGAAGGCGATTATAAGCGCAAGTACGCGAATGAATTTATCTGTAGGTGAATCCGTTTTAAGCGCATTGCACATGGCCAAAAAAACAGCCAGTTATCCTCTAAAGTCAACTCTGCCGTCATACCTTGAAGAAGACAAGGTCCATATTGCCTCCTCGGACAATTTCATTGTACTGGACCATGAATGTGCCGAGACGTTCTTTAAGAATATCCAGCGTCTCTACAAGCTCATACACCTTTGGCGCCTCCAGGTCAGCATCTTCAGGCTCTTCTCCTAAAGCAGGTTAAACGGGTACAGTGAAATTCTAAACTGGTCAAACTTGTATTGGTCACAGCAATTTGCAGTTAGATTTATTTCTTGGTATCACTTTGAAGCCAGGGTTATTGAAAATCATTGAATATACATGCAATGCACAAAAACTAACTAGACGTTGTTAATGAGCAAAGAGTTGTTTTACACAGACTTCTTCATGCTGTTACGTTTTACCAGTCTCAAATGTCATTATTATTTAAACAGTCACCACGAAACGTTTACTCATAATAATTAAATGTAAAACAACAAAAACAATGATCGACTACCTCGCGAACGTATTATAAGAGAAATAAAGAATATTGTTGACAGAGATAACTCAGGCGAGCCAAGTAATGATAGGTCACAAGACTGATGATAAGGACAACATGCTAAAGCTCGATAGCTTTCAGTAAAATTCCACAACAGAGAATTTCATGAAACAAACTCAGTTCCATTGAATGCTCAAACGTCAGGATTTCATTCATGAAGATGCTTCCATCACCGGTCGAACAGAAGACGAAGAGAGAGAAGAACAAGATAAGCTAAAGTAAAGTTTACCTGGGCCCCTGGGCCCACCGGAAGTAGTCTTAGTCAGCCCTTTTTCTTTTACAGCTTTCTTGTCCCTGTCTTTTTTATTACCTTCAGGAAGAACTGAAGAAATAGAAAGGAAAGACGAGAAGAACAAGAAGTACTAGAAATAAGAGAAGACGACGGAGATTAACAGATTGGAACAGAAAGAAAAGAAAAGAAAATATGTTAAAAGAAGGTTATATATCACAGAAAAAGGTCGCCTTTCGCTCCAGTAATTTTTTTCCATACAAACCCTTCTAAATTTTCAGACACACTGACACATAAAATTTTATGTTTCTGTGTCAGTCACCCGCACGCTGGTCCATTAGATAATTTCCTCACGCTCATTTCTGTCTTAGGTATAGAGGAGAGAAAAGTAACTTCACAAAAATTCAAATTTGTGAAATTATAAAATTGGATGGCATATCCAGAAAGAACAAGATGAAAAAAGCCAAAAAATCAGCTTGTTAATGCAAAGTGGCGGGGAGATATAAGCACCTTTAAGCTATGATGACTCCATGCAAATCCTTCTAAAATTGGCTTGGATCCTAACGTTTACGATCCAGGCCTATTTTAGAAGGATTTGTATGGAATCATCGCCAACATAACGCTTATATCTCCTGCCAAGTGCACGAGCAGGCTGATTTTTGGCAATTGCAGAACATTTTTCTCCTGGCTTGTTCTCTGTGGATATATCAGCCCATAATTTCACAAATTTAGTGTTTGTGACGTCATCACTTCTCTTCTCTATTAAGTTGTATCCCATATTTTTTGTAAAGAGGTCACGCGACGCCAGGCAGCTAAGTCTGAACACACTGCATACCTGTGGGCTCGGGAGGATCCCTCATGAAATCCACAAAGTAGGGCTCTGCGTCTAACAAAGTTGATGTTTCAGCGTCAAAATCTTCCTCTATGACCTGCTTTAAAGTCTTTTCAAACCAGTCCTTGTCCTGCTGGTTGGTAAATCGATCAGCGATGACGCGATTACACTCGTGTTTCCACAGGTTTAGGAACAGCTTGGAAGTCGTAGCCACTTCAGAAGTCACTGTCAGCATCCCCTGAGGTCATGTAAGTAGTATACGAGTGTCGGAAGGAGACCGCTATCATAGGCCATTTGCACGATGGCGTCTTTTTACTACTAAGACTAGAATTCATTTCGTTTCTTCTTTTATATTTAAATTTCTTAATCCCATTGAGGTTTAAATAACAAAATTTGCACAAGAAAGCAAAACCCTGAAGGATTCTGGTAGTAGTAGTAAAATGACGTCATCGTGCAAATGGCCTATTGGCTATTGCTATTAATTTACTTAGGTTCGCCAATTCTTGGCAGGATCACCGCAACTGCGCGACTAGCGCCAGTTACTGCGGGCCTATAACAGTCCCTCGCCCCATTGCAGATAGAGTATCGTTCCCTACTCTTTACGAAAGGTGTGGGTTCTTTAACTTACCACAGAATTTATACGTGCAAGGGTCGTCCTTATCCGAGAAGACTAGCAAGTCTTTTCGTTTGAAGATGCTTTTACAAAAGTAGCACTTTCTCCTCAGTTATTTATAGACCCTAAGCGTTGGCCTCCCGCTCGGTTGACCGGCGCTTACCCAATTGAGCTAATCGGGTCGCCGTAAAAACCATGATAATAATAATTGGCTATTGCTCCCTATGTTTTACAACTTGGCACAATGTTGCCACTGTGCTCATTATCATTTTTTCTCTATTGAAATACCATTATTTTTCTTAACGCGACAGTCAAAATCAACACCTCACGAATGAAAGTTTCATGAGGATAAAGAGTTGTTTGCATTAATTTCAAAACTGATTATACTCGTCGCTTTCATATTTAATTACGGAGAAATGCAAGGCAGGCTTAAACTAACTTTTACAACCGTAGTAACGAAATTTTCACCTGGGTGCGAGAGACTTCACGCGCGGGTTTCTAGAATCGGTCAAGTCTTTACAGTAACCCGCGCAGAAATAACGCATAACTCCGCGTTTTTTCTCGCGGTTTCGTCCCACGCGTAAGAAAAATCCTGGTATCCAGGGAAACGAAATTTAATCTACTGAAAATTCCTGCCTCTCAAGAGTAAAAGAATCGAGCATCAACAGAGCGTCTACCACGTTGTCGTACCTGCCAAATTCTACTGAGATCTCTCAGATTGAAAATGTAATGGAACTTGGCTGGTGTAGGCAGCATCTTGACCTTGGTCTTCTGCCACAACTTTCGTGTACACGAAACCAAAGGATTAACCATTTTCTGGACCTCTTGAGGAAATCCACGCTCGTTATTGAAATAACCACAGCCGATTGAACTGAAAATTTTATCGATGGAAGCATTGGCAGGAAGCGTGCAATTGAGAATAGTAAATTGGCGCTTCAGACGGCTTGGAATGTCGTTGCGACCTCCACCTGGCTGGATCATGGCCGCCACGAACTGTATGTCAACAATGTTGGTGAAATCACCAGGTTTGTCCAGGCTGTAAAATCCCTTCATTTCCATGACTTGCCTGACAATTTCGTTCGTGATCTAATATAGAGAAAAAGATGTGATCATTCACAACATAAGCCTGAGATGATTTCAATCCCTTTAGAAATTTCCCTTGGCTCTACATAACTTATTGACGCAAAACGTGTTTCATACTTTATATCTTAAGACGCCTTTCGGTTAACTTTTATAGAGAAGAACACATTCTGGCCATTTTCTACAACCACCAAAGTCACGTGGTTTTGACCATGCGCAGTAGCATGTTTAACCGTAGCTGTAGTCCATAGTCGCCGTATCTTAAACTCCCTAATGTTGGGTTGGGCTACGGGAGGGGTACGGACTGTGGGTGGACAGTTTCCCAGAATCATATACTAATCATCTTGCTTGCTTGTCCTTTAGCTTGAATTTTACAGCAAAAAAGTCCTTCTTTGTCTAATTAATTCCTACTTACCTGATCTCCCCACTCGTTGATCACAGGCATGTTGATGTCGTCAATAAAAACTGTCATTTTCTTGCCAGCTGGTGGACCGTATGTTGTACCCATTCGCTTGTCCACGTAACTCTCCACAGTGCGCTGTTTGAAGCCACAAGAGAAGTATATAGTAAAAAAAATCCAACTGCACAGTGCACTTCAATCAACCCCAAATATGGTTAGGGCAACAAGATAATAAATGTTCCTCGTTAACAATAGACCTTATTCACGATACCCGCCATCTTTGTATACGCCTTAGGATCGATGGGCCATTAGCAATGTCACGTGGTCTCTCAGGGGGCAAACAATGAATAAAATTTGCCAATACGAGTAATCGCGGTCGAATTTGTTTATTCTATCAAAACGAGACGACGATTTAATAGTCATTCAACATGTACAGTTCGAGTTTTGACAAGTTTTACGTCATTATTACATGTTGAACGGACATCTACGGTCGCCATTGCTTCCAAATAAAGTTACAATGAACAGTTTCACTAATAACTTGCCACTAGCGTCTTCAAGATAAAAAGCTCTTCATTTTCTTTTGTCTAGAATATACAAACTCGACCGCGATTTCTTGTCTTGGAAGAGTTTATCACTTGTTTGCCCCCTGAGAAACCACGTGACATTGCTTTCATCCCATCAGCCCTAAAGCGCATGCAAAGATGGCGGGTATCGTGGATAAGGTCTGCTGAAGACAAGTTTTTAGCAACACAATGTCTTCTTATAACAATCCGAATGCTGAGAATAGGGATTTCACAATAGACTGTATACTAGTAAGACTTTTCAAACTATCTTTGGGTAATTTCGATAGCAAATGTTCAGAAATGCACTGCGTCAATATAGGTGGTTTTCATGCAATCTTGGGAGACACAATTAACAATGGTGAAATGAACAAATGCTGGTGGACAAACAAAACGAGCTAATGAGCGATCTTTTGTTTACTGTCCACCAGCATGGCGGCGATGACGTCACGTGAAAACCACCTATACGAGGGGGCCATTGGCTGCCGAAGTCCTTAGCGCTATTGGTCCGTTTATACCTGAGCTTGCTGTATGAATAAATGTGATAAGTGAAGTAATAGCAAAGGTCAACTTCCTGGCAATAGCGTGAAACACTCTTCTGGTAGGTGCGAATGTTACTCAAACTTACCTGGAACATGTTTGGAGTGGTCGCAGATGAGAAGTTAACAGATTTGACGAGATGTTGTTCCGGGTCATATTTGTTACAGTATCCTTTCATCATGACAGTTTTGGCTGAACCCTGTTCACCAATTAACAACACTGCCTATAGACGGACACGGAATGAAAATCAAACACATATAAAAATAAGTATTTCTTTCGCGCCTATGGCAAAAATGGCTGCTTTAGCTGATAAAATGATGATACAACTGAAATAACATTTTCACGATAGCGTCATTTCATTACGAATACCAGAATGAATTTCTCACTCAAATTTAGGGTGGATTCTCTTGGAACATACTCGTGTAGGTGTTGCATTTGCCCGCTGGAATTTTTTACTGTTTATAGGCTTACAAACAATAAAAAATTCAAGCGGGCAAATACACCTTTGCGCGTGTGTTGCAAATGAATCCACCCTTAATTGTTGGCTTCACACCAGAAGCGAAGTTAGTTTCAAGTAAGCACTTGATTCAAGTGCACTTGGAAATCTTAAGTCGCTCTGTAGAAAACATGGCTTTACACTTGTCGATACAGTATATTACTTGTAATAAAAGCTATCAATCTCTCCATTCATTAGAATCTTGGGACTGCTGCACGTGCACATCGTGCACATGGCTTCTATTTCTCATTGGTCAAGTGTGTTCTCAAGTGTGGTGTAGACCATACTTGAGGGCGAACTTCGGCTTCTTCGAACTACGAACGTTTCCATGGTCACCAAGTAAACTTGAAGTAGGTACATTTCACCCCTTCACACTCAAAGTAGGTTCCAAGTACACTTACATTATACTTGAAGCTCTAGAGTGAAGCCAACAAATATTCCCATGTAAGGTTAAATTGCCATAACCAGCCGCCATAATTTACGTTTTACAAGCTACACCAGAGACGTACAAAGTATCTTCCAACGACGCTGGGTATTGCTCCGGCCCCGGGAATCAAACTCGCGACCTGTCATTCGGTTTACTGGAGCTTTATTAACAAAGCTCATCCAGCTATTACTGACGAAATTTTGTATTTGTTGTAAAATGACACTAAAGTGTGAATATCCTCTATAAAAATCACAGCATTTACCTTGCTCTGTTTGGCCAGAGCGTGGATGAGGTAGTCTGTTCGAGTGTTGTCAACGTTTGGTACAAGAATGGACGCATACTCAGGAATACTGGTCTTAGGATATTCATAAACTGGAACCTGAAATAATAATGTGACATGTACATTATCATTGCAGCACAGAGGAAAACCTGAGACGTTTACTGAGGCTCGTTCACAGGGGCGATTACATTCGCGCGCGATAAGTTGTTTCAATCTTTTCTAGTGATCCTTCATCTTTAGAGGACTTGGAGAACACAATAACAAAATCAATCAACTACACGTTTTTATTTTCTTCAGGGAAAGAAAATGACTTTCTTTTAAACTCCACCAATCTCAGTGGCAACATAAAAACACAATTCACTGACTTTTCGTACTGACCTTGCCTAAAACTAAGATTTCTCTCTTTTTGGCAGCATTCGCTCATTTTTCGCTAGTCTGCTACACAGCCGTTTTTAGTGTCGTAACGCAGCGCTCCTCCCCAGCGTTGCGTGACGACACTTAAAACGGCTTTTGTAGCAGACTATCTTGTCGCCGGACTGGAGTGAAAAACAAAGTTTTTTACCCTGCGCAGACAACTTACCCTTTCAGACCAATGTTCCCATTCTCCTTGTTCGTTAACCAAGAATTCAAAAATTGTGTCCAGTCCCTCAGCAGGGGGCATGTTGAAGCTTCCTTTTCCCACTAAGAAATCTTCCATCTACAACGGGCCAAAAAAAAGTACATCCCATTTACTCCTATTGCTTCCTTAGACAAGAAACTTTGCTCTAGACTGTTTCGCTGCACCCAGGCGCATTTTACAATAGGGCACTTCCGAGTTCCAAAAACCCTCACTTTCAAAATGAGGCCGAGTGCACAACCTCTCTTTTGAAAATGAGTTTATTTGCATGCGATGAAAAATCATTTCCGTATTAAAGACTGAGCAATTAACCTCGTTTT
This sequence comes from Porites cylindrica, assembly GCA_964035525.1. Taxonomy (NCBI): domain Eukaryota; kingdom Metazoa; phylum Cnidaria; class Anthozoa; order Scleractinia; family Poritidae; genus Porites; species Porites cylindrica. The sequence continues at coordinate 12,509,393 of OZ037775.1, read as the reverse complement.
GATACAGAGGCCCGGGGAAACTCGGAAATGGCCTATTCATAGGACTAGGCGAGATTGACCATTGTCCCCTCCAGGTTTGGTGACACAGAGGAGGGTGTGGTGTACAATTCTCGCTATTGAAAGAAAACCGCTGAGCTCAACTTGTGGGCGATGTGAGTCTTACGTGCACTGCGTACAAATAAATCAAATAAATATATAAATAATAAAAAGTACGTCACAAAACGATTGATGCGAATCATGCTCAACGTAAAAAAACCTTTTTCCGATCATCCAGTTCAAGCAATGCTCCAACACTCCACATGAGAGAGAAAACAAACAACTTTGATAGATGATTGGCATCTGCTGGTTTAGGGGCATCCTCGCCGGGAATTAAACCTTCCAGAATGTTCATGGCTTGAACAATGTTGTTACACTCCAAAACCTGCACAAGAGAATGTGTAACGTAAATGATCGAATAAGCGCACCCCACAACCACCCCCCCCCCCCCCCCCGCCCCCCGAATCAGCGCCCACGTTTGACGTTTGAGGCTTAACGAAGTTCTTCAAACGTGGTGAACTATCTTAATCTTAGGGGGAGTAGATCGCTAGTCAATTCAGGCAATAAATTCACCTTAACGGTAATATATTCTTAATAAACAGACCAGGTATTCATGGAAACTGTGTTTAGTAAGTATTGTGACGCTTAAGTGACGCTTTAAGTGACGCTTAGGATCAGTACGTTTAGTATGTTTTTACCGTGTTTAAAAGAATATGACTCGACGAAAATTGACCAGTTGTCAGATAAATTAATGAAGCATAAGGATCATTCCTTCATTTGCCTGAGAGACAACAGGTTACGCATGCGTGTGCGCAATTGTTTAGAATGTGTTTGGGAGCCTAAATCTTATAATGTCGACCTCCTTGCGAAATTGAATTCAAGTTTAAATTTTTTAACCTAGGTTGATTCTAAATTTCCTTTGTCTCCTAGCCCTAATTATAGTCAAACCCTCACAAGCAGGTTTGATTGTAATTATGGATTAAGGCTAGGAGACATGAGAATCAACCGAGGTTAAAAAAATTTAACCGGAATTTAATTTTGACCTGTGACATAACCACCAGTACCGCTTGGGATACACTTCCGACACAGAGGAGCACACGCCACCGGCACCAAGAGCCATCATAGGCCTTCACTGCCGACAAGGCTGCGAAGGTGAACTTGAGTCAACTTCGAAGGTATGCCGACGGCAAAGGCTGAGAGAACTATTGCTGCCGGCAACTTTTGTTCTCCTATCAGAACAGTGTCCTAGGTAGTAATGGCGTCTATATCGTAGGTAATACGGCGGAATAAGACAATCTGAACCAGACTTAAAAGAAAAGGAAGCAGGGCAAAAGTAACCGTCAAATCAAGCCAAACACGAGGCTTGCTTCGGGAATCAGCCCGCGCCAAACGATTGTAAAAACCAGATAGATGTAGAGTCACTTTTACGTGAAACGTGAATCGGCGTGCGTCAGATTCAAGGTGAGAAATTCTCAAAATAAAACATTAGCAGATAAAAACAGCTCAAAAAATTCTTATGACGTGAATCTACTGATTTCAGTGTAGCTATAATAAACAGGAAACAACAAGTTAAGGGTAAACTTGGTCACGTGGCACAAATCCAAGTTTGCCGTAAATCTCTCTAATGTTACAGCGTCCATGTTTCCTTAGAGAACATAGATTATAACCTGTAAAACCTCCCTAATACACTAAAGGACATCAAAGAGACAAAGCGAAGTGTCCATATTACAGAGGTGGGGATTGTGTGAGGTATAGAGTATTTGGGCCCAACAGAACTGTACATAAGTGTAACAGACATTGGAAATTATGAAGTTTTGCATCTATCAGGCCGAGAGATTTTTCCGCAAAAAGGTGTCCGCAGGGTCAAGCTCGACTTTACCCACACTTCAGCTTATACAGTTTCAAATATGGAATAAAATATGGTAAAATTGCCCTTTAATTACTTGCAATTTTGGAGCATGAAAGGAAACTCTTTCACTTACTTCCATCTTTGGGAAACAGTTCTGAATCACAAATGATCGTAGCTCGTCGAAAACGCTTTCAAACAGCGGGAACAGAACATCTCTTTCTAGCTGTGGACGAGTGTTCAACCAGCCCTACAAACAAAAGTTATGTGAGGCGAATGGCTTTAGTTAATTAACGAGCGAGAAGTTTACAAAAGAGCGGTTTTAATAGAAGCAGGTATTCGGTGTCGATGTGATCAGCGTAAATAACCTCCCCCACCCCGATCAGGAGTCAAAACGCACTGACGGTGACCTTTCCACACGAGTCAGCCTGCATTATGCGTCGTCTTCATGTATTTCCTAACCTAATCGTCCAAGTCGTTTGCGTAAAGCGATAGGGGCATTTACCTGTAGAATAGGTTTCCAGTCCAGCGCAGAAGAGCTCATGTAAACCATACCATTTCTTGTAGGGAGGAAAAGGAGATAACGAGTTAAATTTAACAAAAATTGTTTGATTCACTTAAATAAAGAATAATGCCAAGAGAGAGAGGGGGGGGGGGGGGGGGGGATAATGCCTGAGCTCTAAGGCCTTCCTAAATATAAGCCGGAGCGCGGTCGGGTGGCCAGCTATGAGCGAAAGCATTATCCAATTTAATGTCCATTTCCATTGTGGTAGAACCAGCAGGTCCCCGTTGTTCAAAAGTTGGATAGCGCTATCCACCGGATAAATCACTAACCAGAGAATAAGTATTACGAAAACCAATTGCACTATCCTTTGGATAGAAATATATCCAGTGGATAGCGCTATCCACCGGATAAATCGGTATCCAGTGGATAAGTATTACGAAAACCAATTGCGCTATCCTTTGGATAGTAACTTATCCACTGGACAGTGCTATCCACCTTTCGAACAACTGGGGCAGGAGCCCGTTTCTCGAAAGTCCCGATAATTAACGGGCCCGGTAAGCTGTCTCCGTTTACATTAAAGATCGAGATTTCAATAGTTTTGCATCTAACATGATAAAACTGTCAGTTAATGAAACTAAACGGCGTAGTTTGCTAGCCAGGACCCGCGCGCTTATTCTTTATATTTCGTTTTGAATATTTGATTTCGGGCCCGTAAAGTTACCGGGACTTTCGAGAAACGGGCCCCAGGTCTTTTTGTGTTCACTGAAGACTGACAACCGTCCCTTTTCCACTTTACTAACCTGCTCCCCCATATATTGGAAATAAATATCAGTCTAAAACGATGGAAGGGTGCTTTACATCTAAAATGACGACTTTACCTTGACACTGTGGCAGGAGAGGCGTTGTCGATGTTGTGGGGCTCAAACACGACTTTGCAGTTTGGAGCCATTGGAATACGATCACCGTTTGCCAGTGTTAGAGTTTTATTGTCGTCTAACACGCTGTTAAGGTTCTCAATCCAGATAGCGTCCACAGGACCATCAAGAACAATCCATATGTGTTCCCCCTGAAATGCATGACCCGATCGTTCGTTGCATGAGACTGACTTCAATAAGTCGATGAACTAGAACTACGTGTATCGCAAAACCTCGTGAAGCTCGGGGGAGAGTGGCGCGTAAAATGATAGGGATGGGAGGGAGGGAGAGAAATAGAGTAAACTGTGAAACTGGAGAGGGCGGGTTTCAAATTCTAACATTACTCCGAGGCTTTAGGGACAAAATTGCAAATTTTTCACGACTCCATTGTCTCACAATTCCCAGAAGAGACTTGAGCACAAAGAAAATCAAACCAAGTATCGAAAAATGACCAGAAAGCCTCGGAGTCATGTTAGAATTTTAATATATCGTACGTTTGCTGTTGGAAGCTGAGACAGTTTCTATATTTCAATTAATAACTGAAAGCGGATATTGAGAGTGTTTAATCTGAGATATACAAAACTGAATTGTACCTCCAAAATTACCTCAGGTTTACAGATAAGGGAACAAACTAAGCAAAGTTCTTCAGTAAAGTTCAAAGGTGTTTTGCACTATAAACTTGACAGTCAAGCTTGAGTCGTTAATAAAGCATAGAGGCACATTCTGGATACATGTGTGTATCGGGTGAGAATTTCTTAACTACAAACTTCTAGTGCTTTATCTTGTGATTGTGATTCATTTCTACTGAACCGGAAAACTCACCTTCTTAGCTCTCAGTGTTCGTCTCCACAGCGTGGAAAAGATTCCGTCAGTCCAGTCATTAGTAGAGACATCTAGTCTGCCAAACATCTGGGGTGCTGTGATGGCCTAAAAGAGAAAACAAAGTTGCATTTAAAGTCACTGTCACTATATGTGATGTTAAGGAATTGGGGTGGGTTGTTAAAATAGTTAACGAAACAATAGATGAATGGCCCCAAAAATGCACCTGGCAATAAAAAAACTGAAAAAAAAAATTGGCAGGTGTATCGTCAAAGGCCAATAAAAATAAAGGTTTCTGAAAGCTTCGTTGCAACAGACGCCTGTCATCAAAAGAAACAACACTTTGCGATAAAAGATCGTCTGTGACCTTCGGCGTTTCGATGCCTTTCCAAATATTTCCAAAATTGGACTAACTTACTTACTTACTTAGAATACACTACATAACATTAAGGCAAAGTAGAAAAGGTACCAGCTTCGACAAAGCTGAAACCACAAAAAAAGTTCACTGTTGATTCAATACCTTGGGGTTCATACGAAACTCTTTGTGTGGCGCACCACACTGACTCATGGCCTTCATAAGAATATGAATACACTTAGTCTTTCCAGCACCACTCGGGCCTAGAGCCATCATGCCGTGACGAACACGTTGGGTCTCATACAACTACAACAACAACAACAAAACAAAATAAAGTTATTAAGAATAACAGCACTCTAAGACAGATAGTAAATGGTACGAAGGATGAAGGTCATAAGTAGGTGGAATATGATCGTCCGGGCGAGCGTAGTCCTAAATACGTTTGTTGTTGACGGTGAATGAAGAATAGAAAATACTGATTATGAATCTTCTCGTCGCCATGCGTAGAAAGTGTCCGAAGACCTCAGAAATAAGGTCTAAAAAACCACACTCGCCGGCACCATACTTTCACTTAATAAAATAAGTCGAACCCCGCTTAGTACGGACACCTCGTTATTACGGACAGTTTGCTTTGTCCCTGGGGAAACGCCTTCCGTACATTTTCTCTAAATTCAACCCGCTTAATACGGTCACTTCCTATGGCCCCTTAGTGTCCGTATTGAGGGGGTCTGACTGTATCCATTTTCTGTCCTTCTTTTGAGATTTTAGGTTTACTATTGGTTTGTAGTAGAATAACTAAACAGTAAGAGGGGAGTGGACTATAACAGAAATATTTTTTCTTAAAAGAGCGCGCTCTACTTATTTATTAGCAACCTTGGTTATCCAAGAAAGAAATAAAACCTGAATCAGCTTGAGAGTCCAAGGCGGATGGTTTACAAGTTTCGCCTCCTCTACGCAATCAGCAATAGCTTGTTCAATATCCGGATAACCTGCTTTGTCAAGAGTAAGGCCTGGGAATAAATCGTCGATCAAACTCATGAACAGCGGTTCATCTTCGTCGACCAGCTTACTCAAGTTCATGTCACGAAGAACTCTCATCACGATACGATCTTCACCGTCCTGTTAACAGAAATCAAAGAGGTCGTATATGAATACACAGAATTTTCGACTGGTCGAAAAGTCGCCTGTTTCAGGGGTCATACAAACAAATTGCAACCATTTTTCAAGGACTTTTTAAGGTCCACATTCGATTTTTAAGGACCACCTACCAGGAATATAGTTTCACAGATTGCACAAAAATGCACATTCCCAGTCGATATAACAAGACTTTAAGGCTTGAAGTACTTGTTTCATCACCTTCTCTACATTTTTCAGTTCACTTGTCTTATGAATGATAATTATTGCATAAAACAAAGAGAGCTTTATGTAAATAACCTTTAAATTCTCTGAGCTATGATTTATGTTCTGTCTTGCACAACCAAAAAGCATTAAAAACACTTTCCAGGCCATTACATTGAAAGTTGAAGAAAATTCAAGAACTTTTCAAGGACTTGCACAAAAATTTAAGGACTTTTCACGACTGTGCGAACCCTGTGGTTAAGAATTCAATTCACACGTAACAACTATAACCGTGCGAAAATTCAGACGCCTTGCCATTCAAAGTTCAGTGTGCACAGAGCGAGAATAGTGCACGGTCACGTGTGAACAAAGTATCCGGTAAAAATTTTTAGCCAATCGAAAACTCGTCCATTCCTGTGTGAAGGCAGCCTTAGTATCACGTGCTACATGGACAACTTCTGGTATATTATAGCTTTTATAGTTTTTTGGGAGGTTAGTGAAAAATCTGGGTATTCACTCTCGAAGCGTAGTTTGAAAAATATTGCGTCGGATCAAAAATAAAAAGTTGAGACATGCGCAGAAAAAAGTAACGTTACCTCCGGGTTGGCTCTCTTGACTGCTCCAAGTGTTCTGAGAACTGACAAGATGTTACGAAGACCAAAATCGTAATGCACCTAGTAGGAAAAAGAAGACGTCAATACTTCTGTTCAATACTTCACTTACCCAATAAATTATAACCAATTGATAGCAGTACAGTGTAATTTAAAGAAGTATGTTGGCAAAAACATATGAACGTCAAATACACCTAAATACCGGTTCAAATAGAACTAAATCGAGTAATATGTGAAAATAACGAGGTGAACAGGAGGCCTTCAGTCAACTCGATCTAAGACCGACCCCGTTGGAACCAGAATTAAATGACCGTCTTCGGCAAGTATCCGCTTTACAGAGAGTAAAACAAACAGTTTGAACAACGCAGAGACCCACACTAGGAGGTCACATAGAAGAAACTTGACTAAATCTGTATTTTAAGATCATGGGAAACTGTCTACTTACCCCTTCCCCAACCCAACTTTAACATGAACTTCCCACTTAAGGAAAAATGTTGGGTTAGGGGAGGGGTGGGTGGGCCAGAATATTATACTCAGTACTAGTTATATGACTGACGAAGAACACAAAGCAGGTAAAGTTCACATTATAACGCAAGAAGCTACTAACCTGTTTAGTAAGCTGTTCTTCGCACAGTTTATAGAGAGTGAAAAACTTCTGAGCAAGAATAACGTTCTTGATGAAGCCACAAGAAGCTAGCTTGACCCTGATGATGATCTGTCGGTCAGGTACCATCATAGCCACGGTCCGGAACATAATTTTCAAGTTTTCCGGTAACTCCTGTCGGCCGGCGTAACCTGGGTTCTATTCGAAGGAAGAGAAGGGAGTGACGTCACGTAATTTAGCTAAATAAAGCAATAGGAACTGGCAACGTGCCAAATTTAAAGAAATGTAACAGCCACATACAACAGTGAAGAGAGATAAAAATAACACAGTAAATAGTGCAGAGCGCACGGATAGATAAAATTGAAGAATAAAAAGGATTGAATGGGCGTTTTTGAAAACTGTTCCTTCTACCCGCATTTCAAAGGTTACCCTTTTTGGACATATCTACTTACTTTATTTCATATCACTAACATCGCCATACATATATAAAAAAAAAAACAATAGAATTTGTAGACGGGGCACGGAATAAGGGAATAATTACCCATATCATGTACTGCACATACTGTACATAGTTAACTTTGCATACCATGGTTAAGAAGATACCGAATTCAGGGTCCATGTCCACCTCATCCCCGTCAGTGAAAATAAACATTTTCTTCCGCTCTTTTTTGCACGTGAGCACCACGTGAATCTGCTGTGCTGCCACTGACAACACCGGAAGCTCAATACGGTTGAATTCATCAAAACAGCCCCAGCTTCCAGACTGAGCCAGACCTACCATACAGAAAATAACAAAATCAATTATTTCTTAAAGCGAGGCATCCAACAAATTTCAGCTTGCATTTTCAATTGTTTGAAGTGTCAGCTGTCTCCACCTGAAACCCCACACAAGTGCAACTGCTCCAAAGATCATTGTAGCTTCACCACAGAACTCTCAAAAGTCACGCCCAATCGTCCGCGACAGGTAAAGTTTCCTACTAGGCAAGTAAATTTTATGCTCACTTGCCCAATGGGCGAAGGCCCAGGCAGGAAATTTCTAACCAAATCACAATCTCAGACAACGATACGCTGGTCATCAGCAAGTAAAATTTAAGCGCTGCTTGTCTTAAGGACAAGTTGACATTCATTTTTTTTCCAGTGCTCTCTGAAATAAAGTGGTTGAATAAAGAGAGTTACCTTTGTAGATACGGCCCAAACCACGGTAGTCCATTTGATCAGAGCAGTTAAAAACAACAACGAATTTACCCAAGGCTTTTCCCATGTCCTAAAACAAAGAACAGAGAACTTTATTGGTAAACTTTGTAGGAAAAAAGGAATTTGCGGCCACCCTTGGGTTCAATCGTGGTGCGATGGTGATAGCACTCGCATGTCACAAATGTGGTCGAGGTTCGCATCCTGAAAGCGACACCATCCGTGTGTTGCGTATGTTGTTGCTTTTCGCCCTTGCTTCGAGAGGTTTTCCTCCCGGTACTCCGCCGGTGATGGTGATGATGATGATGATGGTGATGATAATGATAATGATGATCATCATCAAATCCTAAGTGGCAGGAGGCATAGCAGCAGACAATTTTGAAGCGTTGTCCAGGATTTGAACTCAGGACTACTAAAAAGAAATTCAGCTAACGATTGGGGTGAACTCGGAGGCTCCAGATTGGAAGTCGCCACTTAAATCACTCGGCAGCCACGCAGCCTCCTTCATTCCTTCCTTACTTCCCCTTGTCCTGTACTCTCTGGACCTCGGAACAGTTTTGATATTTTGCATTTCACATGGTTTTGTTTTTGAGGCAGTTAACACACAATTTCATTTTAGAAAACATACCTTCGTGGTCTCAGTCTTTCCAGTCCCTGCCGGTCCAGCAGGAGCGCCACCCATTGACATACCAAGAGCCTGGGCCAGAGTGATGTAACACCTAAGCGGAAATATTAACGGTTCACCACTTTGCAAAAAGAAAACAACAATAATAACAAAACCAAAACACACGTCCAAAACCACAAAATCACAACAACAGTATCAGTCTTGAACAACAAACTACGAAAGGTAGTTAGTCTGGACACATAATGCGTCTTGTGCCTGTCTCTATACTAGAAACGCATAACCAGACGAACTACAAAATGTTTGCCCAAGTTCGTCCAGACGGATAATGCGGTTGTGACTAAGATGGATACCTCAAAATTAGGTTGGACACCTTATATTTAGGCCAATTTATTGGGCACGAGAACTTTTAGAAAAGTGGGGAAATCAGAGTAAGAGACAGTTGTGCAAGGAAAAGAGTTGAATAGTTGAATAGAGGCGAGTGAAATTTGAGACAACTTTAAAATCTCACGAGTGGTATTTATGCCAAATATCACGTACAAATCATGCTATTATTTGTTTATACTACTACCCGCAAAAGGTTTGTAATTTTCAGACGTAGGTGTTTCAAATTGAGCTGAAATACCACTGTTCTAAGCCAATCAAATTGCAGAAATTTCTCATGTAGTAGTATAAACTACTCTAAGTTATACGACTCCTATCATGTATTTTGAGTGAAGATGACAATCTGACTTTGAGGTATCCATTCTAGTCACAACCCGGATAATGCGTCCTTAGTATAAAAACGGCCACTGACAAAAAAGCTTGGAGGCGCCATTAGAAAAGTTATGGCGGGTGTGGGGAATTTTCGAGCTGTATGAATATTTTTTCGATAAGATTTCACTTATTTCTGTGGTTAATTTTCCCTTGCACGAATATTTTTTTTTTACTTCGTTCGTTTACCGTTTTTGCTTTGTTTTACTTTGTAAAGTTGAGGACTATTTCCAAGTACAAGACCGCGGGGGGCTTATACTTGGAGGGGCGATTTAACGGAGGGTTTTTTGCGGTACGAGCTTGGGGGGCTTGGTGGGGCTTATTTTCGGAGTTTTACGGTATTTCAAACATTCTCCTAACCTGTCAGTTAAAGGCGTGATAACGAGCCTGTCGGTGCAGCCCAAGAATTCATTCTGGTAAATAAAGTCCACATCAGTGATGGATACCACGCACTCGTCCGTCTCCTCGCGGAAGTAGAAACGTGACTGCTTCAGCCATTCAAAGTCTGTTGGTAGCTTAATGTTCTTCTTACACTGTTGACACAACGAATCAGTGATGAATGATCAGACAAAACATGCAAAAAGTGCATTGTTGATAGCCGTCCGGGTGAGTTTAGTACTGAGTAGAACCGTTGAAAGAAGGGGCAGAGGGTTCCGTACATTAAATCGATTCAAGCTATACTATTCACTGCCCGGTACGGGCCTTTTGCAGAATACGGTCACATGGTACAAAAAAACACCTTGCTGGATGGCATCGACGCAGTGGGAACGTGAAAAGAAAGGATATATGCTTTTTGAATGATGTAATCTCTTTGCTTTTCTATCCCTCTGCGCCGTTTGCCATCCTGCAAGGTTTTTTTTTTTGTGTGTGCCATGCGTACAAAGGGCCAATTTTCGCGCCCAAACACGCGTATGTCATACATGTCAAAGCGGAGCGTGAGAGTCACGAAACTCTGCCCAATCCCCCAGAATTTGGTGTTTGCTTCCCTAGCTATTTGTTGCATTACTAGTAATTTGCGATGAGAAAATAGAGAAGCTGTAAACAGCTGAGTTCAAGCTACAATCCCGGACAAAATTAGTTGGGAAAGTTGCACAAATTAAAAGCAGTCCATTTTAATGTTCAAAAAAGACGATTTTTTCCTTTTGCTAAATATTTCCCGTTCCCCCATTCAATTACAATTACAGCACAAACAATATAGTTCCGTCCAACAGTTGGTCAGGGAGCGGAAAGAATAAGGGAAAAAAGCTAAAAAGTAGTAGCCTTCCAACAATTTTGACTATGACTGTAGATAGAAGGTGTGCTCTAGTGAGTCACACAGCGGCTAGACAGAGACAGCTGGTATAGACACTTAACAATACACACTCAATTCATGTCATTTTCACCAACGGGTATACAACGTACTCACGATAGCTTGCTCTCCAGATGGCTTGATTAGTTCAATGGATAGAGCACTGCACCCGGTCATCGCAAAGGCCCAGGGTTCGATTCCCGGTCAAGCATGAATTTTTTTCATGTGGCAAAATATCATTTAAGCAAAGTTAAACTCGAGCGAGTTGGCCAGCGGTCTTCTCCCACTCCAGTACGTGACCTACGGGGCAGCCCTCGGGGAATTGCAGGGCTCCTTGTGTGCTCTTTTGCTAGTGTTGCGTTGCATTGTAGCTTTGCTTGCTGATCGTAGCGAATCAATTTTTGCCTTCTTGCGAATCATTGCGGATTCTTGCTCCCTCTCCTCCCTCCCTGCTTGGTAGTTTCGTAAGCATTTTCTCAGGTAAGTATCTCCACTGAATTTCATTCAGTGTGACGGTGCCGGTTAATGGGCGCTCTTGGGATGGTTCCCGCTTCCAGGGTTGCCATGGATACCTCCTCTCTGCTCATTGCATTTGGCCCCCTACTAACCTTTAAGGCACCTGGGTCCCGTTTCTCGAAAGTCCCGGTAACTTTTCGGGCCCGAAATCAAATATTCAAATCGAAATATAAAGAATAAGAGCGCGGATCCTGGCTAGCAAACTAACTACTTCATTTTTCGTTGACTAAAACTCTCATTGTATCACTTTCAAAACTATTGAAACTTTCATCTTGAATACAAACACGGCAAACATAAAACAGCTTTTCGGGCCCGAAAAGTTATCGGGACCATCGAGAAACAGGCCCCTGCTCCCAAGCTCATCATTAGCGATGAGTTTAAAGGTTCTTTTTCAACCACTTAGGTTGTTTATTCTACTGCGAAGATCATGTTCACTTTTGTTGTCCCATTAGTGTTGTCAACTTACCAGCTCGTCAAAAATGTCCCTCTGATGGACATGAATGGTGACAAGGGTCTCAAACTTAGTACGTTCCACTTTGGTCAGTTCCTGTGTCGTAACTTCGATCAACTCATTCAACATGCTCATGAAAAACTGATTTCTTTCTTCCATGATCTACCATAAGAAAAAAGGAGAACGCTAATAAGATAAAACAGAGCAAAAACTGTTTCCGGAAGGAGGTAAAAAGTTTGTTACCTTTTTGTTTGATTTGGCATATGTTAAGGAGTCCTCTGCATCTCTCGTCCAAATCATTTGGATTCCAAGTAAACCGACCTGTGGTAAATATTGAAAAGAAAAACAGGTTGATCTTTAGCTAGATGCATCAAAATTTTCCGGTGACTGCGCATGCTGCTGTTATAAACCTAAGGTTTCCCCTAAAAATAACGCTGACTGCCATTGGCCGATTGGTATTCACGTGGCCTGGACTAAATAAATGTTTCACGTACGGGATACATCTTGGCAAACGTTTCCTACACGGAGTACAAGGTTTTTTTATTGTTTTTTTTTTTTTTCGAAGTTGTATAACTAATTAGTTATGTCTGCCCTCAGGAAACAGTCCCGTCTTCCCTGGTATTCCAAAGTTTATAGTTATGCTACCTTTACTGTCATTGCCCCGATTATTTATGTGAACTCCCTCGCCCCCAAGCTCAAGCGGTGCCCGCCGTTTCTTGGCAAGCACTATATGTACTGCATCTTTCCCATGATAGCCTGACTCGCTGCCCTCTATGGCGGCGACAAAGGACAAGGCAGCCACGTGAATAATTCAGATAAGTTCTAATCCACAAGAAAATGTAGTCTAATTAGGCCAATTTTAGAATACTGTGTAAGTGTGTGGGGCTGTTTCGGGGAAGGTCGTAAACAAGACCTTGAAGCCCTCCAAAACCGGGCTGCTAGGATAGTGGCTTGTACTGTGCGCAGCAAGCAGGCATTGGACGTTCTGAAATGGCCCACCTTGGAGGAGCGCCGACGTCAATCTGTTTTTAAACTCGTTAAGAAATGCCTGCAAGGTCAATGTCCCCAGTATTTTAAACAATATTTTAAACGTAATAATACAATCCATGCGCGCGCTACTAGACAAAGCAACCTCTTACATCCGCCTGCTGTGAGAACTGAAATTGCAAAAAGATCCTTCTATTATTATGGTTGCACTCTTTTTAACGAATTATCTTAATGATATTTCGTGTTTTACATTTTTTAATCTTTTAATTGAAAATAGTTTTCTATTTATATTATTACCTGTATTAGTGTAATGTTTATATGTTAAGTGTGGTTTTTGTGCGTTGTTGCTCAGGGCTCCAATTGATAACAGACAGCTTTTTGCGTCTGAAGGGGCTACCCTGAGCGGTATAAATTAATAAAGGTTTTTCTTCTTCTTCTTCTTCTTCAAGTGAAATTGACAGTCGCGTGCGTTATACCTGTGCTGGGTAAGTGTCCAAGAAATCTTTCAGCTTGAAACTGGGATCTTTGATAGCAATTGACGCCATGCGGATCACAGAGTGAAGAGAGCTTCTGGATTCCTTCAAAAGTGTGTTCAACCATACTTCAACATTTCCCTAAAAAACATAAAGGATGATAAACAGATTAAGACAGGCTAAAAGATCTGTGCAATAAGAAAAAATAAATGAATACAGTAAATTCTTCAGCTAATTAAAAATTCAAGCCAAACATACAGGAACGGGCACTTGGAAAACTCACATCGTAGTTAAAATAAGAAAAATTAGACGTCTCCATCAATATATCGAACATACAGAACCTGTGCAATAAGGAAAAATAAACGCTTGCATTCTTCAATTGATGAAGACATTTGCCAAATATGGGAAAAGGCATAACTTGGCCAACTCAAATCGTAGTTTAAATAAGACAAGTTCAAAGTAACGTTATTCTACGTTTTAATGTATCCAACATCATTGTCAAGAATGAAAAAACGCGAAGTGATAAATTTGCTAAAACGGTTGAGATTTTAACTTAGTAGATGGCATTTGTACATACTTGATTTTTATGCAAAAGTGCTAATAGAACAGCTTCGCCTGAATCTAACCAATAAACGTTTAATTGACTCTTGAGATGAAAAAAAGAGCTTTACCTCCTTTGCAACCCTAGTAAGCGGTACGCATATTTTTTATTTTGTATATTTATATTGTATTCGAAAAACTTCAGCTCAGATTTACCTGCGCCATGACTGGGTTATCCAAGGAAACAGATTCTAATTCACGTGAGTTGATCGCCAAGATCTTGTCATACTCTTTCTCGTGAAATGTGACCGTTTTGACATTGTCGAATACCCCCAGAAGATGAGCCTGGATGGTGTGTGAGTCGCTGGCCTGACCCAGGATTTCCAACAGGGCGGGATCAGACACGAAGAAAAAGCGCGGGAAAACCAAACGTTTTTTCTCAAGGTAACTGAAAATCATTAGCAACAAATGTAAGTCACTACTTCAAAAAGCTAGCCAGTCATAGTAACAGAAGATCGATGTAATGGGGACTTGAGTCAGCGATCCAAGCCCAGTTCTTGAATCAGATTAGCGCTAATCCAGGAATTAAAATTCTACTCCACAATTGTTTTACCTTCCTAGAGTAAGGAACGATTCAATATCTACTGATCAACACTGTTACAGCTCTTGATCAACTGTTATTGTTGATCCGTGTATTTTGCCCTACTAATAGGCCATCCAACATGTCGAACGTCGTTCAACGAAAATAGAGATTGGTCTTTAATTCGTTCACTTGACTTGGTGATTAAAAAATTTAGACCCGTGTCATTGCGGCATAAAAAAGTTCTACCCGCAAATATTTATCATATGTGGTCATGTAATGCGTCTGTTCTAACATTATATAAAACAAGGAACTCAACTCAGTCCTGATATTTGGGCCCTTCATCATCTTTTCAGAAAGAAACGTTGAATATATGTATTCTTTGCTAAGATAGTTGACATATGACCAGTTTCCTTACCCACTTAGAGATTTCTGACATATTTCAAGCTGTTCCAGGATGTGTGGAAGAAGCTGTCCAAGAGTATCATCTCCCATACAACACTGTACTACGTTAGAGTTCTCGTGGGCACGGTTCATGATTTTCACCCAAGACTTGTCAATCTGACTGAAACGCTTTGCTTCCTGTGGAACAAATTAACAAAAACTAGTGTTTGTTAGTTAGTACGAGTTTAGGTCGATAAAAAATAGACCAAACTGTATGTGAGGCAATTTTCTCTGTCACTTACCACGCACATCTGACCGAGTCTCAGCAAGGCATGTTGCCAAAGACCTTTCATTAATACTACAAAATCCTCTAACTTTCCGCGAAATTGCAAGTCAGACCCACCCTGGGTGCCAGATACTTTTCTAGCGCGGTTTCCGGTTTCTGTCAAGTCTTTATATTCGGCCTACAGCCGAAGATGTGTCTGCCTTCGGCCAACACCGAAAATTCCCGCCGCACGCGAGAAAAACCTCTGGTACCCATGGTAAGTCAGACCTCATCATTAAAAAGATAGCAACTAAGGGGTCACTTCCGAGTTCCAAAAACCCTCACCTTCAAAATGAGTCCAAGTGCACATAATTTTTCGTGAAATGAGTTTTATTTGCATGAGAATGAAAAATCATTTCCACATCAAAGGCTGAGCACTTAACCTTGTTTTCATACAGAGGCCCGGGGAAACTCGGACATGGCCTATTTATATAGCCCCTTTTCTGCAGCCATCAAAAGGCGCTTAACATTATATTCAAGATTTCAAAATCTTACGCGTAAAACTATCTAAAAACTATAAACACTTCATAAGAAAAGTCCATATGGTAAAATTATATGCGAGAACAATGTAAAACGAGCGCGTTATACGAGTTTTGACAACATATTGGCCACGCCGTTGCATAGCAAAATACAAGAGAATTATAACGCAAATTTTAAAAGGAGAACACAAACCTGAGGCAACTGTTTGGCGATGTCACCGCCCACAAATACAGCCTCCAAATAAACCCACAAGTTCTGTACAACTAGCCAGTTCTCGATAATCTCTGTGGAACCAGTCAGCTTCGCTACCCACTTTTGAATGTCTGCTTTAAATGGAGCATTGTATCTGAAAATAAACTCAACTATCAGACCATGCAATAAATTATTTACGAGATAAAGACTTAAAGAGTTGCTGGAATTCCCACTACATCTGCATGGGCCAGGACGTATTCCTTTTAAGTTTTGGAAAGAACCATCTCCACCGAGAAACATCATCAGAGCTCACACGACTTCCTGAAATTGTCCGCAGTGAAAAATACATGTCCTGGTGTCAGTCTTAAATCGTTTCATTTCCATTGACTTGTAGGGTGGTTTTCCTTTTTTTTCCAGGACAAAATTCCGAGGTGTTCATTATGATATAAAACCTTCTCAGCACTACTGTGTACGATAATTCTTTTTATGCTGTACGTGGATCTTCTTACCTTTCTTGTTTTCTACCCAAAGTGGGCTGACTAACTACGCAACTCTTGTATATGGAGGTATACAGAATGGCTGTTCACGTTACAGATGGCAGAGGCCTATTTATTCGATAAGATTTTTCGGGATTTAGTTGCGGAAAACAAGACTCAGCTGACAGTTGTACCTGTTACTTAGCAGGGAGCCAAGTATCATCAGACTGTCTTCCATAAGTGATACAATATCAGATGTCTCAGATCCTTTAAGCAGCAGTTCACCACGGTTCTTAAAGTTTGAGAATGAGAACACTTGTGTACTCCACTCAGAAACCACGCCCTTTAACTTGAAGTCAATGTCACGTTCCTTGACAGCAGCTATACACACATCCTATAACAATTCAATGATGGTATATAATCAGCAACTAATATACACCACATACAGTCTGCAATAGTGGGGCGCAACCAAAGGATAGGGGAGGATGAATGGTTTTTACCTAACTCCCCCTGAGTGAGTTTTGCGCCGCGGGAGACATAATGTAACACCCTCCCCACGAGGAATGTTGCTCATTACTTCGCTTCACCGAAGAGGCAAAATCCCTGCCTAAAAAGCCATCAAAATTTCTCGGGTGTGAAGATGCAATTGTTTGGCCTTTTAAAAAATTGAGCAAATATTAATAGCTCGTTCAACACCAGAAAGCAAAACTTATTGTTTTCGAATTTGATCCCACTTCCTGATAAGATTAGCATGGTGACTAGCTATGGGATAGATACGTAGAAAAACGTTTAAGAGAAGGAAGACATGCCATCACTAAAAACAACAGAGTAGCCAAACTTTCAGAGGATACAAAAAGAAACTGAAACTGGAAAACATACTAAAGGTACGTTTAATTCTTATTGAAATAACCGGCCTTGTTAGTATTTGAAATCCAATCTCGGAGAGAGATGTTCTATTTTTATGGACGGATTTCGTTAGAAAAATTCAAACTGATTCGTGGTTCATTAAAACGAAAAACCAGGTTTCTCAACTCAAACCCAAATACCGTAAAATTCCGAAAATAAGCCCCTCCATGTAGAAGCCCCCCAAACTCGTAACGCAAAAAACCCTCCGTTAAATCGCCCCTCCAAATATAAGCCCCCCCCCCCCGGGGGGGGGCTTGTACTTGGATATTGCCCTCAAATACAAGGTAGAACAAAGAAAAACGGTAAATTTTCTTTCCAAGAATAAGGCTAGCCCAATCGATTTTGAAACGCAAATTTCCCCCCGTACATAAGCCCCACCGAATATAAGCTCCTCCAAAAATAAGTCCCTCGAAAAGGGCCTTTGAAAAATAAACGCCCCGGCGTTAATTTTCGGAATTTTACGGTATTCCAATCAATAGCACCTTTTGACAATTAGAATGCAGTTTAGACGAACAAGAGAGACCTCCCACAACCATCACAGTTCTTGAGTTCCAGAAATGACTTTTTAAAATTTCCATAAGTGTAATTCTTTCTTGAGACTTTATAAGCAAACGTTTTACGACAAACAGTAATGTTTTTATCCTGTTGGTGAGAAAGGAGCCACTTCCACTTGCACACGGGCAATTTTTCACCAACATTCCAAAACTCGTAAGTTAAAAGATTAAAGCGCACCTCTATGTCTTCTTTGTTTGGTAGCAAAGGAGCACTCATAAGCTGCCTTAACTGGAATGTTTCAGATTCCACATCTAATGTCACGCTAGTGATGGTTGAAATTCTCTCCCAATGGCGTGGTCTCATGGCCTTATGAGCCATCATTTCCAAAAGAGGACAGCATTCACTGAAATCGTCAATTGTCTTCTTCAGATCTAAGAATGCTTGCCACTCCTTTAAGGCTTTCGGCAACTTTCGGATCCTGCGATAGAGCAACTGTATATTAGCTGGGAATAAACTAGATTTCAAATTCTTACTGGTGTATTTTAGTCCATCGCCCCCAAGCTATAAAGAACAGAAGTGATGACGTCACTAAAAATTAAATTTGTGAAATTATGGGATTGTTTACTTGCCAAAACTCAACTCTGCAAATTGGTGAGGAGATATAAGCAACGTTATGCTACGATGACTCCATATAAATCCTTCTAAAAAGGATTCGTATGGAGTCATCAGAGCAAACCGCTGCATTTATCTACCTATCAATTTGCACTAACAGACTGATTTCTAGCAAGGGGCCTTTTTTTATCTTGTTTTTTTTTCTGAATAATTATGCTAATCAATCCATAATTTCACAAATTTGAGTTTTTGTGACGTCACCCTTTTCCATTTAGGTCGCTGCATGATTGTAACACACAAATACGAACGTCAGAAAATCTTTGAGACCACAAAAAAACCTATTAAAAACAGCAAAAACCGTATATAGCGAAATCAGGCCCTATAATTCAAAGATATTTACCTGTTCTGATATTCCATCAATTCATTGTTGATCTTCTCGATGTCGATCTCCTGCCACAAAATGTCATAGTAACCGTTCACATTATCTATTACAGAGTTGTACAAGTTGTACAGCTTCTGAAGCAGGCCCAGTTCCTTTCGGATCCTCTGTAAGTTTGGATACTCGGTTACTGTCAAACCGAACAGTTCCTCGCCACCTTCAAAATAAAGAAAGTTCGTCAAGATTCGGAGCACTTTGAAGTTCCCATAACCCAAAAAATTTTTATCTGATTAATATTTCTTCCAATACACAAACTGAATCTGCTCTTAAAAGGTATAGTATGCAATTAAGATGCGTAGCAGTGAGACGTAATAACCCTGGCGAACCTAAGAAATGGAAAAGCATGCATAAACTTCCGTTTTTCAGTTCCTGACTTTAAGTTTCCTGACATCATACAAGAGCCTGTCATTTTAATTTAAAAAACGCAAAATTTTTTCGAAGTTTTTGTTGTAATGCAATTTTTCAGTTAAAATAACAGAAATTTCTACGTTATGGGCACTTCAACGTTCAACGAAATGTCAAGAAGGACCAAAAAATAAATGACGAGAAAAATATCCTTACCAGAGTATGTTTCGTATTTTCTCCACAGTTCATCAAATCGAGCTTGGAAAATTCCCAGGCGATCACTTGCTTCTCGAGGTGGTATTCCAGGAACCATGGGACCTCTACGGTGCAACAAGGAAAAAGCACAGTAAATGAAAAGACCTTAAGCAGTTGCGGATCCAGGGGAGGGGCCCGCGCCCCCCTCCTTTATTACCAAACTTTTGGAGACCCACAACTGTTACCCACGGATGTTGACCGAAGACGGCCGTTACAGCGAGGTTTAATGAATTTCCAGCTTCAAATTTCAAGTTGTATAACAAATCACTTTGAAATTGGTCCCTCGGGAGACAGTTAATTTTTTTTTCCTCGAAACTCAATGTTTCTCTCGGCAACAAAACTAACTGTTTCCTTCGGAGCGAATCATTAAGCGTTTATTATTGACCGAAAAGAAGGAGTCAAGTCATGATTTTGCATCAACCGGATACAAAAAAGCAAAACTATCTATCTGTTCTAAAGGAACGTCCGTTGATTGAACTGCATCACTAATTAAAAATCGCTATCTTGGAAGTTACTCGAGTCGTGTTTGGATAGGAAATAATTACCTCAACAAAAGATCAGGAGGTAAGAGGTATTTCCTTTACTCACTTTTCGTTATATTCCTGAACAAATACAGTGACCATTTCCTTGAACTTCTCCACTCCATCCAATAGATCCGCTTTGAATGTGGGTTGAATCTGGAGAAGGTGACTCGCCACTGTGCCAGCCTAATGACAAATAAAGCAACTCAGTCAGATCACCAAGAACCATACAGCGGGGGGTGGGTACTGCCATATATGGGATATATAGGAGGTATGTGCTGTGAAGGGTATGGTTTTCAAGCAGTTTACTCTAAATCAGAGAGTTTGGGTCTAGCATAGGGTATCATTTTTCAGGAAACTGATTAGTTTGTTGAAGATTTTAGTCTAGATTAGGGAAACAGGGAATTGCCACTCAAACAGGCTAAGGGTTCCAAGATCCCAGCGGAACGTCCCTACCCAAAAATTCCTAAAGTAACCCCGGGCCACGCAGTCGGGCAAAGAAAGTCACATATAGACCATACTCTAAAGGAGCTACGTCACGAAATTTATCGAAATTCAAATGGTGGAAACTGCCGCTAAAGTCAGGGAAACATAAAAATTACCAATCATACGTGAAAAGAAGATAATAACAGTTCAAAGGAGGCACGGATGAACAAACTTGAAGAGGATTGAAACGGATTGCAACTGTGGTTTTTAAAAACTAGTTAGCCTAACAATTTTTCACAGTTCGTTTACCTATTGTTGTTTGAAAAGTTTGATACGGTATGATATCATGGTTGGGAGGCAATATTTGTTTGACCGGAAAATGCCGTTTTGTCATATATTCGAAAGTGGTTTCCCCGAAGTTCTATGGCGAACAAGAACCCGTAGTTGGCATAATTAAAAAAGTCAACTAGGCAGCCGTGACGTCACAGTCTCTTAATCAAAAGTTAATATTTATGCTTTTTCGCGCCCTTGATGAAGTATTAAAATCGATAGTTACAAAACGTTTTTTCAATGAAATATCTCATGACCTCCACATTAAATTCCCTGCCCTTTACTACCTTTAAGAAACAAGAACAAAGATTATTCCTGATTTCTTTCTTTCTACCGTTACATGGTTTTTGTAACCTTCTGCATCATAACGGTAAGAAGATGATAAAACCTCGGATTCACCAACCTGTGCATGTAATTTACGCCAAGCGTATGTCAGACCGTCAACTCTTTCAGAATCACTGCTGGAATATACCAGGCCATAGCGATTCATCATAGCAAAAGACTCCTCAATTGGACCAATCGTCATGTCAATTCTGTTGTACAAAAAAAAAACATGGTAACACAGTAATGCACCACACAGTAGTCTGAGTGAGGGTTAAAAATTTCCTTCATGGTTTGAAGTAATAAAAATGCACTTTATTTAAGTGTCAATGTATATAGCACGAAAGTACCAACTGGGGACACTACAGTATTTTGTACGTCTCATACTGGAGACGGGACCGCCGCGCCATTTTACGTGGTCATTCGAGTCAAGAGAAGGGCTTACTAGCCATTTGCAGGGCAAAAGCAGTATTTTATTACTCAATTATAGTAAGACCTTGGCCAAAATTTGAAGAACCAGAGCTGCTAATCCGTAGAGTAAAGTGAGTTGAAATTATTAATTATTCTTTCACAGCCCAGTGAGTGTTACTATGTCAAATTACAGAAGAAACGGGGACGTAGACCCGGCAATTTGCAGCAAGTTATTTTGCCACACAGTACTAGGGAGCTACGTCAAGCCGACTCAGCAAGCATGATCACAACGAAAACTTTTTTTTATATAACTTACAAACGTTTAGTGCCACAATGTGTTGCAACGGCAACAGAAATGCCTTGAAACAACTAAAATTCAAAAGGTTGATTAGGGAGTTTACGTAACGACGACGACGGCGACGGCGACGGCGACGGCGACGGCAACGAGAACGGCCAAAAAGCAACAGGTTTAGACAAGTAAAACAACAACTTTGCACGTGCATCACGCTTTTTTGTACATTTCTCTGCCGTCGTTGCACGACTACAACATGAAACTGCCTAATTTCACGTTTTGTCGAGGACGGGAACAAAAGACAACAACTTTTTTTTTCTTTTCTTGAACTTTGATGCAGTGCTATAGAATTCAACTCCAAAAAAATTTGCCAACACTTGACGAATTAAACGAGATGGAATAAGCGCGATAAAGTTTGAGGCAGCGCGAATTCACTTTTAAGTGACGTTTTCGTCGCCGTCGCTGTCATCGTTGCGTAAACTCCTTAATGGCGGACATCAAACCTACCCGCCCCTCGGATTACAAGACCTTCATACCAGCCGGGGAACAAGAGCTATGTGAGAAAATACCGGAAAATTCCGAAAATATATAAGCCCCAGGGCTTCTATTTTGAAAGGCTCTTTTTCAGGGTCTTATATACGGAGGGAAATTTGCGCCTCAAAATCGATTGGGCTAGCTTATAGTTGGAAGGAAATTTATGTCAGTAATTTGCAGAACGTTTTTAATGAAACTCGCCTTGAAGACGTAGATCTTTCTAAAACTCATCCATGCAAGTGCTTTGTCTATATAGACCGAGGAAATCCAAGCCAAGAGTGAAGATTGAACTACACAAACAGCAATACACTGTGACACTTTTTGACTACAATTTTCATTGGCACAATTCTTTGGCAGATGCAAAAATTTAT
This sequence comes from Porites cylindrica, assembly GCA_964035525.1. Classification (NCBI taxonomy): domain Eukaryota; kingdom Metazoa; phylum Cnidaria; class Anthozoa; order Scleractinia; family Poritidae; genus Porites; species Porites cylindrica. Next base: position 12,486,849 of record OZ037775.1, on the reverse strand, counting down.
GTGTTACTGTACAGTTTTTGCTTTGTTTTATTTTGAATTTGAGGGTAGTTTCCAAGCACAAGCCCCCGGAAGTTTTTAGTTTTAACGGAAAGTTTTTTGCTTTACGCGTTCGGGGGGCTTATTTCAGAATTTTACGGTATCACAGTTTCCCATATTTCGTCTTCGCAGTCAGCCAGTAGAAAATCGCGCCTAAATAACTCACGGTCTGGTAAAAAAATTTAAGTCCTTTTATAAGCAAAATTGAAGACGAACCTTATTTCAGATTCTCTGATCTCACTGAGAGCGGCCATGCTGCTTCTGACGTCATCAAGATCTTTGATCCCACGGGCAAGTCGCTTGTTAAGGTTCTCAATGAACTGGAAGATTTCTTCCATATCTCCACTTGCCTGTCAGAATAAACAGAAGCTTATTTTCACACACACATTATCCTCTATGGCTGAAGCTAATTTTAGTCATAGTTCTCACCGCGCTTGCGTTTCGAAGCCTTTAATTAATTAAGCGCATAGACCTTTTTACGGTTTTTTCAACTTTTGACATGGACAAGTTAGGGAAAATCCGTCACTCCGATGAAAAAAAGCGCCTTTAATTTAATAAAATTGTTAAGTTTGAATGTGATTTGTTGAAAACTAACGATGATCCAGGTCTTCACAGCCCTGACATTTTACTGAGGTTTGTATGGTGGCGGGCAAGGATACAAACGGCTGTAAAATTTCGCGGCTTTGAGGAGCTATACCTTCACTCCTCGCTTAAGACGTACAACTTTCAAACTTGGCAACGTAACTGATTTCACGGCGCTCTTTCCAGTGGTGTCGACGGACTTTCCCTAACTGGTCCCTCATGTCAAAAGTTGAAAAGCCGACATGAAAGGGTCTATGAACAGGACTACATTTTGTCAAGGAATTCGATTGTCAACTGTCGTTTAATTTGAGGTTTTTCCATCCCGTATTCCTTTTTAATGAAACACTAACCATGTCTTAAATACTTTCAACAGAAAAATAACACATCAATAGCAAACAGCCTTATTTCTGTCCTTCAGACTTTTAGACATGTCTAGAATTTAATTATCTTTTAAAAAGAGATCTTTCCGCCCTTCTCCCGCCCCGTCAATTTTCAATGAGTTAACGTAAACAAGTATTTTATTTATTCAATTTTTGCGATCATTTTGCCTTTCTGGGAAACTGCCCACCTACCCCTCAACTAAGCCAACATTAATACTTACTTCTCACTTAAGGCAAACTGTTGGCTTGGGGAAGGGGTAGGTGTGCAGTTTCCCAGAATGTTAAAATGACCCCAATTTTTTTAATTACTATTATTATTTTTAGATACTATTTTCTTTATATTTGGAAGCGAAACATGACAAGTCCTTTTTGCCCTTTGTTGTAAAGTTTGGGAAACTGGAAAACAAAAGAAGATATTTGTGCAAAGAACACATCACTATACAAAAACAAGCATGCAGCACGGAAACTCTTGTTCGAAAAATAAATAGAATGCCATATTATTCAAATGATGACTAGATTATATTGAATTTCAGAAAAGTTAGTCGACGTGCGTCAGACCATTAAAAAACAAAGAATAAATTCTCCAACAATAAGATCACGGCCAATCCTTTTATTTATTGATAAGATTGCTTACTCTTTTGGCTTAATCTAGACAAAGTCGCTTTCGCTTCATTTGAACAGTATACTTTCTTCACCATGAAGTATGACATTATTACGGGAAACTCATTTTGTGAGGAAATCCGTCCTTACTACCCTTCAAATGACGAGGCTGAAGATCTTCAAGTGTCACAGATTGTTAACTGCGTTTTCAACGCCTTTTTATCATATAACACAGTCATGTTAAATATTGCAACAATACACGCGATAACAAAAACCTCATCGTTGCCAAAACCTCTAAAAACATTGCTTTTGAGTCTTGCTGCTTCAGACCTCGGTGTTGGTTTACTTGTTCAACCATTGTTCATCACTTTGCTGATCCAGTGGTTACAACAACTAAGTCCTAGTTGCAATATGTATACATCTTTCAGCGTCACCATGAATTTATTTTTAACGGCTTCGTTCGCTAACATTATAGGGGTAACTTTGGACAGATATTTAGCTATTCAGCTTCATCTCCGATACCACAATATTGTAACCCACTGGCGTGTTATTGCTGTAGTCATCTTTATCTGGCTTTTAAGTATATTTTTGTCTCTCCGAATGTTCTGGCTTCCGTCTACTATCAAGTACCTAGTCTTGGCTGTTGCTGGAATTCTAAGTGTCCTTGTAACAACTCTGCTTTACATCAAAATATATCTTGTTTTACGACGTCACAGGAATCAAATCCAGGCTCTACAAGTACAGCAAACAGCACAGAATGGCGAAAGGACAGCAAACTTTGCAAACCTACGAAGATCGGCCGTCGGTACATTTTACGTATATCTGCTCTTTCTACTTTGCTATTTACCGCGTTTCGTGTCCTTGATAACCCTTCATATCTACGGCCCAAATATCCAACTGAAAAGTTTTTCTCTTTGTAGTTTGACCCTGATATTCCTTAACTCATCTCTAAATCCTTTTATTTATTGCTGGAAAATGCGAAACGTCCGACAATCGTTAATGAGCATTCTGCGAGATGGTTTAAGGTCTATGTTTGGGGTACTTTTTGTACGAATGTTCTACCACGGTTAGTAGGCGAACCGGTACATAATTGGTTTTACACTTATAAAACAAGAACGGTGGCCTTATTCAGTGGCTTTCCGTCAATCCGCATTTAATCACGTAGTTTCTTCATGTCTTATTAAAGATTTCTATATAAAAACTAGTTGCGCATGTTGAAAAAATGAAATACAGACAGATTTGCTTTATTGACTGGTGGAGCTAAAAAAATTATTGATTATCGATAACATTGTCAATCATCTACACCGCGCTTTTTTTCGACGCAATAACATTTGAGTGAAATCTCACTGGGCTTCTCGATCAATCTTAGTTTAGAGTTTGCGTTTTGATGGGCTTTTAGCAGCAGGAGCAGGAAAACGTTTTCAAATAAAAATTAAATAACTTCTATTGTCATTTGTGCCAGTTTTAATTCTAACGCCTCAGGAAACTAGTTAAAGAGCACTAAACACTTTGATCGCTAAAGCACATTAATTGACAATTTAAAGTTTAAAGTACGATAACTTTTGTCCAAACTGGGCGTGCGTACATCGAAATGGCAATCAAATTATCCTGACGTCATTGCGAAAATAGCCGACCAACTAGTTTAAAATCGACCACGAACGTGTCTTACCGTCGGAAAACTTAGCCACCTGTGCTAATAAAAATAGCAATGCTTGGGGGTAATTGTAAATAGGAAGCGCTCACTAAACAGTGAGTCCTGTATTAATTAAACTTGACAGCAAAATGCAACAGTCTTTAACAGAGTCTGGGTAATTGTACCCATGTTAGAAAACACGGAAAGTAACTGTATCAGTGTAAACAGCGTTCAAGTCTCCATTTCGCTTATTCAGTGGCTTCCCGTCAATCTGCATTTAATCACGCAGTTTCTTCATGTCTTATTAAAGATTTTTATAGAAAAACTAGTTGCCCATGTTATAGGCGAATCTTTGCTGACGTCATTGTTTACATTTTTCCTCATTAGCATACGACTTAACTCATAGAAGCCGTGGCCGTATATATCAACTAAATGCAAAACTTGAAAGAGCTGATTAAGTTGAGCAATTTGCGCAATTTTCAGCTCTTTGCAAGCAATATTGAGAGAAATATCAGCAATCAAAAACTGCGAAATTGCTGTGTGGCAAAAAAGTTAATGAGCTATACATTCTCTGTAAAATTTAGAGTTTTCAGAAGAGAATTTCTCCGAAACCATTCGGTGTTTTGGGCTCAAATTTTCAGGGATAACTGAAACTGTTATGCTCTTTCAATATTCAGAGTTTTTATTTTATTAGCGTCATCAGAAAGTGATAAGCATATGTTAATGAGGCAAAAAGTGTAAACAAAGATTCGCCTATTCAGTGGCTTCCCGTCAATCTGCATTTAATCACGTAGTTTCTTCATGTCTAATTAAAGATGTTTATATAAAACTAGTTGCGCATGTTATTCAGTGGCTTCTCGTCAATCTGCATTTAATCGCGTAGTTTCTTCATGTCTTATTAAAGATTTTTATAGAAAAACTAGTTGCCCATGTTATTCAGTGGCTTCTCATCAATCCGCATTTTTTCACGTAGTTTGTTCATGTCTTAAAAACTAGTTGCGCATGTTGACTAAAATGCCTACAGAAAGATCTGCTTTATTGACTGGTGGAGCTAAAAAATCTATTGATTATCAACAATATTGTCGATCATCCACACTGCACTGCTTTTCGACGAAATAACGTTTTAATGAAATCTTACTCGGCTTCTCGATCAATCTTAGTTTAGAGTTTGCGTTTTAATGGGCTTTTAGCAGCAGGAACAGGAAAAGGTTTTCAAATAACGATTAAATAACTTCTATTAACCTTTGCACCAGTTTTAATTCTAACGCCTCAGGAAACTAGTTAAAGAGCGCTAAACATTGATCGCTAAGGCATATCAATTGTCAATTTTAAGTTAAACGTACGTTAACTTTTGTCCAAACTGTGCGTGCGTACATCGAAATGGCAATTAAATGATCCTGACGTTATTGCGAAACAGCCGACCAACTAGTTTAAAATCAACCACGAACGTGTCTTATCGTCGAAAACTTAGCCACCTGTGCTAATAAAAATAGAAATGCTCGGAGGTAATTGAAAATAGGAAGCGCTTACTAAACAGAGTCCTGTATTAAATAAACTTAACAGCAAACTGCAGAGTCTGGCTAATTATACCCATGTTAGGAAACACGGAAATTCACTGTATCAGGATAAACAGCGATCAAGTCTCCATTTCGCCTGTTAATAATTTTTTTCCTGCTGTTTTTAGATTTAAGGTGTTTCGATACAGTTTTTCGGAGACCATGCTGATATTTTTCAATCGCCTTAAAAGTGATTTCATCCTTGCCCCAACGCAATGAAATTTTAACCACTGACTGATTTTGACTTGACTTGGTTAAACCATATGACCTTTTGAGTGCAGGTTTTTTAACAGAGAACATCAGTTCATTAAACCAAATTTTCGTGCCCAGCACTCCCACCGACAAAGCTCTGCAGTATATTTATTTATTTATTTTACACTAACCAATAAAGGCCATCAAATGCATCCCGATTTAAAAGTTTTTACAACCAGAAAAAACAAAACATTTTTTTTTAACTTTGCAACTTTGGAAGCGTCTCAGACTTCTAAAGACACGCTTTGAATTCAATATTATATATATTTCTATTTTTTTTGTTTTTTTGTTTTTTGTTTTTTCTTCTGATAATTTGGTCATCTTTTTTTTTTGTTATCCAGATTGGGATTCGGGATAACAAAAGAAGAAAAAAGCAAAAGTACACATCGCTATGCACAGACGGACAAGCATGCAACATAAAAGCAAATAGCGTTTCCACCTTCAAAGATCTTATGGCTATTAAACTGATCACACTTCCTCGCCAAAAGTTAATAAATATTAAAAATTAATATTATTCACGTCGAAATGCTATTGACTTTCAAGACTATTTACAGACTACATTATGAAGTCAGTTGACATGTGTCATTCAGATCATTGTTTAAACAAAATGAAATAAGCAAGAGATTGCTCACGTTTATGCCCACGAACAGAAAAAACGCAATCGCTTCAAACGTTCCTCGCCATGAAGTACGACATTATTACGGGAAACTCGTTTTGTGAGGAAATCCCTCCTTACTGCCCTTCCATCTACGAGGCTGAAGATCTTCACGTGTCACAGATTGTTAACTGCGTTTTTAACGCCTTTTTATCATATAACACAATCATGTTAAATGTTGCAACAATACACGCGATAACAAAAACCTCATCGTTGCCAAAACCTCTAAAAACATTGCTTTTGAGTCTTGCTGCTTCAGACCTCGGTGTTGGTTTACTTGTTCAACCATTGTTCATCACTTTGCTGATCCAGTGGTTGCAACAACTGAGTCCCAGTTGCATTATGTATACTTGTTTCACCGTCGCCATGAATTTATTTTTCACGCCTTCGTTCGCTAACATCATAGGGATAACTTTGGACAGATGTTTAGCTATTCAGCTTCATCTCCGATACCACAATATTGTAACCCACTGGCGTGTTAATGCTGTGGTCATCTTTATCTGCCTTTTAAGTATATTTTTGTCTCTCCGAATGTTCTGGCTTCCGTCTACTATCAAGTACCTAGTCTTGGCTGTTGCTGGAATTCTAAGTGTCCTTGTAACAACTCTGCTTTACATTAAAATATATCTTGTTTTACGACGTCACAGGAATCAAATCCAGGCTCTACAAGTACAGCAAACAGCACAGAATGGCGAAAGGACAGCAAACTTTGCAAACCTACGTAGATCGGCCGTCGGTACATTTTACGTATATCTGCTCTTTCTACTTTGCTATTTACCGCGCTTCGTGTCCTTGATAACCCTTCATATCTACGGCCCAAATATCCAACTGAACAGTTTTTCTCTTTGTAGTTTGACCCTGATATTCCTTAACTCATCTCTAAATCCTTTCATTTATTGCTGGAAAATGCGAAACGTTCGACATTCGTTAATAAGCATTCTGCGAGATGATTTAAGGTCTACGTTTGGGGTGCTTTTTGTACGAATGTTCTGCCAAGGTTAATAGGCGAACTGGTATATAATTGGTTTTACACTTTATAAAACAAGAACGGTGGCCTTATTCAGTGGCTTCCCGTCAATCCGCATTTAATCACGTAGTTTCTTCACGTCTTATTAAAGATTTCTATATAAAAACTAGTTGCGCATGTTGAAAAAAGAAATACAGACAGATTTGCTTTATTCACTTGTGGAGGTAAAAAATCTATTGATTATCGATAATATTGTCAATCATCTACACCGCGCTTTTTTTCGACCCAATAACATTTTAATGAAATCTCACTGGGCTTCTCGCTCAATCTTAGTTTAGAGTTTGCGTTTTGATGGGCGTTTAGCAGCAGGAACAGCAAAAGGTTTTCAAATAACGATTAAATAACTTCTATTGTCATTTGTGCCAATTTTAATTCTAACGCCTCAGGAAACTAGTTAAAGAGCACTAAACACACTGATCGCTAAAGCACATTAATTGACAATTTAAAGTTTAAAGTACGATAACTTTTGTCCAAACTGGGCGTGCGTACATCGAAATGGCAATCAAATTATCCTGACGTCATTGCGAAAACAGATCGACCACGAACGTGTCCTACCGTCGAAAACTTAGCCACCTGTGCTAATAAAAATAGCAATGCTTGGGGCTAATTGTAAATAGGAAGCGCTCACTAAACAGTGAGTCCTGTATTAAATAAACTTGACAGCAAAATGCAACAGTCTTTAACAGAGTCTGGGTAATTGTACTCATGTTAGAAAACACGGAAAGTAACTGTATCAGTATAAACAGCGTTCAAGTCTCCATTTCGCTTGTTCAGTGGCTTCCCGTCAATCTGCATCTAATCACGTAGTTTGTTCGTGTCTTATTAAAGATTTTTATATAAAACTAGTTGCGCATGTTATTCAGTGGCTTCCCGTCAATCTGCATTTAATCACGTAGTTTCTTCATGTCTTATTAAAGATTTTTATATAAAACTAGTTGCGCATGTTATTCAGTGGCTTCCCGTCAATCTGCATTTAATCATGTAGTTTCTTCATGTCTAATTAAAGATTTTTATATAAAACTAGTTGCGCATGTTATTCAGTGGCTTCCCGTCAATCTGCATTTAATCATGTAGTTTCTTCATGTCTAATTAAAGATTTTTATATAAAACTAGTTGCGCAAGTTATTCAGTGACTTCCCGTCAATCCGCATTTTTTCACGTAGTTTGTTCGTGTCTTATTAAAGATTTTTATATAAAACTAGTTGCGCATGTTATTCAGTGGCTTCCCGTCAATCTGCATTTCATCATGTAGTTTCTTCATGTCTAATTAAAGATTTTTATATAAAACTAGTTGCGCATGTTATTCAGTGGCTTCCCGTCAATCCGCATTTAATCATGTAGTTTCTTCACGTCTAATTAAAGATTTTTATATAAAACTAGTTGCCCATGTTATTCAGTGGCTTCCCGTCAATCCGCATTTTTTCACGTAGTTTGTTCATGTCTTATTAAAGATTTCTATCTAAAAACCACTTGCGCATGTTGACTAAGGGCCTGTTTACATGGAGTGGGGGACCCCGGTCTAGTGGGGTAGGTTTCTTTTGTTTTGTGTCCCCCAGAGCGTGAAAACAAAAGAAACCAACCCCACTAGACCTGGGTCCCCCACTCCATGTAAACAGGGTCTAAAATGCCTACAGACAGATTTGCTTTATTGACTGGTGAAGCTAAAAAATCTATTGATTATCAACAATATTGTCGATCATCTACACTGCACTGGTTTTCGACGCAATAACATTTTAATGAAATCTTACTCGGCTTCTCGATCAATCTTAGTTTAGAGTTTGCGTTTTGATGGGCTTTTAGCAGCAGGAACAGGAAAAGGTTTTCAAATAACGATTAAATAACTTCTATTAACATTTGCACCAGTTTTAATTCTAACGCCTCGGGAAACTAGTTAAAGAGCGCTAAACATTGATCGCTAAGGCATATCAGTTGTCAATTTTAAGTTAAACGTACGTTAACTTTTGTCCAAACTGTGCGCGCGGACATCGAAATGGCAATTAAATGATCCTGACGTTATTGCGAAAACAGCAGACCGACTAGTTTAAAATCGACCACGAACGTGTCTTATCGTCGAAAACTTAGCCACCTGTGCTAATAAAAATAGAAATGCTCGAAGGTAATTGAAAATAGGAAGCGCTTACTAAACAGAGTCCTGTATTAAATAAACTTGACAGCAAACTGCAGAGTCTGGCTAATTATACCCATGTTAGGAAACACGGAAATTCACTGTATCAGGATAAACAGCGACCAAGTCTCCATTTCGCCTGTTAATATTTTTTTTCCTGCTGTTTTTAGATTTAAGGTGTTTCGATACAGTTTTTCGGAGACCATGCTGATATTTTTCAATCGCCTTAAAAGTGATTTCATCCTTGCCCCAACGCAATGAAATTTTAACCACTGACTGATTTTGACTTGACTTGGTTAAACCATATGACCTTTTGAGTGCAGGTTCTTTAACAGAGAACATCAGTTCATTAAACCACATTTTCGTGGCCAGCACTCCCACCGACAAAGCTCTGCAGTATATTTATTTATTTATTTTACACTAACCAATAAAGGCCATCAAATGCATCCCGGTTTAAAAGTTTTTGCAACCAGTGAAAACAAAACATTTTTTTTTAACTTTGCAACATTGGAAGCGTCTCAGACTTCTAAAGACACGCTTTGAATTCAATATTATATATATTTCTATTTTTTATGTTGTTGTTGTTTTTTCTTCTCATAATTTGGTCATCTTCTTTTTTTTGTTATCCAGATTGGGATTTGGTATAACAAAAGAAGAAAAAAGCAAAAGTACACATCGCTATACGCAGACGGACGAGCATGCAGCATAAAAGCAAATAGCTTTTCCACCGTCAACGATCTTATGGCTATTAAACTGATCACACTTCCTCGCCAAAAGTTAATAAATATTGAAAATTAATATTATTCACGTCGAAATGCTATTGACTTTCAAGACTATTTACAGACTACATTATGAAGTCAGTTGACATGTGTCATTCAGATCATTGTTTAAACAAATGAAAAAGATCGTGGTCAATTTTGTAAGCAAGAGATTGCTCACTTTTATGCCCACGAACAGACAAAAACGCTATCGCTTCAAACTTTCCTCGCCATGAAGTACGACATTATTACGGGAAACTCGTTTTGTGAGGAAATCCGTCTTTACTACCCTTCCATCGACGAGGCTGAGGATCTTCACGTGTCACAGATTGTTAACTGCGTTTTCAACGCCTTTTTATCATATAACACAGTCATGTTAAATATTGCAACAATACACGCGATAACAAAAACCTCATCGTTGCCAAAACCTCTAAAAACATTGCTTTTGAGTCTTGCTGCTTCAGACCTCGGTGTTGGTTTACTTGTTCAACCATTGTTCATCACTTTGCTGATCCAGTGGTTGAAACAACTAAGTCCTAGTTGCATTATATATACATCTTTCAGCGTCACCATGAATTTATTTTTCACGGCTTCGTTCGCTAACATCGTAGGGATTACTTTGGACAGATGTTTAGCTATTCAGCTTCATCTCCGATACCACACTATTGTAACCCACTGGCGTGTTATTGCTGTGGTCATCTTTACATGGCTTTTCAGTATATTTTTGTCTCTCCGAATGTTCTGGCTTTCGTCTACTATCAGGTACCTAATATTAGCTGTTGTTGGAATTCTAAGTGTCCTTGTAACAACTCTGCTTTACATCAAAATATATCTTGTTTTACGACGTCACAGGAATCAAATCCAGGCTCTACAAGTACAGCAAACAGCACAGAATGGCGAAAGGAGAGCGAACTTTGCAAACCTACGAAGATCGGCCGTCGGTACATTTTACGTATATCTGCTCTTTCTACTTTGCTATTTACCGCGTTTCGTGTTATTGATAACCCTTCACATCTATGGCCCAAATACCCACCTGAAAAGTTTTTCTCTCTGTAGTTTAACTCTGATCTTCCTTAACTCAACTCTAAACCCTTTTATTTATTGCTGGAAAATGCGACCCGTTCGAAATTCGTTAATGAACACATTGAGAAGTGGTTCTAAATCTACGTTCTGCTTACTGTTTGTAAGAATGTGTTACTACGGGTAGAAAGAGAACAGGTAGATAACTTTTCCACTTTGTAAAAATAGAACGGTGGTTTTCTTTAGTGGCTTCCCGTCAGTTCCGCCTGATTTAATCGCTTGATTTCTTCATGCCTTACTTATATGACTTTTAAATTTATAAACTAGTTGTTTCTGTTGAAAAATTGAAACACAGACAAAATTTGGTATATCTGGTGGTGTTGAGATTGTTGACCTCACTGCCTATCGATCGTGAACGCATGGGTTGTTTTTCGTCGCAAAAAAAAAATTGATCAAATCTCACTGAGATTCTCGCTAAATCTTCTTTCAAAGTTTATGAATCAGCGGGATCTGTGAAATTTGCGTTTGGTTAGCTTTTATTAACAGGAACAGGAACAGGAAAAGACTTTCAAATAACAGCTAAGACACCTCTATTAACATTTGTGACAGTATCAGTTCTTACCCACAAGAAACTAGTTATAGAGCACTAAACACTTTAATTGCTAAAGCACAAAAACCTCAATTTTAAGTTTAATCTCCGTGAACCTAACTCTGCGTGTTTTCATCGAAATGACAATCGAACTATCGTGACGTCACTGCGAAAAGAGCCAAAAAGCAATTAAAAATCTCATTTAAAGACACCCATGAAGCTGTCTACCACCTGCATGTGCAAATACAAATTTCACCCTTTGGAGTTCTCTGTAATTATAAGAAGTGTTCACTGAACAGTGTGGTATTTTACACACCAGAAAGCAAAATGCGAAAGTATTTGAGAGATTCTTGTTTATGATACCCATGTTTGGAAACATAAAGATTAGATAGCATGAAAGAGATCTTTGATTTTTGTCACCTTTTCTCAAAATTATACACCCTGTAAAGAATCAATATCCTTTTATTCTCACCAGAAATGCTAGTACGATTATTTTTATTAGAGCAGGTAAAGCCCTCTTCCAATCGCAAAATGATAAAACTTCTAACTGTTGATATAACTTTTTTCCGTCACTACGGCATTCCCGCTAAAACCTGTAGTAGAATGACTGCGGTTATCACGTTTTCCCGCCAAAATGACGCCGGTTTACGCGCGCGAACTACCTAGTCTTGGGAAAATCTCTTCCTCTTAGTCGCCCTCGTCGTAGAATTTAAGTTAAATCTCGTCCTCACATCTAAAGGTTTCTAAAAACTTAATTTACCCTGCAGAAATGAATCAGCCATAAGTCTCCTGGGCTATTGACTCAGAGGCCATGAGGGCGAGAGGAATAATTGTTTTAGTAAAATCCAACTAGTTGGTCAAAAATATCGAAAATAACAAAATTTTAGCTTCTTAAAGCTAGACTTTAATCTTTTTTGCCGCCAAAAAGCCGGCGCTTTTCGCTGCTAGTGGGCTATAACATATAGCCTAGTAATGGCTCAACCAATCAGAACGCAGCATTGATAATAGACCACTAGTTGGATTTTACTAATTGTTAATACCAGCTGCACATGAGTTTTAATTAAAGTCATGTGCAGCAAACATGGAAGACATCAGTCTTTAGATAAACAGCAATCAAGGCTCTTTTTTCAAATTGCTTTTCAAAAAATTATTACGCCGTTAAAACGAAACGCCGGAAGGCCAAAACTTCTCGCGAAGCTTTTCTGGTAGAACATCACATCTGCATAATAATCAAGTATGCACGAACGCAATCTAATTTATTCAAACTTCAACTCTTTCAACATCTTCGACACTCAAAGGTTTTCATTCCTAATAATACTGCTCGAAACATCGAAACGTCGAATAACTTTTTTTCAGTTTAATTTTTCTTGCTAAATGCGTTAGCAGGCAACTGACCATCCGATCCATCTAAAACCAAAAATAGATTTGTTGGTTAATTTCTGGTAGTATGCAGGAACGTAGCGTCTATTTATGCACGTCACATACGTCGGTGCCTACAGCTGAAATCTCGATTTCTTCTTTCCTCGCAAACAGTTTTTTTGCATCAAATCCTTTATCCTTTTATTATTCCACAACGCCAGAGATGGGTAAAATAAACGACTAACTGCTGCATTTAATCCTTCGTAACTATTTACTGAAAATATCTGTTTATATGTTATAATTCACAAACGTTTTGCATCATGGTGAATGAGCTGTGAATGTGAATGTGGATGATATCCCGCGGAAAACACAGGAAATGGCTCTTCCCAGACCGTGAGCTTAAAAACTTTCTGAGGGAGAATGCCTCCAAACCCCCTAGTTTTGAGCGCCTCTGCACTTTAACTTTTCTTTCCGTGCGTACAGTCTCAAAATCTCACGGTATACACCCCTGGTAAAGAAGGCTTAAAGGAGCGGTGTCACGAAATTCAGCCAAATTAGGAAATTATAAAATAACCGTTAAATTAAGAGAAACATAAAAATAACCGCTCAAAACTTTAACGGAAGGTTAAAAAAACATAACAGAAAAACAGATGCCTCGGGTGGGCAAGACTGAAGAAGATTGAAGCGGATTGAAATGACGGTTTTTGAAAACTGTTCAGCCTAACAGCTTTTCAAAGTTGATCCCTGCTGCTTGCACTTCAAAAATAATACTCAGGAGACATCTTTGTTTGTCTCGGATCTCTGATTTTGTCATTTACATGTAATTTCTTTGCTTACTTTAAGTTTCATAGCGATTGAAGGCGAGTAATTGGCAAAATTAAACAAAATGAACTGGACTGCCGTGACACAGCCCCTTTAAATCTAATAAAAGTGCGATTACTCGAACTACAGCTGATACACAGATTATTGTTACCTTCTCCGCCAGGGCCTTCCCAAACGCTTGCTTCCAAGCCTTAGTCTCAGTGACCAGGGCTTCCTTGATTCTCTCAGTGAGGTATTCTACGGGGCCAATATGATAGCTGCTAGGTAACTCTTCAATTTGGGTCTCAAGACGTTGGTAATACTTGATTTGCGCATCAAAGTCAGATAGCAGTGGTTTTGACTCCATGAATTCTTTGACTTTTGTGTTGGGATCCTTAAAACAACACAGCGGGTAATTTGATGAGTGTAATAGACATTTCTGAAAAACGTTTATGCTGTAAAGCAGAACTAAATAGTAACTTATGAGATTCCCTTCTTTAATCTCCTTTACTCATTTTACTACACTGTACAGTGGAACCTCGATATAACGAAGGCCCAAGGGACTGGCAAAATTTAGTCGCTATATCGAGGTTCTTTTTCATATATTTTACTATTACTGGGGTAAAGAAAATCGTTTCGCTGTACCGAAGACTTCGTTATATAGAGGTTCGTTTTATCGACGTTCCACTGTAGCTGAGGAACTGTTGCCAAGACCATAAAAAACAAGATTCTTCAGCCCATCCTTTGAAGATCGCAATCTGAATTTACTTTGGTTATACCTATCGTCAAGAAAGATACACCTAATTTCATATTCGCGCCCAACATAGCATGACAGGGAAGCAAATGACGGCCTCTTTTAATGCCACGATGGTTAAACGCCATGAAATACTTCAAGGAAAACTGTAAGAATCAAACGGAATCCTTCCTCCCTCACCTAAACACCATGTTGAATATTGTGTGTTTGCGCTTTATACACTATACTTAGTTAGGGCTGGTAATTGTTTTCTTTTTCTATATTAAACGGCATTGTTAAAGTGGGGTGGAGAGGGTCGGTGGACACACAGAGATTATTGCATAAGGGTTCTTAACCAATAGATTTGAAAGAAGAATATCTTTGTTTCCAGAAAGTTTGGAATAACCAGAGTTCGTACAGATTTTGGGATCCAAAATTCAAGACTTTTTCCAGACTTTATTCCAAAACAAAAATTTCTGTTTTCAGACACAAGGTTACCAAATAGGTGATCAATAGATAACGCAGGGGCAAAGCTGTTTTCATGATGTGTTGCAAACAAACGAGCGAGATTGAATAAGATTTGACCAAAACGAAATAATGTAACTTCTACAGTCCTTGTTGTAGCTTTGAAAAAAAGAAAAAAAACTCAGGATTTTTTACCATTTTTTAAAGACTTTATCTCCATTTTCCAGACTTTTTCCAGCTCTGGAAAATTGCTGGGAAAATTTCAAGACTTTTTCAAGAATTCAAGACTATGTACGAACCCTGAATAACTGTCCCAAGGATTTAGGATCTCCATTGTAGTATTAGGCCAACAGCGATGTATATTTACCTGATTCCATAACTCCTTGAACTGGTCCATCTCCTCCAGAATTTTAGTGGCATCCATCTTCAGTGAGCTTACAACAGAACTGAGAGTAATTACCACCTGGAAATAAAAAACGCATTAGGTTTGCTCAGACTGTTTACACTTGTGCACGAGACCAGATGATCTGACTAATGCCTATTGCCTCTTATTAAAAAGCCCTTACTTTTGTTACATCCTTGTGCTCAGACACAATTTTGTAAAGAGACTTTGGAGCCAGCGGAGGAAGAACCTTTCCTTCTTCAGCGACTATGATTGGGGGCTGGTGGATGACTCCATGCTGTTCCCACTCGTAGACATTCTACAAAATTAGAATCAAAAGGAGATTATTCTAGCTAAGAATCACAAGCTACTGCACAGTTCCACTCAATGAAAACATGGGCTGAATAGCCTCTAGAGCGCCTTTGTATCGCATTTAATGTGCTATGTTATAGTAAAATTCCGAAAATAAGCCCCTCCATGTATAAGCCCCTCCAAATATGAGCCCCCCAAACTCGTAACGCAAAAAAACCCTCCGTTAAATCGCCCCTCCAAATATAAGCCCCCCAGGGGCTTGTACTTGGAAATTGCCGTCAAATACAAAGTAAAACAAAGCAAAAACGGTAAATTTACTTCCAACTATAAGGCTAGCCCAATCGATTTTGAAACGCAAATTTCCCTCCGTAGATAAGCCCCTCCGAAGTCCCTCCAAAAATAAGCCCCTCAAAAAGGGCCTTTGAAAAATATAAGCCCCGGGGGTTATTTTCGGAATTTTACGGTATTCCCAGCTACCTGTGTCGTTTTGAGCATGATCTGCACCGTTCTGTTCAAGGCCTGTTGGATATCATCTAAGCTTGGTTTCATTACCACTGTAGGGATCTCCAACACGACATCAGCCTGCAAAGAAAAGTATGCGTCATGAACGAATTAACCCTTTCACTACCAGAGTGTTTGATGGGGTTTTGTAAGGTGACTGAAAGGTCTCTGAAAGGTCTCTGTCTTTACTTTCACATGATGTCATTTGTTTCTCAAAATTTTAAAAAATGAAATTTTAAAATTTGGTCGAAATTTGCCCTTGGCCACATTTGGCAGTGAAAGGGTCAATAAATCGACCTCAATTTTTCAAGGTCTATACTCTTATCGACCATAGCAATGACATCAAAATGTTCAAAACTCAAGTGGAACCACGAGCCGTAAGTTTCTACGGTCAATAAGAATAGAGACCACGGAAAATTGAGGTCGATCTTGGTTTTTTACAATAACATTGACAGTTGATCACAGTAGTAGTATCACAGGTGACGAATTACTCCTTAATTTTAGCGCGAAATTTCAGCGTTCACTTATAATTTCACATGTGAAATTACAAAATTGCCACGGTAACCTTTTGTACGTCTCAGTGCTAAGATGGCGACGAAGAGTTAAAATGCTTTGAATGGAGATGTCGGGACATTAAGAGAAAAAGAGAAAAACCTAAACCTAAACACATAAAAGAACACATCAAGAAGGATTCTAACGGGTAGTTTGTCGAACAAATTCTGAAAGTTCTGAACTTAGCCAAATTTAAGCTCTAAACTTTTAAGAGCGTGGAGTTTTCGATTGACAAAACCACGATAAACATGTCACAAAACCACGATGGCGAACTTAGTTCGTCACCCATGATATTAATAGATAATAAAATGGTACGCTCGTGAAATTAGGGAATAATTTCACTTGTGTGTTGTCCAAATCTTAAAAATTTCACTCGTCACCATTTGATTACAAATACAAACTTCTCGGAAATTCGCGTTCGCACGGAAGACACAAAGAAATTGCGCCACCATGCGTCATGTGCTCATGTCGACCATAGCTTTCAACCAATAAGCGCGCTAGAAATCGCTCAGTTATAGTAAAAAAAAGTGGGAAAAGAAAGAATGACAGAGTAAAATGAACAAAGAAGAGGAAGCAAAAAAGGGGAGAAAGGTGACAGGGAAAGGTACAGAGGAAGAAAAGGTCGTTGGAAGCTATCAAAGCAAACGATAAATGAAAACGAGCTGATGGCGCAAATGACAGTAACCGTTAACAAACTATGTGTAGAAATTGCACCACCCTAGGAACATTTGTCTAGTAGAATAGGTACTCACTTTAAAAAGAGCTGGAGATTTGTTGTCTGCATCAAGACTCTCTTTACTATGTTTACTCGCTGCTTGCATGCGACGTTTAATGGCATCTAATGACTGCCTTGTGCTTTTGACCAAAGCGTCAATGCATCGCTGATTGAAGAAAATAAACAGGCCCCAGTAACAGCATGGCATACACTCCCAGCACCTGTTTCCTTTATTATTCTTTGCCTGCTTTGATTCTGGGTACAGACATGGATAATTTTCTTTGTCCAGACCAACTAACTCGTCTGAATTTAGGTTGTCTTTCAGGGTTTGCAGAAGAGTATTTACTGAACTTTCCACCAGATGGTTGAACCTTTAACGAGAATAACGAGCGAATGTGTCTTTAATCACGGTAATTTGTTAAAAAGGTGCTATTGCTATCAAAGCTCCCAAAACAGAGCTTTAACGTCCGTTCTGTATGACAAACAATTAATTACAGAAACTTGTTTTCTACCTATAGTTCCATTGTAACTTGTTTAATTGCTTAACTCGATGTCGGATGAGAAGTCCATACTTCCTTAAGATTAGCTTTCTTGGACCGACAGGTGCAAACACTACATGTATGTCAAAATTTAACCCTCCAAGTCATGGCGCCTAAAATTTTGGAGCTGGCGACTTGGTTTGTAAAAATTTCTCCTTAAACCAAAAGAGTTGGTTACCAAATGGCGACCAAGCAAAAACTTTAACTTGGAGGGTTGAAATTGCGATATTAAAAATAGATGGAAACGGTACCCCATGTGGGCAGTGACGAATCAGAGTGCAGCATTTGGGTCATCCCGCACGCTGACTCAGACTGGCTTATTAAATTATTGAAAGATTTCGTGAAGAAAAACATACTTAGACAGAGACTCAGCAGATTCTTGACATGTTCTTTCTGTTACACTAACAAATTCTTCCACAGAAACAGCTTCATCTTCTGGCAGGTCGCAGAGTCGTGTTAACTCAATATCTTGCAAAACTGCCTCGATTCTGCAATCAAGTATGTCCTTTATCTACGAGAATATCAGTGAAAACAAATAATTAGAAAACAATTGGCAGTGCATTTACTGCATCCACATTAAATCATGCAAAAATGGTGCATTAGCCAGAGTTCAGTACGGTCCACACGCGAATCGCTAAAACAACCCTGCTTTATTAAAATTCCTACACCGCATATGGCCTATACATGTACCTCTCAGCCTTTCTAACACAACTGTACTGCTAAGGTCATATTACAAAGCATGTTCTTTTGTGTTACCGTATTAAATCAATAACGTCATTATTGGGCTCTTCCCATCATTGCAAAGCCGGCTGATGCTTGGGATCCCTGTTTTGCTCTTCGCGATTTTGCAATCAGATCATTACAATATCACACAGTGCACTGCAGTACAGTCAGTAAAAAACACACACTATACCTCTTTTGTAAGTCTTTCAAGACCCTTAACAGACTTTTGGATACTGTTAATATCTGCAGAAAAGATAAAAAAGATATCCATGGCATTATTTTCACTCTTTCTTTCTCCATAATTATCTTTTTCCACCAATGACCAGGTTGACCTCTTAGCTTTTGATAGTGATGATATGAAAAGATTTTCTGCGCCGTTGATTGTGGTTTTAAAATGGCATGATAGCGGAGCCCCAAACCTAAAAAATTTGGTTATCTACCATCCATCCAAGAAATTTTGGTAATCACGTGACCGTACGTCCGTCCGTCCGCACCACAGGGCCACCAATGCGAAATATCAACCTTTCTAGCTAGTGTGGGAGCCTGTAACCTGTGTTTGACTAGATAATAGACATCCATATTATGGTCAATTGTCAAAACAGGCTATCTGCTGACCAGAGTCACACGACCGTATCACGAGCTCAAGTGCCAACTCATCGAGGTCACCGCTGACCAATTGTTAGCTTTTAATTGTTCGCAGGTTCAAGTTTATGTTTTTTCAGTCATATGGTTGTCCCTAAAGTTAAGTAAAGATTTTTTGATTTCTTTGTAATGGTTTCAAGTTCATTGTCTGAAGTAAATTTAACATGCATAAACGGGAGCTTCGCTTTTAGCTTTGGCTAAATCTATATACATATTATACTTAAATTGCTGCAAATAGAAGTGAAAGGTCTATTCCAATAACTAAAAGTGACTACGGTACTTACAGGTGTAGACATTAAGGGACGTCCAATTCAGCATCGTCAAACCAGGTTTAATAGTCTCATCAACGCGATTGGTAAATGGCTTCATCAACGGAAGCACGTTTTCCGGGATACCCGAGATAACTTCATCATACTCCTTTAAAACTTCTTGCAGTCTGCAAAGAGAGATTAAAAACACAAACGTTTTTTCATCTTGCATGAAGGAGAAAAGGATCTTGAAGTCAACCTGCCAAGATGTGAACAATTTAAACACATAAAAACTAAAAAAGTAGGATGTTTCCTTTGTCCCACGCTCATGACATACTGATTAATTACATCTTTCAAAGAATTCAGATCTTAAGAGGTTCAAACTGAAGTAAGATCTTAATTCTGTGAGAGATTTAATAATCAGCACGTCACGGGCGTCTTATTTTTTGCATCTTGGCTGATTCACTACAAGAAAACCTTTCATGTTCTAAAACAAAAATTGATTGTAGTACGTATCCGGAAAAGGTTACGTTTGCCATCTGAAAATAAACGGATGATTTATATACTTACCGATTATTGCATGTTTTGAATTGTTCTTCTTTTAGGCACATTACTTGAGCTGCCTCTGGGATCTGGAAAAGAAATATTCAGTAGGATTACTAGGAGCAAATTTAGTACAGAAACTCGGGGGATACAGCTCAGAAGCAAGCCAAATTCACATAGGTATATCAATATGTTACAGGAAAATTGGTTATTTAGTACCTCAAGACTCAGCCGCCGCATGCATTTTGCTTCCTGGATCAACTCGAGGATTTGTGGATCAAAGTTGACAAAGAGTTTCTGTGTAAGAGGGAAAATGTCATGTTTGGAGACTACTTATAACCTAGGAGTCAAGTGAATAGAGTTATATAAACCCCCTAGGTAACTGTAACTTTTGCCTCATTAAAAGACAAACAAGGTCATTACTTTCAAGCCTCATAGACAGGTGTCGTTAGTAACAACAAATGTTAACTGCTTTACAGACATATTTTTTCAACAAAGCGCAATAAAACAGTGACCAGGTCTTTGTTAAGTAAGTTTAGGTTTTTGTTAGCTTATCATATGGAGTTACGCGACTTCCCATTATGAGAAAACGAATTGAATTCAGACCTTTTGCAGTCACAATCTGCTAAAAGAGTTACATTTTATCATTACTCGAGCGAAGAGGTGGCTGTACATACAGCTACTAATCCAGTAGGCACCAATATTTTACCTACAAAAAATTTGCAAAGCATAATTTGGACAGGAAGGTTATTAGTTTATTGAAATTGAGAAATCATAGGAGAATGACAAACCTTGGTTTCTGGGTGACGCACAAGCAATGATGCATTCAGTCCACTCTTAGCCGCCTCCACTGCTCTGAACCATCCACGGTGATACAATAACTGGACAGATAGTAACAGGGATAGAAAAGTGGCACAAGTGTCAGCAACAAAAGCAATTTAAGCAAACGTTAGGATAGTGGTTTTAAAGGAAACAAAAAAAGTGCTTTAGACAGCTGTGCTTTCAGAAGAGGAAGATGAAGATCATTATGTATTGTTTTTTCAGAAACCTGTCCGACGGGGCCTACATAATCTGCTATAAAAAGCTGAAAAGACATTGAAGTTATTTGTATCGCCACAGTCTCTGTATTTTTGCTGTGTCCTGTTTTTGCACCTGTCATAGAGGTGGTAGAAATTTAGTTGCCAAACACACCAACATCGAAATAATTCCCTCTATTTGAAAAAGCGCTAATAAATTCACCTCAAATTCTACGAGCACTGCTGCCATCTTGTTGTAATTACGAATGATCCTCTTTGCGTCTTCACCCTATCAAAAAACAAACACACAAAGCAATACTCTCAATCGCCACTATGACTCCATGGCGATATTTTCGGAACGAATTGAAACGTTTGTTAGACGAGGAACACTGTCACTCTACCATAAAAATTACAACGGTATTATAAACGAACACAAACAAATTAGCTACATGATTGACTCACCTTTAAGATGTCAGGATACGACTTAAACATTCTCATTGGTTCATGTATTCTTCTGAAAAGTTGTCGCGCCCATGTTATTTTTCCGGCCACCTAGAAACAAAAAAATCAAGTTCTTACCATACACTTTGCCTTGGCTCGCGGAGTGGCACAATTTCTCTGACAGCGACCACTTATCGTAAGCGAACACTTTGTAAATGACCGTTTTGTTTCTCGGTCAAATGCTGTTTCAAAAAATTCTACCGTACGAGACCACTACTCAAATTTCTTAACCCACCGCGATCACTTTTTGGCCAGAAATGCGAGATATTCTTAAGCTTTCTTTTTCCGGTAACCGACCATCCGGCATGATTGTGTATGATCGTAACAAAATCTTCACTCAAATGACACAAAAGGTCAAGTTTTAATAGCGCTAACCCAGCGAGCTTTTTCCCGTAGACGACCACCTCCCGTAGGCGACCACTTTTTTGTGCACCATGGGGGGTAGGGGGGTTGCTTGCAAGAGAAATAACTACAATCTCAAACGTTACATGCTCCTCTTACCGGTGGAAGGTTACGTAAAATTGGCGGGTCATTTTTCTGCTTCTGATACAGCTTCCTACATGTTTCAAGGTCCCTGAAAAAATGAGAGGCCACTTAAGAACCTAAAAACAGTCCTGTTTACATGCATCTCACTGTTGTCAACACGCCTGCTCTTGAGATATGTATTACAAAGGCAGTGGTGCATATAGTATAGAATCTTTCTTACATGTACATATTTCTTAAATGTGTAAAATATCATCATTATAGGACGTTGCAGATATCAATGCTTCTTTTATACTCACATGGATCAATTTATACCATTAACGATTATTCATCACATTCCAACTACGAAATATTTGGGATTCCTCTGTTTGTCGGCCCGTTTTCACAGGGTTTCAGCCTTGTTTGCTCCCAACCCACTCTACGTCCTTCTCGGCTCTTCCTATCATTGCAAAGCATTTCTGTTTGCTTGTTCCCATTCGAATATAACCCATTTATTACTCACTGGAGTAAAATTGTCGTGAAAGACATTCTCAAGCTCTTTCAAGTATTAAGGTGCAGTTCAATCAAGAGAAATGATCGCCATGTGCACCTCAATAATCAGATAATAGCTTAAAAAGCCACTAATAATACCTTCCATACTGCATCAGTATTCTTTGGTACTTGTCGTGAAGATACAACTGGACTCCTGCTATATTCTCAAATTTTTGGAGTAATTCGAGAGCACGCAAAGTCTGAAGGAAAGAAAAAAGGTTAAGAAAGTACGTCTTCAAAAATATCGAAAAACAGACTTTCACTGATAAAAAAGGGCAAATGCAAGAGACAAAAAACGGTCAGCGTTATACTTTTTTCCATTTCTGTAGCCAAAAGAAAAATTTTTACTTTTAATCCTCCCAGACCTCAGTAAACCATAACATATACTGCATCTATGCTGCATTTGCCAATGAAAATTAACGCTGTGAAAAAGAGAATACTTACAGACAATGGTTTCTCAAACCAAGAGTCAACAAACATCTGCAGCTGCTGTTTCAGTCCATCAATGCTCAGTTTGAATTCTTCATAGTCAGTGTCAAACTAACAAGAAAATTTTAAAGGCACAGTAAGTTGCATGAAGCATCACTGGGTAAAACGGCAGTTGAAAAAAAGTGACCCTTACCTCTCCTTTCCTGTGATCCAGCAAGTCATAACCTTTCTTCTTCACACTCGTCACAATAGAATTGTAACGGACAATCATAGTCTCCATGCCCTGAAAAAAAAAACGAAACATAGCAATCATCACAACAAGACTCTTCAACAGCACAAGAGTTAAACACATTTTGCCGTCAACAAGCAGTTTTATAGCGGAAACTTAATCAAATTGCTCAGCTACCAAAAATAAAACTTACCTCAATTTTGATGCTATTCAGCCCAGCCAGATTTTCCATTGTGTTCAACATGTCATCAATTTTCTCCAGTCTCTTGCAAAATGCATCAAATTTTCCAAAGATGTAATTCTCGCTGTAAAGCAAACGTTTTTGAACGTAATATTACATTTAACCCTTGTTGTATGGGTGACTGATTAACGACAATCAGTAGCTTTCGTAGAACCCATACCGTCTTGCCATTTAATTTGGTTTACTTGAAAGTTACAATTTTTTACCCTAGTTTGCAAAGGTAACAGCATGAAATAACTATGAGGAGCGAGATATTCTTACTCCATAACCAAAAAATTTCACATGTGACACTCTGAAAGGTCCCGTTCCTTGTCAAATGAGTTTGCGTTACTAGCACTTATTGCTCAGGAACAGCCGGCACACAAAATATTCAGTCAGAACTATGAGAAAGTTAGCTTGAACCCCCCCCCCCCCCCCCAAAAAAAAAAAAAGAATATAGAAGTTTTTCATCCTGAACTGGCCATAACTGCACAAGTATTGGACATAGCCATGTACAGTTCCTAATAAAAAACTGCAATACGTTGAAGCATCTAAAATGCTAGAAATTACATATGATTCATAATTCAGGGATGGGATGCTTACCTAAATTCAAACTGTCGCTCATTAGGACTTTCTCGCAGCTTTTGCTTAGTTCGGTGAAAACACTTCTGGTACTCTGCATTGAGTCTAATGCACTCATTTAATCTTCCTGATAACACTTCCCTAAATCAAAATATGAGATAACATTTGTTAGCCACAGGTTACAATTTATTAAAGAACTTTGCTTTTACGCATGAAGAAAGTTTTGAGACCTGAACTCAGCCATAGCTTGTGATCGTGGGACATACATGTAAATGGAAATGGTAATAAAGTGAACAGATGTTTTTAAGTTTTTGGTGAGTTTGCAAGGTTGTTGTTTCGAGAACAAACAAAATCTACAAGCCGGCAAACCACTGAACAGCTCAACAATATTGAACAACATAGGCGACAGTCTCTTCGTGCATTTACTTGTATAGTGAAACCTCGAAGTAACGAGGGGCTAACGGACTGAAACATTTGTTCACCATAGCGAGGTTTCTATTACTGTGGTAAGCAAAACTGATTGTTACACAGAGGACTTTGTTACATAGAGGTTCCTTATTTCGAGGTTCTACTGTATACAACATTGGACTACTAAGATCTGTATACGATTAAACTGGAAATGCTCTTTATGGTCCTCGTTTATGCAATACTATTGAAACATACGAAAAGTATGGTAAAAATAGAGAATCTTGATCATTCAGCAAAACCCTTGTTCAAGGGACAGGTTCACGGTTCAGCGCATGCTCATTAATTAAATTACGCTTTTTTCAATTTATTATTAATTATATCGGTTAATAATCCCACTCACATGTATCTCAGCGATCTCAGAGTGCATTTCAAAGAAGAAGTGTATTTCAGAGTAACCTGAAGTAGGATGGAGGAGTACTAAAATCGCAGAAAATTAGTGGATTATGCCAACACTACCAACGTTGACTTTATTGTTGACCCTAGGGTTTTATTCTATGGTTGATTAATTTACAGCTATTTGCACCTATGTTGATCAAGTGCCTGCCAGGGGAGTGTGCAGACTGGTTCCGTTTGACAACATTATGACATGATCATATTGCTTTCATAGACGATACAGCATGTCCCGGCAGAAAAATAGCATTTTGATTAACGAGCATGCGCTGAACCGTGAACCTGTCCCTTTGACAGTAATTGTTGAGGCAATGCTGATTGGACGGACTGATACCTTGAATGTTCCCAAATCTTCATGACATCTCTGTTAATGTACGCCTTACAAGTTGTTATCATCTGGTTTGTAACTTTGACAAAGAGAGAAGTCATTCTTTCTGAGGTGTTGTAGTATTGAGAAATACTGTGGATCATTCTGATGGCGTTCATCAAACTTGGAATATGCTCCACCATTTCCGTCTGATAGATAAATCAAAAACATTGGTTATTCAGAGCACATATACATGTCAAAGAGATGCATTATGAAATATATTTAGAAAACTTCCCAACGAAACAGAGCATAAACACAACATTTTGTAACTCCTGATACAGCAAAACCACATTGATGCGACCATCTATAGGCCACATGGAATCCAGGTAAAATCATTGAGATTTTCAGATTAAGAAACTGACTGAGTGTTTCTTCTACATTTCACCCAACAGGATGACCATGGGTTCTCATTTAGTGCTGGCAACCGGCTAAAAACTGGCTACTTCTAATTTCAAGCCGCCTACTTTTTGGGAAAAAGGGTAATATTAGAGGGTGAAAGCCTGAAATTGTCTTCAGCGATCAACTGTCAAGCTGCCTACTTTTACATCCTAGCTGTCTACATAAAAACTTAATGAGGACCTGGGCCGAAGAGGTGGTAAGGGGGGCTCCACCATAAAACTATATAACTTCGTGGAAGTGTAATAAAATCAACCCCAGCTGATTTATTCAGATGTTTGCAATGTTCTGGTGGCTTCTGAGTGACAGACGAGATATGCAGTGATCACTTTGCACTCTCATCTCAAAATATAACTTATAAGGCATACCAGCTAGTGACCTGAACAACATACACCACCTTATAAAGAGATTAATACAAAAACAAACTTTTGTATCCAAAACGTTTCCACCTAATATCACCCTAAAATTATTATGCATTTATACGCACCGGAGTGCACTTGATAAGTGGTCCAAAAAATTTGTCCAGAGTATACAAGTACTTCACATTGTCCTTTGCTTCATTGGCTGCATCAGTTATTCTACTGTCCTGTATTCAGAATAAATGAAGCCAGGTAGTCAAGATTTTTATGCATGAAAGCAATTTTTATGCATCGGTCAGCATGACTTTCTGAAAAGTGGAAGTATTTTTACCACAATTCTAGGTTTATTACCAGCTCTTTCCAATGTTTTAGACTTCTTGACTTTGCAGCATGCAGTACTCCTACTGTGGCCTTACAATGAGGGCTTTTCACTTGGTCCACAAGACTGAAGAAAAAATAGAACAGTTGATGCATACACTGTAGCTTAATTTGTCAAATTATTTACCTTCTGAAGAATATACAACTGTTTTACATTGGGCGCTATGGTACCAATTAAATCTACATGGCAAACTGTGTTTTTTTATTGAAAGAGATGGCCAAGTACTGAGAAATATCGGGGATCTGCTTCAGGGCAATCAGTGCCATTTTATAGCTTTCTCGTACATAACCTGTGAGTTAGTTTGAGGCTGGGGTTGACCTTGTTTTAAAACATACCTTCCATTACATTCAGAGAATGCATAGCCTTTAAGTTCCAAAGGAGATAAAGTGCACTCATGCATTCAGAACAGTAAATGCCATTTTATATGATAATATATTCTTATATGTCTAGCGTCATTTGTGTCAAGATCACATACACATTAAACTTGGCCATTCTCTCTTTCCAGTGTTCAAGTTCTGCTGTTGGACCAATGTCATCTGCTTCTTTCCTCATCTTGGAAAAGAAACCATAACAGAGAAAAGTGATTAAATGTCAGCTATAATTCCAACCCATGGGTCACAAAACTAAGATACAATTGAACAGCATAATTATTACTCTCTCCTACAAGGCAACTGCTGTTAAAGAATAGTCCAGTTTTGAATTTGTTGCAAACACTTCAAGAATAGAAGCCCTGGAAGCTAATTTATACAGGGTTAGCCTCTACCTAAAGGTAAATATATTCACAAATTCCAGTCAGAAGAAGACCTGTGTTCAACTCTGTGTATTGTTTTAAAATCAAATTCAGGGACCTTCTCGCCAGTATTTGAGAATATTTTTCATTAGGTGAGACGAGGGTAACCCTGTATAAATGAGTCTTCAGTGCTATGAAGATCTATTCAAGTGGCTGCAACGAATTCAAAACTGGACTATTATACAGATTCTCCCTATTATAGCTTACCTCACAATAAATTAGTAGGAAATTCAAAAGTAAGTACTAGAGTACTGGACATGAACCATACGGGTGTATGACCTACCTGTTCACTCTCAGCAAGAACTTGCTCAATTACTTTGGACCATAAAGCTACAAGACCCTCAAGCTTGTCCACTGTATCAGGATTGTTGGCTAAAACAACAGAGAGGTTGATTCATGACCTAATTCATCTTGATTTACTGACTATAGTTGTCAGCTAGGGCTTAATCATTGAAGGCTGGGAGACAGGGATCTTAGCGACAGCCCTTGGTTTCAATACATCAGTATACATGTAACAGGGATATGATGTCACCAAGATTTCAAGTTGCCAGGTAAATACAACAAGTAGGTGGGAAATCAAAGAGCTGGGGATTTCGTTTGGTCCTATTTTTCTTTTATTTTCCTATGAAAGTAGCCGGGGGCCATGTTCTTAACAGCCGTCTGAAATCCCCTGCCCCATGCTCTTAATGACAGCCCTGATGTAAGATCCTGGGAAACTGCCGACCTACCCCTTCACTAACCCAACATTTTTCCCTCAGTAAGTATCTAATGCTAATGTTGGGTTAGGGTAGGGATGGGTGGCCAGGGCACTTTCCCAGAATCTTAAACTGATCTGCTTTAACTTAGCAGAAACAGTCTGCTTGGAGTAAAGTGAAGTTTTTAAACAGATGAGTCATACATCATTGAGATTGTACGTGGTGCTCTAAATTGACCATCAACACCAACTTGAAAATCAAATGACATTAAAAAGGCAAAGTAATAAAACTTTAACATTTATTTGTGACACTGTCAAAAGTTACCAACACAGTCCAGAAAAAAAGAAACAAAAATTGTCAACCCAAAAGATTACGTAAACTTTGTCAAGTAACCAGTCCTTAATAACTGAAGCATGTAATAGGGTGTGAAGTGCTCAATGACTACAACACAAAGTCATAACATACAGTTTAAAAAAAACGAAAAAGATTTCTTACCAGCCAACACGTAATCAGTAGGAGTCTTGAGGCTGTCAAGCAGAGGCCCTAAATCATGATCTCCAAGCTGAACCCTGGATTTCAAACAAAATGGCAGAGAGTCCATTAACTTTTTTTACTTTTCCTTCTTTGACATTTTTATAATGCTAGGTGCAATCTGATTATATTTATTTTAGTCAGCAACACATATTTTGTTCCATTAAAGTGCTTTATTAACTGCAAGACATTAACTTGTTGCTCTGTCAGAAGTTCATGCATGTCTCATTGTAACCCTCCATTCAGCAGCATAGTTTCGTACAGGCTAGTCAATATTACGTGAATACTCGAAGGAAAAAATTGACAAGTAAAATGCAGTTGTTGTCTCACCTTCCTTTCATGCTGTTTCTTGCTCCACCTAGAATGCCAGCAAACTTTTCAAGGGACTCAAGAAACTCTTGTACTTGCCCAGAGTTACCTGGCAGCTCACCCCAATTCTAAAAAAAGGAAAGGAAGTATAAGAACATGCTTTAAAAGTAAAATAATTTTTAATGTTTAAGTTGGAGGGGGTAGAGAGAAAAGTGTAGCCAACATTAAAAATGCAGGTAAAACTAAGTCTTAGTATTAAAAATACTATTACCTCTTGTTTTTGGAGTGCAGGAATAAAAATGTTTCCAAAAAGTTTTTGAAATCCTGCCAGGATATCTCCTTTTGAAGCTTCCATGGCCATAAAGTTTACTTCCTGCAAGTTTACACATAATAACACTTTAAGTAACGCAGTTATAAAGGTCATTCAAACATTGTGTTCCCCAATCCTTAAGTTTTTGCGGATCAAATTCCTCAGTCATCGTAAGTCCATATAACTGTATATTGGAAGATTTTCACTTGAACTAAAACTAAATTTTAGGCCATTAGGAGATACTATCCTTTGTTCTTTGAGACATTCATCTGTGGCACTGTGACAAGCGGACTAAGGGCCAAGTTGCTCAAAGCTGGGTTAATATAACCCACGGTTAGCGCGAGATTTGAATTCAGATTTGAAAGCTTAAAAAGCATTTACATTTTAATTCTTTTTGTCTACAAGTTGATGTTCAGAAGCTCTAAAAATAACAGGGAAAATTGTCCGAGAAAATGCTTGTGAACACAAGAAAGAGGAACACGGGTTAAATTTAACCCCGGGTTAAGCTCTAATCAGCCTTCGAACAACTGGGCCCTGATGTATAACCTGTCGAATGTAACCTGTATAAAGCCATGCAAAGGTTTCAAAAGGTTCTGTCTGTCTTTTTACCTGGGCAACATTTTGTATAGTGATAGCTTTTGTTGTTGAGCGAAGAAACATCAGGCAAGTACCACACAGTTCCTGGAAATAATTTAAAACAATAAAATTAATGCAATTGAAGGAATACTTCTGGAATTTTGACACTGGTAAATACATGTTACACGTAGAAGAGTGCTCTTAACAATGGCAGAATCAAGGAATTACAAGATGCAAATGATTTACAGGGAGTTAAACAAAAAATCCAAAAATGGGTGCAAAAAGCCAGCTACAACATGTGACATTACAACCCGGGTCAAGGACCTCATGAATGCCCATATAACTATTGTCAACATTCTTCTCTTCTTTTTCCTCAATGTTCGCTACGAAAATGGGTCCACTCAGCTCAAAAAACTATTCCTTAACAACATTGGGAGAAAAGGAGAGAAGGGTTGGAAGGAAGTGACCCAGTTTAATTGTCAGAAATTATAGGTTCGTTCTGAGATGCAGCTATAAGGAAAAGCTCAGCAGGCTTTTTTATTAATCAATCTAGCTTTTTTACTCAACTGCAATTAGCAATTATCCCCATATCCCTGTTTTCACAGCAATCTGAGCCAGTGGTAAGAGTTAGGAATGAAAAATCATGCCCCTCATCCTTAAACATAATGTCACTCGTCATTAGATTCTAATCAAGCCAAGTGAGACAGTATAATAACATACCTCTGCATTTCCTGCTGATATGAACAGTTTCTTTGGGGAATTTGCAGCCTGCGAGCTCAAATCAACTCTGTTTATCTACAAAAATCAAAAAAGCAAGTGAATAGAGTTTTAGAGGAGAAACTTATAAACACACTGATAAACTACACCCTGTTACACTGTAATGATTCATAGCAGTAATCAAAGAATTTACAAAAGATGCCATTATTAAAATTAAACAATGAAGCTAAAGTATTTTCTAAAACACTTACACTACATTCCTGGTAAAAAAACATGATTCGTCTAGAGCCATCAGAAGCAAAGAAGCTTTCTAGTTGGTTAAACTGAGGAAGAGAAGGCAAATGGATTTATATATTATCTTAAAGTAAGCAATATTGAAAGATTACAAAATAAATACTGACACATCCAAGACTGACATTAAAAAATACAAAAATAAGTGAACAAGGAGGTTGAGCTCCAGGAAAAACTGAAACAAGGCTGCAAATAACTAACGGGCAGTCGCCGGTCACGTTGTCCGGTCAAACATGCTTTTGCTCGGACACTACCCGTTTTTGGCCGGTCAAATTTTAACAGTCGGAACTCTTGCGATAGTGAACCCAGATTGCACAGTAATCCTTTTACAACTAAAAAACAACTGAATCCAAGTCGGTCTGGCAATAAAAATTACAAGTTAATAATTTTACTACTCTTTACTGCAGAAGCAGCCTCGCATTGAGTACGTGGAACGGTTACGCAAGATACAACCGCAATTGTCCGTTTTACTTTACATCTGGCAAAATCACTTATAATTAAATATTACACTTTAACAATCGCCACATCAGTTCTACAACTGAACTTTAAGTAAAATATGCAGAATGTGTGAAAGCTGAAGGGTTCAATCGATCTCTTAATTAAGCTAACTGAAATGTAAGCTTAAATATAAACAAGAAACACTTAACTTTAACTCGTATCGTCTTAGGGTTTCGAAATTCGGCACCACTGTATGAAATTGTATAAAATGCATGGCGTCTTATTCCAAGTGCAATTGTTGCGCTCGCTGACTTTCTTCCATTTAGGATCCCTTAAAGACAACCTTATTCTTCCACTTTTTGTGTTATACGCTCCATTTTCAGTACAACTCAGAGCCCTTTTTTTAGGTTACAGTTGTGAATTTTTGTTAGAGTAAAAGAGTGGTCGGATTCTCCAGGTTTTGGGGCTTTTGCTCGCTTTTTGCACTTTGCAACAAATGCTACTTGGAGTATTCTCGGTACAACAAGATTATTCTTCGTGAGGGTGCTTTCCGATCATTCGATCAATCAAACAATCAATCACTTTATTTAAGAGTAAATTATGGTATCTAGCCAAAGGTAAAACCCTCTACTAACTGGGAACACTTAAATAAAGTAAATAAAATAACGGAAGACACGATGATTTACGGTCGCTACAGGACTTGATGACATCATGGAAATTTGCGACTGCCGGGAATTTCTCGACAACTAATTTGCATGTCTACTTTTATATTCGTTTTTTTTTTCTTTCGGAAACATGACTGTTGTCGCTTGTGATTATCAAACAGGTAAAAATTAAAATTTCTTTGAACGAGTCAGTAAAGGACCGGACAAGATGTCTGGCAATCCAAGGATTTGTCTGGTCAGTACCCAATTTTGACCGGACATTGTCCGTTGACCGGCCGTTATTTGCAGCCCTGTGAAAGGAGCTCAGTGCCCTGAAATTGTGAAATCCAGGCTGCCTAGCAAACATCTTTTTTTTTTGGAAAAATCTAAGATTCGCTATACTTTTTTTCCCAACCATAAAACCCTTTTGTAGGCCATTTTAAGTCCTTTTACATTATACCGAAATGACAGATTTCCCAACCCTTTCAGATCACATACTTCAACTGGTGAAATCCCTACCCTCTCATATACATGTACCTAAAACCTCCAAAAGGTACCCCTTTTGGGCGGAGCTACCCTAAAAAGGCCATTACAGAGAGAACCCCCTCAGGGGACAGTTATATGACATTTACCTTTTCATCTCCCAATATGAAGTCTTCAACTACAGCAACATCTATGCCCAAATAATCACAAATCTACACATAAAATCCAACAAACAATCCCCATTACTATCAGCTATCATGATTTTATGGCTATTATCACTTCTTAAAACCTTCTTAAAATTGCTCAAATTTATTAGAGTGATTTTACTTGACCTGTGAAACAGATACTAACAACTAGTGCAAAATAGCGACAAGATTACCCAGGAAAACAATGAGGTTAGTGCATAATAGAGTGTAGTACATACATTGTATATTCCCCTACTTATTTCACGGGTTAAGTAAAATCACTCTAACATTGTGGAGAGGGTACTATATTATAAATACATGTTACCTTTGCTGATAATTTATCAGATACATGCAAATGGAAGGATTAAAAAATGCCAAATTATTTGCAATACTATTTTATGTTATTTAAAATTAACAACTGCGTTGCTTAGTGGAGGTGGCTGCCTGGGATGTCCAGTGGAACAATAAAGAGGGAGGAATGAGGACAAAAGAATGATCCAAAGGCTAAATGAAGAGAGTGGCTGCCAGGAAACACTAGCTCCGCCTCTACTATAAAGCACATGGAGGTGAGCACTGACCGCTGACCGACAACATGCAACATAAGTCCTAATGGCTTTAACAGCAATATTGCCAGGCTGACCTGCGTGCAAGAGATTTTTGTCTTTCCTAATTCATGATACGTGTAGTTTGCAGCAAAGCTGGACAGTGATGTGTGAAGTGCCGAGAGAGAGAAAAAACTTGGGAGCTTTACCATTCTAGTTATTCTGACAAGAGACCTGACTGGAGCCAGGGTAATGGCCAGCAAAAATTAATCCACAAATCCTACGTTCAATTAACCAATTTTTTTCGATAAGTCTGTTTCCTGTGCCTTAGAAGTTGCACTAAATATCATTTTACAGTTAATGTATGTTTTCTCAGAGGAGAAACAAGAAATCTTAAAACTTCCCAATGGAGAGAATCAGGAACAGTCGATTCCATGATGGGTCAAACAGGTGGCTTATATATTATTTGCTTTAACAAGCTTTCTTGAGTTTATGATGTTATTCTCACCACCTATATGTTAGTTTCAAACACTTACTTGTAAAGAGAACAATAAGTATTGCAATAACTGTCATTTTATGGGCATAAAAAGTCAACATTACCTTAGAAAATATGAAATTGTGCCTGGAATCCATCTAAAAGCAAAACAGTTAGGTGAAGATGAGTTTATCATAAAGCATTTGTCAAAAAAAGTAATAGATTAACACAAACTTTGAATTTGAAGAATTGTACTTGAGAGACAAGTTCAGCTGGGCCTCAAAAGTACACCCCTAGGCTACTAACAAACATTCCTAAGGCCCAGTTCAAAGGCAGATTTATACACCTCTCAAATTCTGTTACAGATTGCAGTACTATTCACAGGAGTCCATACAAAACTTGCTTATTCTAAAATTTGCACGGTTATGGCAAATCTATAAAGTTTTTGCCCATTCAAAGATTTTTCCGGACCCGTGTAGACGGAGTCTAAGGTTCACACTAGTTACTGCCAGAGGTCACTAGTAAGGTGCCAAAATGATTCAAAGACCTTACAAATTAAGAAAAACAATTTTTTGTTTCATAACATGATTTCAGACCAACTTTTGGACCATGCAACTTCTTTTCTCGGTACAAGAGCTCTGCCCTGCTTTCTACTGTAATAAAAAAAGCATGCATGGCAGTTTCATGAATTACCGTTAGTTTATTGACACTGAGATTTACCTCCAGTTTTCGGCTCTCTTTGAGCGCCTTTGCCTGCTTCTGTCTTTCTTTCATAGCTTCAGAGCCACTGACGAGAGTAACTGTCTTCTTCTGTAGATAAAAATTAAGCTTTACGCTTAAAACTACAACAGCTAAAAGCAGTTTCTGGACAAATTTCCACTTTGTACACCGAGTAAATTAGACGTCATAACTTCAAATTAAAATACAGCAAGGTTTATTATCATTACGGAATAAGCTTAAGTTTAAGATCAAATAAGCTTACATTGTACTGAACAGACGAACACGATCGATCGATGCAGCAGCTTAGTTCGTTCAAGTTAATATCAAATTGATAAAATGTCATTGCTTTTATTTCCTAAAGTAAACTACGCTACAAAATCACTTCTGAAAAACAATAAGAAAACATTCACTTATGGTAAGTGAAATAATTGTGCGCAATCACAAATGTAGGGCTTCGAATTGTAAATTACCGGGCCAACGTTCGCGGCAGTTCTTCCAGCAGATCTCGGAGCGCCTCCGCGTCTCTTTGGTCCTTTCTTTGCTTCTTCATCTACAATTCAAAAATATTACTTCAGTAGAACCCTCAGAAAATATTGCACAAACAGGGTTTATGCGAAACTAACCAAAACAAGCAGACAATGTAAATTTAATCAGGCGCGTAACAGCTCCTGACCGGCTCACGTCGCGAATCGCAAGCGAGCAGAAAAGCAAAGATGCATCGAACGTTCATCTGCGCTTATTATCTGTTGCTATGCTTAAACAAATCGCAGAAATACCAAATATTTCAAATTGTGAATAAGTTACCTTTTGGATTCGAGACCAGTGGAG
This sequence comes from Porites cylindrica, assembly GCA_964035525.1. Lineage (NCBI taxonomy): Eukaryota > Metazoa > Cnidaria > Anthozoa > Scleractinia > Poritidae > Porites > Porites cylindrica. The sequence goes on along the minus strand of OZ037775.1, from coordinate 12,452,237 downwards.
GAGCAACTTCACTGCTCGGAGGTGAAGCTGCCCGCGATCTCGTTTCTTCCTGTGGAGCTTCAGACATTGTCGATATTCGTCAAAATTCGAATCAATGCATCCACAAATGTTGCCTAAATTTCATCTAAGTCCTGCATAGAGGCCTCAGTGACGACTAATAACACTTTCTCGGGGCTTCTTATAAACGATTCTTCGAAGACAAATCACGATTACAGAGCACCCTTCTCGACCCTGTTTCCAAGGTGACGTTGTGTTCAACAGCATGAAAAGGGCATTTCATTTGATTGGCTCTCTTCGTGGAGAATCGATTCCTTTCCAATCAAAGAGAAATGACAACTTTTATTGTTGTTTCCCGACGGGTAAAATGTAAATATTTAAAAATTAAAATACTTTTCATGGGTATACCAAACGCAAATAATCATATAGGAAACACTTTAAGTTAATTGGAGAAGTGTTTTTATTTTGGTGCAAGGAGCTCTAGGGAGGCTGGGGAGAAAGAAACTGAAATGACAGCATGGGGACACGCGGGGCCTTTTCCTAGGATTGGCTATAAAATTCTGCCAGCAAAATTTCGAGCAGAATCGGCGATTTTTGAAGCGAGCATTCTGCCAAAAGAATAAGGCTTCGAGCAGAATTTGAGCAGAATAAGGGGAAATCAGCGGCACTAATGATATGCATAACAGTCGTAAGAAAAATGTGAAAAAAACAAATTGAATAATTTGATTATTTTATTGCTACAATGCACTCACATTATAAGTAAGATGAATGACAATTTTGTTACACATGAAGAAGGCTCCCTTCTATATTTACGAAACTGCAAATACAGCCCGAAGGGCCGAAAATTTGTTCGGATACCAAGCATACCGAGAAGAATTCGAGCAGAATAAGGGTGTCCGAGCAGAATTTTGAGCAAAATAAGCGATTTTTACGAGCACTGCCGGCAGGCAAAATGAGCCATTTTACGAGCAGAATTTATCCAAGCCCACCTTTTCCCTCTTCCCATCGTTACGGTATGGCATGCGTAAGGCACTGGCCATACCGAGGATGTGAGCTTTGTTGGAGGTAGCAATATCGTATGGGGTCTATGGGCCTCCGCTTAGGCTCCTGCGCGCAAGGTACTCCAATAAAAATAGAAGTAAAAATATTAAGAGCGCGGTGGACGATGGGAAGAGGGAAAAGACGGGAGTCTTCTTCCTCCATTACCTTTCCCATCGTCCCACACGCGCATTTTCTTTTTTTGGGGAGTAAAATCCTATGACGTTCTGGCCCTTATTGTTCGAAAGGTGGA
>OZ037775.1:12428449-12445949 GCA_964035525.1 Porites cylindrica | reverse complement strand
AAAATTACGGCGACTTAAGGTCCCAGAGTAGGCCTGAGTATGACTCCAAAATTTGAAACCGGTCAAACTGACGCTTGTAACGTGAGTCAGTTTTGAATATATAGTTGAATTTATAGTTGACGGATTTCTTCAGCTGTAGCCTTGCATGACGTTCAATATAGTGTGACTGTTTAACTGTTTCAACTGTTATAATTATTTCAAATTTATAAGCAATATCCACTGCCCGCAGTTAGCAACTAGCTAGTCGAGGCGAGCAGTGGTTACTCGTATTTTATACATATAAACAAGTATTTTGATAGACTCTTTAGTAGACTCTTCTTAGTAGACTTCAGCTACGTGCAAACGGACGCAACAACTCCGAGCAGTCATGGGCCAACAATGTTGGGAGTTGTTGCGTCGGTTTGCACGTAGCTAAAAGTTTGACGGGTTTCAAACTTCGAGCAATAACTCCCAACGACACGTAAAAACATGCAACAATATGCAACAGGGTTTGCAAACGGCTAACAATGTTGTCCAACGATGTTGCGTCCGTTTGCACGGGGCTTTAACAACATTGTTAATTGCCATTAACAGTGTTACCAATAACAGTAAAAAACACTTAACGCCGTATTCTTGGTAGAGAGGTGTGGCTTGTTGATATTATTGCTCCTTATAAATGCAACGCTTATTCGAAGGTACGGCTATTTTAGTAAATAGGATACATCTTTCGCTCATTTCTAGCTGCATCTCGTTTATCCCCTAGTATGAATAACTCAGCCCAGGAAAAAGTGGAAATACGTTTGGACATCCAACGCATGCAACGTGAGATACGGGAGCAAAAAGGAAAACGCGAGGTCCTTAATAACATGGAGTTATTCGTTTTGGACAATTCCCTGCGTGAGAGCACAGTGGGTCAACTTCGAGGTCATACCATTGAGAACAAGTGGAAAATCTATGAAGAGGTAAGGGGGCCGCGAGGATTATCACCAAAGCTGGCACGCAACTTTGTACGTATTATAGCATTGTTTGGTTACCTTGTTTGTAAGCAACTTCCGGCTTAGGAATACAGCGCGTCGGCTGCAACCTAAGAGATTACTTTCTGCCAGTAATTCCTAAGGGGTCACATTAAATAACATATAGTTGTGAGCATTGATTTCCTAGACAAAACTCCAAAGAGGCCTTTTTCAAAAATAACATAAATTAATACTCTTTGTTGTCCTCCAAAATTTTGCGTAAGCATGGTTTTGAATTTCTCCTGGGGCGATTGCAACTCCCAAAATAAATTGAAAACAATTCTTATGTAAAACTTTGGAGGGAAACAAAGAGTTATGGTACTTTTGAAAAAGGTCTTTTACTTATCCATTTTGTAAACAGTGTTTCAAAAAAATCAAAGGACAAATTGACAAATTAAAGACAATGGAGACTCACACGAAGACGGATTTTGTAGCTTGCCAGTTGCTGCTTCCCTTTATCCAGGGGATTAAGCATAGGCGTACGGGCTATTTTTTGCCAGGGGGGGCGGTAAACCATTTGCCCAAAAAATTTTTGCAAGTTGCCCAAAACAGTCGAACAGAAATTAGGGCAGATGCAACAACACAGGCCGTACTGGCATATGAAAATGGCTCGATACAGTTTTTCACGGTCAATACCTGCCAAGTTTGAGCATAAACTACGTCGCCATAAACAAACATTTGTAAAAATTGGCACCACAGTTGTATTAGATAAAGATGAAATTTGTTGTGATCAGGGTTGCAATGACATCAGAGTTGTCATAGCAACGAAATGAAGGCATTACCTATTATACTTGCAGCAATATTTCTCTGTGGGAACTGTTCTTCTAAAATCGATCACAGGAGCTTTTTCCTCCCATAGACGCCTCAATGTTCGTGAAGTTAAAACGGAATCTGTAAGAGCGTTATCGAGTCATTTTGGGATAAAGTTTTTTATCGTTGGAAATACGGTACAAAAAAGGAAAATCCTGATGTTTGGCCGTTATCTGTAGAAAACGATGCGCTTTTGACATGCAATTTCACCTCATAGTAGTTTCAATCTTTTTAAAAACGTGGGTGAAAGATCATGGAGATAGCTTCGGCCAATTGCTACAAGGAAGGATTTGATTAGTATGTAGCATGGCGCTCTTGTTAGCGGTTTTGTAAACATTTCAGTCTACTGTAACAAATTAGTAAATAATTTTTAAACCGCTCAATAGAGTTTTTTGAAAAAATTAAGATTCTTCTCGCATTTCAAACTGTGAATTAGTCAGCCACTTCTTCACTTTCGGACCCATTGCTGATGCTATCTGCCATACACTGTTCTACGAGCGGAGATGATTCTAGAAAGTTAGGCGGAAGTTTATTGTAATAAATTCACGAGTGGAAATAGCCCATTGCAGTACAGTGCCCAACGATAAAAAAAATCAGCATATGATACCTTTCCCTTATAGCCAGAAACTTGTCACCTGCTAGGCCGCCACTGGATTATAACGCCGACTTCAGGTTAAAATAGAAAATATTTATCTCTTCAAAATAATAACAAAAACATGGGGACGTCTTTAAAAACTGGCTTTGCCCAAATTTTCTCGTGTTGCCCAAAAAATCTGAGTTGCCCAAAATTTGGGGGGGCTGCAGCCCCCCTCGCCCCCCCGGCCCGTACGCCTATGGGATTAAGGAATGTTTACGAGCTAGTTATTCGGAAATAATTTGATTCATTTTCTTTCTTGTTTTGACATTCAGATAAAGGAGGTTGGCTTCAAGCACATCATTGTAGCTTCCTTCTCTCACATGACTCGCCTGGGTGACACCTTCATTCAACAGCTGCACGAAAAAGGCGAGGACTTCACCAATCTTTATGCCTTTAGCGAGTTTCTGGAATCCGTCAACAAAGACAGGGTCCCAGATACGAATACTATTCCAATTGGCCTTCGGAAATGTAAGGAACTCGGAATAAAGAACGTCATCATCGAGGCGGATTTATTCTGGGCAGGGATTGACTTCAGTAAGTTTAAAGTAGCAGATATCAACCAACTATTTTCTGAGAGGATGGAATGGTGCCGTAAAAATCTCTCCAAAGATTGTAAAATATTCATTAACTTTCGCGATCTTCCAGACGGTATGATGAAGAAGCCAAAGCGGATCTTGAGGGTGATAAGGTACCTTTCCTCGCTACCGCAAGAAGAGCGTCCCTTTGGTCTAATGACTGAAGAATCTGGCAAGTATCTTCCAGAGGAGGTTAGTTCTTGGATAGCAACCATTAGAAGGCAAATGGATGCCTGTGGGTTTGAAAATGGGCATTTTCTTGTTCACGTGCACGAGCAGTGGGGAATGGCGGACATCACCCAGTTAGAATGCCTTGTCAATGGTGCAAATGGTATCTGGGCGAGTCTAATTATAGAGGGAGCCTCCATGGGTCATGCAAGCTCAACTGTCACCCTGATGAACATGATTCGTATGGGAAACAAAAAGGTCCTTAAGCAGTACAACTGTACGGCTTTACGCAAAGCAGCACAAGAGGTAACCAGGATCACTACTGGACGCGACGCCTATGACAGGCAAGTCGTGTATGGTGAACGAGCCCTGGATATGGTGTTCGGAGTGCCAAATTTCCCTCCAACCAAGAGCGAATTTAGTATGGCTGATTTCTTTGGTGAAGAACCTGTTATGCGAATGACAACCCTAGCGTCACCTGACATGATTGTAACCAGGCTAAGAAATCTTTTCGGCGGCGACCGTCAGTTCACAAGCGAACGAGGCCAGAGGATGTTGGAGGTGATGCTAGAAGATCTGCGCCAGAACAGAAAAGAGGAATATATGAGTGCTGTCGGTCTTGCTTTATTATTTGACCGATCGGGAGGAAAACTCACCAAGAAAATGAGCGAAGTCATTGCCCAAGAAGAGCCTAAGAAGGCGCATGCCCAAGAACTAATTGCTGAGATTCGTGCCATGTGGGATGAGTGGGACCTTCGAGATGGGCAGAGAGATGACAAGTTAGATTTTGATGCCTTCTACAATGGGTTCTTGGCACCGTACTTTGGCTGCTACAGGTGCGATGAGACGAAGCGCGCTTTGAAAGCCATCGACATGGACGAAGATGGGACGGTGGATTGGGAAGAGTTCGCATTGTACCTGAAGTGGGCCATTCGTCAATACCCTGAAACCCAGACTGCGGAACAGCTGTTGTCCATCGCCTTCCGAAAGGGTCTGATCCCGGCCATGCAAGATGAGGTCCTTAAACAGTCTTGACACCGAGTGATACTCGGAGAGATTTAAATGGACGCTTTTCCGAATGGATTTCTTAGGCATGTCACTTGTGATAGGTTCGCTAGTCAGTTGCATTTATAAGGTTGCGTTGTAATATGCAAAAAAAAAATTATCGTGAAAAAAGATCTTATAATTTTTGAAGCATTGAGAGTTACGAAAATATGGTTTGGTTACTTGAAAGAGGAAAAGCAAATTGGATGATTTTCTTTTATAATTTAGGTGGATTTGTAGTCAATAAACCCTCTCCTCAGTACTTACCATTAAAGAAAAGTATATCGTTTTGAGAGCGTTGTCATTTTGTGGCCCTTTTTGACGCTTAAGGACACTTGCTGCACCTGTAAAAGGTAACAAAAACGGTGACTAATGAGCAAACATAAAGACATGAATTCGCGGCTCGGGTGGACAATTTCAAACAATTTACTGTATTTTGTCTCCCCAAGCCTCAAGTAAGTACCTTTCTTGACAGGAATGCGGGAAAGTTCTTTTGTTGGATAACTGGAAATTCAGATACTCTTGCACAACAAAGTGGCGGAACCTATTGTTGGTACTATACCTTGAAATGAGGGATTCATTTGACTCTTGACCAAACCGACAGTGGTGCAAGGGTTTTTATGAATCCCTCATTTCGAGTAGCGAGTGCTTTACAAGATGGGGTTAATATTTTGGCCTTTATGCCTTTTAGTTGTGTTGAGGATTCACCCAAAGTGGATGCCGTTTTGGCTGCCATCTTGGATTTTATTTAATAAGGTTGAAATCAGAAACTGACTGCGAGCTCACCAATCGTACAAATAAGTCAGAACCTCTTTACGGAAGTCAATATAGGTTTAGAAGGTTGCATCCGACTTTTTATGTTTCACCACATTTAACCTATTTCCGAAGCACTTGGCCCTGTGAAATAACCAACAAATAATTCGTTAATGAAGCGCCTTGAATAAGAACTTTTTGTAATTTTTGTAATTTATAACTTGTCAGCATTATAACAGAAAAAAAAACATTTTAGCCTCTAAAACGTTGCCCTGTGCATCACAGCAGTTTTGATTTCTGAAACGTATTGCTTCAGCCTCTGTTTTGTTTGTTTGTTTGCAGTTTTTTTTAGAATAGACTGTAGGTAAAAACAAAAAAATTCGGAATTTCGATGTGCCGAACTACTTGTTCTTGGTTTCAGTGATTTTGATTCAGCCCTCCTCACAAGCTGGTAGTTTTCGTTTACAGATTTTGCAGGGGTAGGGGGTAAAGAAAAAGATTGTTAGCGAGTGCAGAAACCTTGAGAAGAAAAGACAGTCGATTGCCTATTATATGTTTTTCTTGCTTTTTTCAATACTATTCTCCTCTGCAAACAACAGTAAGGTCACACTTTGGGAGACAATGGACTACCATTTAATTGAGTTAATCGCAACTTAATCCCCTCTGCCCTAAAGAACTTCCACCTTTAAAAGCAACGTCTTCTCCAGCTAAAAACAAAGTTACATATAATCAAAATCCTTCTTTGATGTAATCTCCTTTGATGTTATGTGATGTGAAAAATAAAGTTTTGTTCTCACCCTTCAAAGATAGGCTGCAATTGGCTAATGAGATGGGTAACTTTTTTGTTAAAACTGCCTAAATGTGTTGCTCCTAGTCCTGACAAAAATTATAAACACATCTTTAATGTCTGGTCACTCTCCTGATGGATGAAAGTGCGCACGGGTTGATTCACTTTTGAAAAGTCTGGATAAGAATTACAGACTCATCAGTAATGTTCAGTACTTTTCTAAATTAGTAGAAAGGGCTTTATTCGAACAAACTCATGGACACATGGTTCAGCGCCACATCTACCCAGTTTTACAGTCATCATATCGTGCTGGTCACAGTACGGAAACGGCTTTGTTGAAGGGTTGTGAATGACATCATGCTTTCCATTAATTCACGAGGTGTCACGCTTTTTGCATTATTAGACCTTAGTGCGGCGTTTGACGCTGTTAACCATGAGATCATTGTTATTCGGTTGTAAAACAAAGTTAGACTCCATGGGACGGTTCTAAACTGGTTGAAATCATATTTTTGTAATAGAAGTCAGCGGGTATCTGTCAGTGGAACGCTTTCTAGATGCTTCAAACTAGATTGCGGGGTCCCTCAAGGTTCTTGTTTAGACCCTCTCTTATTCATCATTTATTCATCTCAGTTGTTTGACGTTATAGAAAAACACCTTCCATGTGTTCATTGCTTTGCTGATGATACACAACTATATTTAAGTTTCAATTAAGTCAAATGGCCAGGTTAATCAAGATGCTGCAATGCGGGCTATGGAAAAGTGTCTTGCTGATATTCTAAGATGGGTGATCAGTGAATGACAGACTCCTACTTAATGATGACAGGTAACTGAATAAACTATAAATAAGTGAGACATTCTGACGGCACGGTTTGGAGGCGCCCTGAGGCTCGTGGGAGGACAATTTATGTTTTTTTTTAGCGCGGGATTTGTGGCATTCTACGTCAGCTCAGTCGTCGTGTTCTCTTTCGTTTCGTTTTCCATAGTTTCCTTTCCGATGGTTTATATTCTTACGTGTTCAGATCTGTATATTTTTGGAATAACCTTATTTCGGTATACTGCTTATGCTTTGAGGTTTTAGGACCTGCATTCTTTGAAATTAGTCCCTTTTGGAGTAGGTCTATGTAACAAGGTATTCACTGTTCTATGCTTTTCGCTTAAACCCTTTCCCCAGGGTTTCGTGCCACTGCATTTGTAGAAGAATACGTTTCCACAGATTTTTTGGCCACTTCTCAGAGTGTTTTTTTTTTATGGTATTTCGTGTCTGGCGTGGCACACGTTCTAGCCTAGAACATGCAATAGCATTTTGCTGGAAATATAACATTGATGCAACTTAACTAGGATACATCTGCATCAGATGACTGAGTGACACATCCTGAATAAACTTTACGCATTGAATTTCTAGTGTCAGTGGAGTCAAAATTAAAGCGTTAAAATGACATCGGAGTTGTCATAGGAACGAAATGACGCCATTACCTATTTTCCTGCAGCTGTATTTCTCGGCACTGGGAACTGTCCTTCCAAATTCGTTCAGCGGAACGTTTTCCATCAATAGCCGCCTCCCTGTTCGTAAAGTTTAAGGGAAATCTGTAGGAACGTTATCGAGATATTTTGGGGTGAAGTTTTTATGGTTAGAAATACGGTGAAAACTGGACAGTCTCGATGTTCGGCCGTTATCTGTAGAAAATGAAATGCTTTTGAAATGAAATTTCCCCTCAAAGTAGTTTCAATCTTTTTAAAAACGTGTGCATGTGTGAAAGATCATGAAGATAGCTCTAGCCGATTGCTAGAAAGAGGGATTTGACAACTATGTATCGAGGCGCTCTTGTTGGCGGTTTTGTAAACATTTTGATCTATTTTCACAAATGAGTGAGTAAGTTTTAAACCACTCGATAGAGACCTCTTGGACCAAATGACACAGTATTTTATGTCAACCACTTAATTATCTACCGAACCGAAGAAAAGGTTGACTACACCATGGATTAGGGAGTGGAAGGGGCGGTGCTTTCTTAATACTTCCGAAATGCAGTGTGAGTTTATCCATTACGCACATGCAAAGATGGCTGGCTGGGGAGTTTCCTCGATAAGCCCCGAAAGGCTTCTGAGACTTCCTGTTCATTATTGTAATTATTTCTTTTAAGCACTATCAATGAAATATTGTAGCCTTACCTACAATATTGAGCAATAAATGTAAATACAAAAAAACAACTCCAAAAGGTTGTTGTTGCCCATAATAAGGGGATGTAGTAAATGGTTTGGACTGTGCGAGACAAGCTTCGACAACCTGTCTTCAGAGTCCAGGTGAGTTGTACCTTGTCAGTTGATAACCACTTTAATACTATCAAATGAGGACATAAAATCCCTTTTGACTAGAAAAATGTCTACCGCACAGGCTGTCAAAACGTCAGAACAACAATCCTAATCTGGACTACACTGATTTAGATGATCATATTCCACCTACTTACGAAATGGGATGGTCATGGTCGACTGGATTATATTTTGGACCAGGAAGAAAGGGGTCGTAATAAAGAGGTGGTCCTATGGCGGCGATAGACTATACTCCCAATAAAATCTCTGAAAGTTCATACATAGTTTAGACTGCTGGAATGGCATGAATATTCCTCAGAACCTAAAAGTATAGTACCTATCGACTTCGTGGTACTCTGGTGTTCAATAACAAGACGACCGCATTCTCACACACTTTTAATGATGAAAACGAAGTGCAGTATAAAAGAAATTAAACTACTCAATCAATTTTGTAAGATATACAAAGTCAAGCGAAAACGGAATAAAACAGAAACATCTTACAAAGAAACCTCCTGCGTTAAGTAACAATGAAAAAGCTTAATGAAAGAGACTTTAAACAACGTTATAAAATACACTAGGCCCCATAGTGACTACGCATGAAATGGGCTTGGCATGAATGTTCCTCAAACCTGCTTTAATATCTCGTCTTGCATGGCCGGGATCAGACCTTTGCGGAAGGCAATGGACAGCAGATCCTCAGCCGTTCTGGTCTCGGGGTACTCGCGAATGGCCCACTTTAAGTACAAGGCGAACTCGTTCCAATCCACTGTTCCATCTTCATCCATGTCGATGGCTTTCAATGCGCACTTCGTCTCATCACACCTGTAGCAACCAAAGTACGGCCCCATGAATCCATTGTAGAAGGCATCAAACTCTAACTTGTCATCTCTCTCACCATCTCGCAGATCCCATTGATCCCACATGGCACGAATCTCAGCAATCAACACTTGCGCGTGAACCTTCTTTGGCTCTTCTTTCGCGATGACTGCGCTCATTTTTTCGGTGAGACTGCCACCAGCCCGATCAAACAAAAGTGCCAGACCAACTGCGCTCATGTACTCCTCTTTCCTGTTCTTGTGCAAATCCTCCAACATAACTTCTAGCATTCTTTGGGCTCTCTCGGTTGTGAACTGGGGATCATCTCCAAAGAGTTTCGTCAGCCTTGTGACAATCATTCCAGTGGAGGCCAGGGTTGTCATTCGCATGACAGGTTCTTCGCCAAAGAAATCAGCCAAGCTAAATACTTTCTCGTTTGGGTCTGGATCAAAGTTTGGCATTCCGAAGACCATATCCAGGGCTCGTTCGCCATACACGACTTGCCTGTCATACACCTCACGTCCAGTGGTGATCCTGGTGACCTGCTGTGCAGCTTTGCGAAGAGCTGCACAGTTGTACTGCTTAGTTACCTTCTTGTTTCCCATGCGAATCATGTTCATCAGGGTGACAGTTGAGCTGGCATGACCCATGGAGGCTCCCTCTATGATGAGACTCGCCCAAACACCATTTGCACCATTAATAAGGCATTCTAACTGGGTACTGTCTGCCATTCCCCACTGCTCGTGCACGTGAACAAGCAAGTGTCCATCCTTAAACCCACATTCGTCCATCTCTTTGCGTACGGCTCCTACCCATGCACCAACTTCCTCTGGAAGATACTTGCCAGATTCTTCGGTCACCAGACCGAATGGACGCTCGTCTGGAGGAAGGGAAGAAAGGTACCTTACTACCTTAAAGATCCGCTTCGGCTTCTTCTTCATACCATCTGGAAGGTCTCGTAAGTTGAAGAGTATCCTGCAATCTTTCGAAAGGTTTTCACGACACCATTTCATCCTCTCAGAGAAAAGCTGATTCATGTCTCGTACGTTAAACTTCTTGTAGTCGATACCTGCCCAAACCAAGTCTGCTTCTATGATGACGTTCTTTATGCCTAGTTCCTTACACTTGCGCATGCCAATTGGAATAGTGTCGGTATCTGGCACTTTGTCTTTGCCGACAGATTCCAGGAACTCGCTGAACGCCCAAAGGTTGGTGAAGTCCTCTCCTTTTTCGTGCAGCTGTCGAATGAAGGTGTCACCCAAGCGAGTCATGTGAGAGAAAGAGGCGACAATGATGTGCTTGTAGCCAACCTTTTTTATCTAGATTACAAAGAGAAAATATTGACTGTGATAGTAATTTACAACTCTGAAATATTGAGGTTTACGCTGAGCTAAGCGGTGTGCCAAACCCGTTTCAAATATGAACCTTTATGACTCTCAGTTGCCGTTATTGCCGGCAGACGTTTGATCGCGCGATTAGTATTCAGTGGGAAGACGGGGTTTATAATGCATTAAGGAAACATACTATACTTAATATCAACTTTCGTGATTTCACGAGTCTTACAATGACTATTAATTATATTTTCTCCAAGATATATTGCTATAACAATTTGCCGTAATAGTTAACAAAATAACTTTAAAGAACAAGAGAGCGAAACCCTAAAAAGGAGAAAATTCTATTTCCATTTACCCAATTATTAGTTGCTGAAATTTTTTTTGTTAGATGCTAGAAAATGAATTGGTATATCTCAACCTATTTTCCAACAAATTAGAAAACTCCAGTAACTCTACCGGTAACGTCAATGAAATAAAATTTATTACCTGCTCATAGATTTTCCACTTGTTCTCGATAGTGTGACCTCGAAGCTGACCCACTGTACTCTCACGAAGAGAGTTGTCTAAGACGAATAGCTCCATCTGTCTAAGGGCCTTTCGTTTATCTTTCTGCTCTTCTATATCCTGATGCATGCGATCAATTGATCTTGCAATCATCTCTTTGTCGGTCATTGAACCGCTCCTAAAAAAAAGACAACAAAAGGAAGGGAAAATGTCATCTATTGTGAAGGTAAGCTTGCCCAACCGTTGCCACTAAACAAAGTTATTTTTACATCTTTTTGAAACGTTTTCCAAATCTTTTTTAGAACCATCTAACACCGAACGAGCCATAAAAATCCAAGATTTTGAAGGCACAGTTGTGAAGTTTCAACAGAGAGGAAATGAAACCTTCCAAATGCATGAATCCGCCTTCAAAATATCTTTGAATTTTATTCATTTCTGTCAGTTTATATGGAACCCACCAAAGGTATTAGAATTTTTAGAAAACATGTCAAAAAAATTGTCAGCATCTTTCCTCATTAGCAATTTACAACGCTGTGTGTCACTGCCCAGGAAAATATGATATTTGGTCACCCCTTTCATCTTTTTGCAAGGGCCACTGGATTTCTGGGATCACGTATGCTCACGCTCTTAACTATATTTTGTGCGGCCATGTTTTTGCCCCTAAATGCTGCCGTCTCATTTTGCCTCGAGCGTTTATTATAATTCAAAATTATTTCATGTGCCCTTTCCTTCTAGTTGCTGTCTAATTATAGATTGAACTCACTCTTGTTTTTGTGCCTTCCGCATTTCCACCTGCTCGTCCGAGTCACTTTTCTTGCGTTTTAATGATGACATTATGGCGTAGCTGAAATTTCTGATTCTCCGTCTAGTTGAACAGAAAAACAAGAAAGGTTATTATGATTCCCGCTTTCAAGTGACGAACAAAGGGACAAAGAGGAGCACGTAACAGGAGATAAAAAAAACGTCTTTGTGCCTAAAAGGTTGGAAAGCAAAATGAAAATATAGCATGAAAAAAGGCATGAAAGGAGTGATTTTTTCCGCGACTTTTACTTTTTTGACAGAAAGGCTGAAAACCCATCTACGTTACACGATTAGAGGGGCAGGATACCCGGCCCCATATGTAGGCTCATGTTAGATCTAAGGCTCTTTAAAGTGATCGGAAAAATTATGCTTTTAATCCTTGAAAAGTACAGAAAAAAATTCCATATATGATTACTTGATTTATAGGTGCAAGAAAATATTTAAAAAATGTGAAATTGGACCCCATTTTTGATACCAAACACCTCACTCTATAGTTCGACTCAAAGGCCTTTAACGGGTCAGAGGTGTATCATCAGAAAATGTAAGCAATATATCGGCTCGTTAGGAACGAGACGACATTTTCTTGAAATAGGAATATGAAGGAAATTTACGTATTGGTTGGGGATTTGCATTATTACATAAAAAGGACGTTTTGGATTGAGGGGAACCATACTGTTACTTGCTACGTTTGGAATGAATGCACCCGAAGTTTACAATGAAAGTTTGACCTTATGTGCTTTTTATCAAAGCTGAATAGACAGACATGTGAAACGTGAGGAATTAAATCGGGCCAATTCGTCAATCATTTCACGATCTTCAGATAAAATGGTGAAGTGACACTATACGTGACTTACTGAACTGCATTAAGAATCGTTTGTCATATTACACAATGTTAAGGACGAGTGCTTTTTCATTCCGTATACCAGATTTGAAGACAGTTCCATCTTCATCGGAAAAGTTAAAGCCAATAAAGCAATTTTTCTTAGGTAAACAGACCCCAAAGACCTCAAACTGCTTGAGAAACCTTACAGTGATTGAGTTGCGTTTTAAAATTTTCGTCTGTTTGGTCGGTTTTGGGCTCAGTTCTTTTGTACTTTCTTGCTATTAATCTGGTGAAATTTAAATAAGAATACCTTCTAATCCCGGACTTTTGACTTATGTTAAATAACTGAAATTGCTATTTTTGACCTGATAAGTTAAGGCAGTTAATAAGGATGTCCACACGAGTCCGTTTAACTCTGCAAACTGGGGCACACCATCTTTCGAACAATGTTTGAGGCTGTTAAGGGTAGAGCAATCGTTATCCGTTCACGAAACGTATCTATTCTGATCTGAAGACTGTTAGGACCCTGTTAGTAAAAGAGGTCAAAGAGCGGTAAACCAATAGATTTGTAGTCACGTTCAGTTTCCCATCAATGCCGTCAATCTATGGCCTAGACTTTCAAAAAAATCACTTCTTCGCTCGCTCGCTAGCTCGCTTCGCGGCCCCAAAAGCTCGATTCACTCTCTTAGAAACTCGTGAGGTTGACTTGTACATGTGGCAAGTCTATGATCTGTGGCCATATACTGTAAAACAAAGAAAAGATTGTGTGAACACGTCGACGACTTCTGTCTGCCCGTTAATGTGCCGCCGCTATTTGTTTCCCAGGCAATTTCCTTATCCTCTAAAATATTTTGGAAGGGTTATGTTGAACAAAGGAGAATAAGTTAAAATGAGCTAGTGGGACGGGTAAGTCGGCTGGAAATTGCAAAATTTTCCCTTTGCACTTTTCAGCCTTCCCGCGGAAAACACTACACGTGTTAAATGATTATTTTAATCCTCGGCATTATTGTTTATCATTATTATTATTATTATTTGGTTCAAGTCCATCTTTTCTCTGATGACTTGGAAACAAGGTTTTAGTTTAAGGACAAAAATGACTAAATTTCGAAAACTTTTTGTTGTATTAATCATTTTGTTCGTCCTGCGTCCCCAACCAAAGATCAACCGGTCATGCACAGACGTCATCTTCACTCGTTAATCGTCACTTGGAGTTTTTAATTACGTTAGTGACCTCTTGGACCGCGTGATTTTTTGTGCAACACGAAACAGTTATTACCTTGCAAGAAAAGAGTTTTTGTGTTCATATTTTACCGGCCTGTTCGTTGCAGATATAAATATCATAGCGTGTTCAGCTTTCATTCAAATCCTTAATCCGAATTATCATAAGCACAAGAGGTGGCAGTAGCGGTTTCTCATGGTTCATCTGGTAGATGAAGTGCGGAGACAAGAAATTAGCTTTAGCTCCTTCACTCCCAAAACTGGACAAAATTTCCAGATTTCATTCGTAAAATGCTGAAAATAGATAGCTCCACGTGAAAGTACAGGGAAAGAGGTTCTATTTGAATGGTCACACCGTATGATTCGGAGACATTTAGAACCACCTCACAATCCATCACGTCCTCTATGGACGAGGGCTTATTAAATCGCTCTAGTGGCTTTTTCATTCGTTATTATCTTAATCATTGGTGATTAAGAGTCTCAGTGAGTCTCTTCATAGCTCCGTGTATTGATCGCCTGACTTCTGACACTTATGTATGATTCGGAAACCTAAAATATTTCTTTGTCTCAAGCTCGTGGCGTTGTTTTCAGACTGCAAGAATAGATGACCTACAGAAACGCGGTCGAGAAAACGCGAAAAGGTAACAAACTGCTGTTACGCGACAACTTGGGAATTCCAAGCGGTGTACACGAAAGAAAAAAGCTGGAATTCCTTACCTGAAATTGCTGTCCCCTGTTTTGAGGCGGTTGGACTTCCGTTGCTTCAACGGTCAATACCTGATCCAGCCGGATGCTTTTTGTGACTGAAATGAAACTAATTTGCATTTTTCAGATTCCCGAATCGATTAAATATTAAAACAAGCCGCATTCTTTTGTTCATGCACGATCAGCCAGACGAAACGAGATTCGGCCGTCGATAAAACGCGGAAGACAGAACATCACGGAACTGTTCTGGAACATCCTGGAACATGAAAAAATTAAAGTAATTTTTATGAAAAAATAACTGAAATAAATAAAATAACAATAATATTAAAATATTTTTTGTATACATTTATAATAACAAAATAAATAACATAACATAACATAACATAAAAACAAAAAATAATGAAAGAAAGAAAGAACAAGAAACTGGCATATTGTCCACTCTGGGTGCTGGAAAGCTGTCCCCTCCCTATATTTCGAGCCCAAGCCTAATTTATCGAAGACACTTGAAAGTTTGCCTATCCGACTTGTTATATATATTTTGGTATCAAAACACCATTTTGCCGCCAAATTCACTGAATATTACAGTATTCGTTTATTGCGTTTCCTGGTCAAAGGTGAATGGAAAGGAAAGAAGCCGTCCGTTTATGTTTGTTTGTTTGTTTTTTTGTTTTACCTTGAAAAATTAATCAACCTCGGAGAATTTGGTTCTGTCGTGTCAGTGTTATCCTGGTGTCATGTCTGGAGTCTGAAACAGGCCGAGGAGGTCTGTGTGGATCTCCATGCCTTACGGGAATCGCAACAGCCGCTCCCATAAAAGTTCTAGTTCCATTATTGGGTTATTATCTTATTCTGCGGAACTCGAAATTTTTTATATATTTTTTGTAATTATGTGGGATGAATATTCAAAAAAAGTATTGTCGCCGAGTAGCTATACTGTTTTCAAAATGAAAAGGGTTGTCCACTAAAATCCAGTAACGTCACAAAATTCAAAGCAACAAACACGTTAGCAAAGCTCCACAGTGTAATCTAAGGATTTTGGATTTAAAAACTAATAAAAATTTGCACCGCCTTGTAACACCAACAATTCCAAATTAAACGAAACCAAAGATCAGTTTAGAATACGATCCGGCACGAAACACAGTGAAACAGTAATGGCGCCGAAATTACACACTTCACAGATTTTCAAGTTCCGTGCATATCAACTAAAGTATCGGGCGAGTATATGGATTCTGTTTGAATAAACAACATGCATGCAAATTTACTCTAGTATCTCGGAGTAATTTTTTCAAAACCAGAAAAAACATTATTACATTCCTGAAATTTGCAAGAATTCAAAGACCACTCCACTCAGACTGCATCGACACGCGTGCAAAACGTCTGCGCATCCGCAAGGTCTCTATTTTCAATAATTAAAATTTGCAAAATCTTCCCCATTTAAATTGAAAAACACTTAGGAATGTTTGATATGTTTAATGGTTTGCAGCCGGCTCTAGTATTAAGCACAACAAAAAATTACTTGAACTAACTAACTGGTAAAGTCGTCCAGTACAAGGTTTTTCCGTCCTTGTTTTTCCACGTGAGCATGCATTGGTCGTTTTCGTTGTTCGCATTGACCGAGCTCAGCGACATGATGACCAAAACAGCAACAATGGCTACGGCGAAGTGCTGCCAGAGCGAGCGTGGACTTTCAAACATGATTTTCGCCTTTGGTGCAAGGAGGAAAGTATGTGGTGCAAATGAGAGAAAGTAAAGCAATTAATAAACTTTGTGTTCGTGAAATTCTAAGCTTATCTTTTGCGTGTGGAGCTTACTTTTTGGAATTTCGCGGTCGGAATCTATTTTGTTTTGGTATCGCGTATAATTTCGATCGGGGGAGGCACATGCAAATTCGCGCCGGAAGCAGGGAAGGCACGCATGCGCACTGCGTTTTTCACGCGTGTCGACTGCATCAAAAACACAACCGTTGAATTCAGCTTCCGCAGTCTTTCTCTGCGTTGCAGAGAGGCACGCCATCTTTCTTTTGTTTCACATGTTCCTCTGATGTTCCTTTACAAATAACGCTTGGTTTCATGCCATAAATAAAAGGAACCAGAATAAAACTGGCGCAAAAGCGTTACGAATGCCGATTTATCTTTGAAGGTCCAAGATGCAATTATCAGTGACGTCATCATATATCCAGAAATGGATATCTCCCGGACTGACCGAGAAGAAACATCCAAATTGATCAGTAATTTCACTTTTTCACCAGCCTGAAGCGCATACGTGCTAGTTTTGGACGTACAATTCATTGATCAGTTCCCTGAGTTCTCCCTCATCCTTACCCAAATTCTCAAAAATAAAGTGACAATTAGAGCAGCTGAGTTTTCCTGATATTAACCTGAGCTCTGCTCGACACTAATGAACTACAGTCGAACCCCGGTTTACGAACACCCACTTGATACGGACACCTCGTCATTATGGACAGTTCAAGCCTTTGTCACTGGGAGACGCCCCTACATTTTCTCTAAATACAACCCACCAGGAGCCGATTCCTAAACCCACTTAATACGGACACGCGTTAATGCGGACAACGGGCACTTGTTTGTTGCCCAATCAACAGATTCTCATAGAAATTCAACCTCGCTAATGCGCACACTTCATTATCAACTGTTTGCTGTGATAGACCCTTCCTGTGTAGGTGAAAAAACCTTCAGGGTAGGACAATTTCTCGGCGATTTGTAAACGGTACGCCAATTTCAGACTTTCGGCATCAAACGAGTACTAGTTATGCAGAGAACGGTTTTGATTACGCAACTCCCGAAAGTAATATATAGATGAGCGATTCTTGAGAGTTTCCGTGAATTAGTCTGCAAAACTAGCCGGGGGGTACTCCAGGGAATTCTTGGTTGGGGCGTGCCACCCGGTTCTCCAAATCCTGACCCGATTTCAAACCAAAAAATGTAATTTTCCACACCCGTCTTCAGACCTGGCCTTAAGGCAGAAATCATGTTATCATTACTTTCTAGATTAGAGCACAAACAAAAAAATTATTCAAATCCATTTCGAATTCGAATATTTCTCTTTCTTTCTTACTCATTTGGAATCAAAACGATAAATACGTTCATACAATCCGTAGTTCCCTCGAAAAGCATACCCGATTCCAGACCAAAGTGGGCAACAACGTGTTAACCCCTTTTTCAGGCCAAAAAGGCGCAAAAATCCTACCCGATGGGGCGGCACATACCTGTAT
>OZ037775.1:12410949-12423449 GCA_964035525.1 Porites cylindrica | reverse complement strand
ACTTTATTACCGCAGTGTTGACAATTAATGACCAGTCACGTCAAGACAATTAAAAAAAACTAAAGGGAACTTTTATACATGATTATTTGATAACCTAAATGTTCTTAAGACAATACCTGCTCATAGATTTTCCACTTGTTTTCGATCGTGTGACCTCGAAGCTGACCCACCGTACTTTCGCGAAGAGAATTGTCCAACACAAACAGCTTCATTTTGCTGAGGACCCTTCGCTTGTCTAGCTCTTCATCGACGTCCTTATTCATGCGTCTAATAACTCTCTTAAAATTCTTTTTGTCGGCCATGTTGACACAGCTCAATTTTCTAATTAAAAGAGAAAATTTCAGTTACTTTCTAAATCTACAATAAATACTACAATAAAGATCATATTAAAGAGATGTTCTGCGAGTGAAGCTTCCTGCAGATAATGAGTCGAAAATATCAAATTAAGCTCAGCTTAGTTTTTTTATCAGTAGTTTTTAAGAAGGAAATTACATACACACAAACAACAGCTAGAAGGGTATCTGTCTTTATCGATAATAATGCTGCAAGCATAATCCTGCATGTTGGTCCTCGCGCGATCCCACGCGCCACACGTCCTCCTTACTCGGACCCAGACTCCACGCGACCCAACCGCTGACTGCAGGCTCATCTCAAACCACTGACCGCTGTCCAGTGTACAGCAGGTTCGCAAAACGGGCTGTAAAAGACCGATACCCTACTACAGCACGCTGAAAGCCGGAGATGAATACAGACTAGGAGCCCTAATTGAATTTCAACCCCTGCAATGTCTAAAACTGTAAGACAAAAATACTGAAATCGGACGCAAAAAAAAATGTTTATGAAGGATGTGCGCAGTAAGAATGTGTTACAGGTGCAACTATGGCGGTCGATAGGAACCTAGCCTTAGCCTAGTCTTACAGTGTGCATGTAGAAAACTTACGAATCTCTTGGCGTCATTCGCGATATTTTTTTGTTGTCTTTTAGCGTCGTACTCTTCTTACCGACGATACGTACATAAAAACGTGTTTAAGTTAGTCTGAGACGTGAAGTTGCAACAAGAGCTTGTGTTTTACGACTGTGATACGCTCTTCAATGTCAGTGTTCAGAAGCTGGAAATTGATAATGAATATAATTTCCTTATTATAGAATTAGTTGTTTTATTTAAACTGAGGTTTGAGCTATAACCACCGCTTCGTCAGTTATTTAGCTGTTACAAAAATACCTTTAAAACTAAACTATTGCAATTGACCAAATTTTGTGACCTATTATCATAATGATAGACAGTGATCTTACGCAGAACATTTATATAGGTAGGGATTAAACAAATGAGTAGATAAGCCTAACCTGAGATCAGGCGTTATTTTATTTTATTTTATTTTTTTTGCTTCTTTGCTTCTTTAGCTCGAGAGGGAAAAAAGTAACGCCTGATACATTCATTTAACAAGCCATCAACCGCCCCCTAATTTACATAGCCTAACGTCTGCTTGACCTGTCATGTTATTAGCCAATCAGAGTTTACCAGACAGGAATCAAACTTTGGCGGGAACAATGTCTCTTTCCAAATGAATTTTAGGGAAAAGAAGATTTTTAAGTTCGTTCAGATGGCGCTTCCTAAAA
This sequence comes from Porites cylindrica, assembly GCA_964035525.1. Classification (NCBI taxonomy): domain Eukaryota; kingdom Metazoa; phylum Cnidaria; class Anthozoa; order Scleractinia; family Poritidae; genus Porites; species Porites cylindrica. The sequence goes on along the minus strand of OZ037775.1, from coordinate 12,421,832 downwards.
AAAATTTAAATGCTTCTTTTGTGATCAAATACTACCGTACCCTACCTTTATTTAACAGCTACAAATAATAAAGAATTTACTGGCAAAAGCTCGTTGACCTAATTCGTTCTGTGCCGAAAGCAGTAAAAAAAATAAGCTGAAGCACTGTATTTCACGAACTGAAAAGTGTTATGAAAGCGAAGATCGCTCAGAATAATTCGCAGGTTTGAGACTGAAGGAATTACAGTCAATCCAGGTCAAGATTCCGTTCATGAATTGATTATTTGAAAAGTGAACCCGTTTTGTCGCTTCTGTAACTTGTAGCCGGTACCAAATTGCGTTCAAATGATCGGTGAATTTTTGACTGCAATTTTTAGTAAACGATGAAATGGAAAATATTTCAATGGATGAAATTTCTATTTAGACATTCTTCAAATTCATGAAAACTGAGCCGGCAGAAAGTTCATAACGAACTCGCGTATGTATTCACTGCTCATTTATACGCAAGCAAAAATGCAGACTGAAATCAACAACAACTAACGGATGGCGGCGTTTTGGCCAATCGGAATAGCGCAAATCATCCGTATTGTTTCCTATCCAATCAGAAAAAAGTCCAGATTCTGGCTTTTTTGCATGTGATCTGTGAAAGAAATGTATCATGCCCTCTTCCCGAAAACAGATTACAGAGATAAAGGGAGAGGGCATGATCGCAGGCTAAGAAAAGCCTAACTCTCTCTGCTGTGTGCGAATGGAAAAAAATTGCAAGAACAAAAATGTATGTAAACATTATAATTATCATATCAATGTCGGAGCTACAACTGAGACAGGCTTTGAGGTAAACGTTATTGTGACTTTAGATATCTGGAGAAGTTTCACAGAATGACGGAAAAAATAGACATTGAAACTCATGTAAGTCGCGCGACATTGACTTGGCTTAATGTGGTTCTGTGGACTAAAATCGGGTAATAATTGGTACGTTGCGATTTCTAGAATTAGACGTTGCATAACAGACGTATACTTCAACCTTACACTCCGCTTTAGGTTTTCGGAAAATTATTGACACTGAAAACTTTAAAAAGACAAAGTGTAACCGTCGAAGTGATTAATTTTGTTGTTCATTTTACAGTCATGCAGCTCTAGCTTTGCGGGCACCCAACTTATTAGACTGCAAAACAGTCCGTATTTTTGCGTATTCAAGTACGCGCGAGCAGTCAAACAAAAGATGTGGAACGAGGCTGAAAACAGAGAGCGAGACTGGGGAGAGACGATAAAAATACGCGCAACGGGCGTGTGAGGCTCGCGCGGTTCCCGCGCGTAAGGCTCTTACGCCACGCTTTACTGATTTCTTTACCGATTTTGAGGAAAAAACCGACTGTTTTGCAGTCTAACAACTTATTTAAACACCTTACCAATACAGACAGAAGTCAAATCTTAGGCAAATTCTTCAAAATTGACTAAAAACTATCACTATTGCAAATCAGACGATTTGTCGGTCCCGACATCCTTATCAATTCTCTTTATAACGCTATAGAGCGCTATCTTTTAACACTAAACGCATTAGAAATCTCACTATATATTTTTCCTTAGCAGACCAAGAGAATTTCCTGCTCTTGAATGAATGGCGCCGTTTTTTTTTCATAATATTGCTTATGGCTAGCTCCCCTTTACTACCACACCTGAAGCAGAGGACCCTTCGATAAGACCTTAGAATTTACAGAGTACGCTATTACAAGACTCCCCGCTTCTCCGGACACTTGAGACCGCGGGGGTCACCTATCTATGAATACATTCCTAAGGCAAAATTTTGCTTGTGGTACATCTTTTAAAACGCTCATAGCTTTGCTGTTTTACAGGCGATTAAGATAAAATTTTACAGAGTCATTGTGAAATCATGATGAAGTTTTTATTTGGTAGATCGCTCTTTGCAGCCATGCTTTAAGCCACAGTTGTACCAAATTAAGAAATCGTGATTTTGCGTCCAAGTTTGCGCGATGAAGAATAGAAGACAGCACTCTGTGTTTTTATTTGTAAATGATCGGTCAAAACCTCTAGCGTGTCATGCATTAACAGAGTTTGTGGATTTTCTAGCCAGCAAGATATCATGGTTTAAATGAGCCAAATCTGTCATCCTTGAAATTAAAACCTTATATCTTGTTATAAAAGCGCTCTTTTAGAATTCCGCTCAATACATAACACACTCCAGTCTACCAAGTTTACCCCTCTGCAGAGCCATCTCTTAAAGTTTTGTATCTGCCCTGAATTCGTGGCCACAAAATTGTCGGAAAAGTCAAATTTTGAGACTCCCGAAGCCGTCCCTACTAAGCAAGAGTTCCAAGCGAGATATGTAATTATGGGTAATTACATTATACTCTTTAATTTTGTTTGTAAGCTGCAATGTTTTCAAGGATTTATGAGGCGAAAAAGAGTTTTGGTATTAAATTTGGTTGAAATTTCTATAGAATTTCTTATTTTTATGTCCATATTATTAAAAATCACTGATCATGAAAACCTTTTTGTTCGCAGTCTGCGTGCCTGGACACGTCCACGTGAACACCTTTTATACTACTAAATGAGAAATTTCTGCAATTTGATTGGCTTAGAGCAGTGGGATTTCAGCTTAATTTGAAATACCTACATGTGAAAATTACCAACCTTTTGCGGGTATAAACGAATAATAGCATTTGTACGTGATATTTGACATAAATACCACTCGTGATATTTCAAAATTGTATCAAATTTCACTCGCCTGACGACTCGTGAAATTACGTATAACAACTTCGAAGTATCACCCGTGGTAGTTATGCCAAATATCACTCCAAATCATGTGCTTTTACCTATACAAATTATGCGCTCATCTTACTTTTTTACATGAATAAATTATCTGCACCTTCAGTCACCTTGATGCATTTTAACAATAAAGGTCATTTAGAAGTAATGCATAAAAAATCTCGTTTCAATTCCATTTCTTCATGTTTTTGTTTGAATTTTTGGATAATTGTATACAGTTTCATGACCGTGCTCTTATACAACCATGGTTGCTACAAGCCAGAGATGTATAAGAAAACGCAAAATATCTTCAAGGTCAAAAAAAATTTTTTAATCTGTGCAAATTGAACCTCTGGAAACAAACTAAAGAAAAATTGAAATTTAATATCATTGGAGGCTGTAAAAAAGTCTTGAAGGCCTGATCTTTGTCTTGCTATTCATCAAACGACCCAAGCAATGCCACCTATGTATCACAACTTCTTCAAAGCACTCAGGTGACTTTAGAGAATGGGACGTAATTTAACAGTTGTCAGAACGAATGGAAATAGATTTGTTCTCCTGCACCAACGAATACGTGCTCGGTGCTGATTGGTTTAAATTTTATTTTGTTTTTCACTCCTACCAAGAATTTGCTTTAAAACCTTAAGTCGCTTTCGGTGTAGTTGCGCCTTTGAGTTTCCGGGACTGAACTTCTTAACATTAAAGGCATTGCATGAATCGAAGTCTAAGCAAGCGGCAAGCGCGTTCAATTTTTTTTCCATAGAACCTATTTTGGTTTACGTCAGTTTGACACACCGTCGGAGGTTGCATTCTGTGTAGATGACGTATCCGGACGATTCTAGGTCACCAAAAGAAATGCTTTCATTCAGGTTTTAGCAATCGAACATGGCGCGAATCATTTGTTTGCGACGTGACGCAGACCGATTGCTGTTCGTGTTTCAGACCACTTAAGGTGTGGCTCGCTGCAGCCCTAGATTATAGTGAATTCTGCCTGTTACTGCATGACTAAATTTAGCAACGGATAATTTCTTCGCAGCTTAGTTGTTATCTTATTCGATCATTACCAAGATATCTCTCTCAGATTTTTCCGCTTTTCTCCTTCGCGCTTTGCTGAACATTTCACTACTCTCCCCTCTCACGTTAAAGATTTATTAAAAAATAAACAGATGTTCCAGGAAAAGGACAAGATGATCGATATCTTTGGCAATTTCTAATTAGGTTTATTACGCAGAAGCTAGAAGATATCTTACCTCACTAAGTTGCTCTCTTGTTGGAAGAAGTCAAAGTCAATCAGCCTTTGCTGCTTCGAGGGCGCGGCAGTCTCACAAGCTAAAGACACAGTCGAGCCAGGCGTTTTATACTTCAAAAATTGCCAAAACAATTTGAATTAATTTCAGACATCCGATGACAAATAATGATTGTTTATGTGAGTAATTCTATTGTTATGCAGTACAAGCAAGAAAAATGCCAGACAAGAATAATCTAGGGTTCTTTGTTCTTGTGTGTGATGTTTTATCTGGTCTAAGTCCGATGATTGAGATGGAAATTAATTTTTTCCATGTTTTTAATATTCTTGATTTCTATTGTGTCACATTCTGGAGTAACATTAAAATTTTCCACGAGTGTTTTTTGTACCTAGTCAGAACTTAGCCTTAGATCTACTCTTATTTATGTTGTTTGTAATAGTGTCATCTTTGGTTCAAAAAAAAAGAGAGAAATGATCAGTATACAAAGTTAGACTGCTGCACAGATGGACTGAAGTGGGTGGTCAGAGGGTTTCGTGCGTGCAACTATAGGTATCACTTTTAAAGAGTCAAAGAATGATAAGTTCGGACATGAGAAAAAAACACCCTGGCTTTTTCAGGGGCACCCAACGGGAAATTTTGAGAAAAAGACCTAAAAACAACAACAAAGCGTGAATAAAGTTTTCTGAGACTATTTTAAGCATTTTGGGAGATTGCTGGCAAAAAATTATCTGTTCCTCACTCCCAGCAAGACTGATGGAAGAGTTCCCAGCCAGCAACCTTACAACCTGCAACCTGACTTACTGGGAAGTTTCATAGGGCACAATTCAGATCTTGAGTGGTAAGTAACCCATACAAGTAACCCGTAGCAGCTATTCTAGACTTTAAATCCCCTCTGACACCCTGAATTATCTTTTTCCCGGCAACACTTTCCTTCCAAGGACTATTATTTCTTCCACATCTCCCAGCCAGCAAAAATGTGCCTGAAGAACAGATATTTTGAGGAACAGATCCATTGGGTGCCCCTGCTTTTTATTGCCGATGTTTCGCATTACAGGACCATACAGGGGAATTACAGTAAAACTTAGACAGATATAAATCTCTGCATAAAGCAAAGGTGTTTTTAAATTAAAAGCAACGTTTTTCACTAGTTCACTACTCAGCGACAGGCGAGGAGAGGGTGTAGCTAAAATGTGATAGGTTAGGACAAGATAGTCTTTATTTGACCGCGAACAATTCAGCAGCTATATGACAATAACACGATAATAATCTTTACAAAAGATGCATATGATAACAACAAAATCAACGCTTTTCAACGTAACACCGTGAGTTAAAAAGCTTTTTCATTACGGTTCGTAGCATTGATGTAACGTCTGTGAGAATCTTTTCTTTTGTAGTATTCAACAAAAGATTACATAATTATGTTTGACGACATGCTATGAATATTTTTATAAATATCGATGTATTAGCTTTTTTGGCTATCTTGCCTTTTGGACAGAAGCTGACAGACTTTATACTGACTAAACGTACTTCTACTCCTGGCAGCTCGACACACTACATTCGATCGAGAAGTACCTTCCCAGTTGTTTTGTTCCACTGGGCTTTTTATTCCGGGTTTTCGTGACGGGCAGCGTATCATTCCTATGTAATTGTTATCTCAACTATGTTGTCACTATGTATTTTCTATGGTTCAGGCATTTTGTTAATAAAGCGCTGGTCCTACCACAGGCAGCCCAAGCGCACTATGTGTGGGTTCGGGCTTCAGAGGTCATTTGGTCGGAATATACTAGAATTATTAGTGTATTATCTGATGCTGAATAAACGCAAAAATCTTAAAGATATGAATTCTTCTTGTTTGTCTATCTGTGCTAGTAGCCTTTAAGATAATGAAGGTCGATATTTCTTGCATTATTACATGTGATTCGGGCCCTTAATGTTCGAATTTTATCACATGTATTCGAATCTACAACGCTAAGAAAAAAAAAATCATGATCACGCGAAATATTGATTCAAAAAGCTCCCTTACCTTTAGTTCATAGCCACTCTGTGTCCTACGGCCGGTTTAAACGCCGTTTAGTCGACTTTCTTTCCATCGAGTACTGAACACTACCGGCCGTAGATCACACCATTTGCACCATTAATAAGGCATTCTAACTGGGTACTGTCTGCCATTCCCCACTGCTCGTGCACGTGAACAAGCAAGTGTCCATCCTTAAACCCACATTCGTCCATCTCTTTGCGTACAGCTCCTACCCATGCACCAACTTCCTCAGGAAGATACTTGCCAGATTCTTCGGTCACCAGACCGAATCGACGCTCGTCTGGAGGAAGGGAAGAAAGGTACCTTACTACCTTAAAGATCCGCTTCGGCTTCTTCTTCATACCATCGGGAAGGTCTCGTAAGTTGAAGAGTATCCTGCAATCTTTCGAAAGGTTTTCACGACACCATTTCATCCTCTCAGAGAAAAGTTGATTCATGTCTCGTACATTAAACTTCTCGTAGTCGATACCTGCCCAAACCAAGTCTGCTTCTATGATGACGTTCTTTATGCCTAGTTCCTTACACTTGCGCAGGCCAATTGGAATAGTGTCGGTATCTGGCACTTTGTCTTTCCCGACAGATTCCAGGAACTCGCTGAACGCCCAAAGGTTGGTGAAGTCCTCTCCTTTTTCGTGCAGCTGTCGAATGAAGGTGTCACCCAAGCGAGTCATGTGAGAGAAAGAGGCGACAATGATGTGCTTGTAGCCAACCTTTTTTATCTAGATTACAAAGAGAAAATATTGACTGTGATAGTAATTTACAACTCTGAAATATTGAGGTTTACGCTGAGCTAAGCGGTATGCCAAACCCGTTTCAAATATGAACCTTTATGACTCTCAGTTGCCGTTATTGCCGGCAGACGTTAGATCGCGCGATTAGTATTCAGTGGGAAGACGGGGTTTATAATGCATTAAGGAAACATACTATACTTAATATCAACTTTCGTGATTTCACGAGTCTTACAATGACTATTAATTATATTTTCTCCAAGATATTCATATATTGCTATAACAATTTGCCGTAATAGTTAACAAAATAACTTTAAAGAACAAGAGAGCGAAACCCTAAAAAGGAGAAAATTCTATTTCCATTTACCCAATTATTAGTTGCTGAAATTTTTTTTGTTAGATGCTAGAAAATGAATTGGTATATCTCAACCTATTTTCCAACAAATTAGAAAACTCCAGTAACTCTACCGGTAACGTCAATGAAATAAAATTTATTACCTGCTCATAGATTTTCCACTTGTTCTCGATAGTGTGACCTCGAAGCTGACCCACTGTACTCTCACGAAGAGAGTTGTCTAAGACGAATAGCTCCATCTGTCTAAGGGCCTTTCGTTTATCTTTCTGCTCTTCTATATCCTGATGCATGCGATCAATTGATCTTGCAATCATCTCTTTGTCTGTCATTGAAACGCTCCTAAAAAAAGACAACAAAAGGAAGGGAAAATGTCATCTATTGTGAAGGTAAGCTTGCCCAACCGTTGCCACTAAACAAAGTTATTTTTACATCTTTTTGAAACGTTTTCCAAATCTTTTTTAGAACCATCTAACACCGAACGAGCCATAAAAATCCAAGATTTTGAAGGCACAGTTGTGAAGTTTCAACAGAGAGGAAATGAAACCTTCCAAATGCATGAATCCGCCTTCAAAATATCTTTGAATTTTATTTATTTCTGTCAGTTTATATGGAACCCACCAAAGGTATTAGAATTTTTAGAAAACATGTCAAAAAAATTGTCAACATCTTTCCTCATTAGCAATTTACAACGCTGTGTGTCACTGCCCAGGAAAATATGATATTTGGTCACCCCTTTCATCTTTTTGCAAGGGCCACTGGATTTCTGGGATCACGTATGCTCACGCTTTTAACTATATTTTGTGCGGCCATGTTTTTGCCCCTAAATGCTGCCGTCTCATTTTGCCTCGAGCGTTTATTATATTATTCAAAATTATTTCATGTGCCATTTCCTTCTAGTTACCATCTAATTATAGATTGAAGTCACGCTTGTTTTTGTGCCTTCCGCATTTCCACCTGCTCGTCCGAGTCACTTTTCTTGCGTTTTAAAGATGACATTATGGCGTAGCTGAAATTTCTGATTCTCCGTCTAGTTGAACAGAAAAACAAGAAAAGGTTATTATGATTCCCTCTTTCAAGTGACGAACAAAGGGACAAAGAGGAGCACGTAACAGGAGATTAAAAAAACGTCTTTGTGTCTAAAAGGTTGGAAAGCAAAATGAAAATAGAGCATGAAACTAAAAGGCATGACAGGAGTGATTTTTCCGCGACTTTTACTTTTTTGACAGAAAGGCTGAAAAACGATCCACGTTACACGATTAGAGGGGCAGGATACCCGGCCCCATATGTAGGCTCATGTTAGATCTAAGGCTCTTTAAAGGGATCGGAAAAATTATGCTTTTAATCCTTGAAAAGTACAGAAAAAAATTCCATATATGATTACTTGATTTATAGGTGCAAGAAAAATATTTAAAAAATGTGAAATTGGACCCCATTTTTGATACCAAACACCTCACTCTATTGTTCGACTCAAAGGCCTTTAGGGACCAGTCATAATTTAAGTTGGAGGGGGGAGTGGAGGAGAAATTGTTTTTCATTCCAAATTTTTTCCAGGCCCCCTCTAATAGCACCCATGTTTTTTAGGTACCCCCCTCCCTTCAATCATGTTAAAAGATTTAAGGGCCCCCCTTTCTTATACATAACACCCAAATGGTAATAACAAATAACATTTTCTTTACTTTACCGTTCTTACTCACTGTCACTTCCGAATGTGCCAACTAACAACAGAGAAGCACTTCGCACTAAACTGAGAAAGAGATTTCACCTAGAGCCTCTCAAACAGCTTATAGAGCAAGGATATATCAGTGATTGTGTTATAATTGAGATAAGACAAGCCATCGAAAGGTGAGAGGCCGACAGGACCGCTTCAAGGAAGAAAGAAGATAATCAGCCAAAGCTTACTGCTTTTTATTTGAGCAGTACACGCTCTAATAGCGAAAAACTTGACGGTGACACAGACAGTGAGTCCGCATCAACCTCATCTACAAATAATGATTCGGATAGTGAGATTGCATAACATGACTTTATGCATGTAATCATTTGTTAAAATGCCGATGAAATTGTTTCAGTGTTACACAATAATGGATGTTGTGTAGATGCACCTACTATTTGAGCATTAAATCTTTTTGTAAAAATGCTGATTAAATTGTTTTAGTATTACACAATATAGGACTTTGTGTAAAACTGAATCAAAATCAGGTCCTTTAATACTCAAACATCATGCTGCTCAGTAGGGATGCTACTGAAAAGAAACTTGAAGACCCCCCAAGGTCATCTTTTGGCATTTTAAGGCCCCCCATATTCCATCCAAAAAAAATTGAAGGCCCGCCAATTTCTCCTCGTATTCGTTTTTTACGTGTCCTGGTCAATGGTGAATGGAAAGGAAAGAAGCCGTCCGTTTTTGTTTGTTTGTTTTTTTGTTTGTTTTACCTTGAAAAATTAATCAATCTCGGAGCATTTGGTTCTGTCGTGTCAGTGTCATGTCTGGAGTCTGAAACAGGCCGAGGAGGTCTGTGTGGATCTCCATGCCTTACGGGAATCGCAACAGCCGCTCCCATAAAAGTTCTAGTTCCATTATTGGGTTATTATCTTATTCTGCGGAACTCGCAATTTTTTATATATTTTTTGTAATTATGTGGGATGAATATTCAAAAAAAGTGTTGTCGCCGAGTAGCTACGCATTACTGTTTTCAAAATGCAAAGGGTTGTCCACTAAAATCCAGTAACGTCACAAAATTCAAAGCAACATGTACAAACACGTTAGCAAAGCTCCACAGTGTAATCTAGGGATTTTGGATTTAAGAACTAATAAAAATTTGCACCGCCTTGTAACACCAACAATTCCAAATTAAACGAAACCAAAGATCAGTTGGATCTTGTTTACTGTGGGTAATGTCGACTGAGATATCGGTCGACATAGCGGTCGACATAGCAGTCGATATAGCGGTCGACAGTCGGTCGATAGTCGGTCGACAGTCGGTCGATAGTCGGTCGATAGTCGGTCGACAGTCGGTCGATAGTCGGTCGATAGTCGGTCGATAGTCGGTCGATGGTTGGTCGATAGTCGGTCGATAGTCGGTCGATAGTGAGATAGACTATCGGCCAAGTATCGGTCGATATTTCGACGACGCACCTCGACTTACTATCGGTCATATGTCGGTGATATATCGGTCAACTGTCGGTGGTATATCAGTCAACTGTCGGTGGTATATCAGTCAACTGTCGGTGGTATATCGGTCAACTGTCGGTGGTATATCGGTCAACTGTCGTTCGAATATCAGTCGTGTGTTAATTTATCAGGTGAGTCCAATGGCTTTTTTTTTAGCAAAGACGTCATTAATTACTTTTATCATGCGATGGGGGAACATGTGGCAGTGCGAGGCGCGATTACCCTATGAAGGGAACCGAAGAGCACTGGGAACTAAGGACATGATAACCATTTTTTTTCCAGTTTGTATCATCTCCGATCGTCTGAGTTTTAGCTGTTAAACAGAACCTGTCTCAGCCTAAGTTGAATCTGCTGCTCCTGTGGTCCCGCAGTCGAAGAATACTTAATAAGGACGAGTGAAATGACTGCTCCCGCAGTCCCGAAGTGGACGAATAATGAATAGGAAAAGGCAGTTGATGACATGCTTTAAGAGCGAGGAATACACATCTTTTATTATCGGGCTTTGACCTGCTTCATCACGCCAAGTTCTCGTTTGTGCAGAGACCACAAATTAAACCTATATATTTCTGCATTGAAGACGGGAACAGTCCTTTGTTTAACAATC
>OZ037775.1:12300949-12408449 GCA_964035525.1 Porites cylindrica | reverse complement strand
ATTTTAGCAGAAATATTATCAAGACCAGTTGCTTTAGATCTACATAATTTGTTTAGATGTGAGAAAACAATGCTGCAGTTAGTCGAGGAGAAGCTGAAATTGTTGTTATTTACCTTTATATTATTGATATAACTTGAATTATTTTCAGCAGTTAGAGGTATTTCATTAGCAAGTCTGGGCCCAATTGTTGAAAAATGGTCATTAAAAGCATCAGAAAGCTCACTAGAATTAGAGATAATGGTATCATTCAATTTCAGTTCTTTCACCGTTGTATTATTCACACGACGGGATGTAAGCTCATTAAAGGTTTGCCACGTTTTTCGAGGATTACCCTTAGATTGAATAAATGCATTAGAATAATAAGATGCTTTAGAAATTTTGATGTCATTGTTTATTATATTTCGCAACTTTTTGTACCTTTTCCAATCGTGTGGATCATTCGATGTAATTGCTTTTCTTTTGGCAGCATCACGATCACGCATGCCTTTCTTTAATTCTGAATTGATCCAGGGTGCTTTATTTGTTCTAGTACGTCTAGTTCGGAGTGGCGCATGAATATTAACAATATCCAAAAACTTCGTTTTCCAGTCAGTCCACAAAACATTTGGATCTTCAGAAACATTACAGGACCAGTCTTGCTGAGCGATATCGTTACGAAAACTCTCTCTATTAAAATTTTGGAAATTTCTATAAGAAATGGTTGAGTGCCCTTTTGAAGGAAAAGTGAGAGATAATTTCCTATAAACGTAAATAAGGCTATGATCACTGATACCAATATGAGAGACTCCGGAACAGACTACCCTGTCAGTATAGTTTGTATAAATTAAATCAATTAATGTTGAAGAGGATTCCGTTATGCGAGTAGGTTCAGTTATAAGCTGTTGAAGACCAAATAAATCAGAAATTTCACATAAGCGTCGAGTATTTAAATCATATTGTGCAGAGGCCAGGTTACAGTTTAAATCACCTAGCAGATAATATTCTAGGCCGAGGGAATCTAATTTCTCAAGAAATGATTCGTAATGTAAAAATAAATCAATTGAGGAGCAAGGAGGTCTGTACCAAGTGGCTATCAGAAATGGCCTGGAGTTTGGTTTCCGAATCTCTATACATAAATTTTCAAGACTGGGTGCATTCAAATCAGAGCGAACTCCAAAATTAATCGAGGTTTTTATATAAAAACCTACTCCTCCTCCTTGTCTGTTTCTATCACGACGAATAAATTCATAGCCTGGTATTTGGACCTCACAACTATTGATAGAGTCATCAAGTTTAGTTTCATTAATTGAGAGAATATCAATGGAGCGATCGGCAAGGAGAATTCTTAGTTCATCAATATGCTTTGTAAGACTATTAATGTTTAAACCTGCAATTTTAAAACCACGACCAGAAGGAAGAAAATCAGAGAGAATTGTACTTTCAAATGAATCAACGTTTTGATTAGGAATACCTGATGATACGTCACTCGGTTGAGAAGCTAGCGTGGGCGTCTCCTGTTGCGAGCTGGAGAGGGAAGGTTTCCCAGTTCCATCAGAAGCTTTACCAGTTGTTGGATAGCTGAGGACTGAAAACCCTTAAGAGACTGATTATACTTGCCAGAACCAGATCTTAAAAACTTAATAAATTGCACGGCCAGCAATGACGAACCTTTGGCATTCAGATGAAGTCTACTACCATTTAATGCTGAGGCGTCAATAACCGAATTATCAATATAAGTAAAGTTATCATCTACTGCTGTGAGCTTGACCCTCTCATTAACTTCAATGCGTTTAGCATCGACGTTGATATCTTCTCTGTAGACTATACCCGAGAGACCAATGCTTGAGTTAGGAAACTTGCTCTTCACCTTCAGTACAAGGCTCTTGATATCGGCGACACATGAATCGGCAGACTCCGATGGAAGATTGTTGGTGCCAGTATGGATGATGACGTGAGAAGGATCCGCGGAAGTGAAATTGTCGGCGAAGTGTCGGCGAAGTGTCGGTGAACGAAAAGCTATATCGGCCGAGACACATCTGGAACGACTATCGACCGTGTCTCGACCGACTATCGACCGACTATCGACCGCTATGTCGACCGACTGTCGACCAAGTGTCGACCGAGTGTCGACCGAGTGTCGACCGAGTATCGACCGAGTATCGACCGAGTGTCGACCGACTATCGACCGAGTGTCGACCGACTATCGACCGAGTGTCGGCCGAGTGTCGACCGCTATATCGACCGCTATATCGACCGATATCTCGGTCGACATTACCCACAGTAGACAAGATCCCATCAGTTTAGAATACGATCCGGCACGAAACGCTCACACGTCAGTGAAACAGTAATGGCGCCGAAATTACACACTTCACAGATTTTCAAGGGCCGTGCATATCAACTAAAGTTTCGTGTATATGGATTTTGTTTGAATAAACAACATGCATGCAAATTTACTCTAGTATCTCGGAGTGATTTTTTCGAAACCAGAAAAAAATTATTACATTCCTGAAATTTGCAAGAATTCAAAGACCACTCCACTCAGACTGCATCAAAAACACAACCGTTGAATTCAGCTTCCGCAGCTCTTTCTCTGCGTTGCAGAGAGGCACGCCATCTTTCTTTTGTTTCACATGTTCCTTTGATGTTCCTTTACAAATAACGCTTGGTCTCATGCCATAAATAAAAGGAACCACAATAAAAGCGGCGCAAAAGCGTTAATGCCGATTTATCGTTTAATCGTTGAAGGATTGAAGGTCCAAGATGCAATTATCAGTGACGTCATGATATATCCAGAAATGGGTATCTCCCGGACTGACCGAGAAGAAACATCCAAATTGATCAGTAATTTTAGTTTTTCACCAGCCTGAAGCGCATACGTGCTAGTCAAGGAGGATTGGACATACAATTCATTGATCAGTCCTCTGAGTTCTCCCTCATCCTTGCCCAAGTTCTCAAAAATAAAGTGATAATTAGAGCGCTGAGTTTTCCTGATATTAACCTGAGCTCTGCTCGATACTAATGAACTACAGTCGAAGCCCGGTTTACGGACACCCACTTGATACGGACACCTCGTCATTATGGACAGTTTTCTTTGTCCCTGGGAAACGCCCCTACATTTTCTCGAAATACAACCCACTTAATACGGACACGCGTTAATGCGGACAACGGGCACTTGTTTGTTGCCCAATCAACAGATTCTCATAGAAATTCAACCTCGCTAATGCGCACACTCAGGAGCCCATAACCCGGAGCGTGCAGCTGCCATAAATTTGTGCAACGGCGTTTTTACAAGTGAGTCTATTTTTAGATAAGCTTTTCCCGCGAAAAATGACTGATGTCGCTTGGACCTTTTCACAGCCGACTGTTTCGAAGATGATGTCGATTTCCCTTTGCATGAATTGTGCGTTGTCGCCGATGAAGTAGACGTCCCGGGCTCTTCTACGTTTTGCAGATTTTCCTCTGAACTGCTAGTTTCCGTGTAAATACTGAAATTGTCGCTTGAAGTACTATCAGAAGAATCCTCTGAAGATTCCTCACGTGCGTCTGCCATGCTTTTTTTTCAATGTGAAGGAGTTGTCCTGGTTCCGTATTAAAAGTTTATTATTGATGACGCACTTGCTTGTGATTGGCTTTTCGAAAGCAATTCGCGGGAAAGGCTTATCTAAAAATAAACCTACTCGTGAAAACGCCGTTGCATAGGCGCAGTATGGAAGTTAGATGCTCCGAGTTATGGGCTCCTGGCACACTTCATTATCAACTGTTTGCTGTGATAGACCTTTCCTGTGTAGGTGAAAAAACCTTCAGGATAGGACAATTTCTCGGCGATTTGTATACGGTACGCCAATTTCAGACTTTCGGCATCAAACGAGTCATGTAGAGAACGGCTTTGATTAAGCAATTCCCGAAAGCAATATATAGATGAGCGATTCTTGAGAGTTTCCGTGGATTAGTCTGCAAAACTAGCCCAGGGGGTACTCCTGGGAATTCTTGGTTGGGGCGTGCCACCTGGTTCTCCAAATCCTGACCCGATTTCAGACCAAAAAATGTAATTTTCCACACCCGTCTTCAGACCTGGCCTTAAGGCAGAAATCATGTTATCATTACTTTCTAGATTAGAGCGCAAACAAAAAAATTATTCAAATCCATTTCGAATTCGAATATTTCTCTTTCTTTCTTACTCATTTGGAATCAAAACGATAAATACGTTCATACAATCCGTAGTTCCCTCGAAAAGCATACCCGATTCCAGACCAAAGTGGGCAACAACGTGTTAACCCCTTTTTCAGACCAAAACGGTGCAAAAATCCTACCCGATGGGGCGGCACATACCTGTATGGCTTATATAAGGGAGTACCCTCCCCCCTCCCCGGGGAAACTAATGATGGCTTTGTTAAGGAGAGAGACAGGTTAGAGATGTTTTAAAATTTGACGACGCTCCTTTATTTTCTAAGTGTTGATAAGTGCTTTGTTGTAATAAAAGGTGTTTATGACTTAAATGACATGACCAGTCCACGAAGACCCTGGAATACGGACAGTTTGTATGGCCCCTTCCGTGTCCGTCTTGACGGGGTTTGACTGTAATCAGGAAATACGTGCGACATGGAGTTCCATGCTAATTGAATACTAAAGACAGTGACAGTGTGCGTTGTTGTGTGTTGGTATGCGATTAAGGGTAAGTACAAGAATCGCCGAAAGGCGATTTTTAACTGGGGTGCAAAGGGGCTATTTTTTCTGAAGGGAGAGGGCGGCTATACACACTTAGGCTACCATAAAACCTTGTCGGCAACCATTGCATGCGACAGAACCTCATGTGAGACTGAAACATAAACTCATTCCGAACATTGTACCCTTTTGAAAGACTTTCGTAACCAAAAAAAAAAGAGTACCATTTTTAAGTGGGGGCTGTATAATAACTTTTAAATTGCACCATTATGAATAAAAATAAACAAGTTAGCCATTAATTCTAAGCAGGAAACAATTTGCATTATTTCCACGCACTCCTCCCCCAATCCCTCTGTGCCCCAAAATATAGCGTGACAATATAACGTGACTAATTTGACGTAACTGGAAATTCCAAAAATTGTTGTCGTTCTACGAGCATAAAATGCGACAGACTGAGCTGATTTACACTAGACAGAAATATTGTATTGTAGAAAACCAGAAGTATACTAAAACAGACAGTTAACTGCCCATTGATCCCGCCTGATCCAGGGGCCTCACTGACTGCACGGAGACTTTACAGCGCTTTTCACAAAAATGCGAACTCTAAAGTTCAAATACCACCTTCACAATTGTGTTTATCGCTGCCGTCAATCATAATTACGATCACAAGCAACGAACCATGAAACAGAGGAACACAAAACGGATCGAAATCTACAAATCACAAACCATGACCTTTTGAACCCGTGAAGTAAAGTTTTGTTTCCTAAGAGGTCCGTTAAGAAAAGATGATTGACAGCAGCGAAAAAAAGCAATCGTCGGTTGGCTTCTGAACTTCAGAATTCGCATGTTTGTGAAAAATGCGATCCTAATTTGCGGTCCACTGTCTACAAGAAAACGTACTATTTTTTTTCCAGAAGATGAAAAATATTCAGTTTTAAGATTTTCCTCATGGTATTTTTCTCTAACTTAAAGGAATAAAATCCTTTGCATTTTGAGACCTAAAAAAGTTTAAAGATTTCTCGCTCGCATGTCGCGTTCACCAGCACGCACTTCAAACAATGTAAATAGATGAAACGATCGATAACATATTTTTTACCTGATACCGATGCAAGTTAAAAATTCGCTTCAGTTCTGTTTGTCTCACCCAAGACGAACTTTTCTTCATGGAAGATAACTATGCCGCTTTATAACTCGTCCGAAGTTTTTGTGCCAGCTAAACAATATGGAAACACTATTCACAGTGACTCCTTGGATATTAAAAAGACTGAACGTGACGCACTATTATGCCTTTGTTTACTTCTGATCACATCTTCAAGCGAAGTGTCTCTTTTCAAGTGATTCATCTCAATGCAAAATAATTGACCCTTACATTAGTTAAAACCCTATGGTTCATTTATATTAATGCTGTTTTTGCCCCTCACATTGACTGTGTTCGTTCGTATTCAAAACACCTTTACGAAAATAAAGGTCGTATAAGTCATGTGTGTTATGTTTCGAGATAAATGGATTATACGCTTTTTTAAGTTTCCATTTTTCGGTGACTTCAGTTTACATCTCCATAAAATGGTAAAAGAAATATCAAGAAACATCACGAGAGCTGAAAACTTTCAAAGGCATGTTTCTGAAACTCGCTATAAATGCTGACATCAATATAACGTGCTTGCTGAATGGGCGAAAACACAGAATTGTGATCACAAGATCATGTACAAATTTAATGATAAAAGCTTAGCAAGATACAAATACAAACAAAAGCAAACCCCCTGAAACCTCGACGTGGGTTACACTTGTATGCTCTACTCAGTCACCAAACCTTGTCAGTAATAGCTCCTATTTTCCTCAAGTCGCTCTCTGTGAAGCTCCCGGATGGGATGTCCCGGTGAAGCTTTAAACTTGTGTGCGAAATTCTCAGAGTCCCTTTTTTTGTCCGTGTCTTCTTTATCCTCAGTATCCGAAAATTAGACCTCCAAAGTGGCGTGTGTTGCATTAAATAGAAGGAAATATTTAAAGGAAAAGCCAGTCTTCTAACACGGCAAAGTTGTCACGTCCCTCGCTCATGGACGTGCGTAGTGCCCTTCATCGGCAACAGAGTTGTTCGCTTCACTGAATACGAAGGCTTACAATCAAGTCTTCAGCCACAGTGTCGTCAACTGGTGAAATACCTTGCTCATAAATTGTGCTTCTTAATCGCTCATGTACTACATCGATCGATAATTCTCTCTTTGAGTTCACGAAGCGGCCACGGCGTTCCAAACCTGACGCTCACAGTCATCTTTTAGCGTGAACCTACCGTGAACGGCGAGTCGGTTTGCATGCAACGCGAGCATTTCTCTGAGTTTCCCAGCGCCAACATCATCTAACTGACTTAAACTCGAACAATAAAAAAATTATAGAGTGACTCGCATGATCGAATCGCTTCGAACAACGCAAATAACCTTCTTCAGGTTCGCAACGCTTTGTGGGTTTTTCAGGGGGAGCGCAGACGAGGTACAAAAAGTATCCGTGCAAGGGTTCGTGCAAGAGAAAATCATATGAAACCATTTGTGAGAACATCGTTTCTCGGTACCAGACCCTCGTGTCTTCCCTCCCCCGGGAGGTCGTTTTTCGCCGCAGACGACCGAAGCCCATTTTATGACTGGGCCGCACAGGCAGCCCAGTAATAAATGTCATGTAATGTGTAATGCTCTATAGTTGTCAAATCATGGCCCCTGGGAGGGGGGGAGGGGCAGCAAAGGATGTGTGGGTAGAGGTGTGCTGCCGTGGCCTTTATACCTGGCCTGTTTACGCCAAAAGGCATTTTGCTACCCTGTTTATCGACTATTTAAGACAATAAAACTTATTTTATTACCCTGATTAATTTCTTTTGCATATGTGCAATTTTGGTGGCCGTAGGATGAGCGGTTTTGAAGTTATAGAACGAGGTTTCCCCCGGGTCGCCGGAAGCAAAATAATTAAAGCCCGGTCTGAATAGGATTTAAAGGCTTATAACTTAATAAACGCTGCGGCGTTTAATCGAATAAATACGATACCCTGTTCAGCAGCACGTACCCGTTTAGGCTAAACATTAACAATAACATCAGGGTGAAACCCTCCGGGCCTCATGTCTTCAGATATTTCTACCAATCGTTTTTTGAAGCACAGGCAGACTCACTCTTTGTGTGACCGGCTAAGCCTTTCCGAACGTTGCCGAAAACTTCCAAGATGTTCCGTCGGCCTTCAGCTTTAGGCACTTCTGTCTAGATTAAACGCCTTTTTAATTGAATTTTCGTTATAATTCATGTGTTAGAGAACAATTCGTCTGCCTTGATGCGAGAGATCGATGTCGTTAATGCACAGGCGTGAGACTCACGCAAAATGCGCGACAATTTAGCAGGTTTTTCCCTTATTTTCGACACAAATACCATAGGAAGGACTCATTTCATAAAGCTATAAGGTTCGAGGAGACCGACAAGTCGTATTAGCACGCATTATAAAATAACTAAGATAGTACGCGCACTCTGAATGGCCGAGAGGCGTGTTTGCATTAGAATATGTAAACATGGTTGTGACGTCAAAATGTTCTGCTTTTCGCGCACTAATCACGCAAGCACGAATTTGAAAAAGGTTTTGAGTTGAAAAACTCGACAAGTTTACTTTATTTACCCAGTTCCTCGTCGGTTGAAACTTGAAAGATCTTTAGAAACATGCTGTGTCAATTTTTTTTCGCTTGAGGTGACATTTAAAGCGAGAAAAACGCGTATATTGGAAAGCTTCTTTTTTGCAAAACAAAGACTGATTACGCGTACAAGCGTCGCGTACAAGACTTCGCGACTGGTAAGAATTTCTCTTTTAATCAATGCTCTAAACAAGAGAATTTTGCTTTTTTTCACGGGAAAGTTATTTTATAAAAGCAATAGAAAACTTTTTTCCTGTGTTTGCATATCCTGATATAAACACTCGAGGGGTTGGGAGAATTCTCGACAGTTATTCAAACCTTCGTCTCGGGTTTGCATAACTGTCTCGAATTGTCCCAACCGCTCTCGTGTTTATATCAGGCTATGCAAAAACGGAAAACGTTTTCTATTGCTGCTTAAATTACAACTGAAAATATCCCCATTAGTAAGCACAATTATCTTGCGAATCTCGACCTGATCGTGCCCGTGCCCTCTAGGCTGTTAAAATCGAACATGTTTCACTTTCCATTTGATTGGAGCAAAACTGTTAAGTTGTGCGTGTCCTCTTTACTGTTCGGTGCCCCAGCAAATTTATATCCATCAAACGTGTCAGGTATAAAAGGGTGAAACGGTCAAGCATAAAATCGTCATAAATCGGCTCGGGCACCACAAAGTAGAGAAGATTTATACGGACTGCCGCACAGGCTAACATCTGTAGGTTACAGAAATAATCGTTTTTCCCCAAACAAAATATATTTAGAAGGTTACGGTGACTAGCCGCCGGTCAAATAATTATCTCATAAAATATACCTTGAAACAGTTTGAGATAGCAAAAAAAACGTCTTAAAACCTTTAAAACCTTAAAACGTCTTAAACCTGGTGCGAAAAAAGCCTTGAAACTTCAGTGTACGGTATTTCCATATAAAAAGAGAAAAAACAAGGCCATCCTCTTATCAATGAATTGCTCTATATCATCAAACAGACAATTTATTTAGTACGACAATTGTTAAGTGAATTAAAGGTGGCGATTGCCTAAGAAAGTAGTTGTTTGGCTTAGCCTCCCACGCAGACGTTCTTAGGGGATTCGTCACGCGTTCCTGCCGCATGTTCATTAAAGAGGATTGCGTGACGAACCAAAAAAACGTCCGCGGGAAAGGCTGTCTTGCTCGCAGCAGTAATTTGGGTTTAAAATTTCAGAGCAAACAAGGGTAGGACAATATTCTTTTCTTTAAAGAGCAAATCTGTCAGGAGCCTGTTAATAGGCTCCTGAATCTGTATAGTGAAATATTCCAACGCACATGAAATTGAAATGGAAAATAATTAATTCTCAAGTGAATGTTTTTTTCAGTTAAAACGTAGATGGCTTAGAATGATCTACAAAAGGAAAAAACGGGGCACCCTCAGTCTAAGACAGTATGATGTGTAGCAAAGCAAATGTAATGGCCGCACCAGCCCTTTTTAAACCTCTTTTCCGTTTTACACACGCGCTCTTGATACATCAGTGATACATGATTTGATGGAACATTGCTATATGAATAGGGTGCGCAGTGAGGATGCGTAACCGATTGATCAACCACATAGTTCATACACTAGACATTGTGACTACTTTCTCAAAAACGTTTTAATGCTCACACAACCAAACGAAGAGAGAAGAAATTAAAACATTTCCAAAATTTCATGCAAACAAAAACCGTAAATTTAAGGAAGAAAATAGCATTAACTTAGAGACAAAAATTTTTCTCAATGCCTTCAGACTGTGCGAAAAATGGAATTAGTCCACTTCATTTATAGAACGCGAACTTGGAAGCAAGTAAGTTCAAATCAGTTTTTCTAAACCGATCCACAAAAAAAGCTTGCATTCATTGCTTGAGTTCATCAAACCTGCTTCAATAGTTCATCTTGCATGGCTGGGATCAAACCTTTGCGGAAGGCAATGGACAGCAGCTCCTCAGCCGTTTTGGTCTCGGAGTATTCGCGAATGGCCCACTTCAGGTACAAAGCGAACTCGTTCCAATCAACAGTCCCATCTTCATCCATGTCGATGGCCTTCAAAGCGCCCTTCGTCTCATCGCATCTGTAGCAACCAAAGTACGGTGCCAAGAATCCATTGTAGAAGGCATCAAACTCCAACTTGTCATCTCTCTGCCCATCTCGCAGGTCCCACTCATCCCACATGGCACGAACCTCAGCAATTAGATGTTGCGCATGAACCTTCTTTGGCTCTTCTTTGGCGATGGCGTCGCTCATTTTGTCTGTGAGACTACCACCAGCCCGATCAAACAACAGTGCCAGACCAACTGCGCTCATGTACTCCTCTTTCCTGTTCTTGTGCAGATCCTCCAACATAACTTCTAGCATTCTTTGGGCTCTCTCGGTTGTGAACTGGGGATCATCTCCAAAGAGTTTCGTCAGCCTTGTTACAATCATTCCAGGGGAGGCCAGAGTTGTCATTCGCATGACCGTTTCTTCACCAAAGAAATCAGCTATGCTAAATTCTTTCTTGCTTGGGGTAAAGTTTGGCATTCCAAACACCATATCCAGGGCTCGTTCTCCATAGACAACCTGCCTGTCATACGCTTCGCGTCCAGTGGTGATCCTGGTTACCTCTTGTGCTGCTTTGCGTAGAGCTGTACAGTTGTACTGCTCTAGGACCTTCTTGTTTCCCATGCGAATCATATTCATCAGGGTGACAGTTGAGCTTGCATGACCCATGGAGGCTCCCTCGATGATGAGACTCGCCCAAACGCCATTTGCGCCATTGACAAGGCATTCTAACTGGGTGATGTCTGCCATTCCCCACTGCTCGTGGACGTGAACAAGCAAGTGTCCATCATCAAAGCCGCAATCGTCCATTTCTCTGCGTACGGCCTTTATCCATCCACCAACCTCTTCTGGAAGATACTTCCCCGATTCTTCGGTCACCAGACCGAAGGGACGCTCGTCTGGAGGAAGGGAGGAAAGGTACCTTACTACCTTAAAAATTCGTTTTGGCCTCTTCTTCATACCGTCTGGAAGATCTCGTAAGTTGAAGAGTATCCTGCAATCTTTCGAAAGGTTTGCACGACACCATCTCATCCTCTCAGAGAATAGCTGATTGATTGCTTCAACTTTAAACTTTTTGTAGTCGATGCCTGCCCAAACCAAGTCTGCTTCTATGATGACGTTCTTTATGCCCAGTTCCTTACACTTGAGCATGCCAATTGGAATAGTCTCGGTATCTGGCACTTTGTCTTTACCGACAGATTCCAGGAACTCGCTGAACGCCCAAAGGTTGGTGAAGTCCTCTCCTTTTTCGTGCAACTGGCGAATGAAGGCGTCACCCAAGCAAGTCATGTGAGAGAAAGAGGCTACGATGATGTGCTTGTAGCCAACCTTTTTTATCTGGAAGTAATTAAAAAGAAATAAACCAATCTATCAATAATACTTTAAAGGACAACTTGCATTCAATTCTTTGTAAAGGTTTAAAGTTTCCTGGGCAACACCATTGGAATGAAAACAAACCTGGATGAAAGGCTGGCAATAAGGCGAAGGGCTGATTTACTTGAGGCCAATATTTCGGCTAGCAAAATTAGTCTTCCACAAAAAAGGCCAGAGCTGCACTGAAAGGGAATACTATAACGGCTCCTAATATTGGAACTTTGTTACTGCAGTGTTGACAATTAATGACCAGTCACGTCAAGACAATTAAAAAAACTAAAGGGAAGTTTTATACATTATTATTTGCTAACCTAAATGTTCTTAAGACAATACCTGCTCATAGATTTTCCACTTGTTTTCGATCGTGTGACCTCGAAGCTGACCCACCGTACTTTCGCGAAGAGAATTGTCCAACACAAACAGCTTCATTTTGCTGAGGACCCTTCGCTTGTCCAGCTCTTCATCTACGTCCTTATTCATGCGTCGAATAACTCGCTTAAAATTCTTTTTGTCGGCCATGTTGACACAGCTCAATTTTCTAATTGAAAGGGAAAATTTCAGTTACTTACAAAATCTACAATAAATACTACAATAAAGATCATATTAAAGAGATGTTCTCTGAGTAAAGCTTCCTGTAGATAATAAGTCAAAAATATCAAATTAAGCTCAGCTTAGTTTTTTTATCCGTAGTTTTCAAGAAGGAAATTACATACACACAAACAACAGCAGGTAGGGAATCTGTCTTTATCGATAATAATGCTGCAAGCATAATCCTGCATGTTGGTCCTCGCGCGATCCCACGCGCCACGCGCCCTCCTTACTCGGACCCAGACTCCACGCAACCCAACCGCTGACCGCAGGTTCATATCAAACCACTGACTGCTGTCCAGTGTACAGCAGGTTCGCAAAACGGGCTGTAACAGACCGATACCCTACTACAGCACGCTGAAAGCCGGAGATGAATACAGGCTAGGAGCCCTAATTGAATTTCAACCACCACAATGTCTAAACCCGTAAGACAAAAATACTGAAATCGGACGCAAAAAAATATGTTTATGAGGGATGTGCGCAGTGAGAATGTGTTACAGGTGTAACTATGGCGGTCGATAGGAACCTAGCTTTAGCCTGGTCTTACAGTGTGCATGTAGAAAACGTCCGAATCTCTTGGCGTCATTCATGATATTTTTTTGTTGTCTTTTATGCTTCGCACTCTTCTTACCGACGATACGAATACAAAAACTTGTTTTAAGACTTGAAGTTGCAACAAGAGTTGTGTTTTACGACTGCGATACGCTCTTCAATGTCAGTGTTCAGAAGTTGGAAATTGATAAGCAGGCAATATCCTGAAAATGAATATATTTTCCTTCTTACAGAATTAGTTGTTTTATTTAAACTGAGGTTTGAGCTATAACCACCCCTTCGTCAGTTATTTAGCTGTTTTAAAAATACTTTTGAAACTAAACTATTGCAATTGCCCGAATTTTTTGACCTATTATCATAATGATAGACAATGATCTTACGCAGAACATTTATATAGGTAGGGATTAAACAAAATGAGGAGATAAGCCTAACCTGAGATCAGGCGTTATTTTATTATATATATCTTTCTGTTTGCTTCTTTGCTTCTTTGGCTCGAGAGCGAAAAAAGTAACGCCTGATACATTCATTTAACAAGCCATCAAGCGCCCCCTAATTTACATAATCTAACGTCTGCTTGACCTGTCATGTTATTAGCCAATCAGCGTTTACCAGACAGGAATCAAACTTTGGCGGGAATAATGGGCGCTTTCCATTTAGGAAAAAAACCCGGAAATTTCGGTGGTAGCAAAGTGGAATTTCCGATTGGTAAAAAGTTGTTCCATTTGGTCATAAACCCCGGTACGTGGCGGTGCCCGAGCGTGGACCTGGAACTGGTGCAAACTACGAGAAACGTAAATGGAACACGAGATTCCGTTCGGAAATTCCAACCGGGAAAACGGGACCACCTTTTTAGATTTTCCACTTTTTCTGGGAATTTTCCAGTGGGAAGAACTGACGAAACGTGTTCCATTTACCGCCGAACCGGAAATTCCGGAAATTTTGAGTAAATGGAAAGCGCCCAATGCCTCTTTCGAAATGAATTTTAGGGAAAACAACATTTTTAAGTTCGTTTAGATGGCGCTTCCTAAAAAAAAATTTAAATGCTTCTTTTGTGATGAAATACTACCGTACCGTACCGTACCGTACCTTTATTTAACAGCTACAAATAATAAAGAATTTACTGGTAAAAGCTCAATGACTTAATTCGTTCTGTGCCGAAAGCAGTGAAAAAAAAATTATGCTCAAGCACTATATTTCACGAACTGAAAAATGTTATGAAAGCGAAGATCGCTCAGAATAATTCGCAGGTTTCTGACTGAAGGAATTACAGTCAATCCAGGTCAAGATTCCATTCATGAATTGGTTATTTGAAAAGTGAACCCGTTTTGTCGCTTCTGTAACTTGTGGCAGGTATCAAATTGCATTCAAATGATCGGTGAATTTTTGACTGCAATTTTTAGTAAACGATGAAATGGAAAATATTTCAATGGATGAAATTTCTATTTAGACACTCTTCAAATTCAAGAAAACTGAGCCGGCAGAAATTTCATAACGAACTCGCGTGTATATTCACTGCTCATTTATACGCAAGGAAAAATGCAAGCTGAAATCAACAACAACTAACGGATGGCGGCGTTTTGGCCAATCGGAATAGCGCAAATCATCCGTATTGTTTCCTATCCAATCAGAAAAAAGTCCAGATTCTGGCTTTTTTGCATGTGATCTGTGAAAGAAATGTATCATGCCCTCCTCCTGAAAACAGATTACAGAGATAAAGGGAGAGGGCATGATCGCAGGCTAAGATAAGCCTAACTCTCGCGGCTGTGTGCGAATGAAAAAATTGCAAGAACAAAAATGTATGTAAACATTATAATCATCATATATATATATCAATGTCGGAGCTACAACTGAGACAGGCTCCGAGGTAAACGTTATTGTGAGTTTAGATATCTAGAGAAGCTACACAGAATGACGGAAAAAAACCATGTAAGTCACGTGAAATTGACTTGGCTTCATGTGGTTCTGTCGACTAAAATCGGGTAATAATTGGTACCTTGCGATTACGGGAATTACACGTTGCGTGACAGCCTATACTCCATTCTTTACACTCCGCTTAAGGTTTTCGGAAAATTATTGACAGTGAAAATTTTAAAAAGAAAAAGCGGAACCGTCGAAGTGATTAATTTTGTTGTTCATTTTAGAGTCATGCAGCTCTAGCTTCGCGGGCACCCAACTTATTAGACTGCAAAACAGTCCGTATTTTTGCGTATTCAAGTACGCGCGAGCAGTCAAACAAAAGATGTGGAACGAGGCTGAAAACAGAGAGCGAGACTGGGGAGAGACGATAAAAATACGCCCAACGGGCGTGTGAGGCTCGCGCGGTTCCCGCGCGTAAGGCTCTTACGCCACGCTTTACTGATTTCTTTACCGATTTTGAGGAAAAAACCGACTGTTTTGCAGTCTACCAACTTATTTGAACACCTTACCAATACAGACAGAAGTCAAATCTTAGGCAAATTCTTCAAAATTGACCCGACATCCTTATTATCATGTATCAATTCTCGTTATAACGCTATAGAGCGCTATCTTTTAACACTAAACGCATTAGAAATCTCACTATATATTTTTCCTTAGCAGACCAAGAGAATTTCCTGCTTTTGAATAAATGGCGCAGTTTTTTTTTTTTTTCGAATATTGCTTATGGCTAGCTCCCCTTTACTACCTCACCTGAAGCAGAGAAACCTTCGATAAGACCTTAGAATTTGCGGAGTACGCTATTACAAGACTCCCCCTTTCTCCGGACACTTGAGGCCGCGGGGGTCATCTATCTATGAATACATTCCTAAGAAGGCAAAATTTTGCTTGTGGTACGTCTTTCAAAACGCTCATAGCTCGGCTGTTTTACAGGCGATTAAGATAAAATTTTACACAGTCATTGTGAAATGATGAAGTTTTTATTTGGTAGATCGCTCTTTGCGGCGATTGTACCAAATTAGGAAATCGTGACTTTGCGTCCAAGCTTGCGCGATGAAGAATAGAAGACAGCACTCTGTGTTTTTATTTGTAAATGATCGGTCAAAACCTCTAGCGTGTCATGCATTAACTAGCAAGCAAGATATCATGGTTTAAATGAGCCAAATCTGTCATCCTTGAAATTAAAACCTTATATCTTGTTATAAAAGCGCTCTTTTAGAATTCGGCTCAATACATAACACACTCCAGTCTACCAAGTTTACCCCTCTGCAGTGCCATCTCTTAAAGTTTTGTATCTCTCCTGAATTCTTGGCCACAAAATTGTCGGAAAAGTCAAATTTTGAGACTCCCGAAGCCGTCCCTACTAAAGCAAGAGTTCCAAGCGAGATATGTAATTATGGGTAATTACATTATACTCTTTAATTTTGTTTGTAAGCTGAAATGTTTTTAAGGATTTATTAGGCGAAAAAGAGTTTTGGTATTAAATTTGGTTGAAATTTCTATAGAATTTCTTATTCTTATGTCCATATTATTAAAAATCACTGATCATGAAAACCTTTTTGTTCGCAGTCTGCGTGCCTGGACACGTCCACGTGAACACCTTTTATACTACTAAATGAGAAATTTCTGCAATTTGATTGGCTTAGAGCAGTGGGATTTCAGCTTAATTTGAAATACCTACATGTGAAAATTACCAACCTTTTGCGGGTATAAACGAATAATAGCATTTGTACGTGATATTTGACATAAATACCACTCATGTTATTTCAAAATTGTATCACATTTCACTCGCCTGACGACTCGTGAAATTACGTATAACAACTTCGAAGTATCACCCGTGGTAGTTATGCCAAATATCACTCCAAATCATGTGCTTTTACCTATACAAATTATGCGCTCATCTTACTTTTTTACATGAATAAATTATCTGCACCTTCAGTCACCTTGATGCATTTTAACAATAAAGGTCATTTAGAAGTAATGCATAAAAAAAATCTCGTTTCAATTCCATTTCTTCATGTTTTTGTTTAAATTTTTGGATAATTGTATACAGTTTCATGACCGTGCTCTTATACAACCATGGTTGCTACAAGCCAGAGATGTATAAGAAAACGCAAAATATCTTCAAGGTCAAAAAAAATTTTTTAATCTGTGCAAATTGAACCTCTGGAAACAAACTAAAGAAAAATTGAAATTTAATATCATTGAAGGCTGTAAAAAGGTCTTGGAGGCCTGATCTTTGTCTTGCTATTCATCAAACGGCCCAAGCAATGCCACCTATGTATCACAACTTCTTCAAAGCACTCAGGTGACTTTAGAGAATGGGACGTAATTTAACAGTTGTCAGAACGAATGGAAATAGATTTGTTCTCCTGCACCAACGAATACGTGCTCGGTGCTGATTGGTTTAAATTTTATTTTGTTTTTCACTCCTACCAAGAATTTGCTTTAAAACCTTAAGTCGCTTTCGGTGTAGTTGCGCCTTTGAGTTTCCGGGACTGAACTTCTTAACATTAAAGGCATTGCATGAATCGAAGTCTAAGCAAGCGGCAAGTGCGTTCAATTTTTTTTCCATAGAACCTATTTTGGTTTACGTCAGTTTGACACACCGTCGGAGGTTGCATTCTGTGTAGATGACGTATCCGGACGATTCTAGGTCACCAAAAGAAATGCTTTCATTCAGGTTTTAGCAATCGAACATGGCGCGAATCATTTGTTTGCGACGTGACGCAGACCGATTGCTGTTCGTGTTTCAGACCACTTAAGGTGTGGCTCGCTGCAGCCCTAGATTATAGTGAATTCTGCCTGTTACTGCATGACTAAATTTAGCAACGGATAATTTCTTCGCAGCTTAGTTGTTATCTTATTCGATCATTACCGAGATATCTCTCTCAGATTTTTCCGCTTTTCTCCTTCGCGCTTTGCTGAACATTTCACTACTCTCCCCTCTCACGTTAAAGATTTATTAAAAAATAAACAGATGTTCCAGGAAAAGGACAAGATGATCGATATCTTTGGCAATTTCTAATTAGGTTTATTACGCAGAAGCTAGAAGATATCTTACCTCACTAAGTTGCTCTCTTGTTGGAAGAAGTCAAAGTCAATCAGCCTTTGCTGCTTCGAGGGCGCGGCAGTCTCACAAGCTAAAGACACAGTCGAGCCAGGCGTTTTATACTTCAAAAATTGCCAAAACAATTTGAATTAATTTCAGACATCCGATGACAAATAATGATTGTTTATGTGAGTAATTCTATTGTTATGCAGTACAAGCAAGAAAAATGCCAGACAAGAATAATCTAGGGTTCTTTGTTCTTGTGTGTGATGTTTTATCTGGTCTAAATCCGATGATTGAGATGGAAATTAACTTTTTCCATGTTTTTAATATTCTTGATTTCTATTGTGTCACATTCTGGAGTAACATTAAAATTTTCCACGAGTGTTTTTTGTACCTAGTCAGAACTTAGCCTTAGATCTACTCTTATTTATGTTGTTTGTAATAGTGTCATCTTTGATTCAAAAAAAAAGAGAGAAATGATCAGTATACAAAGTTAGACTGCTGCACAGATGGACTGAAGTGGGTGGTCAGAGGGTTTCGTGCGTGCAACTATAGGTATCACTTTTAAAGAGTCAAAGAATGATAAGTTCGGACATGAGAAAAAAACACCCTGGCTTTTTCAGGGGCACCCAACGGGAAATTTTGAGAAAAAGACCTAAAAACAACAACAAAGCGTGAATAAAGTTTTCTGAGACTATTTTAAGCATTTTGGGAGATTGCTGGAAAAAAATTATCTGTTCCTCACTCCCAGCAAGACTGATGGAAGAGTTCCCAGCCAGCAACCTTACAACCTGCAACCTGACTTACTGGGAAGTTTCATAGGGCACAATTCAGATCTTGAGTGGTAAGTAACCCATACAAGTAACCCGTAGCAGCTATTCTAGACTTTAAATCCCCTCTGACACCCTGAATTATCTTTTTCCTTGCAACACTTTCCTTCCAAGGACTATTATTTCTTCCACATCTCCCAGCCAGCAAAAATGTGCCTGAAGAACAGATATTTTGAGGAACAGATCCATTGGGTGCCCCTGCTTTTTATTGCCGATGTTTCGCATTACAGGACCATACAGGGGAATTACAGTAAAACTTAGACAGATATAAATCTCTGCATAAAGCAAAGGTGTTTTTAAATTAAAAGCAACGTTTTTCACTAGTTCACTACTCAGCGACAGGCGAGGAGAGGGTGTAGCTAAAATGTGATAGGTTAGGACAAGATAGTCTTTATTTGACCGCGAACAATTCAGCAGCTATATGACAATAACACGATAATAATCTTTACAAAAGATGATAACAACAAAATCAACGCTTTTCAACGTAACACCGTGAGTTAAAAAGCTTTTTCATTACGGTTCGTAGCATTGATGTAACGTCTGTGAGAATCTTTTCTTTTGTAGTATTCAACAGAAGATTACATAATTATGTTTGACGACATGCTATGAATATTTTTATAAATATCGATGTATTAGCTTTTTTGGCTATCTTGCCTTTTGGACAGAAGCTGACAGACTTTATACTGACTAATGAAGAGATCACATGAGATAGCAAGTCACGTGACTTCGAGCTCAGTCTTGAAAGCATATTTTTTTTTTTTTTTTGAGGAGTCCTGTAGACCACCCCATAGATGAATAGTAAATATATGGTGTATGCAACACCATAGGATGATATGAACAGGGGAAGGGGAAGGGAGGGATGTGATCTCTTCATTTCTGCAAATGCTACGGTAGAATCTCAATCAAACTTCAACTTACAGGTAAGTCTCGTTTAATTATTCAATTCTACCTCGCATTTGCATACATTCTGAGATCACATGAGATTTTAGAGCTCTATAGGGCTCTCAAAAAATAAAGAATACACATTCCAGATAAGGAAACGTAAGCATGGCATTTATTACCAAGGCACTAATTCTTTCCCAGTACACTGTTGGCAAAGGAACTATCATTTAACAGTGGTTTGTTATAATAAACAGCAAACACAGAGCTTGAACGCCAGCCAGCTGTGGTCATAATTTCATCTAGAGGAACATCAGCTGACTTTGCAGCAGAAGTGGCTGCACTTCTGGTGGAGTGAGGCTTAAAAACAGAAGTATTAATTCCAGCGTCAAGCATAACTTGTTTGAGCCACCTAGAAATAGTGTCTTTAGAAGCAGGCCCATGAGGCTTGCAGTGGCAAATCAGGAGTTGAGAACATGAACCCCTTAAGTTAGAAGTTCTAATAAGATACTCTTGTAACAATGTAAAAACGCAAAGAGTTTTATCATGGTCATATTTCTTCAACACAATAGGTGGCAGGTGTCTTTGCCTGCCACCATGAGCACTTGTTTGCTTTAGAATGGAAGTAATTTGAAAAACATATTCTCCATCTTTAGATTGCATGTCATTGATTGACAGCAACTTAAGAGTCTGTGTTCGTTGTGCAGTAACCAAGGCCAAAATCATAGTCAGTTTCAAAGTCAATTGCTTCAGAGACATTTCCTTAGTGTCAGGATAGCCCTTGAGGTGGCTGAGAACAATTTGGGGGTTCCATGTTTCCACATATCTGGGAAAAGTTGGTTTCCTGTTGAAAGCACCCGACATAAAACGTGAAATAATAGGGTGTTCTCCTACTTTGAAGCCATCAATATTGATGAATGAGGAAAGAGCACTTCTAGTGGTCCCTAGAGCACTGTAGCTAAGCTTTTTGGACTGAAGAGTTAGAAAGTCCAACAGTTGTGGTAATGAAGGTGTTGTAATGCTGATCTTCTGTTCTTTACAGTAAGTTATCCAAGCTGATATGCTGGATCTGTATTGCTTCTGGGTACTTTCTCTCCAAGAATCAATAATAATGTTCAAAGTTTCACCAGTTATTCCTTGCAGCTGGAGGGATTTCCTGACACAAGACAGCCAATCAGTCGGAGCTTGGGGTAGAGGGGATGGACGTTCTTGACATCGTGGGGAAGGGTCAGGGTTGACTTCTGCAGCTTTATTCGGTGTAGAGGCGCCACTAGCATTGACATTACTCGTGGGTACCAAAACTGTGTTGGCCAGTCGGGGAGAACTAGGATTGCTGTTGTCTCGGAGAATATTATCTTCTGAAGTACTTTCCCAATAACACTGAAAGGTGGGAAGCAGTAAACAAGTTTAAACACAGACCAGTCAAGTGTAAAGGCATCAATAAAATGGGCACATGGGTCAGGTTTCCATGCTGCGTAGCAGGGCAGTTTTGCATTCAACCGTGATGCAAAAAGATCAATCTCAGGATTACCCCATTTAGTAATTAAGCTGTTATAAACATGAGTGTCTAATGACCATTCCGTGTCATCATGAAAATGTCTACTTGCTAGGTCAGCTTCAACATTAAGTTTTCCAGGTAAATGGGTGACAGCTAAGGATATGCCCCTGTCTTTGCACCACAAAAGAGTTTCTCTTGCAATCTCATTACAGTCCCGAGAGTGAGTGCCACCCATATTTCTCAAGTAGGAAACCGCTGCTTGGTTATCAGACAATACTTTGATGTTACAGTTTGTTAAGTCTGAGCACAAGGACTGAAGGCCAAACAGGACTGCTTTTATCTCCAAATAGTTTACGTGGCACATACTCTCACTGTGGGACCATCGCCCATTTGCGGCAAGGGAAGAATTTTCAATAACACTTCCCCATCCTTCTAGAGAGCTATCACATTTAAGGGTTAATTTGTATTTCATAGGCCGGACAGAGCATGGATCATTGTCAATATTTGAAAGCCACCAAGACATGTCTTTCTTAGCTATATCAGAGATGAGCATTCTGTCATCTAAGCTCCACCCATTCGTCTTTAAAGCATCAGTTTTGTCATTTTCAAGAGCACGGTAATACAGTGGGCCATATTTGACTCCAGGAAAACATGACACCATTTGCCCAACTACAGATGCAACCTCTCGAATAAGAGGCTGCTCCGTTCTGAGGAGCTGTAAAATGGCTGATTTCGCTTTATCAGCCTTGTCCGATTTCATAGAGACTGTCATCACAACCGAGTCTAAAATGAAACCCAGGAAATTGACTCTCTGGGATGGGACAAGTTGGGATTTATCAGAATGGACGGTGAATCCCAGAGACTGCAACAATGTAATAGCCCTTTGTATAAATATGACCAATGTCTGAGGGTCATCGGCAAAAAGTATAATGTCATCAATGTAAATTACTAGAAGCACCCCCTCCTCCCTTAATTTGGCAAGGGCAGGTTTTAACAATTTGGTAAAAATTCTGGGTGCACTAGAGAGGCCATTAGGAAGGCAAACAAATTCATAAAGTTGGCCTTCGTGCTCGAAACGAAGGTATTTTCTGTCCTCAGTCCTAATAGGAACAGAGTAGTATGCGTCTTTTAGGTCTAAGACAGCCATCCAACAATTAGGCTTCATAAGTTGAAGTGCGTGAGGCAGTGAATCCATCTTGAAGTGATGGTACTCAATATGCTCATTTAGCTTTTTCAAGTTCAAAATAAGACGGTGAGGCCCATCTTTTTTGGGCCTGGTGAAAATTGTTGAGATAAATTCACCAGGAACATGAGTAGCTTTCCTAATGACCCCTTTAGTTAAAAGCTTGTTAAGTTCAGTAGTAGCAATATCTGTCTCTTTACAAGAAAGTTTGACAGCTCTAGGGGTGAGCGCCTGGCAAGGAGGGTTGCAAAACTCTAGTTGGTAACCCTTAACGATGCGTAAAATGTAGGGGTCAGACGTGAGCGTCTGCCAAGCACTGAAATGCTTAGCTATGTTTCCAGCAATATATACATTGGTACAAAGAGGCGAACATATACTTACTGTGCTAGTAGCTGGCAGCAAGTGTTCTATTGGCTTGTCCGGGTTGTCTTGTCCCGGTTGGCATTGTTCTTGGATTTCCAAGGTTTGAAGTTGTTGCCTCTCCAGTTTTTTGACTGCTTATAGCCATTATAGCTGTTATTGCCAGGTCTTCCTGGAGAAGGGCGATGCCCTTTATAATTAGGGGTGATCTTGGCCCCGATTTTGTTTTGATCGCCAATATCTTTCAAATGCTTTTGTAGATCATCTCCAAAGAGAAAATCTGTAAATGGCAATTGGGAGGAGCAGAGAGCTGAGTATTCCCTCCCAATATCTGGTCTCAGTAGAAGACGGCGCTGCATGTTTATTTCATAAGAGGCATGAGTGAGGAGGGACATGGCCTCCAGCCCCTGTTTCTTTAGGTCTTGGCATTCATCAGCATTAAGCGATTTTGCCTGCATAAGCTTGTCCGTGATTCGGACAACTGGCAGGATGCCTTTTGTGGGGGCTTGTTGTATTTTGAAAAATTGTAAATCCCTCTTCTTAGTTGGCTCTCTCAGTCGACGCCAAATGCCCGGGGTTACCTTGGGAGGCTTGGCTGTAGTACAATTAGCCGGTCTCTCCTGCCTCTCAAGCCGGTCTTTGAGATTTTTCTCGCTTAGTTTGCAGCGGAACATTTTGTCAACTAGCTTGGCTAGTTTCTCATTTTCGAGGCTTTCGCCCACGATATCGTCAGACTCGTATTCTTTTACGAGTTCCGAGAGGAAATCATCCTCATCACCACTACGAGTGGTGTTTTGCTCTGACTCATCACTGTTGTTGTTTAACACAGAGTCATAGAGTTTCTCGCAGTCAGTTGACTGGTCGGAGGCGCTCGTGGAGCTTCTCGCCTCGCCATCTTTGTTTTTTGCTTTTTTGGCGGGAACAGCGTTTGGAGATTTGCTCGCCGGCCGTTTCCCTTTGTCTTTTGTCTCTCCCCGCGGCGAATTGATGAGTTCTGGCAGGCTTTTCGTCAGGCCTAGAATTGCGTGGGTGAGTTGGCTAATTTCTTCCGAAGAAGCGGCTGTTTTGTCCTGGAGTTGTCGGGAAGCGTGTGCAGGCACCGCGTTGCGTTCGTCGGGTAGCGAATCCTTGTTTATCTGGTCTTCTTCGCCCTCGTCCTCAATTTCGTCGGCGAGGAGATCGTCCTCAGATTGTTTTGACATCGCTAATATCTTCGGCTTGAGGCTCTGAACGAGAAATGGATGAAATTTCTGAAAATTTTGTGGGAGCGACTAGTGCTCCAAGCGACCTTGCCCGAAATCAAACTCGCACTGAGCTCGAAGTCACGTGACTTGCTATCTCATGTGATCTCAGAATGTATGCAAATGCGAGGTAGAAACGTACTTCTACTCCTGGCAGCTCGACACACTACATTCGATCGAGAAGTACCTTCCCAGTTGTTTTGTTCCACTGGGCTTTTTATTCCGGGTTTTCGTGACGGGCAGCGTATCATTCCTATGTAATTGTTATCCCAACTATGTTGTCACTATGTATTTTCTATGGTTCAGGCATTTTGTTAATAAAGCGCTGGTCCTACCACAGGCAGCCCAAGCGCACTATGTGTGGGTTCGGGCTTCAGAGGTCATTTGGTCGGAATATACTAGAATTATTAGTGTATTATCTGATGCTGAATAAACGCAAAAATCTTAAAGATATGAATTCTTCTTGTTTGTCTATCTGTGCTAGTAGCCTTTAAGATAATGAAGGTCGATATTTCTTGCATTATTACATGTGATTCGGGCCCTTAATGTTTTTGTAATTATGTGGGATGAATATTCAAAAAAAGTGTTGTCGCCGAGTAGCTACGCATTACTGTTTTCAAAATGAAAAGGGTTGTCCACTAAAATCCAGTAACGTGACAAAATTCAAAGCAACATGTACAAACACGTTAGCAAAGCTCCACAGTGTAATCTAGGGATTTTGGATTTAAAAACTAATAAAAATTTGCACCGCCTTGTAACACCAACAATTCCAAATTAAACGAAACCAAAGATCAGTTTAGAATACGATCCGGCACGAAACGCTCACACGTCAGTGAAACAGTAATGGCGCCGAAATTACACACTTCACAGATTTTCAAGGGCCGTGCATATCAACTAAAGTTTCGTGTATATTGATTTTGTTTGAATAAACAACATGCATGCAAATTTACTCTAGTATCTCGGAGTGATTTTTTCGAAACCAGAAAAAAATTATTACATTCCTGAAATTTGCAAGAATTCAAAGACCACTCCACTCAGACTGCATCAAAAACACAACCGTTGAATTCAGCTTCCGCAGCTCTTTCTCTGCGTTGCAGAGAGGCACGCCATCTTTCTTTTGTTTCACATGTTCCTTTGATGTTCCTTTACAAATAACGCTTGGTCTCATGCCATAAATAAAAGGAACCAGAATAAAAGCGGCGCAAAAGCGTTAATACCGATTTATCGTTTAATCGTTGAAGGATTGAAGGTCCAAGATGCAATTATCAGTGACGTCATCATATATCCAGAAATGGGTATCTCCAGGACTGACCGAGAAGAAACATCCAAATTGATCAGTAATTTTAGTTTTTCACCAGCCTGAAGCGCATACGTGTTAGTCAAGGAGGATTGGACGTACAATTCATTGATCAGTTCTCTGAGTTCTCCCTCATCCTTGCCCAAATTCTCAAAAATAAAGTGATAATTAGAGCAGCTGAGTTTTCCTGATATTAACCTGAGCTCTGCTCGATACTAATGAACTACAGCCGAACCCCGGTTTACGGACACCCACTTGATACGGACATCTCGTCATTATGGACAGTTTTCTTTGTCCCTGGGAAACGCCCCTACATTTTCTCGAAATACAACCCACTTAATACGGACACGCGTTAATGCGGACAACGGGCACTTGTTTGTTGCCCAATCAACAGATTCTCATAGAAATTCAACCTGCTAATGCGCTAATGGGCTCCTGGCACACTTCATTATCAACTGTTTGCTGTGATAGACCTTTCCTGTGTAGGTGAAAAAACCTTCAGGATAGGACAATTTCTCGGCGATTTGTATACGGTACGCCAATTTCAGACTTTCGGCATCAAACGAGTCATGTAGAGAACGGCTTTGATTAAGCAATTCCCGAAAGCAATATATAGATGAGCGATTCTTGAGAGTTTCCGTGGATTAGTCTGCAAAACTAGCCCGGGGGGTACTCCTGGGAATTCTTGGTTGGGGCGTGCCTCTCGGTTCTCCAAATCCTGACCCGATTTCAGACCAAAAAATGTAATTTTCCACACCCGTCTTTAGACCTGGCCTTAAGGCAGAAATCATGTTATCGTTACTTTCTAGATTAGAGCACAAACAAAAAAATTATTCAAATCCATTTCGAATTCGAATATTTCTCTTTCTTTCTTACTCATTTGGAATCAAAACGATAAATACGTTCATACAATCCGTAGTTCCTTCGAAAAGCATACCCGATTCCAGACCAAAGTGGGCAACAACGTGTTAACCCCTTTTTCAGACCAAAACGGCGCAAAAATCCTACCCGATGGGGCGGCACATACCTGTATGGCTTATATAAGGGAGTACCCTCCCCCCTCCCCGGGGAAACTAATGATGGCTTTGTTAAGGAGAGAGACAGGTTAGAGATGTTTTAAAATTTGACGACGCTCCTTTATTTTCTAAGTGTTGATAAGTGTTTTGTTGTAATAAAAGGTGTTTATGACTTAAATGACATGACCAGTCCACGAAGACCCTGTTAATACGGACAGTTTGTATGGCCCCTTCCGTGTCCGTCTTGACGGGGTTTGACTGTAATCAGGAAATACGTGCGACATGGAGTTCCATGCTAATTGAATACTAAAGACAGTGACAGTGTGCGTTGTTGTGTGTTGGTGTGCGATTAAGGGTAAGTACAAGAATCGCCGAAAGGCGATTTTTAACTGGGGTGCAAAGGGGCTATTTTTTCTGAAGGGAGGGGGCGGCTATACACACTTAGGCTACCATAAAACCTTGTCGGCAACCATTGCATGCGACAGAACCTCATGTGAGACTGAAACATAAACTCATTCAGAACATTGTACCCTTTTGAAAGACTTTCGTAACCAAAAAAAAAAGAGTACCATTTTTAAGTGGGGGCTGTATAATAACTTTTAAATTGCACCATTATGAATAAAAATAAACAAGTTAGCCATTAATTCTAAGCAGGAAACAATTTGCATTATTTCCACGCACTCCTCCCCCAATCCCTCTGTGCCCCAAAATATAGCGTGACAATATAACGTGACTAATTTGACGTAACTGGAAATTCCAAAAATTGTTGTCGTTCTACGAGCATAAAATGCGACAGACTGAGCTGATTTACACTTAGACAGAAATATTGTATTGTATGAAAACCAGAAGTATACTAAAACAGACAGTTAACTGCCCATTGATCCCGCCTGATCCAGGGGCCTCACTGACTGCACGGAGACTTTACAGCGCTTTTCACAAAAATGCGAACTCTAAAGTTCAAATACCACCTTCACAATTGTGTTTATCGCTGCCGTCAATCATAATTACGATCACAAGCAACAAACCATGAAACAGAGAAACACAAAACGGATCGAAATCTACAAATCACAAACCATGACCTTTTGAACCCGTGAAGTAAAGTTTTGTTTCCTAAGAGGTCCGTTAAGAAAATATGATTGACAGCAGCGAAAAAAAGCAATCGTCGGTTGGCTTCTGAACTTCAGAATTCGCATGTTTGTGAAAAATGCGATCCTAATTTGCGGTCCACTGTCTACAAGAAAACGCACTATTTTTTTTCCAGAAGATGAAAAATATTCAGTTTTAAGATTTTCCTCATGGTATTTTTCTCTAACTTAAAGGAATAAAATCCTTTGCATTTTGAGACCTAAAAAAGTTTAAAGATTTCTCGCTCGCATGTCGCGTTCACCAGCACGCACTTCAAACAATGTAAATAGATGAAACGATCGATAACATATTTTTTACCTGATACCGATGCAAGTTAAAAATTCGCTCCAGTTCTGTTTGTCTCGCCCAAGACGAACTTTTCTTCATGGAAGATAACTATGCCGCTTTATAACTCGTCCGAAGTTTTTGTGCCAGCTAAACAATATGGAAACACTATTCACAGTGACTCCTTGGATATTAAAAAGACTGAACGTGACGCACTATTATGCCTTTGTTTACTTCTGATCACATCTTCAAGCGAAGTCTCTCTTTTCAAGTGACTCATCTCAATGCACAATAATTGACCCTTACATTAGTTAAAACCCTATGGTTCATTTATATTAATGCTGTTTTTGCCCCTCACATTGACTGTGTTCGTTCGTATTCAAAACACCTTTACGAAAATAAAGGTCGTATAAGTCATGTGTGTTATGTTTCGAGATAAATGGATTATACGCTTTTTTAAGTTTCCATTTTTCGGTGACTTCAGTTTACATCTCCATAAAATGGTAAAAGAAATATCAAGAAACATCACGAGAGTTGAAAACTTTCAAAGGCATGTTTCTGAAACTCGCTATAAATGCTGACATCAATATAACGTGCTTGCTGAATGGGCGAAAACACAGAATTGTGATCACAAGATCATGTACAAATTTAATGATAAAAGCTTAGCAAGATACAAATACAAACAAAAGCAAACCCCCTGAAACCTCGACGTGGGTTACACTTGTATGCTCTACTCAGTCACCAAACCTTGTCAGTAATAGCTCCTATTTTCCTCAAGTCGCTCTCTGTGAAGCTCCCGGATGGGATGTCCCGGTGAAGCTTTAAACTTGTGTGCGAAATTCTCAGAGTCCCTTTTTTTGTCCGTGTCTTCTTTATCCTCAGTATCCGAAATTTAGACCTCCAAAGTGGCGTGTGTTGCATTAAATAGAAGGAAATATTTAAAGGAAAAGCCACTCTTCCAACACGGCAAAGTTGTCACGTCCCTCGCTCATGGACGTGCGTAGTGCCCTTCATCGGCAACAGAGTTGTTCGCTTCACTGAATACGAAGGCTTACAATCAAGTCTTCAGCCACAGTGTCGTCAACTGGTGAAATACCTTGCTCATAAATTGTGCTTCTTAATCGCTCACGTACTACATCGATCGATAATTCTCTCTTTGAGTTCACGAAGCGGCCACGGCGTTCCAAACCTGACGCTCACAGTCATCTTTTAGCGTGAACCTACCGTGAACGGCGAGTCGGTTTGCATGCAACGCGAGCATTTCTCTGAGTTTCCCAGCGCCAACATCATCTAACTGACTTAAACTCGAACAATAAAAAAATTATAGAGTGACTCGCGTGATCGAATCGCTTCGAACAACGCAAATAACCTTCTTCAGGTTCGCAACGCTTTGTGGGTTTTTCAGGGGGAGCGCAGACGAGGTACAAAAGGTATCCGTGCAAGGGTTCGTGCAAGAGAAAATCATATGAAACCATTTGTGAGAACATCGTTTCTCGGTAGCAGACCCTCGTGTCTTCCCTCCCCCGGTAGGCCGTTTTTCGCCGCAGACGACCGAAGCCCATTTTATGACTGGGCCGCACAGGCAGCCCAGTAATAAATGTCATAATGCTCTATAGTTGTCAAATCATGGCCCCTTGGAGGGGGGGAGGGGCAACAAAGGATGTGTGGGTAGAGGTGTGCTGCCGTGGCCTTTATACCTGGCCTGTTTACGCCAAAAGGCAATTTGCTACCCTGTTTATCGACTATTTAAGACAATAAAACTTATTTTATTACCCTGATTAATTTCTTTTGCATATGTGCAATTTTGGTGGCCGTAGGATGAGCGGTTTTGAAGTTATAGACCGAGGTTTCCCCCGGGTCGCCGGAAGCAAAATAATTAAAGCCCGGTCTGAATAGGATTTAAAGGCTTATAACTTCATAAACACTGCGGCGTTTAATAGAATAAATACGATACCCTGTTCAGCAGCACGTACCCGTTTAGGCTAAACATTAACAATAACATCAGGGTGAAACCC
Source organism: Porites cylindrica (assembly GCA_964035525.1). Classification (NCBI taxonomy): domain Eukaryota; kingdom Metazoa; phylum Cnidaria; class Anthozoa; order Scleractinia; family Poritidae; genus Porites; species Porites cylindrica. Next base: position 12,378,903 of record OZ037775.1, on the reverse strand, counting down.
TCCGGGCATCATGTCTTCAGATATTTCTACCAATCGTTTTTGAAGCACAGGCAGACTCGCTGTTTGTGTGACCGGCTAAGCCTTTCCGAACGTTGCCGAAAACTTCCAAGATGTTCCGTCGGCCTTCAGCTTTAGGCACTTCTGTCTAGATTAAACGCCTTTTTAATTGAATTTTCGTTATAATTCATGTGTTAGAGAACAATTCGTCTGCCTTGATGCGAGAGATCGATGTCTTTAGTGCACAGGCGTGAGACTCACGCAAAATGCGCGACAATTTAGCAGGTTTTTCCCTTATTTTCGACACAAATACCATAGGAAGGACTCATTTCATAAAGCTATAAGGTTCGAGGTGACCGACAAGTCGTATTAGCACGCATTATAAAATAACTAAGATAGTACGCGCACTCTGATTGGCCGAGAGGCGTGTTTACATTAGAGTATGTAAACATGGTTGTGACGTCAAAATGTTTTGCTTTTCGCGCACTAATCACGCAAGCACGAATTTGAAAAAGGTTTTGAGTTGAAAAACTCGACAAGTTTACTTTATTTACCCATTTCCTCGTCGGTTGAAACTTGAAAGATCTTTAGAAACATGCTGTGTCAATTTTTTTTCGCTTGAGCTGACATTTAAAGCGAGAAAAACGCGTATATTGGAAAGCTTCTTTTTTGCAAAACAAAGACTGATTACGCGTACAAGCGTCGCGTACAAGACTTCGCGACTGGTAAGAATTTCGCTTTTAATCAATGCTCTAAACAAGAGAATTTTGCTTTTTTTCACGCGAAAGTTATTTTATAAAAGCAATAGAAAACTTTTTTCCTGTGTTTGCATATCCTGATATAAACACTCGAGGGGTTGGGAGAATTCTCGACAGTTATTCAAACCTTCGTCTCGGGTTTGCATAACTGTCTCGAATTGTCCCAACCGCTCTCGTGTTTATATCAGGCTATGCAAAAACGGAAAACGTTTTCTATTGCTGCTTAAATTACAACTGAAAATATCCCCATTAGTAAGCACAATTATCTTGCGAATCTCGACCTGATCGTGCCCGTGCCCTCTAGGCTGTTAAAATCGAACATGTTTCACTTTCCATTTGATTGGAGCAAAACTGTTAAGTTGTGCGTGTCTTCTTTACTGTTCGGTGCCCCAGCAAATTTATATCCATCAAACGCGTCAGGTATAAAAGGGTGAAACGGTCAAGCATAAAATCGTCATGAATCGGCTCGGGCACCACAAAGTAGAGAAGATTTATACGGACTGCCGCACAGGCTAACATCTGTAGGTTACAGAAATAATCGTTTTTCCCCCAAACAAAATATATTTAGAAGGTTACGGTGACTAGCCGCCGGTCAAATAATTATCTCATAAAATATACCTTGAAACAGTTTGAGATAGCAAAAAAAACGTCTTAAAACCTTTAAAACCTTAAAACGTCTTAAACCTGGTGCGAAAAAAGCCTTGAAACTTCAGTGTACGGTATTTCCATATAAAAAGAGAAAAAACAAGGCCATCCTCTTATCAATGAATTGCTCTATATCATCAAACAGACAATTCATTTAGTACGACAATTGTTAAGTGAATTGAAGGTGGCGATTGCCTAAGAAAGTAGTTGTTTGGCTTAGCCTCCCACGCAGACGTTCTTAGGGGATTCGTCACGCGTTCCTGCCGCATGTTCATTAAAGAGGATTGCGTGACGAACCAAAAAAACGTCCGCGGGGAAGGCTGTCTTGCTCGCAGCAGTAATTTGGGTTAAAAATTTCAGAGCAAACAAGGGTAGGACAATATTCTTTTCTTTAAAGAGCAAATCTGTCAGGAGCCTGTTAATAGGCTCCTGAATCTGTATAGTGAAATATTCCAACGCACATGAAATTGAAATGGAAAATAATTAATTCTCAAGTGAATGTTTTTTTCAGTTAAAACGTAGATGGCTTAGAATGATCTACAAAAGGAAAAAACGGGGCACCCTCAGTCTAAGACAGTATGATGTGTAGCAAAGCAAATGTAATGGCCGCACCAGCCCTTTTTAAACCTCTTTTCCGTTTTACACACGCGCTCTTGATACATCAGTGATACATGATTTGATGGAACATTGCTATATGAATAGGGTGCGCAGTGAGGATGCGTAACCGATTGATCAACCACATAGTTCATACACTAGACATTGTGACTGCTTTCTCAAAAACGTTTTAATGCTCACACAACCAAACGAAGAGAGAAGAAATTAAAACATTTCCAAAATTTCATGCAAACAAAAACCGTAAATTTAAGGAAGAAAATAGCATTAACTTAGAGACAAAAATTTTTCTCAATGCCTTCAGACTGTGCGAAAAATGGAATTAGTCCACTTCATTTATAGAACGCGAACTTGGAAGCAAGTAAGTTCAAATCAGTTTTTCTAAACCGATCCACAAAAAAAGGTGCATTCATTGCCTGAGTTCACCAAACCTGCTTCAATAGTTCATCTTGCATGGCTGGGATCAAACCTTTGCGGAAGGCAATGGACAGCAGCTCCTCAGCCGTTTTGGTCTCGGGGTATTCGCGAATGGCCCACTTCAGGTACAAAGCGAACTCGTTCCAATCAACAGTCCCATCTTCATCCATGTCGATGGCCTTCAAAGCGCCCTTCGTCTCATCGCATCTGTAGCAACCAAAGTACGGTGCCAAGAATCCATTGTAGAAGGCATCAAACTCCAACTTGTCATCTCTCTGCCCATCTCGCAGGTCCCACTCATCCCACATGGCACGAACCTCAGCAATTAGATGTTGCGCGTGAACCTTCTTTGGCTCTTCTTTGGCGATGGCGTCGCTCATTTTGTCTGTGAGACTACCACCAGCCCGATCAAACAACAGTGCCAGACCAACTGCGCTCATGTACTCCTCTTTCCTGTTCTTGTGCAGATCCTCCAACATAACTTCTAGCATTCTTTGGGCTCTCTCGGTTGTGAACTGGGGATCATCTCCAAAGAGTTTCGTCAGCCTTGTTACAATCATTCCAGGGGAGGCCAGAGTTGTCATTCGCATGACCGTTTCTTCACCAAAGAAATCAGCTATGCTAAATTCTTTCTTGCTTGGGGTAAAGTTTGGCATTCCAAACACCATATCCAGGGCTCGTTCTCCATAGACAACCTGCCTGTCATACGCTTCGCGTCCAGTGGTGATCCTGGTTACCTCTTGTGCTGCTTTGCGTAGAGCTGTACAGTTGTACTGCTCTAGGACCTTCTTGTTTCCCATGCGAATCATATTCATCAGGGTGACAGTTGAGCTTGCATGACCCATGGAGGCTCCCTCGATGACGAGACTCGCCCAAACGCCATTTGCGCCATTGACAAGGCATTCTAACTGGGTGATGTCTGCCATTCCCCACTGCTCGTGCACGTGAACAAGCAAGTGTCCATCATCAAAGCCGCAATCGTCCATTTCTCTGCGTACGGCCTTTATCCATCCACCAACCTCTTCTGGGAGATACTTCCCCGATTCTTCGGTCACCAGACCGAAGGGACGCTCGTCTGGAGGAAGGGAGGAAAGGTACCTTACTACCTTAAAAATTCGTTTTGGCCTCTTCTTCATACCGTCTGGAAGATCTCGTAAGTTGAAGAGTATCCTGCAATCTTTCGAAAGGTTTTCACGACACCATCTCATCCTCTCAGAGAATAGCTGATTGATTGCTTCAACTTTAAACTTTTTGTAGTCGATGCCTGCCCAAACCAAGTCTGCTTCTATGATGACGTTCTTTATGCCCAGTTCCTTACACTTGAGCATGCCAATTGGAATAGTCTCGGTATCTGGCACTTTGTCTTTACCGACAGATTCCAGGAACTCGCTGAACGCCCAAAGGTTGGTGAAGTCCTCTCCTTTTTCGTGCAACTGGCGAATGAAGGTGTCACCCAAGCGAGTCATGTGAGAGAAAGAGGCTACGATGATGTGCTTGTAGCCAACCTTTTTTATCTGGAAGTAATTAAAAAGAAATAAACCAATCTATCAATAATACTTTAAAGGACAACTTGCATTCAATTCTTTGTAAAGGTTTAAAGTTTCCTGGGCAACGCCATTGGAATGAAAACAAACCTGGATGAAAGGCTGGCAATAAGGCGAAGGGCTGATTTACTTGAGGCCAATATTTCGGCTAGCAAAATTAGTCTTCCACAAAAAAGGCCAGAGCTGCACTGAAAGGGAATACTATAACGGCTCCTAATATTGGAACTTTGTTACTGCAGTGTTGACAATTAATGACCAGTCACGTCAAGACAATTAAAAAAACTAAAGGGAAGTTTTATACATTATTATTTGCTAACCTAAATGTTCTTAAGACAATACCTGCTCATAGATTTTCCACTTGTTTTCGATCGTGTGACCTCGAAGCTGACCCACCGTACTTTCGCGAAGAGAATTGTCCAACACAAACAGCTTCATTTTGCTGAGGACCCTTCGCTTGTCCAGCTCTTCATCTACGTCCTTATTCATGCGTCGAATAACTCGCTTAAAATTCTTTTTGTCGGCCATGTTGACACAGCTCAATTTTCTAATTGAAAGGGAAAATTTCAGTTACTTACAAAATCTACAATAAATACTACAATAAAGATCATATTAAAGAGATGTTCTCTGAGTAAAGCTTCCTGTAGATAATAAGTCAAAAATATCAAATTAAGCTCAGCTTAGTTTTTTTATCCGTAGTTTTCAAGAAGGAAATTACATACACACACACAACAGCAGGTAGGGAATCTGTCTTTATCGATAATAATGCTGCAAGCATAATCCTGCATGTTGGTCCTCGCGCGATCCCACGCGCCACGCGCCCTCCTTACTCGGACCCAGACTCCACGCAAGCCAACCGCTGACCGCAGGTTCATATCAAACCACTGACTGCTGTCCAGTGTACAGCAGGTTCGCAAAACGGGCTGTAACAGACCGATACCCTACTACAGCACGCTGAAAGCCGGAGATGAATACAGGCTAGGAGCCCTAATTGAATTTCAACCACCACAATGTCTAAACCCGTAAGACAAAAATACTGAAATCGGACGCAAAAAAATATGTTTATGAGGGATGTGCGCAGTGAGAATGTGTTACAGGTGTAACTATGGCGGTCGATAGGAACCTAGCTTTAGCCTGGTCTTACAGTGTGCATGTAGAAAACGTCCGAATCTCTTGGCGTCATTCATGATATTTTTTTGTTGTCTTTTATGCTTCGCACTCTTCTTACCGACGATACGAATACAAAAACTTGTTTTAAGACTCGAAGTTGCAACAAGAGTTGTGTTTTACGACTGCGATACGCTCTTCAATGTCAGTGTTCAGAAGTTGGAAATTGATAAGCAGGCAATATCCTGAAAATGAATATATTTTCCTTCTTACAGAATTAGTTGTTTTATTTAAACTGAGGTTTGAGCTATAACCACCCCTTCGTCAGTTATTTAGCTGTTTTAAAAATACTTTTGAAACTAAACTATTGCAATTGCCCGAATTTTTTGACCTATTATCATAATGATAGACAATGATCTTACGCAGAACATTTATATAGGTAGGGATTAAACAAAATGAGGAGATTAGCCTAACCTGAGATCAGGCGTTATTTTATATATATCTTTCTGTTTGCTTCTTTGCTTCTTTGGCTCGAGAGCGAAAAAAGTAACGCCTGATACATTCATTTAACAAGCCATCAAGCGCCCCCTAATTTACATAATCTAACGTCTGCTTGACCTGTCATGTTATTAGCCAATCAGCGTTTACCAGACAGGAATCAAACTTTGGCGGGAATAATGGGCGCTTTCCATTTAGGAAAAAAACCCGGAAATTTCGGTGGTAGCAAAGTGGAATTTCCGATTGGTAAAAAGTTGTTCCATTTGGTCATAAACCCCGGTACGTGGCGGTGCCCGAGCGTGGACCTGGAACTGGTGCAAACTACGAGAAACGTAAATGGAACACGAGATTCCGTTCGGAAATTCCAACCGGGAAGACGGGACCACCTTTATAGATTTTCCACTTTTTCTGGGAATTTTCCAGTGGGAAGAACTGACGAAACGTGTTCCATTTACCGCCGAACCGGAAATTCCGGAAATTTTGAGTAAATGGAAAGCGCCCAATGCCTCTTTCGAAATGAATTTTAGGGAAAACAACATTTTTAAGTTCGTTTAGATGGCGCTTCCTAAAAAAAAATTTAAATGCTTCTTTTGTGATGAAATACTACCGTACCGTACCGTACCGTACCTTTATTTAACAGCTACAAATAATAAAGAATTTACTGGTAAAAGCTCAATGACTTAATTCGTTCTGTGCCGAAAGCAGTGAAAAAAAAATTATGCTCAAGCACTATATTTCACGAACTGAAAAATGTTATGAAAGCGAAAATCGCTCAGAATAATTCGCAGGTTTCTGACTGAAGGAATTACAGTCAATCCAGGTCAAGATTCCATTCATGAATTGGTTATTTGAAAAGTGAACCCGTTTTGTCGCTTCTGTAACTTGTGGCAGGTATCAAATTGCATTCAAATGATCGGTGAATTTTTGACTGCAATTTTTAGTAAACGATGAAATGGAAAATATTTCAATGGATGAAATTTCTATTTAGACACTCTTCAAATTCAAGAAAACTGAGCCGGCAGAAATTTCATAACGAACTCGCGTGTATATTCACTGCTCATTTATACGCAAGGAAAAATGCAAGCTGAAATCAACAACAACTAACGGATGGCGGCGTTTTGGCCAATCGGAATAGCGCAAATCATCCGTATTGTTTCCTATCCAATCAGAAAAAAGTCCAGATTCTGGCTTTTTTGCATGTGATCTGTGAAAGAAATGTATCATGCCCTCCTCCTGAAAACAGATTACAGAGATAAAGGGAGAGGGCATGATCGCAGGCTAAGATAAGCCTAACTCTCGCGGCTGTGTGCGAATGAAAAAATTGCAAGAACAAAAATGTATGTAAACATTATAATCATCATATATATATATCAATGTCGGAGCTACAACTGAGACAGGCTCCGAGGTAAACGTTATTGTGAGTTTAGATATCTAGAGAAGCTACACAGAATGACGGAAAAAAATCATGTAAGTCACGTGAAATTGACTTGGCTTCATGTGGTTCTGTCGACTAAAATCGGGTAATAATTGGTACCTTGCGATTACGGGAATTACACGTTGCGTGACAGCCTATACTCCATTCTTTACACTCCGCTTAAGGTTTTCGGAAAATTATTGACAGTGAAAATTTTAAAAAGAAAAAGCGGAACCGTCGAAGTGATTAATTTTGTTGTTCATTTTAGAGTCATGCAGCTCTAGCTTCGCGGGCACCCAACTTATTAGACTGCAAAACAGTCCGTATTTTTGCGTATTCAAGTACGCGCGAGCAGTCAAACAAAAGATGTGGAACGAGGCTGAAAACAGAGAGCGAGACTGGGGAGAGACGATAAAAATACGCCCAACGGGCGTGTGAGGCTCGCGCGGTTCCCGCGCGTAAGGCTCTTACGCCACGCTTTACTGATTTCTTTACCGATTTTGAGGAAAAAACCGACTGTTTTGCAGTCTACCAACTTATTTGAACACCTTACCAATACAGACAGAAGTCAAATCTTAGGCAAATTCTTCAAAATTGACCCGACATCCTTATTATCATGTATCAATTCTCGTTATAACGCTATAGAGCGCTATCTTTTAACACTAAACGCATTAGAAATCTCACTATATATTTTTCCTTAGCAGACCAAGAGAATTTCCTGCTTTTGAATAAATGGCGCAGTTTTTTTTTTTTTTCGAATATTGCTTATGGCTAGCTCCCCTTTACTACCTCACCTGAAGCAGAGAAACCTTCGATAAGACCTTAGAATTTGCGGAGTACGCTATTACAAGACTCCCCCTTTCTCCGGACACTTGAGGCCGCGGGGGTCATCTATCTATGAATACATTCCTAAGAAGGCAAAATTTTGCTTGTGGTACGTCTTTCAAAACGCTCATAGCTCGGCTGTTTTACAGGCGATTAAGATAAAATTTTACACAGTCATTGTGAAATGATGAAGTTTTTATTTGGTAGATCGCTCTTTGCGGCGATTGTACCAAATTAGGAAATCGTGACTTTGCGTCCAAGCTTGCGCGATGAAGAATAGAAGACAGCACTCTGTGTTTTTATTTGTAAATGATCGGTCAAAACCTCTAGCGTGTCATGCATTAACTAGCAAGCAAGATATCATGGTTTAAATGAGCCAAATCTGTCATCCTTGAAATTAAAACCTTATATCTTGTTATAAAAGCGCTCTTTTAGAATTCGGCTCAATACATAACACACTCCAGTCTACCAAGTTTACCCCTCTGCAGTGCCATCTCTTAAAGTTTTGTATCTCTCCTGAATTCTTGGCCACAAAATTGTCGGAAAAGTCAAATTTTGAGACTCCCGAAGCCGTCCCTACTAAAGCAAGAGTTCCAAGCGAGATATGTAATTATGGGTAATTACATTATACTCTTTAATTTTGTTTGTAAGCTGAAATGTTTTTAAGGATTTATTAGGCGAAAAAGAGTTTTGGTATTAAATTTGGTTGAAATTTCTATAGAATTTCTTATTCTTATGTCCATATTATTAAAAATCACTGATCATGAAAACCTTTTTGTTCGCAGTCTGCGTGCCTGGACACGTCCACGTGAACACCTTTTATACTACTAAATGAGAAATTTCTGCAATTTGATTGGCTTAGAGCAGTGGGATTTCAGCTTAATTTGAAATACCTACATGTGAAAATTACCAACCTTTTGCGGGTATAAACGAATAATAGCATTTGTACGTGATATTTGACATAAATACCACTCATGATATTTCAAAATTGTATCACATTTCACTCGCCTGACGACTCGTGAAATTACGTATAACAACTTCGAAGTATCACCCGTGGTAGTTATGCCAAATATCACTCCAAATCATGTGCTTTTACCTATACAAATTATGCGCTCATCTTACTTTTTTACATGAATAAATTATCTGCACCTTCAGTCACCTTGATGCATTTTAACAATAAAGGTCATTTAGAAGTAATGCATAAAAAAAATCTCGTTTCAATTCCATTTCTTCATGTTTTTGTTTAAATTTTTGGATAATTGTATACAGTTTCATGACCGTGCTCTTATACAACCATGGTTGCTACAAGCCAGAGATGTATAAGAGAACGCAAAATATCTTCAAGGTCAAAAAAAATTTTTTAATCTGTGCAAATTGAACCTCTGGAAACAAACTAAAGAAAAATTGAAATTTAATATCATTGAAGGCTGTAAAAAGGTCTTGGAGGCCTGATCTTTGTCTTGCTATTCATCAAACGGCCCAAGCAATGCCACCTATGTATCACAACTTCTTCAAAGCACTCAGGTGACTTTAGAGAATGGGACGTAATTTAACAGTTGTCAGAACGAATGGAAATAGATTTGTTCTCCTGCACCAACGAATACGTGCTCGGTGCTGATTGGTTTAAATTTTATTTTGTTTTTCACTCCTACCAAGAATTTGCTTTAAAACCTTAAGTCGCTTTCGGTGTAGTTGCGCCTTTGAGTTTCCGGGACTGAACTTCTTAACATTAAAGGCATTGCATGAATCGAAGTCTAAGCAAGCGGCAAGTGCGTTCAATTTTTTTCCATAGAACCTATTTTGGTTTACGTCAGTTTGACACACCGTCGGAGGTTGCATTCTGTGTAGATGACGTATCCGGACGATTCTAGGTCACCAAAAGAAATGCTTTCATTCAGGTTTTAGCAATCGAACATGGCGCGAATCATTTGTTTGCGACGTGACGCAGACCGATTGCTGTTCGTGTTTCAGACCACTTAAGGTGTGGCTCGCTGCAGCCCTAGATTATAGTGAATTCTGCCTGTTACTGCATGACTAAATTTAGCAACGGATAATTTCTTCGCAGCTTAGTTGTTATCTTATTCGATCATTACCGAGATATCTCTCTCAGATTTTTCCGCTTTTCTCCTTCGCGCTTTGCTGAACATTTCACTACTCTCCCCTCTCACGTTAAAGATTTATTAAAAAATAAACAGATGTTCCAGGAAAAGGACAAGATGATCGATATCTTTGGCAATTTCTAATTAGGTTTATTACGCAGAAGCTAGAAGATATCTTACCTCACTAAGTTGCTCTCTTGTTGGAAGAAGTCAAAGTCAATCAGCCTTTGCTGCTTCGAGGGCGCGGCAGTCTCACAAGCTAAAGACACAGTCGAGCCAGGCGTTTTATACTTCAAAAATTGCCAAAACAATTTGAATTAATTTCAGACATCCGATGACAAATAATGATTGTTTATGTGAGTAATTCTATTGTTATGCAGTACAAGCAAGAAAAATGCCAGACAAGAATAATCTAGGGTTCTTTGTTCTTGTGTGTGATGTTTTATCTGGTCTAAATCCGATGATTGAGATGGAAATTAACTTTTTCCATGTTTTTAATATTCTTGATTTCTATTGTGTCACATTCTGGAGTAACATTAAAATTTTCCACGAGTGTTTTTTGTACCTAGTCAGAACTTAGCCTTAGATCTACTCTTATTTATGTTGTTTGTAATAGTGTCATCTTTGATTCAAAAAAAAAGAGAGAAATGATCAGTATACAAAGTTAGACTGCTGCACAGATGGACTGAAGTGGGTGGTCAGAGGGTTTCGTGCGTGCAACTATAGGTATCACTTTTAAAGAGTCAAAGAATGATAAGTTCGGACATGAGAAAAAAACACCCTGGCTTTTTCAGGGGCACCCAACGGGAAATTTTGAGAAAAAGACCTAAAAACAACAACAAAGCGTGAATAAAGTTTTCTGAGACTATTTTAAGCATTTTGGGAGATTGCTGGAAAAAAATTATCTGTTCCTCACTCCCAGCAAGACTGATGGAAGAGTTCCCAGCCAGCAACCTTACAACCTGCAACCTGACTTACTGGGAAGTTTCATAGGGCACAATTCAGATCTTGAGTGGTAAGTAACCCATACAAGTAACCCGTAGCAGCTATTCTAGACTTTAAATCCCCTCTGACACCCTGAATTATCTTTTTCCCGGCAACACTTTCCTTCCAAGGACTATTATTTCTTCCACATCTCCCAGCCAGCAAAAATGTGCCTGAAGAACAGATATTTTGAGGAACAGATCCATTGGGTGCCCCTGCTTTTTATTGCCGATGTTTCGCATTACAGGACCATACAGGGGAATTACAGTGAAACTTAGACAGATATAAATCTCTGCATAAAGCAAAGGTGTTTTTAAATTAAAAGCAACGTTTTTCACTAGTTCACTACTCAGCGACAGGCGAGGAGAGGGTGTAGCTAAAATTTGATAGGTTAGGACAAGATAGTCTTTATTTGACCGCGAACAATTCAGCAGCTATATGACAATAACACGATAATAATCTTTACAAAAGATGATAACAACAAAATCAACGCTTTTCAACGTAACACCGTGAGTTAAAAAACTTTTTCATTACGGTTCGTAGCATTGATGTAACGTCTGTGAGAATCTTTTCTTTTGTAGTATTCAACAGAAGATTACATAATTATGTTTGACGACATGCTATGAATATTTTTATAAATATCGATGTATTAGCTTTTTTGGCTATCTTGCCTTTTGGACAGAAGCTGACAGACTTTATACTGACTAATGAAGAGATCACATGAGATAGCAAGTCACGTGACTTCGAGCTCAGTCTTGAAAGCATATTTTTTTTTTTTTTTTGAGGAGTCCTGTAGACCACCCCATAGATGAATAGTAAATATATGGTGTATGCAACACCATAGGATGATATGAACAGGGGAAGGGGAAGGGAGGGATGTGATCTCTTCATTTCTGCAAATGCTACGGTAGAATCTCAATCAAACTTCAACTTACAGGTAAGTCTCGTTTAATTATTCAATTCTACCTCGCATTTGCATACATTCTGAGATCACATGAGATTTTAGAGCTCTATAGGGCTCTCAAAAAATAAAGAATACACATTCCAGATAAGGAAACGTAAGCATGGCATTTATTACCAAGGCACTAATTCTTTCCCAGTACACTGTTGGCAAAGGAACTATCATTTAACAGTGGTTTGTTATAATAAACAGCAAACACAGAGCTTGAACGCCAGCCAGCTGTGGTCATAATTTCATCTAGAGGAACATCAGCTGACTTTGCAGCAGAAGTGGCTGCACTTCTGGTGGAGTGAGGCTTAAAAACAGAAGTATTAATTCCAGCGTCAAGCATAACTTGTTTGAGCCACCTAGAAATAGTGTCTTTAGAAGCAGGCCCATGAGGCTTGCAGTGGCAAATCAGGAGTTGAGAACATGAACCCCTTAAGTTAGAAGTTCTAATAAGATACTCTTGTAACAATGTAAAAACGCAAAGAGTTTTATCATGGTCATATTTCTTCAACACAATAGGTGGCAGGTGTCTTTGCCTGCCACCATGAGCACTTGTTTGCTTTAGAATGGAAGTAATTTGAAAAACATATTCTCCATCTTTAGATTGCATGTCATTGATTGACAGCAACTTAAGAGTCTGTGTTCGTTGTGCAGTAACCAAGGCCAAAATCATAGTCAGTTTCAAAGTCAATTGCTTCAGAGACATTTCCTTAGTGTCAGGATAGCCCTTGAGGTGGCTGAGAACAATTTGGGGGTTCCATGTTTCCACATATCTGGGAAAAGTTGGTTTCCTGTTGAAAGCACCCGACATAAAACGTGAAATAATAGGGTGTTCTCCTACTTTGAAGCCATCAATATTGATGAATGAGGAAAGAGCACTTCTAGTGGTCCCTAGAGCACTGTAGCTAAGCTTTTTGGACTGAAGAGTTAGAAAGTCCAACAGTTGTGGTAATGAAGGTGTTGTAATGCTGATCTTCTGTTCTTTACAGTAAGTTATCCAAGCTGATATGCTGGATCTGTATTGCTTCTGGGTACTTTCTCTCCAAGAATCAATAATAATGTTCAAAGTTTCACCAGTTATTCCTTGCAGCTGGAGGGATTTCCTGACACAAGACAGCCAATCAGTCGGAGCTTGGGGTAGAGGGGATGGACGTTCTTGACATCGTGGGGAAGGGTGTCAGGGTTGACTTCTGCAGCTTTATTCGGTGTAGAGGCGCCACTAGCATTGACATTACTCGTGGGTACCAAAACTGTGTTGGCCAGTCGGGGAGAACTAGGATTGCTGTTGTCTCGGAGAATATTATCTTCTGAAGTACTTTCCCAATAACACTGAAAGGTGGGAAGCAGTAAACAAGTTTAAACACAGACCAGTCAAGTGTAAAGGCATCAATAAAATGGGCACATGGGTCAGGTTTCCATGCTGCGTAGCAGGGCAGTTTTGCATTCAACCGTGATGCAAAAAGATCAGTCTCAGGATTACCCCATTTAGTAATTAAGCTGTTATAAACATGAGTGTCTAATGACCATTCCGTGTCATCATGAAAATGTCTACTTGCTAGGTCAGCTTCAACATTAAGTTTTCCAGGTAAATGGGTGACAGCTAAGGATATGCCCCTGTCTTTGCACCACAAAAGAGTTTCTCTTGCAATCTCATTACAGTCCCGAGAGTGAGTGCCACCCATATTTCTCAAGTAGGAAACCGCTGTTTGGTTATCAGACAATACTTTGATGTTACAGTTTGTTAAGTCTGAGCACAAGGACTGAAGGCCAAACAGGACTGCTTTTATCTCCAAATAGTTTATGTGGCACATACTCTCACTGTGGGACCATCGCCCATTTGCGGCAAGGGAAGAATTTTCAATAACACTTCCCCATCCTTCTAGAGAGCTATCACATTTAAGGGTTAATTTGTATTTCATAGGCCGGACAGAGCATGGATCATTGTCAATATTTGAAAGCCACCAAGACATGTCTTTCTTAGCTATATCAGAGATGAGCATTCTGTCATCTAAGTTCCACCCATTCGTCTTTAAAGCATCAGTTTTGTCATTTTCAAGAGCACGGTAATACAGTGGGCCATATTTGACTCCAGGAAAACATGACACCATTTGCCCAACTACAGATGCAACCTCTCGAATAAGAGGCTGCTCCGTTCTGAGGAGCTGTAAAATGGCTGATTTCGCTTTATCAGCCTTGTCCGATTTCATAGAGACTGTCATCACAACCGAGTCTAAAATGAAACCCAGGAAATTGACTCTCTGGGATGGGACAAGTTGGGATTTATCAGAATGGACGGTGAATCCCAGAGACTGCAACAATGTAATAGCCCTTTGTATAAATATGACCAATGTCTGAGGGTCATCGGCAAAAAGTATAATGTCATCAATGTAAATTACTAGAAGCACCCCCTCCTCCCTTAATTTGGCAAGGGCAGGTTTTAACAATTTGGTAAAAATTCTGGGTGCACTAGAGAGGCCATTAGGAAGGCAAACAAATTCATAAAGTTGGCCTTCGTGCTCGAAACGAAGGTATTTTCTGTCCTCAGTCCTAATAGGAACAGAGTAGTATGCGTCTTTTAGGTCTAAGACAGCCATCCAACAATTTTTCATAAGTTGAAGTGCGTGAGGCAGTGAATCCATCTTGAAGTGATGGTACTCAATATGCTCATTTAGCTTTTTCAAGTTCAAAATAAGACGGTGAGACCCATCTTTTTTGGGCCTGGTGAAAATTGTTGAGATAAATTCACCAGGAACATGAGTAGCTTTCCTAATGACCCCTTTAGTTAAAAGCTTGTTAAGTTCAGTAGTAGCAATATCTGTCTCTTTACAAGAAAGTTTGACAGCTCTAGGGGTGAGCGCCTGGCAAGGAGGGTTGCAAAACTCTAGTTGGTAACCCTTAACGATGCGTAAAATGTAGGGGTCAGACGTGAGCGTCTGCCAAGCACTGAAATGCTTAGCTATGTTTCCAGCAATATATACATTGGTACAAAGAGGCGAACATATACTTACTGTGCTAGTAGCTGGCAGCAAGTGTTCTATTGGCTTGTCCGGGTTGTCTTGTCCCGGTTGGCATTGTTCTTGGATTTCCAAGGTTTGAAGTTGTTGCCTCTCCAGTTTTTTGATTGCTTATAGCCATTATAGCTGTTATTGCCAGGTCTTCCTGGAGAAGGGCGATGCCCTTTATAATTAGGGGTGATCTTGGCCCCGATTTTGTTTTGATCGCCAATATCTTTCAAATGCTTTTGTAGATCATCTCCAAAGAGAAAATCTGTAAATGGCAATTGGGAGGAGCAGAGAGCTGAGTATTCCCTCCCAATATCTGGTCTCAGTAGAAGACGGCGCTGCATGTTTATTTCATAAGAGGCATGAGTGAGGAGGGACATGGCCTCCAGCCCCTGTTTCTTTAGGTCTTGGCATTCATCAGCATTAAGCGATTTTGCCTGCATAAGCTTGTCCGTGATTCGGACAACTGGCAGGATGCCTTTTGTGAGGGCTTGTTGTATTTTGAAAAATTGTAAATCCCTCTTCTTAGTTGGCTCTCTCAGTCGACGCCAAATGCCCGGGGTTACCTTGGGAGGCTTGGCTGTAGTACAATTAGCCGGTCTCTCCTGCCTCTCAAGCCGGTCTTTGAGATTTTTCTCGCTTAGTTTGCAGCGGAACATTTTGTCAACTAGCTTGGCTAGTTTCTCATTTTCGAGGCTTTCGCCCACGATATCGTCAGACTCGTATTCTTTTACGAGTTCCGAGAGGAAATCATCCTCATCACCACTACGAGTGGTGTTTTGCTCTGACTCATCTCTGCTGTTGTTTAACACAGAGTCATAGAGTTTCTCGCAGTCAGTTGACTGGTCGGAGGCGCTCGTGGAGCTTCTCGCCTCGCCATCTTTGTTTTTTGCTTTTTTGGCGGGAACAGCGTTTGGAGATTTGCTCGCCGGCCGTTTCCCTTTGTCTTTTGTCTCTCCCCGCGGCGAATTCATGAGTTCTGGCAGGCTTTTCGTCAGGCCTAGAATTGCGTGGGTGAGTTGGCTAATTTCTTCCGAAGAAGCGGCTGTTTTGTCCTGGAGTTGTCGGGAAGCGTGTGCAGGCACCGCGTTGCGTTCGTCGGGTAGCGAATCCTTGTTTATCTGGTCTTCTTCGCCCTCGTCCTCAATTTCGTCGGCGAGGAGATCGTCCTCAGATTGTTTTGACATCGCTAATATCTTCGGCTTGAGGCTCTGAACGAGAAATGGATGAAATTTCTGAAAATTTTGTGGGAGCGACTAGTGCTCCAAGCGACCTTGCCCGAAATCAAACTCGCACTGAGCTCGAAGTCACGTGACTTGCTATCTCATGTGATCTCAGAATGTATGCAAATGCGAGGTAGAAACGTACTTCTACTCCTGGCAGCTCGACACACTACATTCGATCGAGAAGTACCTTCCCAGTTGTTTTGTTCCACTGGGCTTTTTATTCAGGGTTTTCGTGACGGGCAGCGTATCATTCCTATGTAATTGTTATCCCAACTATGTTGTCACTATGTATTTTCTATGGTTCAGGCATTTTGTTAATAAAGCGCTGGTCCTACCACAGGCAGCCCAAGCGCACTATGTGTGGGTTCGGGCTTCAGAGGTCATTTGGTCGGAATATACTAGAATTATTAGTGTATTATCTGATGCTGAATAAACGCAAAAATCTTAAAGATATGAATTCTTCTTGTTTGTCTATCTGTGCTAGTAGCCTTTAAGATAATGAAGGTCGATATTTCTTGCATTATTACATGTGATTCGGGCCCTTAATGTTTTTGTAATTATGTGGGATGAATATTCAAAAAAAGTGTTGTCGCCGAGTAGCTACGCATTACTGTTTTCAAAATGAAAAGGGTTGTCCACTAAAATCCAGTAACGTGACAAAATTCAAAGCAACATGTACAAACACGTTAGCAAAGCTCCACAGTGTAATCTAGGGATTTTGGATTTAAAAACTAATAAAAATTTGCACCGCCTTGTAACACCAACAATTCCAAATTAAACGAAACCAAAGATCAGTTTAGAATACGATCCGGCACGAAACGCTCACACGTCAGTGAAACAGTAATGGCGCCGAAATTACACACTTCACAGATTTTCAAGGGCCGTGCATATCAACTAAAGTTTCGTGTATATTGATTTTGTTTGAATAAACAACATGCATGCAAATTTACTCTAGTATCTCGGAGTGATTTTTTCGAAACCAGAAAAAAATTATTACATTCCTGAAATTTGCAAGAATTCAAAGACCACTCCACTCAGACTGCATCAAAAACACAACCGTTGAATTCAGCTTCCGCAGCTCTTTCTCTGCGTTGCAGAGAGGCACGCCATCTTTCTTTTGTTTCACATGTTCCTTTGATGTTCCTTTACAAATAACGCTTGGTCTCATGCCATAAATAAAAGGAACCAGAATAAAAGCGGCGCAAAAGCGTTAATACCGATTTATCGTTTAATCGTTGAAGGATTGAAGGTCCAAGATGCAATTATCAGTGACGTCATCATATATCCAGAAATGGGTATCTCCAGGACTGACCGAGAAGAAACATCCAAATTGATCAGTAATTTTAGTTTTTCACCAGCCTGAAGCGCATACGTGCTAGTCAAGGAGGATTGGACGTACAATTCATTGATCAGTTCTCTGAGTTCTCCCTCATCCTTGCCCAAATTCTCAAAAATAAAGTGATAATTAGAGCAGCTGAGTTTTCCTGATATTAACCTGAGCTCTGCTCGATACTAATGAACTACAGCCGAACCCCGGTTTACGGACACCCACTTGATACGGACATCTCGTCATTATGGACAGTTTTCTTTGTCCCTGGGAAACGCCCCTACATTTTCTCGAAATACAACCCACTTAATACGGACACGCGTTAATGCGGACAACGGGCACTTGTTTGTTGCCCAATCAACAGATTCTCATAGAAATTCAACCTCGCTAATGCGCTAATGGGCTCCTGGCACACTTCATTATCAACTGTTTGCTGTGATAGACCTTTCCTGTGTAGGTGAAAAAACCTTCAGGATAGGACAATTTCTCGGCGATTTGTATACGGTACGCCAATTTCAGACTTTCGGCATCAAACGAGTTATGTAGAGAACGGCTTTGATTAAGCAATTCCCGAAAGCAATATATAGATGAGCGATTCTTGAGAGTTTCCGTGGATTAGTCTGCAAAACTAGCCCGGGGGGTACTCCTGGGAATTCTTGGTTGGGGCGTGCCTCCCGGTTCTCCAAGTCCTGACCCGATTTCAAACCAAAAAATGTAATTTTCCACACCCGTCTTTAGACCTGGCCTTAAGGCAGAAATCATGTTATCGTTACTTTCTAGATTAGAGCACAAACAAAAAAATTATTCAAATCCATTTCGAATTCGAATATTTCTCTTTCTTTCTTACTCATTTGGAATCAAAACGATAAATACGTTCATACAATCCGTAGTTCCCTCGAAAAGCATACCCGATTCCAGACCAAAGTGGGCAACAACGTGTTAACCCCTTTTTCAGACCAAAACGGCGCAAAAATCCTACCCGATGGGGCGGCACATACCTGTATGGCTTATATAAGGGAGTACCCTCCCCCCTCCCCGGGGAAACTAATGATGGCTTTGTTAAGGAGAGAGACAGGTTAGAGATGTTTTAAAATTTGACGACGCTCCTTTATTTTCTAAGTGTTGATAAGTGTTTTGTTGTAATAAAAGGTGTTTATGACTTAAATGACATGACCAGTCCACGAAGACCCTGTTAATACGGACAGTTTGTATGGCCCCTTCCGTGTCCGTCTTGACGGGGTTTGACTGTAATCAGGAAATACGTGCGACATGGAGTTCCATGCTAATTGAATACTAAAGACAGTGACAGTGTGCGTTGTTGTGTGTTGGTGTGCGATTAAGGGTAAGTACAAGAATCGCCGAAAGGCGACTTTTAACTGGGGTGCAAAGGGGCTATCTTTTCTGAAGGGAGGGGGCGGCTATACACACTTAGGCTACCATAAAACCTTGTCGGCAACCATTGCATGCGACAGAACCTCATGTGAGACTGAAACATAAACTCATTCAGAACATTGTACCCTTTTGAAAGACTTTCGTAACCAAAAAGCAGGATTCTAAGCAGGAAACAATTTGCATTATTTCCACGCACTCCTCCCCCAATCCCTCTGTGCCCCAAAATATAGCGTGACAATATAACGTGACTAATTTGACGTAACTGGAAATTCCAAAAATTGTTGTCGTTCTACGAGCATAAAATGCGACAGACTGAGCTGATTTACACTAGACAGAAATATTGTATTGTATGAAAACCAGAAGTATACTAAAACAGACAGTTAACTGCCCATTGATCCCGCCTGATCCAGGGGCCTCACTGACTGCACGGAGACTTTACAGCGCTTTTCACAAAAATGCGAACTCTAAAGTTCAAATGCCACCTTCACAATTGTGTTTATCGCTGCCGTCAATCATAATTACGATCACAAGCAACGAACCATGAAACAGAGAAACACAAAACGGATCGAAATCTACAAATCACAAACCATGACCTTTTGAACCCGTGAAGTAAAGTTTTGTTTCCTAAGAGGTCCGTTAAGAAAATATGATTGACAGCAGCGAAAAAAAGCAATCGTCGGTTGGCTTCTGAACTTCAGAATTCGCATGTTTGTGAAAAATGCGATCCTAATTTGAGGTCCACTGTCTACAAGAAAACGCACTATTTTTTTTCCAGAAGATGAAAAATATTCAGTTTTAAGATTTTCCTCATGGTATTTTTCTCTAACTTAAAGGAATAAAATCCTTTGCATTTTGAGACCTAAAAAAGTTTAAAGATTTCTCGCTCGCATGTCGCGTTCACCAGCACGCACTTCAAACAATGTAAATAGATGAAACGATCGATAACATATTTTTTACCTGATACCGATGCAAGTTAAAAATTCGCTCCAGTTCTGTTTGTCTCGCCCAAGACGAACTTTTCTTCATGGAAGATAACTATGCCGCTTTATAACTCGTCCGAAGTTTTTGTGCCAGCTAAACAATATGGAAACACTATTCACAGTGACTCCTTGGATATTAAAAAGACTGAACGTGACGCACTATTATGCCTTTGTTTACTTCTGATCACATCTTCAAGCGAAGTCTCTCTTTTCAAGTGATTCATCTCAATGCACAATAATTGACCCTTACATTAGTTAAAACCCTATGGTTCATTTATATTAATGCTGTTTTTGCCCCTCACATTGACTGTGTTTGTTCGTATTCAAAACACCTTTACGAAAATAAAGGTCGTATAAGTCATGTGTGTTATGTTTCGAGATAAATGGATTATACGCTTTTTTAAGTTTCCATTTTTCGGTGACTTCAGTTTACATCTCCATAAAATGGTAAAAGAAATATCAAGAAACATCACGAGAGTTGAAAACTTTCAAAGGCATGTTTCTGAAACTCGCTATAAATGCTGACATCAATATAACGTGCTCGCTGAATGGGCGAAAACACAGAATTGTGATCACAAGATCATGTACAAATTTAATGATAAAAGCTTAGCAAGATACAAATACAAACAAAAGCAAACCCCCTGAAACCTCGACGTGGGTTACACTTGTATGCTCTACTCAGTCACCAAACCTTGTCAGTAATAGCTCCTATTTTCCTCAAGTCGCTCTCTGTGAAGCTCCCGGATGGGATGTCCCGGTGAAGCTTTAAACTTGTGTGCGAAATTCTCAGAGTCCCTTTTTTTGTCCGTGTCTTCTTTATCCTCAGTATCCGAAATTTAGACCTCCAAAGTGGCGTGTGTTGCATTAAATAGAAGGAAATATTTAAAGGAAAAGCCACTCTTCCAACACGGCAAAGTTGTCACGTCCCTCGCTCATGGACGTGCGTAGTGCCCTTCATCGGCAACAGAGTTGTTCGCTTCACTGAATACGAAGGCTTACAATCAAGTCTTCAGCCACAGTGTCGTCAACTGGTGAAATACCTTGCTCATAAATTGTGCTTCTTAATCGCTCACGTACTACATCGATCGATAATTCTCTCTTTGAGTTCACGAAGCGGCCACGGCGTTCCAAACCTGACGCTCACAGTCATCTTTTAGCGTGAACCTACCGTGAACGGCGAGTCGGTTTGCATGCAACGCGAGCATTTCTCTGAGTTTCCCAGCGCCAACATCATCTAACTGACTTAAACTCGAACAATAAAAAAATTATAGAGTGACTCGCGTGATCGAATCGCTTCGAACAACGCAAATAACCTTCTTCAGGTTCGCAACGCTTTGTGGGTTTTTCAGGGGGAGCGCAGACGAGGTACAAAAGGTATCCGTGCAAGGGTTCGTGCAAGAGAAAATCATATGAAACCATTTGTGAGAACATCGTTTCTCGGTAGCAGACCCTCGTGTCTTCCCTCCCCCGGTAGGCCGTTTTTCGCCGCAGACGACCGAAGCCCATTTTATGACTGGGCCGCACAGGCAGCCCAGTAATAAATGTCATAATGCTCTATAGTTGTCAAATCATGGCCCCTTGGAGGGGGGGAGGGGCAACAAAGGATGTGTGGGTAGAGGTGTGCTGCCGTGGCCTTTATACCTGGCCTGTTTACGCCAAAAGGCAATTTGCTACCCTGTTTATCGACTATTTAAGACAATAAAACTTATTTTATTACCCTGATTAATTTCTTTTGCATATGTGCAATTTTGGTGGCCGTAGGATGAGCGGTTTTGAAGTTATAGACCGAGGTTTCCCCCGGGTCGCCGGAAGCAAAATAATTAAAGCCCGGTCTGAATAGGATTTAAAGGCTTATAACTTAATAAACGCTGCGGCGTTTAATCGAATAAATACGATACCCTGTTCAGCAGCACGTACCCGTTTAGGCTAAACATTAACAATAACATCAGGGTGAAACCCTCCCGGCATCATGTCTTCAGATATTTCTACCAATCGTTTTTGAAGCACAGGCAGACTCGCTGTTTGTGTGACCGGCTAAGCCTTTCCGAACGTTGCCGAAAACTTCCAAGATGTTCCGTCGGCCTTCAGCTTTAGGCACTTCTGTCTAGATTAAACGCCTTTTTAATTGAATTTTCGTTATAATTCATGTGTTAGAGAACAATTCGTCTGCCTTGATGCGAGAGATCGATGTCTTTAGTGCACAGGCGTGAGACTCACGCAAAATGCGCGACAATTTAGCAGGTTTTTCCCTTATTTTCGACACAAATACCATAGGAAGGACTCATTTCATAAAGCTATAAGGTTCGAGGTGACCGACAAGTCGTATTAGCACGCATTATAAAATAACTAAGATAGTACGCGCACTCTGATTGGCCGAGAGGCGTGTTTGCATTAGAGTATGTAAACATGGTTGTGACGTCAAAATGTTTTGCTTTTCGCGCACTAATCACGCAAGCACGAATTTGAAAAAGGTTTTGAGTTGAAAAACTCGACAAGTTTACTTTATTTACCCATTTCCTCGTCGGTTGAAACTTGAAAGATCTTTAGAAACATGCTGTGTCAATTTTTTTTCGCTTGAGCTGACATTTAAAGCGAGAAAAACGCGTATATTGGAAAGCTTCTTTTTTGCAAAACAAAGACTGATTACGCGTACAAGCGTCGCGTACAAGACTTCGCGACTGGTAAGAATTTCGCTTTTAATCAATGCTCTAAACAAGAGAATTTTGCTTTTTTTCACGCGAAAGTTATTTTATAAAAGCAATAGAAAACTTTTTTCCTGTGTTTGCATATCCTGATATAAACACTCGAGGGGTTGGGAGAATTCTCGACAGTTATTCAAACCTTCGTCTCGGGTTTGCATAACTGTCTCGAATTGTCCCAACCGCTCTCGTGTTTATATCAGGCTATGCAAAAACGGAAAACGTTTTCTATTGCTGCTTAAATTACAACTGAAAATATCCCCATTAGTAAGCACAATTATCTTGCGAATCTCGACCTGATCGTGCCCGTGCCCTCTAGGCTGTTAAAATCGAACATGTTTCACTTTCCATTTGATTGGAGCAAAACTGTTAAGTTGTGCGTGTCTTCTTTACTGTTCGGTGCCCCAGCAAATTTATATCCATCAAACGCGTCAGGTATAAAAGGGTGAAACGGTCAAGCATAAAATCGTCATAAATCGGCTCGGGCACCACAAAGTAGAGAAGATTTATACGGACTGCCGCACAGGCTAACATCTGTAGGTTACAGAAATAATCGTTTTTCCCCCAAACAAAATATATTTAGAAGGTTACGGTGACTAGCCGCCGGTCAAATAATTATCTCATAAAATATACCTTGAAACAGTTTGAGATAGCAAAAAAAACGTCTTAAAACCTTTAAAACCTTAAAACGTCTTAAACCTGGTGCGAAAAAAGCCTTGAAACTTCAGTGTACGGTATTTCCATATAAAAAGAGAAAAAACAAGGCCATCCTCTTATCAATGAATTGCTCTATATCATCAAACAGACAATTCATTTAGTACGACAATTGTTAAGTGAATTGAAGGTGGCGATTGCCTAAGAAAGTAGTTGTTTGGCTTAGCCTCCCACGCAGACGTTCTTAGGGGATTCGTCACGCGTTCCTGCCGCATGTTCATTAAAGAGGATTGCGTGACGAACCAAAAAAACGTCCGCGGGGAAGGCTGTCTTGCTCGCAGCAGTAATTTGGGTTAAAAATTTCAGAGCAAACAAGGGTAGGACAATATTCTTTTCTTTAAAGAGCAAATCTGTCAGGAGCCTGTTAATAGGCTCCTGAATCTGTATAGTGAAATATTCCAACGCACATGAAATTGAAATGGAAAATAATTAATTCTCAAGTGAATGTTTTTTTCAGTTAAAACGTAGATGGCTTAGAATGATCTACAAAAGGAAAAAAGGGGGCACCCTCAGTCTAAGACAGTATGATGTGTAGCAAAGCAAATGTAATGGCCGCACCAGCCCTTTTTAAACCTCTTTTCCGTTTTACACACGCGCTCTTGATACATCAGTGATACATGATTTGATGGAACATTGCTATATGAATAGGGTGCGCAGTGAGGATGCGTAACCGATTGATCAACCACATAGTTCATACACTAGACATTGTGACTGCTTTCTCAAAAACGTTTTAATGCTCACACAACCAAACGAAGAGAGAAGAAATTAAAACATTTCCAAAATTTCATGCAAACAAAAACCGTAAATTTAAGGAAGAAAATAGCATTAACTTAGAGACAAAAATTTTTCTCAATGCCTTCAGACTGTGCGAAAAATGGAATTAGTCCACTTCATTTATAGAACGCGAACTTGGAAGCAAGTAAGTTCAAATCAGTTTTTCTAAACCGATCCACAAAAAAAGCTTGCATTCATTGCTTGAGTTCATCAAACCTGCTTCAATAGTTCATCTTGCATGGCTGGGATCAAACCTTTGCGGAAGGCAATGGACAGCAGCTCTTCAGCCGTTTTGGTCTCGGGGTATTCGCGAATGGCCCACTTCAGGTACAAAGCGAACTCGTTCCAATCAACAGTCCCATCTTCATCCATGTCGATGGCCTTCAAAGCGCCCTTCGTCTCATCGCATCTGTAGCAACCAAAGTACGGTGCCAAGAATCCATTGTAGAAGGCATCAAACTCCAACTTGTCATCTCTCTGCCCATCTCGCAGGTCCCACTCATCCCACATGGCACGAACCTCAGCAATTAGATGTTGCGCGTGAACCTTCTTTGGCTCTTCTTTGGCGATGGCGTCGCTCATTTTGTCTGTGAGACTACCACCAGCCCGATCAAACAACAGTGCCAGACCAACTGCGCTCATGTACTCCTCTTTCCTGTTCTTGTGCAGATCCTCCAACATAACTTTTAGCATTCTTTGGGCTCTCTCGGTTGTGAACTGGGGATCATCTCCAAAGAGTTTCGTCAGCCTTGTTACAATCATTCCAGGGGAGGCCAGAGTTGTCATTCGCATGACCGTTTCTTCACCAAAGAAATCAGCTATGCTAAATTCTTTCTTGCTTGGGGTAAAGTTTGGCATTCCAAACACCATATCCAGGGCTCGTTCTCCATAGACAACCTGCCTGTCATACGCTTCGCGTCCAGTGGTGATCCTGGTTACCTCTTGTGCTGCTTTGCGTAGAGCTGTACAGTTGTACTGCTCTAGGACCTTCTTGTTTCCCATGCGAATCATATTCATCAGGGTGACAGTTGAGCTTGCATGACCCATGGAGGCTCCCTCGATGATGAGACTCGCCCAAACGCCATTTGCGCCATTGACAAGGCATTCTAACTGGGTGATGTCTGCCATTCCCCACTGCTCGTGCACGTGAACAAGCAAGTGTCCATCATCAAAGCCGCAATCGTCCATTTCTCTGCGTACGGCCTTTATCCATCCACCAACCTCTTCTGGAAGATACTTCCCCGATTCTTCGGTCACCAGACCGAAGGGACGCTCGTCTGGAGGAAGGGAGGAAAGGTACCTTACTACCTTAAAAATTCGTTTTGGCCTCTTCTTCATACCGTCTGGAAGATCTCGTAAGTTGAAGAGTATCCTGCAATCTTTCGAAAGGTTTTCACGACACCATCTCATCCTCTCAGAGAATAGCTGATTGATTGCTTCAACTTTAAACTTTTTGTAGTCGATGCCTGCCCAAACCAAGTCTGCTTCTATGATGACGTTCTTTATGCCCAGTTCCTTACACTTGAGCATGCCAATTGGAATAGTCTCGGTATCTGGCACTTTGTCTTTACCGACAGATTCCAGGAACTCGCTGAACGCCCAAAGGTTGGTGAAGTCCTCTCCTTTTTCGTGCAACTGGCGAATGAAGGTGTCACCCAAGCGAGTCATGTGAGAGAAAGAGGCTACGATGATGTGCTTGTAGCCAACCTTTTTTATCTGGAAGTAATTAAAAAGAAATAAACCAATCTATCAATAATACTTTAAAGGACAACTTGCATTCAATTCTTTGTAAAGGTTTAAAGTTTCCTGGGCAACGCCATTGGAATGAAAACAAACCTGGATGAAAGGCTGGCAATAAGGCGAAGGGCTGATTTACTTGAGGCCAATATTTCGGCTAGCAAAATTAGTCTTCCACAAAAAAGGCCAGAGCTGCACTGAAAGGGAATACTATAACGGCTCCTAATATTGGAACTTTGTTACTGCAGTGTTGACAATTAATGACCAGTCACGTCAAGACAATTAAAAAAACTAAAGGGAAGTTTTATACATGATTATTTGCTAACCTAAATGTTCTTAAGACAATACCTGCTCATAGATTTTCCACTTGTTTTCGATCGTGTGACCTCGAAGCTGACCCACCGTACTTTCGCGAAGAGAATTGTCCAACACAAACAGCTTCATTTTGCTGAGGACCCTTCGCTTGTCCAGCTCTTCATCTACGTCCTTATTCATGCGTCGAATAACTCGCTTAAAATTCTTTTTGTCGGCCATGTTGACACAGCTCAATTTTCTAATTGAAAGGGAAAATTTCAGTTACTTACAAAATCTTCAATAAGTACTACAATAAAGATCATATTAAAGAGATGTTCTGTGAGTAAAGCTTCCTGTAGATAATAAGTCAAAAATATCAAATTAAGCTCAGCTTAGTTTTTTTATCCGTAGTTTTCAAGAAGGAAATTACATACACACAAACAACAGCAGGTAGGGAATCTGTCTTTATCGATAATAATGCTGCAAGCATAATCCTGCATGTTGGTCCTCGCGCGATCCCACGCGCCACGCGCCCTCCTTACTCGGACCCAGACTCCACGCAACCCAACCGCTGACCGCAGGTTCATATCAAACCTCTGACTGCTGTCCAGTGTACAGCAGGTTCGCAAAACGGGCTGTAACAGACCGATACCCTACTACAGCACGCTGAAAGCCGGAGATGAATACAGGCTAGGAGCCCTAATTGAATTTCAACCCCCACAATGTCTAAAACCGTAAGACAAAAATACTGAAATCGGACGCAAAAAAAATATGTTTATGAGGGATGTGCGCAGTGAGAATGTGTTACAGGTGTAACTATGGCGGTCGATAGGAACCTAGCTTTAGCCTGGTCTTACAGTGTGCATGTAGAAAACTTCCGAATCTCTTGGCGTCATTCATGACATTTTTTTGTTGTCTTTTAGCTTCGCACTCTTCTTACCGACGATACGAATACAAAAACTTGTTTTAAGACTTGAAGTTGCAACAAGAGTTGTGTTTTACGACTGCGATACGCTCTTCAATGTCAGTGTTCAGAAGTTGGAAATTGATAAGCAGGCAATATCCTGAAAATGAATATATTTTCCTTCTTACAGAATTAGTTGTTTTATTTAAACTGAGGTTTGAGCTATAACCACCCCTTCGTCAGTTATTTAGCTGTTTTAAAAATACTTTTGAAACTAAACTATTGCAATTGCCCGAATTTTTTGACCTATTATCATAATGATAGACAATGATCTTACGCAGAACATTTATATAGGTAGGGATTAAACAAAATGAGGAGATTAGCCTAACCTGAGATCAGGCGTTATTTTATTATATATATATTTCTGTTTGCTTCTTTGCTTCTTTGGCTCGAGAGCGAAAAAAGTAACGCCTGATACATTCATTTAACAAGCCATCAAGCGCCCCCTAATTTACATAATCTAACGTCTGCTTGACCTGTCATGTTATTAGCCAATCAGCGTTTACCAGACAGGAATCAAACTTTGGCGGGAATAATGGGCGCTTTCCATTTAGGAAAAAAACCCGGAAATTTCGGTGGTAGCAAAGTGGAATTTCCGATTGGTAAAAAGTTGTTCCATTTGGTCATAAACCCCGGTACATGGCGGTGCCCGAGCGTGGACCTGGAACTGGTGCAAACTACGAGAAACGTAAATGGAACACGAGATTCCGTTCGGAAATTCCAACCGGGAAAACGGGACCACCTTTTTAGATTTTCCACTTTTTCTGGGAATTTTCCAGTGGGAAGAACCGACGAAACGTGTTCCATTTACCGCCGAACCGGAAATTCCGGAAATTTTGAGTAAATGGAAAGCGCCCAATGTCTCTTTCGAAATGAATTGGCGCTTCCTAAAAAAAAATTTAAATGCTTCTTTTGTGATGAAATACTACCGTACCGTACCGTACCTTTATTTAACAGCTACAAATAATAAAGAATTTACTGGTAAAAGCTCAATGACTTAATTCGTTCTGTGCCGAAAGCAGTGAAAAAAAAATTATGCTCAAGCACTATATTTCACGAACTGAAAAATGTTATGAAAGCGAAGATCGCTCAGAATAATTCGCAGGTTTCTGACTGAAGGAATTACAGTCAATCCAGGTCAAGATTCCATTCATGAATTGGTTATTTGAAAAGTGAACCCGTTTTGTCGCTTCTGTAACTTGTGGCAGGTATCAAATTGCATTCAAATGATCGGTGAATTTTTGACTGCAATTTTTAGTAAACGATGAAATGGAAAATATTTCAATGGATGAAATTTCTATTTAGACACTCTTCAAATTCAAGAAAACTGAGCCGGCAGAAATTTCATAACGAACTCGCGTGTATATTCACTGCTCATTTATACGCAAGGAAAAATGCAAGCTGAAATCAACAACAACTAACGGATGGCGGCGTTTTGGCCAATCGGAATAGCGCAAATCATCCGTATTGTTTCCTATCCAATCAGAAAAAAGTCCAGATTCTGGCTTTTTTGCATGTGATCTGTGAAAGAAATGTATCATGCCCTCCTCCTGAAAACAAATTACAGAGATAAAGGGAGAGGGCATGATCGCAGGCTAAGATAAGCCTAACTCTCGCGGCTGTGTGCGAATGAAAAAATTGCAAGAACAAAAATGTATGTAAACATTATAATCATCATATCAATGTCGGAGCTACAACTGAGACAGGCTCCGAGGTAAACGTTATTGTGAGTTTAGATATCTAGAGAAGCTACACAGAATGACGGAAAAAAATCATGTAAGTCACGTGAAATTGACTTGGCTTCATGTGGTTCTGTCGACTAAAATCGGGTAATAATTGGTACCTTGCGATTACGGGAATTACACGTTGCGTGACAGCCTATACTCCATTCTTTACACTCCGCTTAAGGTTTTCGGAAAATTATTGACACTGAAAATTTTAAAAAGAAAAAGCGGAACCGTCGAAGTGATTAATTTTGTTGTTCATTTTAGAGTCATGCAGCTCTAGCTTCGCGGGCACCCAACTTATTAGACTGCAAAACAGTCCGTATTTTTGCGTATTCAAGTACGCGCGAGCAGTCAAACAAAAGATGTGGAACGAGGCTGAAAACAGAGAGCGAGACTGGGGAGAGACGATAAAAATACGCCCTAGAGCGTGTGAGGCTCGCGCGGTTCCTGCGCGTAAGGCTCTTACGCCACGCTTTACTGATTTCTTTACCGATTTTGAGGAAAAAACCGACTGTTTTGCAGTCTACCAACTTATTTGAACACCTTACCAATACAGACAGAAGTCAAATCTTAGGCAAATTCTTCAAAATTGACCCGACATCCTTATTATCATGTATCAATTCTCGTTATAACGCTATAGAGCGCTATCTTTTAACACTAAACGCATTAGAAATCTCACTATATATTTTTCCTTAGCAGACCAAGAGAATTTCCTGCTTTTGAATAAATGGCGCCGTTTTTTTTTTTTTTTTCGAATATTGCTTATGGCTAGCTCCCCTTTACCACCTCACCTGAAGCAGAGAAACCTTCGATAAGACCTTAGAATTTGCGGAGTACGCTATTACAAGACTCCCCCTTTCTCCGGACACTTGAGGCCGCGGGGGTCATCTATCTATGAATACATTCCTAAGAAGGCAAAATTTTGCTTGTGGTACGTCTTTCAAAACGCTTATAGCTCGGCTGTTTTACAGGCGATTAAGATAAAATTTTACAGAGTCATTGTGAAATGATGAAGTTTTTATTTGGTAGATCGCTCTTTGCGGCGATTGTACCAAATTAGGAAATCGTGACTTTGCGTCCAAGTTTGCGCGATGAAGAATAGAAGACAGCTCTCTGTGTTTTTATTTGTAAATGATCGGTCAAAACCTCTAGCGTGTCATGCATTAACTAGCAAGCAAGATATCATGGTTTAAATGAGCCAAATCTGTCATCCTTGAAATTAAAACCTTACATCTTGTTATAAAAGCGCTCTTTTAGAATTCGGCTCAATACATAACACACTCCAGTCTACCAAGTTTACCCCTCTGCAGTGCCATCTCTTAAAGGTTTGTATCTCTCCTGAATTCTTGGCCACAAAATTGTCGGAAAAGTCAAATTTTGAGACTCCCGAAGCCGTCCCTACTAAAGCAAGAGTTCCAAGCGAGATATGTAATTATGGGTAATTACATTATACTCTTTAATTTTGTTTGTAAGCTGAAATGTTTTCAAGGATTTATTAGGCGAAAAAGAGTTTTGGTATTAAATTTGGTTGAAATTTCTATAGAATTTCTTATTCTTATGTCCATATTATTAAAAATCACTGAAAACCTTTTTGTTCGCAGTCTGCGTGCCTGGACACGTCCACGTGAACACTTTTTATATTATTATTATTATTAGTTATTAGTTTATTAGTTTTCCACTAAATGGGTTTTAAAAACTAATTACAATCAATACTAAATACATTAAAATTAAAAATCTAAAATTCTAATAGATGGTAAAATATATCACATTACTAATTAAAAACTGCTGAGAAATTCCTTTAAATGTCTCTTGAAGATTGGCAAATTGTCACATCCTCTTATTTCACATGGAAGAGAATTCCAGAAACTCGTTGCACGGTATAAAAATGTGCGTTGCCCAGAAGCTGACTTATAAGCTGGGATATTCAAGTTATTCTTATATCTAGTATTACGGTCATGAACGCAATCACGTGTCTTAAATCTATGACAAAGGTAGCTAGGGGCTAACCCCTTAACACATTTAAATGCTAAAACTCCAAGTGTATATTTAAGAAAACTGGTCACGGGGAGCCACCTTAGCTCTCTTAATGCCGGTGTTATATGATCAAATTTCCGCTTTCCAGTGATAATTCTACAAGCAAAATTCTGAACTTTCTGCAGCTTCGAGATATTTTTGTTTGAAGTATTAGACCACACCGGAGAACAGTAGTATAACTTGCTAAACACTAAGGCATTTATAACCCGTTCTAATGTCCTAGCATCAAACAGATGCTTTACCCTACTAATCTGACATAAGCTACCTATGCACGAGGACACTGTTTGGGTGACATGTTCATCATAGCTTAGAGTACTGTCCACCTGCAGGCCAAGGTCCCGAGCAGAAGGAGATGGAGTGACCTTCTTTCCAAGGAGAGTGACATGAAAATCAGCGGGCAGCCTCTGAAGCATCTGACGTGTGCCCAACACCAGCAGCTTGGTTTTCTCTGGGTTTATGAGAAGGCTGTTGTAGCAGCACCAGCTTGCGATTTTTTCTAAGTCCTTATTGATCTGTTGAATCATATTACTAGCCTCAGCAACTGGGAACGAAAGGTATAGCTTTGAATCATCGACATATGATTCTAGAGAACACACGTCCGGTATAGAAGGAATGTTGTTGAGGTAGATAGTAAACAAGGCGGGCCCCAAGATTGAACCCTGTGGGACTCCATGTGAGATACCTTGCAAGCTTGAGGTCTCAGCTTCGATTCTGACACATTGCAGCCGTTCAGAAAGGTAGCTCTTGAACTACTACTAAATGAGAAATTTCTGCAATTTGATTGGCTTAGAGCAGTGGGATTTCAGCTTAATTTGAAATACCTACATGTGAAAATTACCAACCTTTTGCGGGTATAAACGAATAATAGCATTTGTACGTGATATTTGACATAAATACCACTCATGATATTTCAAAATTGTCTCAAATTTCACTCGCCTGACGGCTCGTGAAATTACGTATAACAACTTCGAAGTATCACACGTGGTAGTTATGCCAAATATCACTCCAAATCATGTGCTTTTACCTATACAAATAATGCGCTCATCTTTAATCCAGTTATTGCCAACAAGTAGCCTCGCGAAGTTATATATGCAATCGAATTGAATTAAAACTATTTGTCGTAAATTACGTCATGACATTTCTAAACAAATTGAACAGCGCACGCATACAGGTATTTCAACCGCCTCGTCCCTGCTCCCTTTTTTTGGAACACGGCTCCGCCGCCAAAACTTAAATCTCGCACCCACACAATACCGCCAGCTACGCAGGCTAGTAAAATTTTTGCGCTTCGCACTTTGCGATAGCTAGAACTAGTAAATTTCTCGTAAATCAGTCGTTGTACTTCATGCGTATAGTGTCCCCCTTTTCAAATACAGCGTTTTCACTCACGCGGTCGGCAGCTATGCAAATTTATTATTTTTTGGAACAAAAGAAAGTTTTTACAAAAGACTGGTTTAGACCTTTCCTGTATTTCGGCGATCCCAGTTACAGGTACTCACTGGAGGCATGGGTGGAGAATATGGTAGCAGTGATTTTTATAAAATTTTCTAACCTTTTAGCAACCCTTGACCAGGTTTCATTCTTTGTGTTTACTTGAGTGTAACGCGGGAAACAGCTATTTCGTCCTAAATTTTTATTTTTTACTGCAAACTTGTTGTTATTTACCCTTATTTTAAAAAAGATCACTTTGCATGGCCTGTGTACAACTCTCAACTGACCTGTCTAACTTTTTTACACGAATAAATTATCTGCACCTTCAGTCACCTTGATGCATTTTAACAATAAAGGTCATTTCGTAGTAATGCATAAACAAAAATCTCGTTTCAATTTCTTCATGTTTTTGTTTAAATTTTTGAATAATTGTATACAGTTTCATGACTGCGCTCATATACAACCATGCTACAAGTCAGAGATGTATAGGAAAACGCAAAATATCTAGGTCAACAAAATTTTTTAATCTGCGCAAATTGAACTTCTGGAAACAAACTAAGGAAAAATTGAAAGTTAATATCATTTAAGGCTGTAAAAAGGTCTTGGAGGCCTGATCTTTGTCTTGTTATTCATCAAACGGCCCAAGCAATGCCACCTATGTATCACAACTTCTTCAAAGCACTCAGGTGACTTTAGAGAATGGGACGTAATTTAACAGTTGTCAGAACGAATGGAAATAGATTTGTTCTCCTGCACCAACGAATACGTGCTCGGTGCTGATTGGTTTAAATTTTGTTTTGTTTTTCACTCCTACCAAGAATTTGCTTTAAAACCTTAAGTCGCTTTCGGTGTAGTTGCGCCTTTGAGTTTCCGGGACTGAACTTCTTAACATTAATGGCATTGCATGAATCAAAGTCTAAGGAAGCGGCAAGCGCGTTCAATTTTTTTTCCATAGAACCTATTTTGGTTTACGTCAGATTGACACACCGTCGGAGGTTGCG
This sequence comes from Porites cylindrica, assembly GCA_964035525.1. Classification (NCBI taxonomy): domain Eukaryota; kingdom Metazoa; phylum Cnidaria; class Anthozoa; order Scleractinia; family Poritidae; genus Porites; species Porites cylindrica. The sequence goes on along the minus strand of OZ037775.1, from coordinate 12,345,755 downwards.
TTCTGTGTAGATGACGTATCCGGACGATTCTAGGTCACCAAAAAAAATGCTTCCATTCAGGTTTTAGCAATCGCGAACATGCCGTTATTTGTTGGACTCGATATTGATGCGAACATGGCGCGAATCATATGTTTGCGACGTGACGCAGACCGATTGCTGTTCGTGTTTCAGACCGCTTAATTAAGGTGTGGCTCGCTGCAGTCCTGGATTACAGTGAATTCTGCCTGTTACTGCATGACTAAATTCAGCAAGGGATAGTTTCTTTGCAGCTTAGTTGATATCTTATTCGATCATTACCGAGATATCTCTCTCAGATTTTTCCACTTTTCTCGTTCGTGCTTTGCTGAACATTTCACTACTCTCCCCTCTTACGTTAAAGATTTATTAAAAAATAAACAGATGTTCCAGGGAAAGGACAAGATGATCAATATCTTTGGCAATTTCTAATAAGGTTTATGACGCAGAAGCTGGAAGCTATCTTACCTCACTAAGTTGCTCTCTCTTGTTGGAAGAAGTCAAAGTCAATCAGCCTTCGCTGCTTCGAGGGTGCGGCAGTCTCACAAGCTAAAGACACAGTCGAGCCAGGCGTTTTATACTTCAAAAATTGCCAAAACAATTTGAATTAATTTCAGACATCCGATGACAAATAATCATTGTTTATGTGAGTAATTCTATTGTTATGCAGTACAAGCAAGTAAAATGCCAGACAACAATAATCTAGGGTTCTTTGTTCTTGTGTGTGATGTTTTTTCTGGTCTAAGTCCGATGATTGAGATGGAAATTAATTTTTACCATGTTTTTAATATTCTTTATTTCTTAATTGTGTCACATTCTAAAGTTACATTAAAATTTACCACGAGTGTTTTTTGTACCTAGTCAGAACTTAACCTTAGATCTACCCTTATTTATGTTGTTTGTAATAGTGTCATCTTTGGTTAAAAAAAGAGCAGAAGAGAAATGATCAGTATGACAAAGTTAGAACGGCTGGACAGATGGACCGAAGTGGGTGGTCAAAGGGTTTCGTGCGTGCAACAATGCGTGCAACTACAGGCATCACTTTGGAAAGAGTCCAAGAATAATAAGTTCAGACATGAGAAAAAAAAACCCTCTGGCTTTTTTTTGCCGATGTTTTGAATTACAGGACCGTTCCAGCGGAATTACAGTAGAACTTAGACGGATATAAATCTCTGCATAAAGCAAAGGTGTTTTTAAAGTGAAAGCGACGTTTTTCACTGTTCACTACTCCCAACGGACGAGGAGAGGGTAATCTTTATTTGACCGCGAACAATTCAGCAGCTATATGACAATACCACGATAATAATCTTTAAAAAAGATGATAACAACAAACTAAACGCTTTTCAACGTAACACCGTGAGTTAAAAAGCTTTTTCATTACGGTTCGTAGCATTGTTCTAACGTCGGTGAGAACCTTTTCTTTTGTAGTATTCAACAAAAGGTTACGTAATTATGTTTGACGACATGCTATGAATATTTTTGTAAATATCGATGTATTAGCTTTTTTGCCTATCTCGCCTTTTGGACAGAAGCTGACAGACTTTATACTGATACACTGGCTCGATACACTACATTCGATCGAGGAGTATCTTCCCAGTTGTTTTGTTCCACTAGGCTTTTTATTCCGGGTTTTCGTACTGGGCAGCGTATCATTCCTATGTAATTGTTATCCCAACTATGTTGTCACTATGTATTTTCTATGGTTCAGACATTTTTGTTAATAAAGCGCTGGTCCTACTGTCCATCAACGCACCCAGCAACAGTCACTCACCCCATGTCTGTTGTCGCGTTCTTTATTCGACGCTAAGCTCGATGTGCGGAGTATAGTAGTGAAGCCTGTTTTTCAGGAGTTTCCGTGCCTTAAAGTACAAGTTTAAATCCACGTTTGACTGATTGCCCAGTGGTGACAATTTTCTGGAATTATTTAACGGAGTGTAAGGTTATATTCACACTACACCGCACAGCTCTTTCTGCTCTTTCACCGGCACGAAACCATACTAGATGGGACTCCTGTTCACAAACAAGAACTGTAATTTCGGCGCGATTTCTGCGACGCAGCGAAGCTGGGCCGTGCCAATCTCAAAAGTGCAGCTTCACATCCGGTTCTGCCACTTATTGGTGCAGAGTGAACAGGTATTCGGATATCGGAAGTGAACTTTACTAAGTAGGAGCGAGGACTGGAATCCACTGAAACGCACGGAAGAAAATATTTAGGAGCGAGGACTGGAATTAAATTCACCAAACCCTCGTGGCCAACCGCTCCGGCATGACTCCGGCATAATGTTCGATATGCGTCAACGACTTGTTCCAGTCCTGGCTCGTTACGTTGCTGTTCACACTATGGTTGATAGATTTTCGTGTCGGGGTGAAAAGCTGAGCAAAGCCTTCGTCACATCTGGGAAAATCCTTAAATAAGAATGACAGAGACCGGGTTTTATGAGCCCGCGAGACTGAGCACTCCACCCAATCCCTTGTTTTTACTAAAACCGCTGGATGCCACAACCTGGTTGCATTTTTATCTAAGGTCTTCCCTCAACTGGAAGGCTGTTCCATAGGATGGCGCCACTGTATGATATAGCTAAAGCTATTTTCGTGTATTTTTGTAATAGTTTGACATTCGGGAATGGGACATAACCGTTGTTAAAATGATTGGAAATAAGACAATCCTGCACCAACGATAACGTGCTTGGGTTTGATTGGTTTAAAATTTGTTTAACTGTTATTCGTTTTTGCTAAGAATTTGCTTTGTGACCTGTCTTCAGTTTTTAGTTTAGATGCGCTTTTGAGTTTCCTGCATGGACGGCTCCTTACCATTGTAATGTAATTTCGTGAATAAGAGGAGAACAAGACACGCCCTATGTTAACTGTTAGCTTCAGCACACAAGGCACCACTGGCAGCCGCTATCAGTCCTTTTATGAGCTTACAGTAATCTACCCATAGCCCATGATATGAATGATGCGTAATGCGTGAAAGGGAGACCACACCACCAAGGAAACTCCCCCCCCCCCCCCCCCCCGCCTGTTTTCGCACGGTAGTGTGGGTTTTTATGTCTTATGTCCCCTTCGACTTTGGCTGATAAAAGAAGGATGAAGGCGGACAAGGCCAAAGTTTTACGTCACCGCCCAATGACGCGATCATCTCAACTGAGCACAGCCATCATGGTCTCACCAGTGTTTTTTAAGACCCTGGTTGTTGGTCCAGCCGGGGTCTGATCCCGCGACCTCCCTCTCGGCATACCGATGCTCTCCTAGCTGAGCTAACCGGACGGCATGGAGTCGCTGAGCAAGCGTGTTCAATTTTTTCGCCATGGAATCTGCCACACTTTCGGCCAGTTTGCAACTCGATCGTAGGCTACAGTCCGAGTCAGTCGTATCGGGACGGCACAAGGTCACCTAAAACAAATATTCCCATTTGTTTGTCTTTGTTTGACTCGATTTCGATGCTAAAATGGCGAGAATTACATGTTTGTGACCTGACGGTGCTGACCGATTGCCGAACGAACTTGTTTTTAGATCATATACCTTGGTCATATGAGTGGAACCAGTCATTTAAGGTGTGGCTCGCTGCGGCTCGGGAGTTCAGTGAATTCTGCTTCTTACTGGATGGCTAAATTCACCATGAGTTTCTTCGTAGCCTCGTAGTTACCGTAACAGATCATAAGCGGGTTAATTCACTATAATTTTTCGGTTTTTTCGTTCATGCTTCGCTGAACATTTCATTAATTCTCTCCAATCTCATAAGCTTATTAAAAAGACCGACAAACGACCTAGGTAATTTAAAAGAACAAAATGATCGATATCTTCGGCAGTTTAAAGTCTAAAGATGAAAAGATTGGTCATAGGGGAAAGTGCACTTAGCTTATCCAGCCAGTTTACAGCACTCCACTCAAATATATAATTCTGATTCGCATATTCCAAATAGAGCACAACAGGATTAACAACCCCAACTGGCTGGAGAGAACCAGTTGGCTATTTACCTGTTTACAAGCCTGACCAAGAATTTGAACTCGGGACGACCAAGAACAAATCTACCAAGTGTTCAGCCCGGGGGGGGGGGGGGGGGAGATACTCCCTTATAAGGGCTTAATAGGGACGTACGGCCAGCCAGGGTATGTTTTTCTGGATTTTTGTCTTAAACAGGGTATCTTTTCTGAGACAGGAGCCCATAACCCTGTTCTTAGACGATCAACAGACTGCGCTTATATTCTACAAATGTCTTAAGCTGGGTATCAAAAATCAGAATTCTGTCTTAAACAGGGTAGGAAAATCAGCGATTTTTGTCTTAAACAGGGTCAGGGTATGAGGGGCCGAGCCGCACCTCCCCACCCAAGGATATATCGAGTACTCCCCCCCCCCCCCCCCCGGGGTGTTTAGACTGGGACTCGAACTCGAGACAGCGCGGATTGTGAGTTCGACGCGGACTTCTTGTTAGCTTTATGACAAATAGGATGGAGGTTATCTTGCCTTGCAGTCTCTTATTGGAAGAAGTCAATCTCTATCATCAATCAGCCTTTTCTCCATCGAAGGTGCCGCAATTAGACACAGCCTACCCCGGTTCCAGAGGTCCGTTCTCGAAATACTTAGTCCAGTTGTTTTGTTGGTAGACAGTACAAACGACAAGTGCTTTAATGCCAAACAATAAAGAAACTAAGGTTTTTCGTTCTGATGTCTGATCTTTTTTTAATCTTGTTTTGTGATTGTCATTGAAATTGAAGTGAATGTTTACCGGCTACGGAATGTTTAGTTGAGGATACCACGACGGGGTCGGCGCTGAAAAGGTGGCTGAAAAAGCAAAATCTTTATCGCGATTTTTTCAACTCCTGAGGTTGAAGTGATGAAATGACCCCCTGCGCTCAATTAGAAGTACTTGGAAAATAAAGTGCAAAGTTTTCAAGTTTTGCTTGTGTTAATGCCAGTAAGTATTCACACCATTTGTTGAGATGTTTCAACTAATCCTTTTTCCCTACAACTATATTTTGCGGATTTGTCTGTATGTTTCAGTTGAGTGTCCAACCTCGTCCCCAGGACGCTTTTCCCAGGCTTTGGCTTCTCCAAAGCCGGGGAAAACGCCCTGGTGACGAGGTTGTTGAGTGTCGTGCCTACATCTTAACTCGTGAAAGGAATGAAGAGAATATTAATGAAGATGATGTGAACTGAGGAAATACAAATTCAAATGAAGATATGATCATCGCAGTGGGTCAGCCCAATGGGTCAGTTAAGATGAACTCAGCAAATATGCCCGCAGCTCCCAATGTATGGGTCTTCATAGCTCAGTTAGTAGGGTACTGCAGCTCTCGAATCCCGTTGAACTCCCGCAGTTTTTTTTCGGGTTAATTTGCAGTTTCTCAAATTGCAATTATCACTGCGACAATCATATGTTCATTTAAATTTGTATTTCCGCAGTTCACATCATCTACATTCCGTAAATGCTCAATCTAATTGAATATGTATTGAATAAATCACAAAACCAGAAAATTTTAGCCATAAAATCCTTCTGTAGCCCTTTTAGGTCGTTTAACAGACCGGTTTCCCTCCCCTTTCATATACTTCAACTAGTGAAATCCCTACCCTTTCGTATACCTGAATCCTAACAATGATACCCCTTTCGAAGGTAACCTCCCCGTATCAGCGGCCATTATAGAGAATACCCCTTCAACTCAAAGCACCCTACCATTATTTTTTTAAAAAGGTGCCTGTCCAAGCTGAAGCATTCAGTTATTCGATGACCGTTTTAAACTGTAAGACAAGGAACGCTCTTTTAACAGAATATATCATTAAGTATTTTAATTGGAACTCTTCTGCAGACATTTTCAATTCCTGCTATGGCCCTATAACCCAAAATATCCAATACTTCTTTAACACTTTTTGTTTTCGTTTTGGGGGGAGGGGGGTGTTTATCAATTCATGAAAAAGAAAAAAATGCGTTTCCCGCTTTTAAGAAATTAGGGAGAAAATATATTGAATCAAACACAGTGGAACCTCTATTCAGGGGAGACCCTCGGGATCGGAACCGAGGCAAATGTCCCTTGAACAGAGGTTGGGCTGGGGTTTGTTAATTATTAACCAACAAAGACAATATAAAAGTATCATCATTAACTTATCTCTATGGCGACATTATATGTTAAATTCACACAGGTGCTCAATATCGATTTAACTGAGATTGCTCAGTTTGTGAAAGCTGCAATCAAAACTTCAAGATATCGTAGTCTAGGTAAATGCTTTGTGGTCAGTGACGAATTACTGTGAAGGTGTCCTCTGAATGGAGGTTAAATCTGGGTGTCGGGACCCAGAAAAGGTGTCCCCTACCTCTTAATAGAGGTATCTCTTCAATAAAGGTAACAGATACAAAGACTATGTGAGCGTTTTTCCGGGACCAAATTTTGTGTCAACTGAATGGAGGTGTCCGTTGAATAGAGGTGTCCCAAAAGAGAGGTTCTGAATGACATTGCTATGAAATTGCAAAATTTCGGGGGGGGCTAATCCCTCCTATGTCATGAGGGTCGTAGCCACCTATCATTAGTGCGCACCTGCATGCCTAAAAGAAATGTCAGAGATAAATGAAACAAAAAAAAATAGGAACTCAAAGCAAATGGACAGAAGGTAAATGCATGGATATATAGCAGAAAGCGTTGAAATTGCCCAAACGTCCGCTTTGTCTCGATCAGATAATTTTTTCATTAAAGCAAAAATGCGGTATTTTTTTCCCATTATCAATATTTTCACTGCAAAGGACTGAAAACGAATACGACACAGCAAATACGATCTATACATAGGATCTAAATGTACAAGCAGGAGACCGAGATCTGATCACCAAACCAATATCAAGTCAATATACATCTGCAAAGCTGATCATTCTACACGAAAATTAACTTTGCAAAACACGACACCGATAGAACCATGATTATTGTGCACGTGGGCTCATCAGAAGGGCGTAAAAAACAGAAAAGCTCTGCTTAAACAATAGCAGCACACTCTGTCCAAAGCCTTGTCATTGGATCGTCACACCCGCGGAATTGAGTACGTCATATTGCGTACCTGCGGCGGTGGGCTATTGTCGATCCCAGGTGTCATTTTGATATCCAACAAAGAAAATATTTAGGAAGGCCAAATTAACCTTTCACTGTAAAACATGGACAACAACCATGGAAGCATTAACAGCATACACATGAACGGCCCTATTTTTTTCTTACCATTCTTTTAAAAAAAGGAAATGATTTAATCACGTTGTCCGCGTCAAAATGATTTCGGAGAAAGGGTACGATTGATTAGGTAAACAAAACTTAACCTCCAGTACCTCCAATAATTTCTAGTTACGCCCATGGTAATCACCTTTGCTGGATTTTTATGCTGTTAACCGGAGAAATGTTTGCAAGTGCAAACTTTATGTATGAGCAATTATCTGTCATCAGCAACAAAGAGACGATCAACCTATAGACAATACCATTGCCAATATTTATAGCATATAGATCGACGGTCCAAGGTGCACGCGAAAGCCGTCACAAGAACACGGTCGTAATGGTTACCCCACCATTGTTATAGAAAAGTGGGATCAATTTAGGTTTCTGGGAAACGGCCCCCCTATCCCTCCTCTAAGCTAACATTAACACTTACTTCTTACTTAGGGCAAAATGTTGCCTTAGGCCGAAAAGTGGAAATCTAATCAAGTCACCTGCGTCAAAATGATTTTGGAGAAGGGTACAAATGACTCGGAAAACTATGCGTACCTCCAAGAATTTCCTTGCCATGCCCCTGGTCATCATTCTCAGTCCACGGATGTTTCTCAGTAGAAAACGTTTGTGTAAGGAATGATCTGTCATATTAATAACAAAAAAGACGAACAACCCATAGACAACGAACGAGACTGCTGCATTTTCAAAAGCCTTTAATGGAAAATCTAAGGTGATGCCTTCTTAATACCTTCCAAATAAATCAACCTCTCCACTTTTTTAAAAATTGGAGCGAGTTAACTGTAAAGTTAAAACGTATTCGCCTAAAATACCTTGAAAGAACAACGATTGTCTCTTAAATGTCTATAAAGGCTATAAACTGCATCATGAAATTGGCTAGTACCAGAAAAACAGCGTAGAGGCTTTCGTGCTCTCAGACTTCTTTTACACACTCGTCTTGCATGGCTGGAATTAGACCTTTACGGAACGCTATGGACAGCAGATCCTCAGCAGTTTTGGTCTCGGGGTACTGGCGAATGGCCCACTTTAGGTACAAGGCGAGCTCGTTCCAATCCACCGTTCCATCTTCATCCATGTCAATTGCTTTCAAAGCACGCTTCGTCTCCTCACACCTGTAGCAGCCAAAGTACGGTGCCAAGAATCCATTGTAGAAGGCATCAAACTCCAACTTGTCATCTCTTTCACCATCTCGCAGGTCCCACTCATCCCACATGGCACGAACCTCGGCAATCAGCTGTTGCGCGTGAGCCTTCTTTGGCTCTTCTTTGGCGATGGCGTCGCTCATTTGTTCGGTGAGACTGCCACCAGCCCGATCAAACAACAACGCGAGGCCAACTGCGCTCATGTACTCTTCTTTCCTGTTCTTGTGTAGATCTTCCAACATAACTGCTAGCATTCTTTGGGCTCTATCCTCTGTGAACTGGGGATCATCTCCAAACATTTTCTTGAGCCTTGTTACAATCATTCCAGGGGAGGCCAGAGTTGTCATTCGCATGACAGGTTCTTCACCGAAGAATTCAGCCATGTTAAAAACTTTCTCGTTTGGGTCAGGATCAAAGTTTGGCATTCCAAACACCATATCTAAGGCTCGTTCGCCATACACAACTTGCCTGTCATACACCTCGCGTCCGGTGGTGATTCTGGTTACCTCTTGTGCTGCTTTGCGTAGAGCCGTACAGTTGTACTGCTTAAGGACCTTCTTGTTTCCCATGCGAATCATATTCATCAGGGTGACAGTTGAGCTTGCATGACCCATGGAGGCTCCCTCTATGATGAGACTCGCCCAAACACCATTTGCACCATTGACAAGGCATTCTAACTGGGTGATGTCTGCCATTCCCCACTGCTCGTGCACATGAACAAGCAAATGTCCATCCTCAAACCCACATTCGTCCATTTCGTTGCGGACGGCCTTTACCCAGCCACCAACCTCTTCAGGAAGATACTTCCCCGATTCTTCGGTCACCAGGCCAAAGGGACGCTCGTCTGGAGGAAGGGAAGAAAGGTACCTTACTACCTTAAAGATCCGCTTCGGCTTCTTCTTCATACCATCGGGAAGGTCTCGTAAGTTGAAGAGTATCCTGCAATCTTTCGAAAGGTTTTCACGACACCATTTCATCCTCTCAGAGAAAAGCTTATTCATGTCTCGGACTTTGAACTTCTTGTAGTCGATTCCTGCCCAAACCAAGTCTGCTTCTATGATGACGTTCTTTATGCCCAGTTCCTTACACTTGCGCATGCCGATTGGAATAGTCTTGGTATCTGGCACTTTGTCTTTGCCGACAGATTCCAGGAACTCGCTGAACGCCCAAAGGTTGGTGAAGTCCTCGCCTTTATCGTGCAGCTGCTTAATAAAGGTGTCACCCAAGCGAGTCATGTGAGAGAAAGAGGCGACAATGATGTTCTTGTAGCCAACTTTTTTTATCTGGATGTAAAGAATATAGTAAAACATGACAATCACTTTTCTAATTACAGTAGTGGAATATAGATATTTTTTTCTTTAACTGGTGAATTCAACTTGAGAAAAGTCAACTTTGGCAATTGTAACTGGTAATTCCAACTGCTCTTTTGCGTAACGGGCTTTTAGCATCGGGCTGCGATAGCAGCGCCAAGGAAACTGTTACTATAAGAGAAGCAACTGGCGCTTTTTGAGCGCATTTGGGTCAAACAGTGAAGGCTTATGGAAACAATAGCTCGGTCTGGGTGATGGAAACTTTCGAGGTGGTAACTGTTGACTGTTATAATAAGGGGCCGGTTCTTAGCATGGTCCTAAAACTAATTAAATATTAGGAAGTGTCCTTGAGACACAGAGAAAAGTGGACAGACCCCTGTGACGTTCTTGGTCAATGATAATGATGATGATATAATAATAATAATCATAATCATAATAATACTAATAATAGATCACGCCCTAACTAAAGTATAAGCAGCGACACGTTTACTAACGGTAATGATAGTTATCATAATAACAACAGTTGTAATAATAAGAATAAGGATAATGACATGATACTAAGAATATTTACAATCATGTTTATGTTCGTCTACTACGACACGGTAATAAATACTAGGAAAAAAAAAGAACCATTGCAAATGCACATAAAATATGCAAAAGCTTATAGTCTCACAGTTCACTATTTCTCTTTCTCTCTTTTAAAAGTTATCTTAACTGTTAATCGCATTATAAAAAATGGAATTTCCGTCGTTTGATTGATACGAATTAGCCGAAAATGAAATATATCTGCGGCACCGGGGCAGTGGGGACTGGGGCGGTTTCAGTTGAAACGCAGCATGGGTAGAAATAAAGGATGCTTATCGCGTGATGGGAAAACATTCTAGGCCGATACTTCGTTTAGCCAACGTAATTTTTATTTGTTTATTTATTCATTGTCTTTTTAGTTATTTAATGACATATCGAGTTTCGCGAGGGTTTTAGCTTGTATTTTGTTATTTTTCGTTTGTATTCGAATAGTTATTTTGAGTTTACCGTGCTTTGTTGGAATACATGCTTAGTAAATGTGGGCAGTGACCTACGAGCCGTGTAGCCCTCGTAGGATGGGAATTTCAGAGTATCTTCCGAACCTGTTAGATTAGATGCTGTTCGTTCCCTGACAGTCTGTTTACTCGTGCATTTTAGGTTGTACTATAGGATAAATGTTCATTTTTTCGTACTAAAATAAATTTTCCATGTTGTTTTTAGCCGCTAGTGAAATATAAGGGCAAATATTTCCAGACAGTGGACTCCGGAACATGATGTGGTTATGAGGAGTCCTGAGAGGAGGACAAATATGGTAGAACATTGCAGTAGCACTGAATTTTCTTCAGCAGCCGAAATTTAGAGTTACTGCAAGTCAAGAGCTGTTGGAGATCAGTATTCTCTTGTAACTTCACAACAAAAACAAAAGCTGCGCAACGAAGAGAAAGCCTCCAGAATCGAATAACACAGGTCGTAGAGAAAAATCAATTCGCCATCGTCGATTAAACCATCATCATAGCTTATAACATGCAAATTACGGAGGTCATTAAATGCCGCAACCAGACTGTAACAAGACAAAGTTCTTCGCAAAGAAAAAGTCGTCGTCTGTCTGGAAAGTAGCACTGCTTAAACTTCGTAATCCCCACCGAAAACAAAACCCTTGGCCGAGTCTGCCTCGGTTGCGAAGTGTCGTCGTCGTCCGTTTCGTTGCCGATGCTTAAGGTCCCTAGTAATCGCGATAAAGACTGACTAACGCAAATTCACTTCGACGTTTTCGCTGCCGTCGCTTGCCTTCCTCGGATCTCAAAGTCCCTAATACCTCAGGACGGTTAAAAGCGAAGCTCTCGTTAACTAGAAACTTATAGACAAAAAATAAAATCGTGTATTAAATAGTACACGGCGACGGCAACGAGAACGGTAACAAAATCAATAGATCTAACTAGGTAAAAAATTACTTTTAGGGAAGAATTGTCGTATGTGCTCACCAAAAATGTTGTCATGCTTGTGTTCCTTGTCGCTTTTTTTTTTCACGACAGCTCACTTTCACCTTGCTGGCCGCTAGCATTTCTCATTCTCTCACCGCCGTTATGAAATTTTTTTTTTTTTCAACGAAATTCGTCTCATTTATTTTTAATCACCCGCTCTAGCTCTTTCCATGTTATCCAGGTGAGTGTAGACAAAAAAAATAACGTCGAAAAAGGAGGCTCGACTTTGTTATTGTTTTTTCTCTCTAAAAGTCCGGGAGGCCATGCTATCTCTGGCCAAAACACCTCTTGTTGCCTGTGGTGTCATACCCGTTAATTGAGTTATTTTACATTGGTATGCCTGTGGTACGGAACACTGGTATGCCTGTTGTTTAGGAACACTGTTGGCTTTTCTATGATTATTACTTAAGCGAAGGCAAAGCAACTGAAACAAAGGACAATAAAATGTCACGAGCCATTTTGGTAGCTAAAACATCTCAATGCAAATTCAATGTTAATTACAGCTAAAAACGTGACTTCAAAGCGAATCAGTTTAAAAGCTGGATATGAAATTCCAGGCAAATAAAGAATACATATGGAAAATCTCTCCTTACAATATTAAGATATTATTTATTGGCAGTTTTCAGCAAAATAATTGGATTAATACTCTATTTGAGCCCAACAATTACCTATTTCTCTCATAGCACTGAAATCAGTACCTGTCAATAATTTACGTCAAGGAAATAAAATCAGTACCTGCTCATAGATTTTCCACTTGTTGTCGATCGTGTGACCTCGAAGCTGACCCACTGTACTCTCACGAAGGGAATTATCCAAAACGAACAACTCCATTTGTTTAAGTTTCTTTTTCTTTTCCCTCTGCTCTGATATATCCTCTCCCATGCGCTTAATTGAAGAACCAATCTTTTCTTTGTCATCCATGGCGACAAGCTCAAACTTCTGAGAGAAAAAGAGAACTTTATCAATACTGGTACCTACCGTGTACTACTACCTCAACACGACAATCCTCCGCAGCTTTAAGTGCCCAGAGGCCCAGAATAGTGTTGTGGAATACTTGGTGGCCAGATTGGTAATTCAGATAATGCTAGTAGCATACGAGTACGTAGGTTTCAGCTAAGTAAAACGTGATTACCTATAACATTTGTCGAGTTTGCTCGTCGTGATTAAATCAGCGCGAAAAGATTTCCAGCATTTTGGAGGGTCTCAATGGGCTTAAACGTCAGCCGTCAAAATTGCAGATTGATATTAACGGTCAAAAGTTTCAAGGCATTTCAAACTTGCTTTATTAGTATTTCAGCTGATCGTCATGGACTTCTGGCTCCGGACGAATCCAACTCCAAACTGGAAAACCAGTTCCCGTGTTCTCAAAAACACACCTTCTAGACATCACAAGAACTTAGAACTTGCTTAGTTTATCTGAAATTATTTGTGAAAGGCCAAGACAACCTCCAAAACACGACAGTATACAGAAGTTAATCTTTAATAATCTCTTGGAGTAAATTTCCACTTAATAACCTTCAACCGTCAAAGCTACCACCCCATTGAGACACTTCTCGACATTTGCTGGCCAGTTTCCCTGGGCAGCTTTGGGACTTACGATGAGAAACAGTAGTTCTGAGACAAGTTAAATGCAATTAATTTCACAGGCTGGACTGTACTTATGAGAAAATGCGCAGAATACGGTTGATAAATTGAGTTGAATTCAACAAACAGCCTCAACAGCGTCAAAGGGGTTTAACGCCTGGGATCAAAGGGGTGTTTAGAAAATATGATCGGATTCGCAATACCTAATACTAGGATATCTAGAACAAGGTGAAGTTTTCGCCAAATGTAGGTCGTGAGGCCTTCTTTGCTTTAACGCACATTTATGGTCACGTGACAAGTCACGAGGTAAAAATTTTAAAATGAAGGAGAATGGGGAATTGGTGGCGAATTTACCTTGGATGGCTTAATAATTGGCGTTTCTGATAGAGAAAAACATATTTTATTTTCTACGTTTGCAATGAATGACCCGAAGTGTGAAATTAAAGTTTTGAACTATTTAAGACTAAATTAAAAGACTAAAAACTTGCACCCTCCTAAATATTTGTCAGTCACTAATTACACCTTATCTAACTTACGGTCTTATCTCTTGGGGCAACGCGTGTAAAACTTTCCTTGACCAAATTCTTGTCCTTCAAAAACACGCACTGCGTTATCCTTCAAACTGAAGACTCCTATATTGATGTGGACACGATTATTATGAAAATGAAAAAGTAATTCTCTTGTCCTTTATTTTCATTTTATTTTTTAAATTTAAATTTCACTTTAATATTGTCCTTGTTTTAAGCAGAATAGTATTTATTTACTGTAAAATATATATATACTTGTATAACGTCTAATTTCTTTGTATTTGTCTAGTTTGTAGTAAATTAAATTATGTAGTCTGGCCTGCCACGAATAGCCTCGCTAACTGCAGGCCAGTCTCAATGTTTTTTTTGTTATATTTCCAAATTTAAATAAAGTTGATGCTAAAGTTGAAGTTGGATTGTCATTCCACTCGTAAAGCGCTAGAAATATTTAATATGAATCAGAAAAATATTACTCCTTGATTTCTTCCCTTAAAACTCTTCAACAATTTATCAATTGCTTACGATTTTCAGGAAAATGGTCCCGTGTCGCATCACGTGACTAACTGAAGCGACATTTTTACGACTTTAACTTAAAATGTTGAGGTCATTGTATGTACTTAATTCGATTCAGGTCCACTTTCCCTATTTACTGAAGCTATAGGCAATAAATCATTTTTTCGATTTATGTAAACCTCTCAGACCTAGAAGAAAGTTTTGCTGATACCTTTAAAATTCAATATGGTGGACCGTGCAAACATTTGTCTGAGTGAGACGAACTCAATTAGCATGAACGGGTCGTGACTATGCCCCTTTGAGCTACTTGAGGAAGGGAAAAACTTAGTCGTTTTTAAAAAGCGAGCCAGTCTCTTTTGATTGACACAAGCTAAGCCGTTAATTAATGTTAACAAAATGGTGGTTTCATTAATTTTCGGGCATGAAGTCATGCAGCGAACATTCGCAGTAGTTCATGCAGCAGGGCAGTGTATAGAAACGAGCAATTGAAAAAAGCAGAACTGTGTGGCGTCTTGACCTGAAATTCCCTTTCATTATTTTTATCTAATTCGCAACTCATGTAACGAGAGAGGCTGTATAAACATGTAAAGAACTTTCGCTGCCCTGCGGAGGTTTGGCTTGTTGGTGATTGGTGCAATTGCGAATTGACAACAGACTATCCAAACGTTGCAAAGTAGTAATTTGGGTGGCCAAGTTCTCCCTTTGTTTTCGCATTCGGTGGTTTCCATTAACACTACACATAAGTTATGCAGGGATCTGAGTGTCTGCATTAAAATATTTGTCTCACAAAACAAGGGAAAAAATAACTTTGTTCCATTCACTGCGCCTTGCTGTTTTTAGCCTCCAAGCGAGCTCTCCGGTGGTTCTCTAACTCTATGCTGTTTTTAGTCTGCATGCATGAGTCTGCTTCTTCTTCTTGCAAGATATACTGTAGACTGTTCACAGTCCTCTCTTTTTTTTTCCCGTTAGATCGTCGAGATCGAGCGCTTTGCGTTACGGGCTGCCATCTTGAATGAGTGTCAAAACTACTTAGGGGGCGGAAGGCGGTTTGAGAGGAAGCGAGACATTATAAAATCACTGTTTCGGAAGAAGATATTTGTATAAGGCACGCTAAAATCGATGCTAAATGTGTCTGGCATGTTTTTCATGGCCGGCGGAGTTTCTTACTTAATGAATGGTAAAGGGCGTGAAATTCCTATCACGCCTCCTGAACGCGAGCTGCATTGATGTTATTACAGTCCCTCTATTTTTCTCGCTTCCTCTCAAACCGCCACCCGCACCCAAAGTAGTTTTGACACTCATGCAACATGGCAGCCTGTAACCAGCGCTCGATCTCGACGATCTTACGGAAAAATAGAGGACTGTGAACAGTCTAGCCGGGTAAGAAGCGGTATATCTAAACAATTTGACGAAAAAATAGGGGACTGTGAACACTGGCTAGATAAACTGCCGAACAGCTCGCATTGTGGGTTCAAAACGAAAGTTCTGGAGAGTGAAAAAGTAAAGTAAGATGGCTTGCAAGACTGATTTTGAGGGAAAAGCAAACAACTGTGTTGCCGAGCAGCTGACATACTCTGGTTCATAATGCGAGCAGTCAAACGAAAGTTCTGGAGCGAGTGTGACACGGAAAGTAAGATGACTTGCAAAACCCGGATTTTGATTTGGAAAAACAAGATCCCGAATTCTATCATCGCAATCCATTATAGTGTTTAACGTCGGGCAGCTGCGGTCCGTGAATATGCTGTTTTTTTTCCCTAACATCGATAAAATCACGAGCAATTGTGGAGACCATGATAGAAACAAGCAACTTTAAAAGCACCGCCAAGAGTAGCAATTTACAATTTGCAAGAGTTCAAAAACAGCCATTATTAAAAGGAGGGGAAAACATCTGCTTGTTTTGGTTCTGCATATCACAAAAAAGCTGTAAGTTATCTTACCTGATTTTGTTTTATGAGAAAGGCTTTAGCCAGTACGTGTTTCGTTGCTTCAAGGAGGAAGAGATGAACTCTTTGATAATCGATATTGGAGACCAGGGTGCTTATATGATATTTCAGTGTATTGAATTTTTATTATGTTAAAAAAAAACTCATAGACAATTGGTCACGTAGCAGACGCAGGTTATCAAAACATTGGGATAAACCACAAATATTGGTTTTATTTTTAGATTAAACTTGTTTTTCCGGCCCCTGCTGAGAAAACTCTGTGAAATTAGATTGCTATATTTTGGACAGCTGTGTTTTCCTGATTTATACCGCAATCGAAGTTAAAAAAATTTCAACATAGTAAAGATGTTGCAAGCAGTTCTTTCCGACTCCTTATTGCCGAATTTCTCCTTACTCACTACACACAGAAACCCGGGACAGAAACTGACCGCAAAGTTGTCGCGAATAACAAACGACTAGTCAGGGAGGGGTTTAACAAATTGGTATGAAAGTATGATTTCAGATTGTGGAAAAGATCTTATGAAACCTTTTAACAGTGAAAATAAGTCATCGTAGCTAGACTTATTTGACAGCTAGTCATTCACAGTTGTGATGTTTTTACATACATAAATAGTAGGCGGGATGGCGAGGTCAATGGCCTCCTTGCGGGGGTTTCCCTCCCTCCCTCCTTGCGCGCCCCTCGAGTTTCTCTCGCGTCCAAAATCCTCAATAACTATACATGAAAAAAGGGCTCTTAGATTTTTCATTCTCACCCTTCATGGTTTTTTTTTCCTTTCTGAATAAGTACAGAGATGGACTCAGAACCATCCTCGCGCCATTACATTTTACTCAATACATAAATAGACCGCCAAACAGTCGGTCTTTTCTCAAAATCAGTAAAGAAATCGGTAAAGCGTGGCGCAAGAGTCTTACGCGCGCGAAGTGCGCGAGCCTCACACGCTCGTAGGGCGTGTTTTCAGCCTTGTTCCAGACCTTTTGTTTGACTGCTCGCACGTACTTGAATATGCAAAAATACGGACTGTTTTGCAGTCTATTACTTAAATTGCACAGAAATCACAAAGGAGCATCTTTAAATTCGTTAAAGATCAGTGAAATGTCTCTCACGATTCTTCTTTTTCTCACTATTTCTTCTTCTCTGCATGTTCTTTGTCGGCGAGCTGATTTGGTAAAAAAAAAACACTTTTCTAGGTATATCCTTATATTGTTTGCATGTGCTTTATTAAAGGCATTGTAGAGTGACGACAAGCTACTATGTGACATTGAAATATCAGGCAAAACCCAGAATCATCGCCTGAAAAGTGTTTGGAACTTTAAAGTGACTCGATTCTACTTAACTTTGCCCTGCAAACAACATAATTGGGCTTCAGGCACTTATTCCATTGAGATAATTATTAATATGTTAGAGCAACCCGAGCGAAACTTCAGGCTTCGTGCTAAAACTCTTTATGAATTCTTTATGAATATGCAAAACAAATTATAAAACGGCATAAATTGAAAACATAAGCCTTAAACTCATCACGCTTGAAAAATGCATTGACAAGCACCCTTACAAGGCGTGTTTAATTAATAAGAAGCGAAAGAGCAAGAGCCCGGACTAAATTAACAGGCCTTGTAAGGGGGCTTGCATATCTTTAAACCACTTCAAAGGTTGAGTCTATTAAAATAAAATTCATTGCAACAATGTCTATTGCATAATCGATATAAAGAAAATGTTACGAGACAACAAATAATGTCCTTATATGTCCTTTCCAATAATTGGCGAGAGATTTGGAAATATACAGAACTCTTGTAATGTGAGGTTTTCTAATAGAATATAGTTCAGCTGCAGTGGATGTTTGGAAATCCATGATCCATAAGAGCATAGCTTCTTAAACAATATACACTAATACAGTGGGTGTGATCGATTTGATGTCTGCGATCACATCAAAGTGTGCTGCCCCTCTCTCCTATGCAGAGGTCTCAATTATCTCTTGATCGTAGAGAGGGCTGGAGATATTGCTATTTTTATTGGGATGCCCAGCGGGAGCTTGTGCCGGGACCGAAAAGGTGGAAAAACCCTACCCTGTGGGGCGGTTCATACTTATATGGCTTAATAAGGGAGTACCCCCCTCCCCCCCCCCCGCCCTCTCAGGGGTGGAGAGACTAATCTAAAGCCGGCAATCGACTGCCGAATATGACTGATTACAAATAAAATAAATTAACTTTACGGGAAAACGTGACTCTGGTAGACTTAACTTACACGATTTTGTTTTTGCAGTGGCAAGCGATGCATATTCACTAGTTACAATCGTCGGAAGCGGGCGTGGGTGTATGTAAATGAGTGCAAAGTGAATGGATGGATATAACAACGCCAGACCATAGAATGAAAAAGAGAAAAAGCGATCAAGTCAGTGCTGAGAGTTCAAGGCGAACGGAGATCTTATCAAAACATGTCCATTTTGATTTGCTCGAATCTTCGGTGTCCTCAGATGTAAGGGCCGTTCGCAGGGTTGAGGCAAGCGTCGGTCCAATATTTGAAAGCTGTAGTCATTGAAGGTATTAAACCAAGACAACTCAAGTTTGATTTTCCTTGACGTCAATTTATATACGACCTAAAGATTTACCAAGAGTAACCACCCTCCCTCGGTGTCAGTATATGTTTTCTGATTATTTTTTGCAGTAATTTTCGTATTTCAGTCAAGTTTATGAAAAGAAAAATGAATCATGATAATAGGCAAACTATGCAAAAATAGCTAACAGCTGTGTGTCCTACATCACCGTGTGACCTCAAATTAGAGTTGTTAGAGCTCTAAAATTCATGCAAAACTCCGCTGATTATCCTACATCCTGAAAATTTCGCACCGTAGACTTCTACACATCAGAGTAAGAGCAATAAATAAATCGTAAAAAGGGGAGCAAGACAATTGGTCCTACCTGAAATACTTTCTTAGAACGGGAATCAGTCAAGAGATATGACGAGGTGACGTGTAAGCGCCGGTCAGGCAATGTTGTGCTGGATTGATTGAGGGGAGTGGGTTTTAAAGGCAGTTCAGTTTCTTAAAATAATATATTGTTTTTCAGTTTGATGGACCAGAAACTTAAGAAACAATACAAACTCGTAGGCGTGGAAAGAGAAAACAAAGAGGAAATAGGAAGTTGTTTGCTCCAGAAAAGGAAATAAGGGTCAAGCTTGCCTTTTGTTATTTTTCATAATTAATTATATAATTGCCTGTCACGACCGAGGCTAAATATATAGCAACTGGTCGAGGAAGATAAAGGAAAGATTTAATATCGCTTTTACAGCAAAACTGCACTGAAAGGACAGACGCCGCCGAAGCCTTCAAAACCTGACCCTGTTTAAGACAAAAATTGATAAATTTCGCTACAAGACGAATCATTGTTTACAACTTTTACCTCATTAACATATGGTTATCACTATCTGATGACGCTGATAAAATAAAAACTCTGAATATTGAAAGGGCATGACAGTTTCAGTTATCTCTGAAAATTTGAGCCCAATACACCGAATGGTTTCAGAGAAATTCTCTTCTAAAAGCTCGAATTTTACAGAGAATGTATGGCTCATTAACTTTTTTTGCCACACAGCGATTTCGCAGTTTTCGATGACTGATATTTTCTTCAATATTGCTTGCAAAGAGCTGAAAATTGCACAAATTGCTCAACTTAATCAGCTCTTTCAACTTTTGCATTTAGTTCATATATACGACCACGGCTTCTATGAGTTATGAGGAAAAATGTAAACAATAACGTCAGCTGAAAGATTCGCCTGTAGAAACCTTATTTAATGACCCTGAAATCAGTAGACCACTCATCTACAGCCTTCAAACTCTTTCAAAGTCTTCCAGTCTAAAAATACACCCTGTTGAAAACCATACCTTGTTCAGCGGCCAAATAAGGGAGTGTCCCCTCGGGCTCCTAAACCGTGCAAAATAAATTCTTTTGGATTAACCTGACTTGTAACTACTTGCTATTTTGCGGGCCAGTCTATTGTAACCAATAGTCTTATGAAATAAAGTTGAAGTTGAAGTTGAAGTTGAAGTTGCTCAGTTAAAAGTGCATATTTTAAGTAGTAAACGGAAGTTGGAACACGTAGATATATTTTTAGCAACTACTATAATTTGCAGTGTGTCTACTTTGAAAGTAGCCTGTTCACAGGCCTTCTGATTTCTCATTAGGACCTTTAGAAATGGTAGAGCGAGCCGCATGATATAAGATCGCGGGGGGCCTTTGTTTACCAAGTACGTATTATAACTGCGGATCGTGATCTTCCTACGCCACAGCTGTGAATTTGCCAAGTGCTTTTAGCTTGTGTTGTTATGTTTTTTACAGCAAAAGCTCTCGAACATTCTTTCAGTTGTGTAGTAAAACCACAGGTCCATTTCAGCTTATCGCCCACGCAATGGGTGATTTCGGTTGACTGCCTCTTGCTCGCTACAGAGCACAGTACTAACGCGCGGCAAGTCCATTACAGACTGCCTTTCTCTGTCGTCCTAGAAAGGAACTTGGATCTCGTGCGCGCCGTGAAAAAATTCCTGAAATATCTGTGAAAAATGTAACTTCATCCATGGAGATCAGTAAATTATCTGTTGAGGTAACGCCTACTCTACGACCACTCTACGCCTACGTAACTGCATCCAGGCCGCGCACTTAGGAAGTTGTATCTCATTGTGCTTTGTGGTCCAGAAGTTCAACATATACTGACATCCAGAACAATACATACACATCCGGTCACGGAGTACATTTTCCATTTAGCTTAGACATGCAAGGAAGTAACAGCTCGAATTAAGGGTAGATTCATTTGCAGCGTGCACTGGCCTCCTGAAATTCAGTTTTATTGTTTTTAACCTTGAAAGAAAGTAAAAATTCCTACGGAAAAATGCGAGGGCTCTACGCGTATTCTGGCTCCAAAATAAATCCACCCTAAGGGACCGGTCATTATTTATCACCTGGGGGGGGTCGGAGGATTTTGGGGGGGATCACTTGATTTTTAGGAGAACAGAGGGGGGGATCAGTCGTAACTGAGAGCCCAAAAGGGGGGATCACTGAAAATTTTGGAAGGATTCAGAGGGGGGACCACTCAAATCTGCTTGAACAATGCCAGTTTGAAAGCATACAACATAAATGTGCCCATTCTGCTGGGAGATGATAGCATTTGCAATCTCAATTTGTTCTAACACAACTTTATTTAAAAAACGGAAGTCTCTCACACTGGCGAATGTGTGCATTTCAATTTATATCGAGAAAGCTTTGTTTTAACGCTTTTATATTTTTCCTTTTATAACGCGCTCATGACTTAGCTAATATTCATCTTTAAACATGACAGGTGAATTCTAAATTGTGAACTATATAAACTTCTGATAACTGAAACATTGTAAAAAGCGTGTTTGTTTAAACATAAACCATTTATCGCCTCTCCAGGAATGGGCGTCCTGTGTCAGCTCTATACTAAATTCGATTCAACTGCTTCATCTGCCTCATCTTGAGCCTCATCATCCCATTCAACAACTTCATTTGCCTCTTGAGCCTCGTCAACCGATTCAACAGCAACATTTAGTCCCCTTCGCGGCAGGTTGACCCTGGACTTTGTGCCCTTAAAATGGCCGCTACTTGCTCTAGATTTTTTGCTAGGGTCGTGCTAAAAATACCCTTTTCTAGTAGCCATAGCAAAGGGTCTAGATGCAAATGCCTTGTTAGTTTCTTAGCAAAGTCAGCATTGATGCTATCTACAGGAGTAACTCTATCATTCTCTTCGATTGAACCGAAAATTTGCCCCGCGACCTCGATTGAGGTCAAGTTTCCTAAGAGATGACGTGCCCTCTGCTTGAGTCGCTTGTCCTTGGTTTTTCGGACCTTCCTCTTATTTTCCTTCTTTCTTCTTGACATTGTTGATTTTCTCGCGCACAAAGGAAACATCTTTGACAGGTTTAATAATATGCGCTGTTGTCAACTTGTTGGATGCGGACTGAAGTTCCTCGTGCAGTGTAGTGATTCGCCTATGTGCTTCTTCTAAATAGGCCAACTCATCGCCTGCAAATGACTTTAGAGTGTGGTCCTCTGAAAATTGTCGCTAAATATGATCTGCTGATAGGGACTTGGCGGACTGCTATTTGGCACTCTAAAAAAAGTAACTTTGCAGTTTCAAGCACTGATTGCAGTTTCAAGCACTTTGCAGTTTTAAGCAAGATTGCTTGTATGTCAACTGAATTCAGATGTCTGGATTCAGACTAGGAAAAGACACGGATCAAGAGACACTTTTAAAAAAAGACTGCGCGATAACGGCTTTATTATGCTGTAAGTACATCATAGTTAGAAATACTACCTGTATATGAACGTTTAAAACACTAAATATACACGTGGAAAGGTGAATATGGGTACAAAGACATGGGGGGGGGGGGGGGGGTCACGAAAGTTATATATAGTTATGAGGGGGGATCACTTCAATAAAATAACATTTAAAGGGGGGATCGGCTAAATTTCATCGTGTTTAGCCCAAAATCCTCCGACCCCCCCCAGGCGATAAATAATGACCGGTCCCTAAGGCTCTGTCTACAGTATGCAGATAGCTAAAACGGGAAGGTCTGGTGTTCTAAGGCTTTGTCATGGTCAGAAATCAGCATCAATTTTCATCTCGCCGAATAGATTTCATCCCTAGAACCTACTTTGTGAGACCAAAGACTTTTTACAGCCTGTTACTACCAACAATAAAGCTCGCAATATCCAATCTTTACGTCTCAAGCCTGGGATCAGTCTTTCGCCTGTGTAGCCAATCGTGAGAATTGTTCCTTCATAAGGCTTAATGTGCCTTCCGGAAAACTTTTCTCAAGGCAGCCAAAAAGAAAACCCACAACCCGCTATGAGAGCCGAGTTCAGTCGACCAGACGTAGTTAATCGATTAGCCGATAAGCGATAATAATCGATATTAATCGATATCAATCATCGATGAATATTGATTTCCAATATCAATCGATAGGAATCGATAAAGCAAAAAAAGTTGTGACTTAGATTAATATCGATTTCCGATAGACATCGATGATGATCTTTTATCGATTATCATCGATTACTATCGATTATTATCGGAAAAGACTTAAGTTGTTATTATATTAACCGACGATGTTGTCCGTACGGTATTATTGAGTCATTCAGTCGCGATATTATGCACTTCTGTTTTGACGACAAAATACTAAAAGAACGAAACACTAACATGAACAAATTGCTCTTTGCTTTGATTTTTTAGCTTAAGCGCAGTTCATAATAAGGAAATAAGGAAAGAAATATTACTGCGAAAGTGGCAAAAAATGACTCTCTGTGGCTATAGCAACTCCATAAAAATGGAGCATAATAAAGAACAAAATCAGTGTTCTTATGACTTCCACGATTTGCATTAAGAAAGAACTACATCTGGATTGAACGGACATGTAAAGATCTATTCAAACAAACCAGGAAACAAATAAATAAAAAAACTGGAGTTGGTGAAGACTTCGCCTGGAGTTTACTGAGTCATCAAAAATAAAATGCCTGGTGTGGGGGGTGTCGCTTGCCAATTAGCATCGTCATGTTCAGAATATTCACTTCAAGTTTATTCCTTGTTATCGATTACTATCGATTCCTATCGACTGTTACCGATTTTGCTAACCGATAATAATCGATAAAATATTTTTTCTGTGACTTTGATTTCCATCTATTTCCGATATCAATCGATATTACTCTGCGGATTAAATCGATTATTATTGACGATATCAATTGATTTCCGATACCGATTTTTATCGATTAACTACATCTGGAGTCTAATACGGGCTCTGATTTCAAACAGACATACAAAGAGAATTATGGGAAGTTCTGAAAAGCAGTTTTTTGGGGGGGAGGGGGGGGAGGTTAATAGCCAGTGAGAAACTCATGTCAGTCTATCTACATATCCAGGGTTAAAATATTCGGTACAAAATAAATAATTAAAAAAATAAGAATGAATAACTAGAAAAAAAACATGTTCCACCAGAAGACTCGTAAAGGTATATGAGAGGAATTTCTATACCATGTTTTAGCAGTTACAGTCAGTATGTATCATATATAGAAATTAAACCTCTCCCAACCTTTTAAACCATAGTATACCACTGATTTCTCATCGACGGAGGGAAACACGGGGAATTTAGAGTCACAGACGTTCTCACCGGTTCTAAGGCCACTCGATTAGTACTTCACGCTAAACGACTCGCCGGTTAGAACTTCATACCCAGTTCAATCTTGCTCTAAAACACACATGAAAATCTAACATTAGAAGACAGCGCTGACTGCGATCATGAAATAATTTGGTCCAGCAATTTTACGAACGTATGGGATCCTTCGCTAATATCACCCGGGATGTAACAATAGCTTCGTCTTTTTAACCAAAAAAGTTAGCACTGTTATCTTTATTGACTGAGGTTAAGCTATCTCCCAAGCGCAAACCAATAAATCCTATAACACTTGTGTCCGCGAACAAGACTGATTCTGGATCTGTAACAAAAACAACAACAACAGTCCTATTCAGGACTACGTTCACCCGGACGATCAAACTCAACCTTTTAAAAATATGAATATCGACTTATATCGTTCATCGAGATTAGTAAGCTAATCCTCTATAGCCATTTTAAAAGCCCTCTTCCTCAAATAACCCCTACCCCCCGTCGTGTTTGAAATAAATACTCTCCCAGGGGGACGTTCTACGGTACGGCTTAATACGGACCGTTTCATTTGTTCCGATCGACGGAAAGCTCATATATTTTCTCTAAAGTTAACCCATGTATCGTCAACCCTGCTTAGGACGCTGTTCATCTGCGCACTGTCTATGACTGAATAGTTTACCAGTAAAAACCCTGTCAGAAACGGCAAATGACCTTTCAAAGGTTCTGTCTACATTAACTCCAGCTGGCCGAGTCGCAAACTAAAACCGTCAGACAAAGTAAGCGGTCACGGATTACATTGTCGTGTATTAGGAACACTGACTTAAAAGGTAATTTTAGTCCCCTACTACTATTATAAAAGATCGTTGGGTTTATTTAGGATGAACTTGTTGCTGTTAAAGTTAAGAATTTGAACAAAGGTTTCAATTGAAAGTGTCTACTTTCGGCTTCATATTGATAAAACATGTGTCCGTGACGTTTTCGTTTTTCTTGAAGGCCCCGCACTTAATAGGGACCCCCGCATAATAGGGACACCCGCATAATAGGGATCCCCACATAATAGGGACCCCCGCATAAAGGGACCCCCGCATAATAGGGACACTATGGTTTGTCCCCTTGATGTCCGGCAATGGTCGGCGACAATGTTATTTTGTAGCCCGTGTACAGCCGCCACCTCCCCTTAGATAAAATCGGAGAAGGGGTGATTTTTTTTTCTGAGAGGAGGGGTCGGCTGTACAGTATTATGGCAGTCCAGTTAAAATCGCCTGGTGTAAGGGAATTCAGGTTTCCAGGATTCCAGGTACTGGATATCAGTCTCTGTCAGTGGAACTTGGATTGGATTCCAATCGTTCACGGGATTCCGGATTCTTTGAGCTGTATTCCGGACGCGATCAAACTTAAAAAATAAATAAGATTATACTACTACATGAGAAATTTCTTCAATTTGATTGGCTAAGAGTAGTGGTATTTCATCTTAATTTGAAATACCTACACGTGAGAATTACGAAACCTTTGCGGGTAGTAGTATAAACAAATAATAGCATGATTTGTACGTGATATTTGGCATAAATACCACTCGTGATATTTCAAAACGGCTCGTACAACAATTTCGAAATATCACTCGCGGTATTTATGCCAAATATCACTACAAATCGTGCTACTACCCATACTAACCAAATTGATCGCCAAAGTTTGCGATCTTCGAAAAAATTTACATCTGCTTATTCATCCCAAATTCAATGAAAAAACAATCATGTAAGAAAACGAAAAAGGGGAAATATCATCCGTTTTATTTCTTGTTGCTTCCTTTCTTAGCCAACGAAAACTGACAATTTTTTCCTTAATGTTACTAAATATTTTATCTATTCAATTTTGAAAACTTCTTCGTTGTCCTTGACTTTGTCAAAATGCTTTTGAAATTTTAATTTTAGCAAAACCTTTGAAAAAAACGTATGGATTTATTATTATTATTATTATTCTGACAAAATAAGTTGTGGGCATTTTATTCAACCAAAAATGTGCGACGAAAGTGATTAAGTAATACATTCATTAAGTAAACATTATCTTCTGCGCTATATTTTAATATGTTATTAAGGCCATCCTTTTTTTTTGTTTAGCGTCGACTGCGTTTCCTTCTGATTTTGGGGATGGGTCGGTCGGTCGGATAAAAAAAATAAATCACTGACCCTTTTCACACTAGAGATGGATAATCCATCTTCAAAATCCGTCAAAATTGACGGAAAAACAGATGGACCAAGTCAGGCGGATTGTCCATCAAATAAAGACCGCTCCATTTTCTAATTAAGACGTATTATCTGTCTGATGCGAATTATCCAACGGATAATCCGTCTCAGACAATCGGTCTCTAGTATGAATATGACCAATACTAACAAGAAGTCTGAGAATAGGAGGTCTGAAAAACCAGCGTCATTGCTGTGCAGCCTGGAAACAACAAGGCATGGTCACAAAAAAGTCAGACAGGTTCAACTACGTCGTTCCTTTTTACTGTATTTATATACATTTTTCGAAAATGCCAAATATTTGGGTCGGTCGGACGACGCTAAACTGAGAAAAAAAGGGAATGCTCTAAAAACAAAAATTAAATTACGCTGGTTACATTTTCATTTTCATGCTTTTAGTTTGGCCAGCATCTCTTCAATATCTGCATCAGATCCTTTGGCGGCAGTTGCCCGCTGTCCAGTTGGTAACTTTCCTGCATGAGCGGAAGGTGCTTCTGCCATCTAAAGTAAAAGAGAAATAATGAGATATTCATTCAAATGCTGGGTGAATCGCCCAATGTACGGGGAATCCAAGACAATCTTGGATTCTGGATTCCAGCTGCTGGATCAGTGGAACTTGGATTCTGGATTCCAATCATTAGTGGGATTTCGGATTCTTTGAGCTGTATTCCGGTATTCCCCCTACTTGGGGCGAGGCGAAGGATGAGGCTCACTGTGGAGCGTACCCTTCAAAACAGGTTCTACGGGCGCTTTCCATTCAACCTAAAATTCCGGAAAATTCGGTTGGTACATCAAATGGAACCGTCCATTTCGGTTTGGTCCGACCGGAATATTCGGAACCAGCTTTGAAGGTGGTCCACTTTGACCGTTCTGGTTATCTCGGTCGGTGGGGCCGAAATGTCCTTTTCCATTTGACAAAATCGTTGTTCCCAGTACCGCTCATTTGTAAACATAAAAGGCGGAAGAACGCAAACAATGGTTTGTGGATAGGCATTACTTTCTCTGCGCCTCCTCCGTTGTCCAAGGTTTTTGTTAATATTTACAACGGCAAATGTAAAATGAACCAGTCGATTTAAGCTACATGTAGCTCTAATAGACAGTTATCAGGGTTAGGATACAGAGACATTAGTACCAGTCTGAAACTGAATTTATAACATGAAAATGAGCCAGGAGGGTATTGGGGAATTGCAACTCCTCCCTGGATGGGATGTTAATCTATCGCAGGATTACCCCCCGCAGCATGTCTTTGGTACCCACTTAAGTAGCATGTGAAAAACAGCTGACATTTCTGATGCCATCTCTGGTTTCCCCGCGAAATGACATCTGGGAAACGAGCGTAGAAATTCCATACTGATGACGTGTCGCTACCCAGATATGGGTAGTGCCCTTGATTGGTTGAACCCCACGGCACGGCCAAACAGAAGCACTACCACGTTCTGGGTACTGACGCATCATCAGTATGGAATTTCACACATTTTACAATGCTTCCCTGCTCTACACTTACCCTTCCAGATACTTCGATGCCAATCTCATCTAGAACTTGATTGACAATGGCCTCCTGCTCCTCCTCGTCTCCAGACTCGTCTAGTATTGAATCTAATGTTTCATTAACTGCAAGAAAATGTATTACACACCGTTCATAACTGTTTACTAATCAATTTGATTTTGAAAAAAACTTAGGATGCTTTCTCTGTTACTTAATTTTACAGGCAATTTATTTTGTAAAAATATGGAGACAAATAATTTGAGATTTGGCTAAAAAAAAAGTGCTAAAAGGATTCTACACTTAGCGAAAATCTTCCAAATATAAGAACAAAGGGGTCATGAATCAAGATAAAAAAAATGTTGCTTCAGCAGCAGCTTATAACAAAACCAATCATAGTCCCAAAAAGTAGAAGTACAAACTAGAGTAAAGATAAACTCAACTCACTCATCTCTTCTTTCATGTCCATTCTTGTTGATTCCATTTCAAAGTTTTTCAAAGTATTCTGTAATTGTGCTGGATTCATCTGAGCATTTACACTTCCCATTGTCTAGAGGTATAAGAAAACATCAAGTTGTTAACTTATGTTGTCGACTTTTGGAATGGCTGCATTAGGCAGCTTTGCATGCTGGGCGCTTACAATCATAGCCTGCATTGACAGTGAGAATGCATGAGATTGCATTAGTTGATCACGAAAACAGTTAGCTTTTGAAAAATTTTGGTAGCAGAAACTGAAAAAGCATTTATCAGCCATAAATCCCAAAAGTGGCAATTGCAACGGCTGCCAGAAATTAGAATGATTTGTATGAGAAACTAACTTTTGTCGCCCAGTCATGCTTGAATGGTTTTCAAAACAAATTCTTGTTAATTTCGAAATTTTCAAATTGTCCTGAAATATTTCCTACACATCATGGGGCTCAAATCACGCATTTAAAAATGCATAAGGGAAAGATTTAATGACAGTTTAAAAATTTCAGAATTTACAAGGAGTTGCATAGAAAACCACTCAAGTGTGATTGGGTGGCAAGAGTTGTTTTTCTCATAAAAATCCTTCTAATTTTTGGTGGCCATTGCAATCACTACTTTTGAGATATAACGCTTAAGATTTGCAGGTTACCTAATTTTAATATGCTCTTTCAGCTCGTGCTAACAAAATTTTTCAAAAGCAAACTGTTTTCGTGTTTACCGAAAGTTGAACACATGACCAAGGCCTATTCCCCCTTTACCCAACTCTCTTTTGAGCTCCTGCTACACATGCTACCAAAAATCACTAAAACAACATCTTTGTCAAAAGTGAACTAATAATAGCCTTACCCATTATTAGCCCTATGCAAGAGGGGAAGCAGTCTGTTCTATACCACTTATTTTTTACCACCTTCTTGCAGACATTATATGAAATCAATAATTTTCCAGTTTGCCGTTTAGGCAAGTTGTAATTAGGACGTACTATACCATGATTCTACCACACCATCGATAAATCTAATAATTCGTTAGTCAGACTATACCCTCACGACTAAATCTTCACTTGCTTAGTGAGGGATAGAATCCACACTGGTCTAACCACAAAATCTACTAGACCTAGGCCATCAGACATGACTTATTTTGAGTGCTAAACATTGCACCATCTGTAATCACTAGATGTCATAGTGATACATGTTGCAATGTTACCCACTCAGAAAATGTTTTGGTGAGAAACATTTTTATCATTAGATGTCACATGACCTCTAATTAGCCAATAAGCACATGAATTTTGGATGAAAAAAAAAACACAGGAATTTTCCATTAAAAACATAATAATTTGAATTTGACCTTGCTTGCAGTTGACATAGCTCCAGCCATTTTTGCTGTCGAGTGCATGGTTTGTGACTGATGTCCAATAGCCATAACTCGTGAGCTGACCGCCATGTTCTTGGTTTTTTGCTTTCGTAAATTTATCAGCTGCTTAGCCAGTGTTGTTGCAGCCTAAGGAGAGGGAAAGAGCCAAGTAGGGTTAAAATGCAAGATGGTTTTCATCAACGGATACACTTGAGTACTCACGTGACAAGGGGTTTAAAAAAAAAATGAAGCTGCACAGGATGTGAAGTATTATGCAAATTGAGGAGGATGTTATCCCTGCCAAATTCATAATTCATTCAAAATATTTCTAAGTTCTTAACAAGCTTACCTTGTCATAGACTTTCTTTATTAAAACTTTGGCCTATTTCTTGGCATGGTTTCAGGATATAAACAGATGTTTTTTCTTGCAGATAATTAGGCTTTTGTACATTATGCTAGCATTTTTTCGAGCATTTTAGTGAGGCAAAAGCATTGAGCATTATTCGAGCATTTTAGTGGCATTTTCCCCGGAAAATTAATTTTTCCGAGAAAATAAAATAGAAATTAACTTTTTTCAGGAGCCCATGCCCCACGAGCTCCTGTGTTTTTAAAGAAAATGAAGACTAAAACTCCAAGTTCACAAAAAACCTAATACAGCTGGCTTTTTTTTGGCTGTATTTATTGACTTGTACACGTTGTCGTTGTTACTTGCAACACTTGCACGTTTTTGTAAGTGTAAACTTTGAAATTAATTTTAAAAACCGTTTGTATAATGAGCATTATCCGAGCATTTTAGTGACTCTTCTGGGGAGACCGAGCATTTTGGTGGGAAAAATGGAGCATTAAGGTGGAGCATTTTAGTGGGGAAGCAAAAGCATAATGTACAATAGCCAACAGATAACCCTTTAAGAAGTAAATAACATCCTTCGAGAGATATATTTTGCATATTTTTCTTCCATTTCTTCTGTTCAGTTAGTTAAAACTTCAGCTATTTTGTCTCCAGATAGCCATGAAAGCCATTTTCTTTTTAAGTTCATTCAGGAATAAATGGCTAGGGTGCGGTGCCTGGAAATGCAGTTGACCGATCGTATACAGTCAAATCGATGGTATATTGCTCACATCTTCCAAATACGGTACATGCCAGTTGGTTATGAAGAATTAGCCAGGGGGATAGAGTCAAACAGATACCGTGAAATATTTTGAATAAATGAATGAATAATATTAATTATTATTATACATTATCATTCAATATTATTAGTTAGTATTATTATTTATTTTGCTGGTTATAACACGCTATGTGCATTCCATACATTCTTAGTGAAAGTCTAATATATAGATTTAGCCAGGGCTAAAAGCGAGGCTCCCATGCATTAATAAATTTATAATTTAAATCAAACAATAAACTTGTATTCCACAATTCAGTTAACTTTAGAACACATTCATGTGACTTTTCAGGGAAAGGCTAAGTGATTTTAGACAAAAATAATTTGCAAACAACTCCAGAGTGAACCAAATCTTACATCGAGTTGATGGCCTCATATGTAAACCCAAAAACTGGCAATCGTCTTCGATCACATTTTTTAAGAGCCATAATGGCTCTTGATCACCGTAGGTTAATTAGGCCTGGAAAAAATGTCCGGCCAAATTTTTTGCGTTTGACAAGTTTACTTTACAAAATATTGCCAACAAATCTGGGTTCGTGTAAAACAACCTTACATATCATTTATACATCACATCTGAGGTGAAACAGTACTATGAGGCACTGTTTTTATCATACAGACCTCGGACAACAGAATGCAGTATTTGACAGTTTGCAATACAAATTGCTATCATTCAATATTCAGGATGATCAAAGCATGCGTGGGCTTTAGCTAAACCGTTAAAAAAAATTCCAAAATCACCTATACGGCCAGCCAGTTCTGACTTTTGCAGTGCTAGCTGTGGCGAGTGTTTGAATGAACATTAACACAGTTAAGCTCCAATATAATAAAGACTTTATTATGTTTATTTTTTATTTTAAAATGGTTTAACGCGCGGCACTTTGAGTACTCTGGGAAGCGTTGTTCACTGAACGACTGAAAACAATCGGCACAGTGATTAAAATTACAAGAGAGACTACTAATAATCAACAAAAGAAATAAAATTCGGTGAAACATATACAGAGACGACGATTTTCATTCAGGAAGACAAGTATTAAAGTGTCTCTAAAAATACTGAGTCTTCAAGCTTAAAGCTGAAGTTTTTGTTTTAAGCCGGCTTCCCGGTGTTTGCTTTTTTCAAAGACGAACTCGAAGCAAGAAAATCGCTCAAAGCTTCTTTTACAGCCTGAATTATAACTAAAAATTCTTTGGAATGTGTTCTTTCTATTTGCGGTCAGAAAAAAGATCTGTAAGCTTATATAAACCTGATACTCGGTCAGATCAATGTCTCAAATCTTACAAACGTGCGTAAACAAAATAGCCGCATAAACTACGCTCGACTTCATTAAATTAGAAATAAAAAACAAACATCAAAAACAATAATTACTCGGGCTTACCACCCGAGATGCAGCTCCTCAAAGGTATCAAGTAAGGCCAGTATCGCTTCAGACTTTGAAACCCTCTTACGCATTAAGCAAGATGAAAACGAAAACGATGCCATCCTAAATCGGATTTCCACCTTTGACAAGTGACGTATTTCTCAACCAAAAGCCCAATAAACAAACTAGCCATGGATAACAGAAGACTTCCGATAGCAGCTGAATTTCATTTTGTACATCCAGTGGAAAAGGACAGTTAAAAAAATCACAAGTTGACACAAAACTCTGTCAGCTTCAGCTGTCAAAGTAAATAAGACTCAAGATGCTGCCTAAATTTTCTGCATGAACTCACCTGTCAAATTTTGACCAATCAGAGCATAAAAATTGGATGTAGAACGTGACCAACGCGTGAACATGGTGAGAAAAGTCAAAAGCAACTGTCTTCCCTGCCTGTAGCAGCTGACTGAATTTTTGCGTCCGAGATCAGTTTGAAATCAAAATTTTAATTGTGCGCCACATAAACACAACATATTTCATACGAATTTTTTTGAAAAAAATTAAACTTGACCCTGCGATCATTTGAAAACCAGTACCTTGTCAGCGGATAACTTCAAAAGAATACGTGACCTCGATGGGTCGAAACCTGAGCCCGCGATTCGCTCAAGTGATACCGGTCAGCGGATACCTTGTTTTGACAGCTGTCAATTGATCACAACATTGATGTCCAATATGTGTATCAGTTTTCCTGTGCTCCCAAACTAGCTAAAAAGTATGATTGAACATTGTTCGCGATCTAGTAAAACGATTAACTGGTCAGCGGACAGCTTCCAAATAAATCACGTCACCTCGATGAGTTGACACATGAGCCCGCGATATGGTCATGGGATACTGGTCAGTGGCTATCCTGTTTTGACAGCTGTCAAATGACCATATTGTGAGTGTCATATATAAAAGATGAGGACTTGCCAAGACACACCTGAGACACCCCTCCCTTCCTTTTGATAGTCTCCCCTACCCTACCCGTACAATCTGTAGACGTGTACGTACGTACGTACGCTCGGTCAGTCACGTAACAACCAAACGAAGAGAGGTTGACCATATTCCATGAGTATGGGGCTCTGTCCCACGCACGCTTCGCGCGCGCGGGAGCCCCGCTAAAAATTATGAATGCTGGCTACATGCATGCGACGCATGCATGATAACAACCTGGAGATTAGGATTGCAGGCTCCTCTTGTTGCCCACAATTATCATCATCATCATTATTTTTTAAGTCTACGGGAGGGAATGTCAAGACTATTCTTGTGGTTTGAATTGTAGTTTCAAGACAACTCCAACTACCAGAGCATATACTCAAAAACTATCACTACATTACCTAACAAAGTAGGAATTTCTAGGGGTATCATGTAGTTTTTAAAAGAGGCAGAGTAAGGATGTTTTTTTTTTTTCAACCAAGTTAAAGTGACTTACAGAAATAATGAGTCAGACAGGAGTAATTTCGTGTATGTTTATACCAAGTTAATTCCCTAGTGTGCAAGATTTTACAAACCTGTTTGTTTCCTAATTTGGCCATTTTCTTTATTTCAGCTTCCTGGAACAATAATTGTGAAAACCAAAATGGTTAACGGTTAAGGAGAAAAGTAAGCATTTCCACCATTATACTTTTCATCATTATTTTTGAGGATCTAGGGTGTAGATGGTACAGGCCAAATTAAATTAAAGTTAATTTTTTTTAACTAGGTCGATTCTCAAATTCCTTTGTCTCCTATAATAATAATTATTATAACAAGTATTTACAAGCCTGTATTTATGAGCAAAGGGGAAGAAGTGAGCCCAGTGTTATGACTTCTAAACTCCAGGGTGCCTTGCAAAATGGTGCTGCTAGATCACTGCCACCTTGTGACCCTAGATTAATAAGTGCTGCACTGACCAGTGGAAATATAAACAATGACCAAACATATATGCCAACTCTACCGGACAGGGCACAGATCTCCAGCTCTCCCATTTGGGTCACCAAATCTCCTGCATAAAATGGACTTTTGAGCGTTCCTGTGCTTAGGTTTGAAATTTAGCTCATTTTTTTTTTTCACCATTCAAACTTTATTCATTGTACGATTTCTAGGACATTTTTGCCCATATTTAGTCTCTGACAAAGATTATTTCGTCCAGTACTTCATGTAAGACTTCATATAATTTCCTTAGCCATGGCGGCTGGGTCATTTTCTGGGCAGGGGGGGTGGGGGATGTTGGGGCTGTTGACATTTGGTGGGGGGGGGGGCTGTAATGCAAAATAGAGAGTCTCCAGATTTTGGATCTCCAGAGGTTGGCATCTCTGGACCACCATTATCACTCTTTTGAGTAAAAATGGAAGTTATTTGTATGACACATGAGGGCTACTCCACATTCCACGTGTGGCTCTTCCATTGGTACAGAATTACAAAAAAATCCTGGATAATATGATATGCATATCAATGGTGTTGTAGAGTCTAGTAATTTCAACACCCTATTCCAATTCTACTCACCAACTGTTTTTCTTGTCTTTCAAGAGCATTCTGATCTCTTGTTAACTGCCTCTGTGTTTTATTCAGCTCCCTTTTCTGTTGTCGCATTTGTTCTGATAAAATATTAAAATTGATGTTGATGTTAAAAATTGATCAATAGAGCTATATAACATTAAATCTCAAAAAGTTCAAACTTGGATGATGGTTGGCCAAGAGTCAGCCAACAACAGATGGCTAACAGTAGCCTACATGGAAAAAAACAGTTTTTGGCTGGTTTGTTGGTGATGCATAAGCTAGTACATGTATGCTGTCAGTATTAACTGACTGGATTATTATATTTCATAAAGTGATCTGGAGATGTACAGCGCATTGCAGGTGTACTCTAAAAATTGCTTTGATTATCACCAAAGGTAGTGTCAACTTTACAAAAGAAATCTAGGTGGCAAAACAGTCTTTTTTGGGGCAGGTAAAGGAATTGTATGGAGTTTGAAGAACTATGCATAATAAAGAGGTGTTCATGAGAAGACATTCAAATGTTTTGGTGTGATAACTGTGCTTTGTTTCTGTCTACTGAAAGGTTATCCTAGTCCCTATTCCTCCCTCTTAAAAATAGTCTGTAATGTATGATTTGGAGACATACTTGGTCACTTTGAATACTGTACTTTGCATGAAATCTGAGTAAATATTTTAAATCCCAGATTGCACATCAAGTTTACAACATAGAAAACAATATTATGGTGGGTCTTAAGCCACATTAATTTTTTCTCCTTATTTTGGAGGCAATCACATTATGAGATAATCATTTTTCATGCCAATTTTGCTATTCCTCTACTATGAGTGATTTTAAGTGATCTATCAGTTAAATCTTTTTTAATCATTTTTTTTCAGTAAGCTATTCTTCACATCATATCACAAGTTCTAGTTCAACTTTTTTGCATGAGAAGTCATGAAAAGCATTGATGAGAGCAACTGCAGAATACCCAGCCCACTATACAGGGTGTCTCAAAAGTTCATTCCTCTTATTACCGGCGACATAACTTTTGCTCGAAACTACACTTCTGCATGAAATTTCTTAATGACGTTTATTGCTTTACTGAGTACATATATTCGAAAAGTCAGTATCCGGCATGCCCTCCTTTGTTTGTTATCACGTTCCGAAGCCGTTGGGGCATGAAATGCGATAAGTCATGTGTAGTGTGGAGAGCGGGATTTTCTTCCAGGCTTGTTTGAGCCGTCTTTTCAGATCCTTCATAGTTTTAGGAGTTGGGTCTTTATAGACAACTTCATCCATTATGCTCCAAAGATTCTCCACAGGGTTAATATCTGGGGAGTTTGGGGGCCAGCATGTTTTCTCTATAAAATTTGGCAGGTTTTTTTTGCACCATGCCTGGGTGGCCTTGGCTGCGTGTGCTGGCGCCCCGTCTTGGACAAATGTCAAGTGGCGATTGGAGCTGAACAATTTTCGCTCGTCTTTTGCTTCATTCACATTTTTACGGTGAAGGTCAGGCTTCACTTCTTTCTCTAATATGTTGTTGATGTAGTAATTGGCAGTCAAAGTCTGTCCTTGGGGTAAAAAATGTATCCCAGTGAGACTGCGGCCTGTCATTCCGCCCCATATGATCCACTTTGAACTTTTTTTAACCTGATTTGCTGGAGGAACTTGCCTCTCCTGAGAAACCCAAACAATATCATTTTTTGGATTGGGCAGCTGAAACAAATATTTGGGACATTCGTCCGAAAAAAGAAAATCATCCCATTCTTCCACAGTGAGGTTTTTTTACTGCTTAGCAAATTTCAGTCAAGCTGCATGCTGCTTGGCTGTGAGCAGAGGTTTCTTTTGCCTTCTCAGCGGACTCCAACCTTCGCTTTTCATAAAACTCCAGATGTTGTTTTTTCCCCCAACATGGCCTTTGCTTGCTAATCGTTGTGAAAGCTGTCTGGTTGAGTTTCCCCTTTTGTACTTAGCTTTGTTCAGAATTCTTTTAGCTGCCTCATTAAGGATTTTCGGTCTTCCCGTTCTTTTCTTGTCTTCGAACCCGTCATTTCTTGACGACCATTTCACTACCCAATGTTCAGATTTTTTCAGCTTTTTGGAAATTTCTTTAACTGACAAACCAGTAGATCTAAGTATAGATGCTTGGGCTCTCAAGTAGCTGAGCTTGTTAGCATTAACAGGGTGCATCTTTCATGATATTCACAAAACCGAGCAAAGATTGTGAGCAATTCAGGACACAAAATACGACAAATATTTGGCGGGAAAATATAAACGCGCGTGCACACCTTTGGCGGGAAAATGCAAAAATTGAATATTCCAATAAAAAGATGGTGCAAAAAATATATGATACTTTATCAAACTGAAATAAACAACTTTTGCATAAATGATTTGTTTCACAAGTACAATCGTAAGTTACACTACAGGCCCCGGTTGTTCAAACGTTGGATAGCGCTCTCCACCCGATAAATCACTTTAGTATATACACACTCAGTGATCTTGGTGATTTAAGCAATCTGATTGGTTTGCTATCTCAGACTATTCAACAATATTCACCTCCTAGCGAGTGGATAATGTGTGAGCTCGGTGTTTTTCCCATTTTTTTAGAGAACGATCTTTTAAAAGTCAACAAAATCCTAGGGCTGACTTTTTTAAGGCAAGAAAAGACTTGGAAGGATTCAATACTGCGTTTTTCAATTTACTGTAGCAGGAGTTTTGTGCTCGATGGATTGTTTACAACTTTTGTGTATTTGCGTAGAAGAAGCCGTTTCGTGAACTCAGCGTTTTCTAAGAAGAAAATTTTGGCTCAAAAATCGAAGTTTATTTATGACAAACAAATTTAGAAGGAAATGTTTGCAGAAATTCTATGTTTCAAGTAAACAGGAAAAAGAATGATACAGGAAGACGACGTCTTACCTCGAGCAATCGAGCCGCCATTTTTGTCAGCACTTCATGCGAAGAACGACACAACAAACCCTTTTGGCTATAAACTTGGCGAGTCAACAGAAAACAACACAGCTCTACTTTTCTTCTCAGGTAAGGAAACACTTCAAACTTTTAGCGGTTCCATTTAAGCCATTACGCTGTTGTTTGCGAAATGATAAACTTGTGAATTGCCATGTTTGAAAATTCTGCAAAGATCTATTTTTAAACTTACGCATGATTTGATCTGTCAATCAAATCGTACTTTTGAATGGTTTCCTCTCTGATTTTGTTGAGATCACTTCGTGTGTATATACTAACACAATTATTCTTTTCAATCTCGGTGAATAGTGGCTTTGGGAATATTCACCTCGATTTCAAAGAATAATTGTTAAATCCAGTGGATAAGTATTACGGAAATCAATAATTATTACGCTATCCGCTGGATAGCGATTTATCCGGTGGATTGCGCTATCCGACGTTTGAACAACCGGGGCCAGACTTACAAAGTAGAGGAACGAACTTTTGGGACACCGTGTATATCTTATTTGAAAAACTGCTCCGACACACAGTCCTTCAGTCATGTTCTTTTATGTTCTTTTATGTTCTTTTATGTTCGGCCCGCAGTCCCACAGTCCGGTAGTCGATGAATACTAAAAATCTAAGTGAGTTAAATGAGTACTTCTCCAGTCCTATACTCCTGCAATTACTGAAAAGTGTATATTAGGAGGGTATACAACTTGTAGTGCTCCCGTAGACTAGTCCGGCACTCCCGGAGTCAATGTTAAGGTTAATTGGTCATTTCGCCCCGGTTTTTTTTGAGTCATTTACCGCGCTTCAAATGTGATATTCCTCATTCTATAAGCCATAAAGCAAAACAAGTGTGCTTCAAATGTAATATTCCTTGTTGTTTAAGCCATAACCCAAAACAAGCACGCTTCAAATATAATATTTCTCGTTCTAGAGTAGCGAGGCTAAGAAACTGGGGCGAAATGACTTAGGGGCGAGATAACCCGTAACCGGCATCAAGTAACTAGTGTGCTTATAGAAGATTTACTGAGTGGGCCGGCTATTCTGCAATCTAGCCCATTGATGAACCCATTATTAAACTAACACAACAAAATAGTGCAATTAGCACCAATGAAGACATATCAAGGCACTTTTTGCTTACATTTGTGGTGTTTTAATACAGCTTTACACCGTTTCACACAATTCTACATATATTCGGTCTGTTTTTCCCTCGTAGAGTTATTCGCATTCGAACTCGTGACACAGTCGATCCGTACAGCGGAAAAAAATTGGCCAACTAACTATACTAATAATTTAAAACAATAATAAAACTTAGTTTGCTTACCCAAGATATATTTTTGCAAAGATTATTAAGCTTATATTCTAAAGAGGACCCTAAACACCAGTTAGTTTGCGGCTTCAACAATAGTTATACTTACCTTTGGGATCCTTTTTCTTTGAAAACATTTTAGAAGATCGTCAAGCTTTTACCGTTTATCACTAAATCTTAAAAGGTACGCTTTCTACCACAAAATTCTCCTGATCTTCGATAAAACTGGTCTCCCATGTAATGTCCGCCATCCGCCATGTCAGTTTCCAAAAATAATTTTCGACCCAGTTTTCTCTCTGACCTCCAGCCTAACGTAAACATGACGTCATTCTGTCGTGTATGACAGATTCTCATGTCCCACGCGCAACAACTTTGTTTACTCGTTGGTTGTCAAAGAAATCAATGACCCTGTCAATGAGAAACAGTCTCGCGCGGGAGAATGCATAATTTGCATACAGATTTTCATTATTGAACTGTATAACCTAAAGATAGTTCTGATGCTTTCTGAACTAGCTCCAAACTTTAAAAAATTGGTTTATCAGTGTTGCATGCAGTCATGGCAGACGACGAAACTCGACGAAGGAGTCCACCGCCATCATATGAAGAGGCTATAAGTGATCAACCTCCACCGATATATTCAGAAAATCCAAACCAGGAGTCATCTCGTAATCCGGAAATAAGAACACCTTCGCAACGAATTTCTAGAGTTTCGCCGATTGTAACTAGCCCAGAGAACGTTATAGTTAGACAACCGGGGCAGCAAATCGAGTCGATGGCGACCACCCAACCTCGGAAAAAGCAAACGAGATGCAACTGTCTGTGTTCAGCACTGCAGTGGACTCCTTGTACATGCGATTGCGAGTTGTTTTGTTTCAATTGTTTGGGATTTTTATCGTATATGCTTCTCTGTGCTCCTGGAGTGTACTTATGCTGGGGTTGCAAAAAGATTTGCCCAGATACTTTTGGTGAATGCTATACACGAAGCACTAGTCTGATGGAGAGCTATGATGATAGAGACGATAACATTGTGTCGCGTGCTTGGTGGTTTTGTTTTGGACCTTGCTGTTGTTTTTCATGTGATGGAGAAACAGAAGTGTTGCCGTGTAGTGATCCGTGCGTAAAACGTTGCGGCGTTTGTGCAGTTCTCGAGAAAATGACTTGTTATTGCGGAAGTTACAAGATGTGTGACTTTAATTTGAACGTGATGGACGAGCAAGCGTTTGGTTTCATTTGTGACTGCAAAGAAGTAGGTTGTAAGTGTAGCTAAGGTTTTAGTGGAACCAAATGTAGTCTTGTTTTACTTCCAGAGCACCTTAGAAATGTTGTATTAAAAAGTCATGCTGAACTTTCGTTCCGGTCTTGAAACTCAGGTCTACTTTCGTGATATCTCGTCCGCAGGGTAGAGCGGCCGCAGAATGCCCCCCTTTTGTCCTCGTTTTTGACATTTGAATTTACTTGAAACTCCTAGTACGACTACTTCTCGTAAGATTTCACCTCCCTTAAGCGGCCACAAATCAAAAACACTAAATTTTTCCTAGTCAAAGCTCTGTAGTTGGACTAATCTCTCGTAAACGACCACTCCTCGATTGCAAGCGTCACCGTCACCACTTCTTGCGATGACTGTTCTTATTGTTCTCTCTATGTTCAGGTCTGTATGTATGGTACCTCGGAGTAACAAGAATCGAACAGCACATAACTGATAAGTTGTATGCAATAAAAGTAGAAGTGTCAGAACCCCCTCGGAAGAGGTATACTGTGGTTCGATTCTCACAAGCGACCACCTCCCCGCTGAGTCTTCGCATCTTGGGTGGTCGCTTACAGGGGGATTCAGTGTGCTCGGAAAGGCGATTACGCAGTTACTTCTTGTCCTTGCCACGAAGTAAATAACCAGTCTGGGGCGTCAACAAACCAACTACGTGTGACTGATAAGCCACGCGCACGACTTCGGAAAAGCTAAAAGTCATGCCAGAAAGAAACCTCTGCTCACGGGGTAGATTCTAGCTAGTCTCTTTGACAAGAGACGATTTCTGAACATTCTCTCCCTTCATCCTTACCATGTATAGTCCGTTGTCAGGTTTTTCATTCATGTTTCCGTTCTTTGTTCTTACCGAATCATAGCTGCGTACTTGACCGTTTCAAACGCAGATTGATGGTAAGCAACGCCAGAAGCAAATAACCCCTTCTGGCAGCGCTCATAAGAAGAAAGCAGGAACACTACCAGTACCGAGTATTACTCAACCACCCAATATGTCAGCATGTGAAAGAAAGTTTGGAACTGGAGTTGATTTTGTAAGTTTGTAAGTGTGTAAACCGCTGCCTGGTTAGCTCAGTTGGGGGAGCGCCGGCTGCTGAGCGGGAGGTCGTGGTATCCCGAAAAGTCGAAGAAAAGGGGACATGTATGAAAACTCGGCCAGACCAACACTCAGGGTCTTTAACTGAGTAGAAAGGCTGCCTTTGCAATGACACCTGCAAACGGTTAGACTTTCTAGTCTTCTCTTATAAGGAGGAAAAACCGTAGATCCCGTCTCACAGCACTTTCACTTATCTGGTTCTTGTGGAATGTAAAAGAACCCACACCATTGTTTGAAAAGAGTAAGGGGTCGTAGACCCCGGTGGTGTGGCCAACCTCTCCTGGGCTGGGTGGGTTATCTGTAAGGTTTACGGTCATCGGCCACCAACGAAATCGCCACGAAGGAGTCTACTTGCCACCACATAATAACTCTGCAATAATTGACTTTGTTTACTTACCTGGGACTGTTACTTCTTCCTTGAATTGTTAGGACTCTACCTTGGGTGCCATAAGCTTTTCATGCGCGGTGTTGGCCTGTGGCCGACGAAGCCGTTCGTCGCACGCGAGAAAAAACCTCTGGTACCCAGGGTACATCATATGGAACCTGATATAGCCTGTGAACAGGCCTTTGGTCGGGGAACTAGGGAGAGGGAAAAGCGAAAAGGCCTGTAGACAAACATTTGGGACCGCCGTTCCACGGCACCCGCCGTGCATCAGATCCTGATGCAAGTTCTTATTGGCTAGAACACTGACTGTTGACAGGTCTGATTGACATCGGCTTTTCGGTCGGCACCTAGCACGCGTTTTGATCACAAAGTGGAAATAACAAAACACTCCAAAGACTGCTAAGCTTGTTCAAAAGCTGTTACCAAGGGAGGAACTACGCGCTCCAGTCAAAAGACTCGCACTATCTTTAGAAAAACACTAGGCTCGAGTTTACCGAGTCACAATGCAATTCTCCATAGTTGATGTAGCTCCGGTTTAAGCTGCACTTGAATCTTATAACTTTGGATCTGTAAATTACTATCCGGTGGTGGAACGCCAAATAGCGCTAACTGGCCGAAAACGCTTCAAAACGGCCTGAGACGCGAGCAAACAACAAAGAATACAACAAAGCAATAAGGTAAGTTGATTTTATTTTCAAAAAAATACAGTTTTTCTCTCTTTTAAGAAAAACCGTTTGCATCCCATACAAACCTTTGTAAATAACGGTTTGTAACACAACACCGCTCCCAAGCGAGAGTCACGTCCGCGTTCATGAAATGAGCTTGGGTTGCCTGTGGTTTCCCGTCAATTTTCCCAGGAGTTACTCACGAGCGAAATGTTTGTTACAGATGTTCGGCAAGATAATTACAAGAGGGCGGAATAGCGGCCTCAAATGTTTGTCTACAGGCTCTCTCCCCCCTTTCCCTTCCCTTTCCTTGCTATTTTTTTTCCCAAAACAGAGAGCCTGTTCACAGGCTAAACCTGATGCTCTATAATAAACCAGCCCCACCCTCCTAACATGCGATCAGGCGGTCCTTCCTCCCTTTTTTGGGGACACGATTTTTTGACCTGGGCCCAGGGAGTCGCTATCTCAAGTGTAGTGCAAAGATGCAGTCTATGGTGACTTATGGAAGATTTGCTGCGCAACGTTATTAAGGTTCCCCCCAAGAAAACGCTCAACGGAGGTGATGCCATGCGCGTTACAGGGCAGGAGCCGATTACTTAGTGCAAATTTTGAACTCAGATATGAGAGCTTAAAAAGTCAATTCAGTTGAATTCTCTTTGCCTACGATTTGATGATTGGATATGCTAAAAAATGGAGAAAATTATCCGAGAGAGTGCTTTTGATATGAAGGAAAAAGAAACCTGGGTTAAAATTTAACCACCGGCGTTCGAACAAACATAGGCACGTTAAACGTGCATGAGCTATTTTGAATGCTTCAGTGTAACTTTAATGCTTCGGCGTAACCTTACCAAGAGTGATGAGTCTACCTCTTTCATCCTAAATGTAGTTTGGGTTTTTGTGCGAAATTGCGTATTGCGGTACATAAATGAAAACGCGAAACGCTCAGCTGAGTCAATCCTCAAGCTATATATTCGCTCTCCTCTGTCTTTCCCTGTTACATCAGGTGCAAGTTAAACAAATCGTTAAAGTGAAATAAATTTCTACTCACCAAACGTTGATTAGAAGGAAAACTATAAGGTTTCCTCGGAGTTTCTTAAGCCAAAATGTGACTCATCGAATACTGAATAGTTACGAAATACCAGGATTTTTATCATTGTGGTAGATGGTTGCATCATCATAATTCACGAGGTTTTCACGTGCGATTCTACTCAGTGAAACAGTCTTTAACTCCGACAACTTATTTCTTCATGTTTTAAAAGCTATTGCTTCTCAAAAGACAAGAGCCTTGTTTAAGGCATTGGTTACAAAACGAAACAGGTGTTCATACGTCCAAGTTACTATTTATCATTGTGAAAAGCCAATCTGCATGAGATGTACAGTCACACAGCTGGCACGTGAAAGTGTTGGACTTTGCCCCCTTTCGTGGTTCGTACGTGAGGGAATTCGAGTTATCACACAGTAAACTGGTAAACAGAATTATAAAAATAACTCACGCACACAATTTGCACGTGAAGATGTTGGTCTTTCGCCCTTTTACAATTCATATATTAAAAAAAGGCAAATTCTTTACTACAAAATTTCTCAAACGATTTTAAGAAATCACCTCGGCTTCATTATAACATGTGCAATTAAATTATGTTTCATGCAACGTCAAGGTTGATAACCTAACATTTATTAACATTTGTGAAACAGTCTTTAACTCCGACAACTCATTTCGTCATGTTTTAAAAGCCATTGCTTCTTAAAAGACAAGAGCCTTTTTTAAGGCATTGGGTACTAAACGAAACAGGTCTTCATACGTCCAAGTTACTATTATTATTGTGAAAAGCCAATCTGCATGAGATGTACAGTCACACAGCTGGCACGTGAAAAGTGTTGGACTTTGCCCCCTTTCGTGGTTCGTACGTGAGGGAATTCGAGTTTTCACACAGTAATCTAGTAAACAGAATTATAAAAATACCTCATGCACACAATTTGCATGTGAAGATGTTTGTCTTTGGCCCTTTCACAATTCGTACGTAAAAAAGAGGCAAATTGTTTTACTATAAAATTTTCTCAAACGATTTTAAGAAATCACCTCGGCTTTATTACAACATCTGCAATTAAATTATGTTTCATGCAACGTCATGGTTGATAGCCCAACATTTATTAACTTCCAAGAAA
Source organism: Porites cylindrica (assembly GCA_964035525.1). Lineage (NCBI taxonomy): Eukaryota > Metazoa > Cnidaria > Anthozoa > Scleractinia > Poritidae > Porites > Porites cylindrica. The sequence goes on along the minus strand of OZ037775.1, from coordinate 12,301,000 downwards.
ATTATCAAACTGCCGAAATATATTTCTACTTATATCATGTTACTCCACTCA
>OZ037775.1:12270949-12295949 GCA_964035525.1 Porites cylindrica | reverse complement strand
ATGTGGAATCCGGAATCCACAGGCATGGAATCCGGAATCCACAGCGTGGAATCCGGAATCCAAGACTCTCTTGGATTACCTTACATGGGGCGATGTTTTGCTTTTGATTTGGAAGATGATGCTGTTAGACGTTTTTGGATCAAAATTCTGCAAGAAATGTGAGCACAGTTTAGCCTGTTTTCAATTTTTTATTTGGTCAACTCTCTATGGACACCTCTGGGATCAGAAAAAAGGGTCTGTGTTAAAGAGGTCCGTCTTTCAGAGAATCATATAAAGGAAGTAGAGCGAAGTAGGGACCAGCTGTAGCTGTCCAATTTATGGTGTAGCAAGATGTCCGTCAAGGGATTTTGTATTTTAAAATTTAGCATGAGAGCTACAGTACTCCTCGACTCCCTGTCATGCTGAATTTCAATATACACAAATGTAGAAAGAGGTCTTTTTGTGGATGTGAGGGCACATATGTCCCTAGACTAAATTTCAAATGCTTTCAATTGATATAGTTTCACGTTTTTGCATTTCTGTATTCAGCCCATCGTTAACTGTGTTTGTTGTCACTTAGTCTTCTGTCACTGTTTCAAGGCAAGGTTGCTGATTAGAATTTTGCCCTATCAGAGCCTCTAGAAGGTGGGCTACTTCAATACTACAGTTAAAATGTTAACCTGCAAAGAAGTGTTGATACCAGTGGGGTTAATTTTTTCATACTCACACACTGAATATGTTGTGGCCCGCTTACGGCAGCACACAGAAACTTTTCGCATACAGTAAAACCCCATGACTCAGAACCTTGATTTTAAGAGCCTGTTAGGCGAAAATGAGCCAGTTAAGCCCCTCTTCTACACTGTATATAAGAACCTGTTTAGCCTAAAATTTGAAACAGGTTCTTATCTAATTATGGAAAAAATTCTGTACACTTAGGTAAATATCAGATAAGTCAGCATTCAGAATTTTCTTTGGAGACATAGGTGCCTTGTCACTCCAACTGAAATTTATATGCCAATGAGGTCAATGCTTTAGCTCCTTATCTGGTCAGTTTTACATAACTTCTAATTTGGTATGCAAATTTTTTTTCGTGGGAGGGTGTCTGTACAAACTGTTGAGGCCACCACATTGTCACTGCATGACCATTGTGTGACACAGCATCTCATGAGAGAGTTAAAGATAAACTCATCTGAACATTGTACCCTTTTGAAAGACTTTGGTAACAAGAAAAATGAGTACCATTTTTAAATCGAGGCTGTAACTTTTCAAATTCCACCATTATGAATCAAAGTAAGCCAGTTAGCCATTCTAAGCAGGAAACAATAAGCGTTATTTTCACGCACCCCTGCCCCAATCCCTCTGCCCCCCGAAATAAAGTGTGACAGTATTACGTGACTGATTTGACCTAACCAGAAATTCCAAAAAATTATTGTCGTTCTGTGGGTCATAAACCACTATGAATGAGCAGTACATTTCTCAATTCTGGTTCTTAAAACTAACAAAGCAAATTAAATTTAGGTTTCATTTTTGTTTGATATTGCATTTAAAGCTTTCTAACTGTCCTAGTAAACAAATATATAAATTTTTTTTGGACGTGGTGATCTAGAATGAAGAAGGAATGGCATTTCATATGCAAAGCAAGAATTGCAATAAGATAAAAAGAGACATTGGTTGTCACATTTTAAACGGTTTAAACTTCCAACATAAAGCAATGACAAACCTCAATGCAACCCATCCTACCATCGTTTGTAAAATGCACTGAAAAAAAGTGCCAATGATAGCTTGAGAGACATCTTTGTAGCGACGAAATTCACTCTTGTTCACTCTTGTTTACTGCAAGGAAGGCTACAATCTTGAATCGTGACAATACACGAAGACAATGTTCCAAACAATACAGTCGTCAATGCGTCGAAACCGATCAATTTTGGTCGTTACTTCGAGTGAATGCCCAAGCTGCAAACACTCGCTGAAACGTATCAAAAGGCAACTAAACCAAAGTCACATGACCTCTAAAGGCGGGAAAACAAACGAAACAGGGAACCCAGCCGCTACACCCCACCCCATGCGAACTTAGTAAAGCATTACAAACACAAGCTAGGCATGGGTTCCCACGCCTACTAAGTTCAAGTAATAAAGGAATGTCAATCAATATAGTGTCACTGTTCCTATACTTGTCTGTCTCTAATCTCGTTGGAGATTTCCTGATTCTTCCAGCAAACAAAGTTTCTGTATAGGACGTACTAATGTGGTTGACGCGCCCGTTTTCACTACTACTGTCCGGACAAGTCCATCTCTCCGGGAACTGCTTTAATGACTCGACCCATGTGCCACTGTCCTCTAGGCAAGCAGTCGTCCACTAGTAGCACAAGGTCTCCAATCTCGGCATTCCGGCGGGGTCGCTGCCACTTCTGTCTCTCCTGTAAACCTGAGCTGTACTCCCTTAGCCATCGCTTCCAGAAATGATCAGCTAGAACTTGTGCCTGTCTCCACATCCTCCTAGCAATTATGTCCTCTCTTACGAAGACTCCAGGAGGTAAAACATGAACAGCCCTCTGCAGCAGCAAGTGGTTAGGAGTCAAGGGTTCACAATCATTTGGGTCATCGGACGCAGCGCAAAGTGGTCTAGAATTCAGAATAGCCTCAACTTCTGTTAAGACGGTTGTTAATACTTCTTCATTCACTAGGCTCTCACCGAGTATGGCCTTGATGGCTGTGCAGGTACTACGTATTAGTCTCTCCCAGACTCCGCTAGCGTGTGAAGCCTTTGGCGGTTGGAACGCCCACTGACATCCCTTCTGAAGTAGTTCATCCAAGATCTGTTTCTGGTTCCAGTCTTCTATCGCTTCTCTAATTTCCCTTTCTGCACCGACAAAGTTTGTCCCATTGTCCGAGTAAATACACTTGGGTGGGCCTCTTCGATTCATGAATCTTCTTAGAACATTGATGAAGCAGTCTGACTCTAGAGAAGTAGCCAGTTCCAGATGCACGGCCCTGGAATTCAAACAGGTGAATATGACACCCCATCTCTTGGCCACGGCTTTCCCTCTTTTCACGTTTAACGGTCCAAAATAGTCGACGCCAGTGTGAGTGAAGCATGGTTGATAAGCCGTAGTACGAAACGCTGGTAGGGTGGCCATCATCTGCTCCATAGTGGCTGTCCTTTGCTTCTTGCACTTTAAACAGGATCGTACTACTTTACGCACAGCAGACCTCCCTCGAGGTATCCAAAACTGCTCCCTTAAACTTGCCAGTATGTGGTTCTGACCAGCGTGCGCTAGCCGTTGGTGGAAGGCTGCAATAAGCAACTGGGTGACGTGATGCCCTGGCGGCATGATCATTGGGAACTTGGCTCCAAAGGCAATGGCAGCTTCAGAAATGCGTCCTCCAACTCGCATTACTCCATTATCCAACATTGGCCGAAGCTTGACAATTCTGCGTGAATGTTTGACGTTCTTTCCCTTTTCCAAGTCGCCCATCTCATCGGCATACGCCTCATTCTGCACCAGCCTTACTACAGCAGTTGTAGCCTTCTGTAGGTCATCTGTCGTTAAGTACTTTGAACTGCTGCTGTCTCTATCTTTCTTTAGATATGACTTGAATTTTAATAGCCAGGCTACCTTTCGCAACACCACTGACCAGGAAGAATACCTTACAAGAAATTTGTGCATGCTATTGGGTGACTGCAAAGTGAATATAGCCTTTTCCACCTTGACTTCTAAGTTGTTCTCTGGTAGATCGCCAATTTCAGTGGTCGGCCACTCTGCCTCTGGTTAGGATGAAAAGGCTGGGCCAGCGAACCACCTATCACTGCTCAAAAGCTGTTGAGCTGAAAGCCCACGAGATGCATCATCTGCCGGGTTTAGGTTTCCTGGACAATGTCTCCACTGGGTCGGCTCGGAAACTTGCCTTATTTCACATACACGGTTTGCTACATAGGTCTTGAATCTACGGGACTCGTTTCTGATGTACTGCAACGTGATTTGGGAATCTGTCCAGAAGAAGGTAGAAGAAATATTCAGGTCTATTTCCCTTATGATCATACTGTGAACTCTTGCTGCTATCGTAGCAGCCTGTAACTCGAGCCTCGGGACAGAAACGTACTGAAGAGGAGCCGTCCGGCTTTTGGCCATGATAAATGAACAATTCACCGTTCCATCCCATGTTTCTCTTCTCAAATAGGACACTGTCCCATAACCAAATTCAGAGGCATCACTGAAGTGATGTAACTGGAATGATTTACCAGCATGGCAGCCTCCAGGGAAGTAACAACGAGGAATATTGACTTGATTGAGGAGCTCCAACTGCTCTCTCCACTTTGTCCAGCTTCTTAGCAAGTCGTCTGGTAATTTCTCGTCCCATTGAAGTTTAAGCTGCCAGGTCCTTTGGAGGACTCTCTTAGCTGGGAGCAAAACCGGTCCAATCATGCCCAGCGGATCGAACGTGGAGCTCATGGTTGACAAACACCCTCGCCTCGTGTCGTCATTTAACTTCTTCGGTAAAGGTGACACCTTCACTCCCAACGAGTCGGTCTCGGTATCCCACTGCTGGCCCAGCGCTCTTTCGATAGGAAGCTTGTCCAAATCCAGGTTTTTAACCGTTCTTTACCCTGCTGGGATAGCAGCTAATACTTGCTTGACGTTGGACACGAACTTTGTCAACCGAAAGTTCCCTCTTTGCAACAACGCCATCAACTGCAGTGAAGCATCAATTGCCCGTTCAGTGGTAGGCACAGAAAACAATCCATCATCTACATAGAAATTCTTAGAGACAATAGCGCCCACTTCCTTGCTAAACTCGGATTCATTGTCTGCAGCCGTTCGTTTTAAAGCCCAGGCTGCAATCGATGGAGAGTCTGTCTTTCCAAACAAATGCACATTCATTTTGTGATCACTCGGTGGCTTATCGACGCCTTCACTCCACCATAAGAACCGTAGGGCATCTGTATCCTCCTCCCTGCAGACTACTCTGTGAAACATGCTCTCGATATCAGAGGCTATGGCTACGTCCTCTTTTCTGAATCGGATCAGAACTCCAACGAGAGAATTGTTCAGCTGTGGTCCTTGCAGCAGTTCTTTATTCAGGAATGTCCCGCCAAATTCCGCAGCCGCATCGTACACCACTCGGACCTTTGCTTTATTCGGGTTAATTACACCGTGGTGTGGTAAATACCATGTGCATTTACTCGTGTGGGCGGCTTCCTCAGCGCACAACTTCACAGCATACCCCTTTGCAATATAGTCGTTCATCACTGCCTCGTATTGCTTGGCGAATTCTGGACTTCGGTCAAACCGTCTCTTCAGTTGCTGTAACCTCCTTTCTGCTAAGGACCGGTTGTTTGGAAGCTGAGGGTCGCTATTTCGCCAAAGGAGACCGACCTCGTACCTCCCGTTCTTTAATTTAGTGGTGTTGTTCAATATTTCAAGGGCCCTTCTGTCCTCACGGCTGTCGCAACTGTCACCAACATTTCCAAATCCGTGTGATTCAGAGTCCCAAAACTTCTCAACTTGCTGGTGAAGTCCCATGACCGACCCTTCCTTGGTAACGTCAAACTCGAACACAGAAAGGGCAACTGGCTTGCTATTATCTTCCCCCTTGTTTGTGGGCCCAGCTACACACCATCCAAATGGAGTTCTCATTGCGTATGGCTGGTTCTGTGGGCTATCTCCCCAGCGGTAATCGAGAACTATGTGCCCCTGAGGCACATCCTGGCCAATGGGAACTGAAACCTTCGGAACATCCACAGGAATATTCGGCAGTTCTAAATGTGCAAGATGTGGCCATTGTGTTAAACCTACTTGGTTCGGACAATACCGGTCACTAACGTTCAAGTCCTGTATGGCCAAGGCATGAGGTATTGAGTACAAGGGCCCATCTCGTCTCAATGGGCGTATCAGAAATTTAACTCTGATGAGTTCACAGTCATGATTCTTGAGTGTTACAGTGTTAATGCTGACTTTCTCGGGAGTTCCATGAAGTTGCAATCGTTCAGCTAGGTCCGACGTAATCAAGGAACTGACAGCCGCTGAGTCTAAAAGGCCGTACGAAGTGACCATAGTTCCGTTTTCACCCACGATGGACAGCGGTACCACCTTGAGTAGCACAAAGCTTCGTTTTGAGTCTTCCATAGTTACGCTTACGGTTAAGTCCTCACTGGGAGTAGCGCTACGATTAACGCTCTCCTCACCCTTATTGGCGTCAGAAGTTGCTGTGGGTAGATGTAGCAGGGAATGGTGGGTCGATGGCTGAGGGCAGCTCTTCACATCACAACCGTTAGTTTTTGGACATGTCTTTATCATATGACAACTGGACAAACACCGGTAACATAGTGCACTGGATCTTGCAAAACGCCGGCGCCAATTCAAACCCTTCTTTGCGAACGCTGAACATTCTGAAACCCCATGCCTTCCCTTGCAAACCCGACACCTCTCTTCTTCGCCTCTTTCAACCCGACGAACATGTTCTCCCTTTGCAGGTAGGGCCTTGTCCTCTTGGGGAGTATTGGTCTCCTTTGTTTTAATCTCTGTCGACAAGGTGGGAATATGTGTTTCTCCAGACTGTCCTGATGTGGGAAGAGGTTTTTTGAAGTTTCTGCCGGTGTTAGCCCTTATTGCAAGGGTAGCAGGTCTTCCGTAGACTGGGTCATTCTCAGTTTGCGACTCGGCAGTTATGGACTCCGAAAGTTCCTTGAGCGTCGGCTCTCCACCACCAGTTCTTTCACGGTACTGCTTGGCTGACCTTCTCCATTTCGCCCGCAAGGGGTACGGTAGACGATCATAGATTTGCCGTAAGTTCGTAGTACAGTCAAGTTCCTTTGATTGCAGTTCAATCATTGCCCAGCGACAGTTTTGCACTTTATCGGAAAGAGCTAGAAGGGCTGCACTGTCACCATTCTTTAACTTTGGGCCATTTACCACTGACGACTTGAAGGCCTCCACTACCATTGCATTTTGTCCAAATCTCTGCCTTAACATTTGCAGGGCGATGTGACAACCATTCGGTGGACCCCGATAGTTTTCGACGACTTCCCTTGCTTTACCAGCTGTGTAAGTCATTAAATAATTCATTTTCTCGCTATCAGTCAACGATGCTCTGCTCTCGACTTGATCTCTAAAGTCAGCTCTGAAACGAAGGTAGCGGGATGGATCTCCATCAAACGGAGCGGGTACAGGCGGGGGTTGCGTCATTCTTAATTCCATCTTTTCCCAGAAGGCCGCTGGTGGTACAAGACTGGTCACTTCGGTATTGCAATTCGTTAGCATGGGGTTGCAGCATGCTGCACTACCATTCCTAACAACACATTCCGATTGTAAGGGTACAGAGGGCAACGCAAATTCCGGTGCCTTAGGGTCTAAAGCGCTTATAGATTCCAGCTGATTCTCGGCAGGATCATTCAAATGCTTAATTTCTGCTTCAGTTTTCCTCAAATTTCTGGATTCATCTATGGTTTGTATAGGCTCAGTGGCCTGCAAAGACTTCTTTGGTTTAGGCTGATCGTCTGCAGCTGTATCATTGATGTCAGGATCATCCGAGCCCAAATATTGTTCGTCATCCTCCTTCATAGCGACTTCATACACTTTGTTGACAGCGGCCACAGCTGCACGTTCGGCCATTAGTTTTGCTCTTTCTGTTTCCTTCTTCGCAGCCTCGACTTGATCAAGTTGTGCGATCCTTGCCTCTAACTCAGCCTGCCTTGCCTTGGCTTCGAGAGCCTTCGCCCTTGAGGATGTGGTTGACAACTTCGAGGACCTAGAGCCCTTTGATTTGATGCTCTTAGCAGAACCCCGTTCAATTTTCTCATCTCTAATCCGCTGATTGGCAACGATCATCCACTTCTGTACTGTTTCACGAATGAGTCTAATTTCTTGGTACAAGTCATCATAATTCTCAGAGTCCGTAATTTGTTCCTCCTTTGAAAGAAGTTCTTGTATTTCTTCGTGTAGATCACCAAACTGCTCAAACAGATCATTTAGTTTAATAGACAAATCACTGATTAACTCAACGTTCTTATCATGGCCCAACAGCGTGCTGATGTTAGCAATCTGAGATTGTATTTTTCGTTTAAGTTTATTTCTTTCTCCTTTCCTTTGCACGAGGCGATAGCCTTTGCCCTTTTCAGTTAGCTTCCGAGGTCTCTTATCGATAATGGTCTGATCCAATTCCGCGTTCCCTTGTCCATTCTACCTTTCCTCTGAAACACATGCGTTTTCGTCCAGAGGCGGCGAGTTTGTCGTTTCGTTCGGCTTTGTAGCGTAACCAGACTCCTTGTTTTCGTTTTCCATTGCGGTAGAGAAGGCTTGAGGTTCACAAAGTGTCAAATCCGGAGTTTTTGTGAGATCGAGTGCCGTATCTCGGCCATCATCACTCGAAAGATCCCAAACCGACATCACAAAACAACAAGGGATCAAAGACCCTTGTATACAAACATAGAAAGTACTCACGGCCAGTGTTGCACGCCAAATATTATCACCAGGACTCAAAATACCAATATTCACAATAAGATAGGACAAATAGTCTGAGAACGGTGCTCGTAGGCCAACAAATCATCTGAATGCAGCTCGGCGTTCGAAGTAACTGTAGCGACGAAATTCACTCTTGTTTACGGACCTTTATTTCCAATACTGCAAGGACGGCTACAATCTTGAATCGTAACAATACACGAAGACAATGTTCCAAACAATACAGTCGTCAATGCGTCGAAACCGATCAATTTTGGTCGTTACTTCGAGTGAATGCCCAAGCTGCACACACCCGTTGAAACGTATCAAAAGGCAACTAAACCAAAGTCACATGACCTCTAAAGGCGGGAAAACAAACCAAACAGGAGACCCAGCCGCTACAATCTTTATTCAATGGATGTACACACACACACATCCACACTAGAGCTCTACACACAGAGAGAGATTTGCAATTACGTTTTAGAAGGGAAAAAACTCATCAAAAGGTTTAAACTTCAACAAAAATTAAACTAAGTAAAACCACAAAAGGTACTCATCATAGCATCTTTTGAAGGAGACGATGAAAAAGCATATTACGCTAGCTTCAAACACATCTTCATTTAATCGCTGCCTTTGCTTAATGTGCTTTATAGTTAATAATTTATAGTGTTTATCACCATAAGTAAAAACAATGAAAATTTTTGGGGGAGTTTTCTCTTACATTTTTCTCCTAGGTATTGATCTGAAATAAGGTCTAGGGTCAGGATTTGGAGAGCAAAATAACACAGCCCCCCACCATGAAGTCCCAGGAATACTCGCCCCTGCCGGATTTGTCAGTAGTTAATAATAATTAGTAACTACTAACTTATTATTGATAGCGTACATTTTGTGATCAGAAAATCCCGGAGGGGAACTGCCTTACATTTGCCTAATAAGTATTGGTGTGAAATAGGTCTAGGGCCAGGATTTGAAGAGTAGACGTCACACCCCCACCAGGAATTGCTAGAAATGCACACGGGAGAAAAAGCGAAGGCATTTTATGAACTGGGCCCGCCTTTTGGCAAGCCAGTTAATAATAAGCTCACCCACTATATACTCTTAGCTGTCTTGCATTTTTTTTCTTAAGAACCTAAATAGCCTTAACTTGTGCTAACTACATGTATATGTACCATTTCTATAAGAACCTTTTTAGGCTAACTCTGTCTCGAATATAAAACGCAAAAACATTGTCCACAAAATTTGAAAGGTGCTAAAACCGACACCAGAAGCCTATTACCCTCTGAAGCTTTCTGTAAACTAGCTTACAAATCATGTCTAACCCAAAGCACCTCTATCCCTTGTAAAAGTTAGGAAAAATGGCTGGCAGACTGCAACTCTTGTGACTTTGACACGATTGATTGGGGTAAGTCATATACCCTTTCATTTCTATATACCAGCGAATCTAAATTAAGTGTTTTTCAATATAAATTTCTGCATAGAAAATTGGCAACAAACTGTTTCCTTTTACAAACTGGAATCAAATCTAATGATCAATGCAGTTTCTGCAAAGAAAGCTCGGAAACTCTTTTGCACCTCTTTTGAGAATGTCCTTTGGTTAAATCCTTTTGGAATGAAATTGGTAACTGGATGAAAAACAGCTCTTGCTTTCTTAACGAAGAATTTCTCTGTTTTGTCTTGCATAGGCCTAGTGAACGATACTACAAACCTGCTTTTCCATCATGCACTTTTAATCGCAAGGTATCACATCTATTTCTCCAAACAAAAAGGCCTTAACCCTTCATGGGAACTCTTTTTTCAAACCATTCTAAATTGTCTTGATTATGAAAGACTGGGATTTTAAGAAAATTCAATGCAAAATGGGGAGCATTTATCTGGGAAAATGATCTTTACTCTTTATTTCCTTTGTCGAGATGTGCAGAGAACAGCAATCACGCTAACTCTCTAGAGGCTCTTTTGATGTTCCTAGGCGGATAATCAGTAAATGTGCGCAGTGCGTGTGTGTGCATGTGTGTGGTGTGGGTGCGTGTGAGTATGCAAGAACTACTTAATAAGTTACTTTGGCTACTCTGTATTATAGATCTGGATTGTTTAAGTAATTACTGTATAGTAGCAATGTAATCATTTATTTATATACTTTGTAAGTAATGTAAATCAGTGATGCAAATAAATAAATTTTAAAAAAAACTTGGAAAAATCTAGGTTCTTATTCGTGGGGGCAGTATACATTGCCATTCTTAGAGTTACTAATGTTGTGAACTGTCATGCAGTACAGCCAGCTCCTACATCCATCCAAGACATGTGATCCTTGAGTCACTATGTATCAGATAAACAAGGGTAAACAAGGTGTATTATGGGTAGTGTGAAAGAGGCAGATAAAACGGACTTTGATATTAAACAATTATTTTTAAATAATGTACAAATGTAGCAACTGTGCAGGCTGAAGACCTTACACAAATGTACTCATACAGTGTACAACAAAAATCTACACTGCTTGGTTTGGTCTTTTTTATGAAAAATAGTGCACTGCTAGAGCACCACGTTTACAGCTGAATTATGCTAAAATGTAGATTTTTCAATAGGTGAGTTAGATAGAATCCACTCCCCTTTGCTGGTTAATATCCAGTATTAAATTCCTTTATTATTATCAGCTTTTTCTGAAAAAATTTGTGAAATTTTGTTTCTGTAACCTAGCCTCCCTCGCAGTATTTTTAGGAGATTTGTATATCCTCCCTTCCCACAAAATGCCTGCATACCCGACATCAACACTTCTGATTTCCATTTTTTTCTTCATGTGGTACATGTAACCAATCAACAATGAGAGGTATTATGTTAATTTTTTCCAAACTTTTGCCTTAAGAGTTGTGGGCACTGTGTAGTGAGAAAAAAGCAGTGTTACTCTACTAAGTGTGACAAACTCCTTTATGCAACTTTAATTTTTTGTTTCCTTTATATAAAGTGGAATTATACATGTATTAACAGCAATTCTGCCAAATTTCATCAGGTTCTTATAAGTGGATTTTGAAATTTTGTCATTTGTTAACAAAGCCTATGAAAGTCAACAAGAGTACTGTATGTACAGTGTGCCCAAAACGTGTGCAAGCACTGAGATCACCACATGATAGGACAAAGTGATGAAAACCGAATAAATTTGTTCTGACAATTTCTGGGCATTTTTCTCAGCTTGCTCTCAATTTTTTTCTTGAAAATGCCACTAATTAGCTTCAATGTTCTCTTGATAAAGATGTATCAGGGAGTTTTTTAGTACATGCAGCTTTATGTAATAGAAAATGTATGTGCTCAACTTCTTGTGCTAAAAGCTTCAAGAAACTCCAACAAATTGAAAAAAAAACTAGAATTCATAAGAAAGGAGAGCTGTGCAATTCACTAAGAATAAAGTTGTTGAGATTGGAGGGGGAAACATTTAAATCACACAACAAAGCAAACTTCAACGACAAAGTCCAGACACATGGGCTTCTTATACTTCTTAATATACTTCTGAAGTTCAGAATTAAAAACAGACTTCTGCCAATTGCTGCTTTGTCCTGATATCACAAACTCACATCTTGTCATTATTTATCGTGAGGTTATCTTTGTTCATTTGTATATACTACTTTAGACACTCTCTGTAACTGTATAGATACATGTAATAAAAGTTCTCTCGTCCGTGAATCTTAGAATGTTAATGAAAAAAAAACAATCCTTGAGTTATATTTCCTTTTTATTTTCATTTTTTGTACAGGCATGAAAGAAAACCAGAGATTAAAAGAAGCAAATACAGGCTTGGATTAGCTGGTAAGCTTTATTGATATGTATTTTCCCTGTAATGCACTAGTGGTTAAATATTGTCCTTTGTTTGAATGTTGTTTTTTTGTGGTGTGTATGAAAATGCATTAGCAAAGGATACTAACATTCACTACTAGATAAAGTTATGGTAAAATGATTTATCGCTCAGAATCTTCTACCAGCGTAATAAAACATCTTAGTGGCTGTTGATTGTGTGCAAGAAGTATTTGGAAACTGTGCAAAATTTCCATGTGGTCACATGCAACAAAGAAGGTCTATCATGAAGAAAATTGTGCATTTTTTCTGGAGACTGACTTTTCACAGAGGACACTTGTCATTAAATTCTCAACAACATCAAAGCTCTCAGAGACTCTGCACAATTTTATGATTAGTGTAACAATAGCAGTCTGGCTTAATAAGGACAAACTCAGTCTTTAATGGCCGCCTCAAAGCTGCTACAAAAGCACCTTTTTTTAGGTCAAGTGGCTTACAACAGTTACTACAGGCCTACCATGACACCTTTCCTTCTTTCTTTTTTTTTTTTTTTTAAAATGAAAATAAAAAAAATTTCATTGCACAAGGGGCACTTAATAACTAGTGAAAGCCCAACAACATCAGCCAAAGCACTGAACGCAGAACATTTTGAACAAACAAAGTCAGCTGTTTCAAAAGGCAACGTGTTCAATGTCTAAGCAAGAAAAAAAAAAGAGAAAAAACCCAATTTTTCAACTGTCTCCTGCAATCAAGCATAGTCCTTTAAATAGCCAGGTGGCTTTGACAACCAACCTGGGGCCCGTTTCGCAAATGCCCCGACAATTAAAGCTCTTGTTGTTTACATGCAAGATAGAGGTTTCAATAGTTTTGCATCTAACATGATAAAACATTAGTTAGTGAAACAAAATGAAGTAGTTTGCTGTCCAGGACTGGTGCCCTTATTCTTTTTATCTTGATTTGAATATTTGATTTCCGGCTGGAAAAGTTACCGGGACTTTCGAGAAACGGGCCACAGCTCTAGTGATCCTATTTTCAACTGGCTGAGACTTGTTAAGTGGTATGCATAGAGGTTGGGCCTTGCTAGATAGTGCAACTAGGGTTTTGGTTGGCTGGCATTGTTGGGAATGACTGACCCTCTATTGGCTGAGGTCCATGGAGTTTCTCTGGAGAGGCTGCCAAATCCGGAGGTTGCAGGGCTACACCAGCCTCTCTTGGTTATGAGTTGTAGAATGGATGTCGGCTCCTGCAGAGATATCTGTGGTTCCTGCGGAGGATTCTTCCATCTTCTGTCTTTATACGTCATAGGATCGCATATCTGCTAGTTCTTCTATTTCTGTTTTGAACCATGTCTGGCTCTTATCACGGGGAAGTGGCATTACTCTGACTGTCTCGCCTTTCACCAATGGCAAGAGCTGCTTGAAGGTGGGTTCGCGCACATCGCCCAAACATGCGCTGAGCTGACAAGGTGTTAAGCCCCTTCATTGGGGTGTTTCTTCAGCTCAGCAGAGAAAGAAAATAACCAGCTCCTGATGTTTTGGCTTTCTTGATTAAGCTCTTTGCAGTCTCGACTGTGTTTTCTACTCGTCAATTGCTTTGCGGTTAGCCTTGGGAGCTGGTTACATGATCAGTCCCACATAACCACAAAAAGTTCTCAAATTGCCACTTAGCAATTCATTAGGTGCTCCATGTGTGACAAAATGTCTCTTAAGTTTCTTTATGATTACAGCTCCTGTTTTGCTGTGTAAAAAATCCAGAGTAATAGTCTACTGTGCAGAGATAATTCTTGTCATCAAGAGTGAAGATGTCAGTGGCGACTTTCTCCCAGCCGCCCTTGATGTTGGCTAAGTGGTTGTTTGGTCTGGTTGGTCTGGTTACTCTGAAGTGACATACAGACGTCACATTTCTGGATGTAGTCAGTGATTTCAGCATTCATGCCTGGCCAGTATGCTGTCTACCGTGCTCTGCATAAACAGCTGGCAACACGATATGGGAGCCGTGTAGCTTCTGCTTGATCTTTTTCCTCAGGGTCTACAGTATGATGCATCGCTGGCCCTTGAATATTACACCATCATGTACAGAGAGCTCATCTCAGATTTCAAAGTACTGTATTTCCTAGAATAATAGCCGTCCCTCGATTAATTGCCTCCCTCGAATTAACACCCCCCTTTGACGGAAATACTTAAAATAATCGCCTCCTTCGAATAATCGCCCCTCCCCTGCCCCTCTCAACATCTTCTCTTCCTTTTATTCCCCCCCCCCCCCTGTCAAATTGAAGTGCAATGAGATTCAGCAAAACTGATCAGTGACGATTCAAGCTCTGAAAATATTAGTCAAGGAACTAAATTTGGAACACTTTAAAAGCCCATGAGCAGTTTATTTGGCATGATTATTTTTTTATTTAATGGCAAAATAAAACAAAATATTTAGGACACGACTTCCAGTGAGCAATATTGAGATAATTGGCTCCCTCAAATAATCACCTTCCCTCGAATAATTGCCCCCTTTTTGTGCGAAAAAAGAAATATTATTCAAGGAAATACAGTACTGGTGAATGGCTGCTGGTTGTTCATCCTTTGTATCTGGGAAGCCATCTAAGATTGCTTTCTTTACAAACTGTAGAGTTGGATCACAAGCCGTCTCTCTCTGAAGTTCGTTAAGCTGGTGGTCTGGAACAGGAAGGAAGTGAGTGGCATTTATACACTCCACCTCTGATTTTAAGGCTGATCTCTCGTAGTCCTACTTTACTTGAAAGACAAAACGCCAGAAAATTGGGAATTACGACGTAAAGCCAGAAACGAGGCCACTAAACAAAGAAGAATCGCCATCAAACAGTACTGGTATAATAAGTCAAACGATTTGAAAATCAATCCCAAGGCGTTCTTCAAAACTTTCAAGCCATTTTTTGGCTCTAAGAGCTGTACTGAAAGAAACGACATCCACTTAAAAATAAACGGCAGTATGATAACGAATCAACAACAAGTGGCTGAGGAATTGGTTGAGCATTTTGCTACCTTGGCGGATGGCATTGGCGGTACAGCGATTGAAAGAAAGTCAATAGAGGACTTTAGAGACCATCCTTGTGTTCAGAGGATACAACATGAAAACAGGAATTCCACTCAGACCATCGAAATCGAATTGGTTACACAGGGACAAGTCCTTGCAGTTCTCGATTCGCTGAACATAAACAAAGCCACCGGCACTGATGGAATTCCTTCAAAGGCTTTAAAAACAGGTGCTAATAAATTATCCGCTCCACTAACCACCTTGTTCAATTCTTGTATTAACAAGAATGTATGGCCTAGTGAATGGAAGTATGGGCATTGGGCCATACAAAAAGGATGACAGGAATGCAAAGGAAAACTACCGGCCCATAACTCTCTTACCATGTGTAAGTAAAGTGCTTGAGAAGTTGGTTGGAGCGCAGATCAACTCTGGCTTTGGTAATCGCATTTACCAACACTCATCCGCTTATCGCAAAGCTCACAGCTGCGAAACAACATTGATCAATTTAGTAGAAGATTGGAGACTGGCGAGGGATCGAAAACAGGTTGTGAGCATACTTTCAACAGACATGTCAAAGGCATTTGACTCGTTACACCCACCACTACTTCTGAACAAGCTTGAAGCGTACGGTTTTCAGGAAAGCGCTATTCAACTTTTAAACAGCTATTTAAATGAACGGAAATATCAAGTAAAGATCGGCCGTCATGTTAGTTCGAGCCGATTCGTGAGTCGTGGCTGTCCTCAGGGTTCCGCGCTTGGCCCGTTGTTATGGAATGTTTTCCAGAATGACCTATCCTACTGCCTAACAGCGAACTTGTCTATGTCTGCCGACGACCATCAAATTTACCACGCAGGAGCAGACCAGGCAGCTGTGACTTCCCAGTTAAAGGATAGTGCCAACTTAGCAACAACGTGGTACGATTCTAACTTATTGGCGGGAAACCTCAAAAAGTACCAAGTTTTGAACTTGGGCTTCACTCAAAATGACAGCAATATTTGCGTGAATGATGTTGTGATTGAAACTAAAGATAATATCATACTTCTAGGAGTAGTGTTAGATTCTAAGCTAAATTTCTCTGAGCATGTAATCTCTATCTGTAAAAAAGCCAGCCAGAGAATTGGTGTTCTAATGAGACTACGTAATTTAATTCCTATGAAATCTAAGTTAATATTATTCAAAAGCGTTTTTGACACTTTAATAAAGTTTCTATTCTATTCTATTCTATAGTCCTCTGAATAAGCTCTTGATCGGGTATCAGCTAGCAGCGTCTCCTTGCCAGGCTTGTAGCGTATTTCACAGTCGTATTGTTGACGCCGCAACCTTGAAAACTGATAGCAGAGGCTTCTGCAAAATGGAGACTAATAGTTTGTGATATGTCCAGAGGATGACTTTCCAAACATACACATGGTGGTGGTTGTGTTCCATGCCGAAGAGCCGAAGACTTGGGCCAGCAATTCCTTTCAAATCTGTGAGCACTTCCTTTCTGCTATTGTGGGTGCTCTGCTTGCATTGGCTGACCTAGCTGCATCAGTACAAAGCCAAATCCATCTGTAGATGCATCTCCTTAGCCTTCGTTTGGGTCACTCTTACTGAAGTACTTGAGTATTGGTGCTTTGGAGACAGCATCTTTAATTTTCTCAAAGCCATCTTCCTGTTCGTGAGTCCAATATCACTCAGCTTTCTTATGTGTTAGATGGCACAGTGACTCACACAGTTCTGATAGGTCTTGTAAGAACTTAGACAGATACTTCACAAGCCCAATGAATCTCTGCCGGTCACTCCATCTTAATTAGTGCTTTGACTTTTTTAGGTTCTGCTTTAAGCCCATTCCTTGTCATTACATGCCCGATAAATGACACTTCACTGTACTTCAAATGGAACTTCTTCTTGTTCAGCTTGATATTTCTCGCTCTGCAATGATCAAGGAGGTTCCTCAGATTTTGGACGTGCTCAAGGTCAGCCTTTTCATCAGTGTCCCCATGTCCAATTATCAGCAGAAGCACCTACTGAAATTAATTTGTGGACAGCAAGTTCTACCAACCTCTTCTAGTCCTGCTACAAGTGCTAGGTCGTCTGCAAATCCAAGCTTGGTAAGATCTCGCATAGGTTGTATTCTGCTCTGACTAGGCTGATTCGGTAGACCCCACTTATTTAGGCTGTCGAGGAACAGATGCAGAAAGTAGTTGAGCACAATAATGAAATATCAGGAGCAAGGGTGTAACCTTAGTACCCTCCTGTATCGTCAAAGAATGTGGTTTCTTCTCAGGACCAATTAAGTAGCCCAGTTTCCTCATATAGTGACTTTGACTCAGCAGCAATTGGTTAAAGTTGAAGTGGAAGTGTGTCAGACATTGCTTACCTGCTTACGTGTTTAAGGCTTTCCTGCCTACGTTTTCCACCGCACCTTACCAATTAACGCCTTTATTATAGACTCGGTATTATGTTGCCACAAAACATATTCAAGTTTAGCAAAAAATTTAACCCTTGGAAGGGCTAATGGCAGAAAGATGATCATTGCTTTTTATTTCTTTTGTTCTCGTAATGGAACTCAAGTTCAGATGAATTTGAGAGGTTTCTTGATAGGCAAATAAGTTCTGCTCTATTATATTGAATTCACGGCTGCTATGTTAGAGAAAATCTGAAACATCACACATACTGCAAGAGTAGTGTAGGATATTACAAGAGGCTGTACCTTACAGAAAGTTCTTTTTATAAGTCTTTACTGGACAATTTTGATGTTTGCTGATTATGGGAGGTGGTGACTTGCAATGTAAAAGAGTTGGTGTCACATGGAACTTATCATTAACAGTTATGTTATGGGGAAGGGAGGTAAGAGGCTGGGTATTTTGATTTTGTCAAACACAAAATGCAAGTTCCATGTTTACTACATTTAGTGGTGGGTCTAGAGGTGGGAATTTTCAGCCACAGGTGGATAAGTCACTTTTGTACCCCATTCTCAAATGCTTCAGCCACCAACCCCATACTGTCAAATGAAGTATCAACAGGTCCTAATATTGATCCACTATCTTTGCAGATTTTGTACCTAAAGATGCTCAATTCAGAAGAGAGGTCAGGTTTTCCATTGACAGAACCCTGTCACAGAACAGTATTTTCACAAATTAAGGAATTAAAAAACAGAAAACAATTGCGTCATGATATTTGGTTCAGTAAATCAACGTTTTGTAGTATTGATATCAACATAAGGAAAGAGGATAAGGGTAGGGATCAAATCATAAAGATCTGCAAATGTTTAGTACTTGTATACGATGGTAGGCAGTCAAAAGGAAAATTGTATCTTTACTTAAATGTTGGGCTCCTCATAAGAGTCAGGTAATTTTCAAAGATGCACCTTGACTTTTTAACCAACTTTTATTAAATTGCTCCAAATTCAAAATGGTATTTTTTCTGAAAATAAATTTATGGGCGTGATTCCTCAAATTTCTGTCATTCATTGTTCATTATTAAATCAAGTGTCAAATAATTAACAAACTTAAGGCAAGAATTCATACGGCTGGGATATTTGCTCTCCTCACCATTTATCCTGGAAGAGATTTTACATGAAATGGTACTAATTTGGAAGGCAAATGGTAGGTGCTTTCCTTTTTTATTTGCTAGCATTTTTTACTTTTTTGAGACATTTTCCTGATATTTCACTCTGAAATTTGTATCCTACCCATAAATGTCAACCATAAAAAAATTCCCTATTATGGTTTATCATGGCATCTAGGATATAACAGATATGGGAGTGTTATATAATGATTTGTGGTAACTCCTACATGGAAACCTGGACCTAAGTAAGTTTTTAAGTTCTTACCTGCATTTCATTCAATAGGAATGTTACCCAAGCCCAAATTAAATGAATAACTAGGTTTGAGGTTACCTAATAGTTCCAGGGTCGTCACTAAGATTTCAAGTTGCCGGGTAAATGCCGCAAGGAGGCGGAGAATCAAACGGCTAAGGATTTCTTTTGATTCTATTTTTCTTCTATTTTTGTATGAAAGTAGCTGGGGACCACAGTCATAGTAGCCGGATGAGATCCCCGGCCTCCCAGCTCTTAATGACAGCCCAACTAATACACTGTCAACATGAACTATTATTATCATTATGTACTTGGGATGGATTCCTTCAATTTAGATTTTAGGCGGGGTTCTCCCCCGTCTTCAGTGCACGGTATAAAGCAACTAAAATAAATGTGCAAAATTAAGTGCTCATTAGCATGGTCCGATTTTATTTTATAAATTGGTAATTTTTTGTATAACGTCTCTTCAGTAGTTGTGCATGTGTTGCTATTATTTCTACGTATCACCGTCACAAAGGCTGGTGAAATCACGTACCAAACATATTGTATTAACTTACTGGGAAAATGGCATAAAATGTATCACACAGATTTTTTTTTCAGCTATAAACTGAAAATTTAAAAGACAATAGCATTCTTTGGATGAACAGATCTTGAACTTTTCCTGAATCAATTGTCCTCCTCTCATATTTACAGTATCTGAATGTTTGCCTATAGATGCAAACCTGTGGGGAATGTTATCTCTATTGCACTTCCTTTTCCCTCAGGGTACAGGAGTATCAAGACATGAATGAGAAAGCAACGATTTTATATTAAGACTGACCCAGAGCCTGTTTTGTAAGGGTTAACTAGCTGCTTTTATATTCATCTATAACTGGGGGTTTGACAGTGCCTGTGGTGGATGGCCATTGTATTTATAACGAGTCCATCCACCCTTAAATAGGTCCCCCTGCATGCCCTCGTACCCTTCTTGACCACAGGCTGTAGGTTGGAGGGGAAGCTAATGCATCGGTCAAATCGAAGCTTCAACATGCCCCCCCGGGCATACCCCGGGCATTTGACAGCTTTGCCGTCCTGGGGAGGAGGGAATTTGATTATCAGAGTCTTCCAGGGGGTGGGGAATTTGATCCCCATGTTTTAGGGGTGGGGAATTTGAACTGCACCCTCGATTTCATGTAAAATCTTTGCCGTGGTGAGCTATCATGGGGGACGCGGTGTTAGAGGATTTTTGTGGAAAAGATTGTGCCTTTGTGGCCAGTTGGTTACGAGGAAAGGGATTAAGCAAGCTTTGTGCCGTATTTGAAGTATTTAAATTTTAAAATTTTTAATTGGATTCAGGCTTTGAATTTATGAATGTGTTTTATTGTTGTGTTTACATTCAAATACAATACCTATACCGGCGATTCAATACAACAACATAAAATAAAATAAAATAAAATAAAATAAAAAGCTCAGGTCAACTTCTTTGACCTTCTGCAAGTATGTTAATAAGGTGAGCGATGATGCATGTCAGTGAAATGGTCATGATGTAGTAATCTCAATAGGTGGAATCTTTTTTTATAGAACGCTTTGTATGTTGCATGACGAAGAAAAGCTGAGCATTCAGTGACCTTGTAGCAGCGATTCTGGCCGCTTTGCACGAGACTTTTGTTCGTAGTAAATACGTTGTTATATTTATAAAGATTTTGTTCGACAACTGAAGGCGTTTCCGCCGTTCGTCTGTCATTTTTTTGCCTGTGAAATGTCCCTAGGGTGGGGGCATTTGATCACCTGAATGGACCCTAGTGTGGGGCATTTGAACGGCATTTTGCCCTGGGTAGGGGGGAATTTGAACAATAATTTTCAAAAAAGTCAAATGCCCGGGGGGTTGCCCGGGGGGGCATGTTGAAGCTTCGATTTGACCGATACATAAGTTAGCACTGACTTTACAGGCCCCATTTATATGAAGAATAATTGTCCCGGGAAAAAGGTTCTCTCTTCCTTTAGCGATCAATTATCTGAGAATAAAACTGACCCCTTTGCCCAAGCTAACAGCGCGCGCGCATGCTCTGATTGTCTAAAGCAGCGATCGCGCATGCGTTCAAAGTGATTGTGTGGAGAAACGTTGACCCCCTACGGTCGAAAGGGTGAGCGGTCTACGCGCGGTACCCTTAAAGCCGAGCGTAAATTTATGAAAAGTTGGCGCTCAGGGCGGCTAAAGAAGGAGAGTGACCCTATACCCCGGACAACGTTTCTACATTTAAGCGAGGCCTTAATTGGCTTAGCGGTAATAGGCATCGTGACGTGACCTGACCTAAATATTGACTTTCCCTGTTTATAGTAGGAACAAACTTCCCTAACGTTTGAATCAAAAACTGTTCATCTTCATTTAAGTAGTATAGTAAGGACCGAATTGCGTTCTTTTTGGGAAGAATCTCTTAAAGTAGGGAAGGCATACATTATCGGAAACGTGCATAGTCATGAAGACGAAGGCAAAAAAGCTTTTTTTTAAAAAATGTAATATACGCCCTTCCACATTTCCCATAATGCACCTCATTTGCCCCCGAAGATTTTGCATAACCTTTGTTTTCATTTCTCCTGGGTATTGCAGTCGTCCCAAGAGAAATTGAAAACAGTGGTTATGCAAAATTTTGGAGGGCAAATAAGTGCATGCATTAAGGAAAATGTGGAAGTGGAGCAGGAAACGTGATTTTTTACTCTTCATCCGCCATTTGCACATCTCCCACACGCCTTGCTTGCCCTCCAAAGATTTTCCATAACCTTACACTTAATTTCCCCCTGGGTATTACAGTCGTCCCAAAAGAAATTAAGGACTGCTTATGCAAAACAAGGTCTATTATAGAAGATGTGAAAATGGCGAGTTCTCCCTTTTAGCTTTTTTACCTTTCCTTTGTTTACGAAAAGGGCAAATTTGACAAGAATTTATAACATATTTATCACCCTAAACCTAATTAACACAGGATGATAAACGAGGCATGTCGATAATTGAGGGTCTTACGAAAATGACATTTTGCGAAATTGGCAAATTTGGCAATTAAGGATTCATCAAAGGTCAGGCAAAAAATTTAAATGAGAACAGAAGAGGCCTATTGGCAGTTGGCGATTTTCACGAGAATGGCAAATTGGAGAAAATGGGGAAATGGGCAAGATTCTCTCAAAGGTTTTGCAAAACCTCAAATGAGGTGACAAAGAGGGAAATCTTGACAAATGGCGATTATAAGAAAATGGCAAATTTCGGGCGAAAGAGAGAAATTTCGGCAAAAATGGTGAGTATGCCAAAAAGTCTCTTGCCAAATATTCACATAAGATGACAAAAAAGGGCATCTGGACAAATGGCGATTTATTTGGCAAGAATTTATAGGTTTGGCAAAAATCAAAACAAGATGACAAAAGAGGCATTGTGGGTTTTACAAAAATGACAAATTGGCGAATTTGGATTCATCAAAGATCTGGCGAAAATTTTAAATGAGACAACAAAAGAGGCCTTCTTGGTTTGCAACCACGTGACAAGGCTACCATGTGGGGGGTCAATACAATAGTATTTTTCTCTAAGTATTAACACGAAAATAGAGTTAAGTTCCCAGAGGAGAGAAATGCTTTTTTTTCTTGAGCACCAGCATGGCCGCCGTGACGGCGAGTGCAAACCTGCAATATTGACAGTTAGCGATTTCACGAAATTAGCAAATTGAGAAAATGGGGAATTGGGCAAGAATCCATCAAAGGTTTGGCAAAAACTCAAATGAGGTTACAAAGAGGGAGATCTTGAGAAATGGTGATTATAAAAAAAAAGGCAAATGTAGGCGAAAAAGGAAAAAAAATGGGCAAAAATGGAGAGTTCAAGGGTTTGGCCAATTACAAAGGGGTAAAGGCTAGGTTTTTTAAAACGATACGTTTATTTTACAATGATTCACTCACAGAGGTTATTACCGGGGCTACGTTATGGCTGATAACACCTTTTATAGACAGCGAACATCGATCGTGAAATCAAGAATTGCGTGACGACAGTCTCTTACAGTTTACCCTTGCAAAATATCCCACCCTGTTACAGTCAGTAGCATTTTCTCAGTATTTTAAAGTCTTGGAACTAACTTCTAAACTACACACATCGCCTTGACACAGACAACTTTCAGAATTAGTCGTCGATCTGTATTCTAAACTCACAGATTTCATTTTTATAGCGCAGGTTTATTTCGCAACCCCTTCAAGACTTTTCGTCACAAGTTTTTAACTTCAATTTTACTCTAGTTTTCACTACAGGCATTGTGGCGAAATGGTTATCGCATTGGGCTCATAACCTCAAGACCTCGCAATGCCTTCTTTTTTTTTTTGGTTTGAATATTGCGATTCTAAGTTCAACGGCATGATAGAGCTACTACAGACAGCTAGCTTTTATTTCAATTTAATTACATTTAAACATGATTACATTCAACCGGTAGCAAAGATTATTCCATCGAACAACAACGCAATTCTGCCGTGAACACTTTACTAAACGATCGATCGATACAATGCAGGTTTGAATGAAACCGTGTTGACTCTCACGTTTGTGGAAATCTACTCAAAGCGATCACTACGGTATATTTTCTCGTATTTAGTAGCAGAGTTGATTAGTATTCAACTTTTGACTTCAAATGAACAGCTTACCCGTGAAAATGACTACAATCACCCGGTAGCAAAGATTACGCCATCGAACAGCAACGCAATTCTGCCGTGAACACTTTACTAAACGATCGATACATTGAAGGAAACCGTGTTGACTCTCACGTTTGTTGAAATCTACTCAAAGCGATCACTACGGTATATTTTTCTCGTTTTCAGTAGCAGAGTTGATTAGTATTCAAGTTTTGACTTCAAATGAACAGCTTACCCGTGAAAATGATTGCAATCACCCGGTAGTAGACTGTTCACAGTCCCTTATTTTTCCGTCGGAATCCGGAATTTTTTGCTTGTGGAATCCGGAATCCTGGGCTTTAGAATCCGGAATCCAGCACTAAGAATCCGGAATCCTACTAAAGATTGGAATCCAGAATCCAGGTTACTAAAGATCCACTCCTCCCCAGGGTATATGCCTCAACGTGATGACATGCAGTGTAATATCAGCATATCTGGTGTCAAAACCATACTTCACGGGCTCCATATAAAAGGTCAACGTCACGGTCAGCGAGGGAACCCTTGCTTATGAGCGGCTGGCAGGATCACAAAATTCGGAGGTTTTCGAGGGAATACAGCGCAGCCTTTTTAAGGTATAAATTGGATTGTTGTAAATAGCTTCAACCTCTGGCTATGTTTGATTCTCTGTTGTTCACTCGCTTTGCTGAACTTAAAAAATCAAAAGCAATTTGACTTGGCATAGGACCGGAAAAGTTGCACCTGGGGTGAACCTTTTCTTGAACCTTCCTGGTCCTCCTGGTTCACAATTGAAAATAAACGTCCACTTTCAACATTTTACCAAAAAAGAAAAAAAGAAATTCACAGTCTCCTAGTCCCTAATTTGGTCCTAGTAGCTTCGGTGAGAACAGTTTCATGGTTTCGATAATCTTTATTTGAGAAATAAGCTAGGTACTGTCAGAACCGTACCAATCAGCTGTCACTAAAGTAATCACGTGCAAGGACGTGGTGGGTGTCTTTTTCATTCATCCCCGGCATTCGAGTGAAATCTCGCCACCACATCGATGAGACGAGTTTTAAGTTTGTTGTCTGTTGGATTTTTCTTTTCTCCTTTATTTTTTTTTTAAAAAATGCGTTATGGGAAAGCCCAAGCAAAAACAAAAGGCTGAGAGAGAAAGGTACTTCTGATACTTTGTTGTGAAGTCTTATACCAATTTGTAGCTGACTGGTAGATCTAAACGTGCCAAAGGCAAAGCTGCATGATTTTTCGTTTGTGTCTATCTGTGGACTGTAACGTGGCGGTAAGCAAGTCACAAACGTGAACGAAAGATTGATTTTTTTCTCAATCATAATTGAATGTGATATGAAGTCTACGTCGTCCGTGGAGAAAATATCGTATAAATG
>OZ037775.1:11978449-12265949 GCA_964035525.1 Porites cylindrica | reverse complement strand
CTATGTAAGAAAGCAGGAAGGGTTGTATCAAAACAAGATCAACTCCAGCCTCACTTCCACCAACAATTGTAAATTGGTTTATTGGCACAAGCAACAAAGCTGTTAAAATTTTGTTTCGAATTAAGAGCAGAAGTGGAGCCTTGAAGGCATTCTGAAGATCTCCATGTAAAGATACTGTCGTCTTACAAAAGCTGCTCATACTACAGTCTCAAGTCAGAGGCAAGTCTGTTTGTAAAGCCAAGTAATGGCATTTCATCCTACCTCAAATGTGTGGCACACTAGGACAGTCATGTTGGAGTAGTTAAGCCCTGCTTACATAATGAAAGCAACAGAATGGATACAACATCCAAAATGTTGCAGCTGATGTGGCCACCATTAAATGAAGGGCTATATATGTTGTGGTTCAAATTTTTCCTTGGTTCAAAATTTTTCAAACCAGTTTAAGTTTTACTTCCCTTTGTCTCAAATTATGTTAATATTGATTTGAGACAAAGAAAAGTAAAAATTAAGGTGGTTTGAAAAATTTTGAACCAAGGAAAAATTTGAACCACAACATATACATTAAATTTACTGTTGTAAGTGACTTTCGAATTTTGGTTATTTCGTCAAATTGCAGTCAACTTTTTGGTAAAAAGAGTGCATAACATATACATATTATATTATTGTTGCAAGTCGTAAGCAAAAATTGAGGGCTACGGGATGAAAACAAATAGAGGAAAATATTGTCCTCATTTTTTTTTTGCATACAGCCTGCAAACATTTTTGAAAACTTTAGGCACCATTTATTGCTCTAAATTGATCTGCGATTTGACCCAAAAAAAAACGCTCAAAATGTTCAATGTGCTAATGATAAAAACATACCAGCAAAGGGTCGCCCATCAAGTTTAAGGTTGATGTGAAGGGTCTTCTTATCAGGGTCATGCAACCTGGTTTCTCTTGCGGCCCAAACCACTGCGGCAGAAAGGTTTACCTGAAAGCCATATGGCGCACTATCTGGTAAGCGTCTGATCCCATTGCTCTCCTTATCACAGCAAAAATCATCTGGCGCAGTGCCCTCATTTGATTTTTATTTAAAAGGATTGGGAGGTCAGTTTTGGTCTACAGAGATAAAATAAATAGAAATAATTGCATTAAATATGACATATGCATCATGCTTTCATATATTTTTATTCCAATTTCGCTGGAATTAACAAAAAATCTAACTCTAAAAGTATTATGTAACTGTCCCTCAAGCAAAAATTGATTCAGCACCTTCTCTTTCAACAAAATATCCAAGTCAGAACGGTTTTTGTTTATTAACTCGAGAAAACTTAACTTACCCCAGTTATTCCTAACTTTGTTAGGCTAACCAATGTTTGCCAAGCTTGGTCCGGGATCCTTGACTGCAATTTAAAATACAATAAAGTCCAGTCCGGTACACGAAGTGACTGAAGAAACTGGGCGGCACTGTCCCCCATTATCGCCTCTATGACTTGCCGTGGGCTGCTGGACTTGCTTGCAACTTTACTGGCGATATCGCTCAAAATGCGACCCACATCAGAAATGTGGACCTGATCGGCGAGAACATCTGCGAGATGGACCTGAAACTTGTCGCAAACATCGTTTATCGAGGTCTACACATCCTTTGCAACCTTGTCCTCCTTCTTTACATCTTCCTTGTCCACCATCTTTGGTTTCACCTTTGCCTCGGGTGCTAACAATTCGACATTATTAAGTTCTTCAGCAAGAGATTTCAACCTCACTTGAGCACGATCAAGATCAGCTTTAAGTTGTTCGTTTTCCTTCCGAATGATTGCGATGAGATCAGTTGCCGCTTTGAGCTCCTCGACCGGGTCGATTGCGCTAGATGCTGCTTGAACTTCATCGGTCTCTGAATCGATTTGTATCGAATTAAGGGCATTGACGATCCAAGCGTACTTTCCAATTTCGCCTTCATTAATTTTCTGCCGGAGAATGGCACAAATCACTTCAAACGGAGAGGCGATGGCCACTCTATTGCCTTCCAGCATCAATCGTCGGTCGAAACTCCCGCCATTTTTAACACTTTCGAGAGGAACCAAGGCAAATTCCACCGGAAAATTTGCCACCAAAGAGCTACTTGACATAAATTTTGCAACACGAAGGGCGCCGCAAATCTTTCTGTTCAGGGGGAACCATTGCCTTCCATTAGTTATAGAAGAGTGCAGCAATTCAGCCCTTCGAAGCTCAAAGGACTCCATCGCTGCACCCGACCGTGGGAAACTGAAATTTCCCGCCTTTGCTTAGGCATAAATATTATATGAAATCCGATCTCGAAGATCTGACAAGGCCGATCGTGCCCATTAAAATAAACAAGCTTCACTACACGCACAGTACAGCAGGAAAAAAAAACGTTTGTACAAAATGATAACAAAGAGGTGTCAAAGCGATGATGTACGCTATACGGGATAATGACGTCATCCCGTAGCAACCAGCCTTATCGAATATTTGAACTTCTGTTCAGTTGCGGCTCGTCATGCTGAACAAAGACATCATTTGAAATAACATATGCGTTTCAAAAGATGGGCCTGTTGCAAAGTCTTATTTTGCGACATTTCAAACTATGGTGCTGTTTCGATACCACACTTTGCGTTATTGCAAAATACGGGGTGTTTAACTGTTCTGTTCTCAGCTCAAAAATCACGTCCAGTCAATTGACCCGATCGGCGTCAGAAAGTCATTGCTGGCAAAAAAAGGAGCACTTTACTGGGACCAATGCAAGGTTTGCGCTAACGCATAATGTGGTCTGGCAATTGTGACGTATTTTGCGTTAACTCAATCTGTGTTCTATGTTTTAAGACCAAGGTTTGCGCCAAAAAAATATCGCAAACCGTGTCGAATGTAAAGAGTCACATTTTGAGATAAGTCGTTCCGTGTCCTTCCAAATAAACAGGGGAACCCAACGACGGTGTCCCCCCAAATGCATTGAAAACCGCCCTTTTTAGGCTACCCAGAGTACAAATAGATTTGCAAGGGCTTCAGTACTATATTACCGTAAAATTCCAAAAATAATCAGCGGGGCTTATAGTTTTCAAAGGCCCTTTTTGAGGGGCTTATATTAGGAGGGAAATTTGAGTTTTAAAATCGGCTAGGCTTATACTTGGAGGGAAATTTGCGTCTCAAAATCGAGGGGGCTAGCTTATAGTTATAGAAGGAAATTTATGTCAGTAATTTGCAGACAGTTTTAACTGAAACTCGTCTTGAGGACTTAGACCTTTCTAAAACACAGCCATGCAAGTAGTCCAAGTATACTTTGTCTATATGGACCAAAGAAATCCAAGCCAAGAGTGAGGAGTAAACTACGCAAACAGAAATAAACTTGTGATGGTTCTTTGGCAAAGACAAAAATTTATTCTCCTTCGCAGCCTTAAAATCCGAAATTCTGTTGTTGATTCGGTCGCCATGTTTACTTAACCTTGCAAGACAAATGTTACTACCGTCCGCGACCCGCTAAACTTGCAAATTTTGCTCGAAGACCAAACTGCAACGGAGGTTCTTTTCCAGTCCAATGCCGCGACTACCATCATAGATCGTATGACCTGATTGGCTTGCATATCACATTACGTCAGAGGACACACGTTCACAAGATAGGACATAATGCACCTATCAATGTAATGCCGGCGGGGGGGCGGAGGCAGGGCATGGGGTGGGGATTTGACTGTCTTTGTTGTCCCTGGGGTAGGGCATTTGACTGATCTTGTTCTCCCGGGGGAGGGGATATTTGAATCTTTCTTCACCCGACATGGAGATATTTGACTGCGGACTCGGACGAAAAAGACTGAGACCGAACATATGTTTCCCGCTTCCACGCTTCACCCATGCACCACACGGTTTGAAAAGATTAGGAAGTCATGGAGGCCAATGAGAACAAGCGAAGGCTGAGTGGATTTCACTGTTTTGTCTTCAAATTTCGTTTGTTTTAGCGTGTTTTTGATCAATTGAACCTCTTAACTAAATATACTGTGGTATCAAAGTAAACGGAAGAGAAACCAAGTCGATTTTTGCAAGTACAATTGATTAGTGTATGGCTCATTCGCTACAATCACTGTAAACTTATAAAACTGACTTTCTTTTTACTCTTTACTAAGAACAGTATATTTAGACTTACAAAATGTGGACTTTCTCTTAAAGGTTTATGTATTCTACGCAGTGTAACACGGATTATGGTTAAAACGTATAATTGCAGCTGTAACAGGAACATATATCTTTAGTGATGCAGCAACGTTTATAAAAGATTGCAGAGTTTTATTTGGAGATATTTTTATTGTGCCTTTCTTAGGTTCTGCCTTGGGATTTACAGCAATGTGCAGCCTGGAGTGGGGAAATTTGGTTGGATTTGAATGGAATGATTTGCCCGTGGGCAGGGAATTTGATTGCAAATTTTTGAAAAAAGTCAAATCCCCACCCTATGCCCTGCCTCTCCCCCCCCCCCCCCCCCCCCCCCCGCCGGCATTACATTGATAGGTGCATAAGTGCAACGGTGCAGGCTTAAAGGCAGGCTAGCAGCCGCAAGAGGCCTGGGTCTCTTGTTGTATGGATCCAACATGGCGGGCGGCCGATATGCGTATCCATACGGGCCAAGTCCAACTGACGAAAGCCTTAAATTAAGGGTATTAGATGATGAAAAACATTCCATAGTTTTCGATTAAGATCTTTTTAATTCTTTTAGAACAGTAAGGCGCTAAATAGACCTTGCTTGTGGTTGTTTTCTCAGGCAAAGTATGCTGCTGAGTACAAGGCCACTGGAAAATGGAAGCCTCCTGAACAGTGTAGCGAACTTATCGTAAGTAAAAGCACTGATACTTGTCTTTTGATTTATCACAACAGTTCTCAGTGATCACGTTTCTGTCTTGTTGGTATTAAAGTCCCCTGCTTGAAGCTTTATAGCCTTCGTATAGTTATAGTTTTGTGGGTTGTTAAGCTTATTCATGCTTATTACTTACCTCTAGCTGCCCCTATACAATATAATGATTTTGTTTTCCCTGTTACAAGTCTATAGCAAATAACTTTCTTTTATGATTATTATTTTTTATTATTGCATTTTCCTGCCTAACAAAACAGTTGCTGAAAAATCGAGTTGTAACAGTCCACAAGCCTTGTGATTCGATGAGAATTTTTGTAGTTGTCCAGTATATATCTGGACGGTACAAGTCGATAATTTCGATAGTCGATTAGAATCGATTGTTGTCGATAAATGTCGATACTAATCAATCGAAAGATATCTGAAATCATTAAAAGTCGATCATAAGATTTTGTGATCGATTTCAATTGAAAGTGGTGTTAGAATCTGATTTTTATCGGAAAATATATTGTTAGGTAAAAAGGATGAGAAGCAACAGTTTCAATATCCATTAGCAAATTATTAACATTCATACGAAAAGTCTTGCACCATTTTTAAAACGGATGAAGAACTGTCTTGAAAAGTCTGCTAGAGCTTTTGCAACATTCGTTCTAACGGTTTTATATCTGTTTGTAAATGAGTAGCGTCCGTGAACATTCAAAGAATTGCGATCTCCAAATCCTTCTCCTTAAGCGGCATTTGTGTAAAGTTTGCAAATCCTCAACAGATATTCTCCAAAAAGTCTCAGAAGTCTATTGAAATTGATTACCTGTCCTGAGAATGTTGTGATTATCGACTTTTATCGACGAATTTAACCAATCAATCGACAATTATTGACAAAATATGTAGCACTATTCACTTATCAACTGGCTTTCCAATGATCGATTTCTATCGACATGTAACTTCCTGTAGAAATTGAAATAATTAATCAAAATTTATTGTTTCTTATTAAGCTTGTCATCATCATTTTTATTATTATTGACATAAAATATTTGCTTAAACCTGTGTTTGGTGATTTATCACTATGCACTTCGACAGGTTTAGGAGTGGATGATCCATAATAAGTTGTTGTTGTTTTCTTTTTTGTTTGTTAAGTGTTTTTCAATAAAAAGGGCCTAAAAATCTTAAATCAAATCAAAGGGTTGTGAATAATAATGTCTATCGTGGTTTTGGAAACCTTGCACAGTGTTGATAACCTTGAAGCATTTTCATGAGTTATAAAGTCGAGGATTTGGTCTTCTTCAGATTATGTAAAACAAAAGCAGAAAAAGGATCAAACAATATACTGTAATTCCCAAAGAAAATTTGTTTGGTTTCTGTGTCTTTTAATCTGACCATACCTGCATAAACACCCTGCTTTTGTGCTTTACAGTACAGTGTGTATGTTGTAGGAAAAATTTTTTCTCAGAGTAAACCAAAATTTCCTTTTGTTCTTTGAATAATCAGGGCAAGCATGCAAAGAAAATTCTGAATTGAACTTGCATGAAATTCCAGATTAGCCTGATAATGGATTGTACCCACAGACTAGTCACCTCAAAGTTCTTTAATAATGATAATGGATCTGAGATCTTAAAGCAAACTATTTGCCTTAAGGTCTCAGATTTTCTGTCATAGTTTTAGAGTCTTAGCAAGCCTTAAATTTTGCTATATCATTAAGAGATCATTGTTAACCCATCCCCCCTCTGGAGATTTTGCCGAAAAAACGCGTTTCGAAGCATGAGCGGTTTTCTGGGCACTCTCATGCTATAAAGAGCTAAAACTTACCACAAAGCTGATTACGGGTCGTACACTTTGCAGTCTTCTGATCCAGATGCAACATGTTAGCTTGTGAGGTTCGGGCATGCGCAGAAAGCAAAATTTCGAAATAGTTTTTGGGCTTAAAAGTGACACAGCGGTCTTGACTTTTACTTTTTGGTTTTACTTCTCTCCTTCCCTCTTATTTTGCTTTTCTTGCCTCATTTTTTTCTCCTGCTGGGCATTTAGTAGGCTTCATTTTGGTGGGAAAAGTTTTATTTAGTTGTTTTCCTTATGTATTTTTTTGCTTTCCTTTATTTCATCATTTTCTTGCTTGCTTTACGCAATGAATGATTAATAAAGACCTTTATTATTATTATTATTAAAGCTTTTAGGATCTTAGGATTAGATGAAAGGAAAGGTAGGTGGGTAGTGGAACAAGATTTTCATGGAAATTTTGGGTCAATGTTACATGATTTTTAGCCTTTTTCTCCGGTGTCTGCTATTGAATTGTGTTCATTCTGGTATGCACAAGTTAGCGGACAAATTTATCCCTGACCATTAAAGCTGATGAGGTCAAAAGCGGTGGAAAGGAGGTGGATCCACTCAGGCGGTTGTGGGCAGCTCAGGGGCAAATGGGTTAATCAAAAGGAAATACTTTAAAATTAAAAAATATGCATTGTTTACATCTACTACTTAACAAAGATTTAAAGTAAGTTCCTCAAGCTTTTTGCTGTTTTTTAATGTATTCTTAACAGAAAGATCCATCCATTGAAAGATTTGGTTGGATTAGAGAGAATCCAGATATTTACTTCAAGTGGAAGCCGCGCAGTGTGCGCAATGGATTGATTTTTATGGTGGCAATTCCAGGGGCTTTATTATATTTTCTTAAAAAGATGGAGGTGAGCTCACTCTTAGTACTTATTTTTTCATATTGCTAAATTCAAAATCAAATTGTCTGGAATAGTGAAGATTTTATCCAGCTGATTTACTGGGTAATAAGTAAGTGGTTCTGTGGCTTGCTGGCATGTTCAGTCTTTCTTGTGATTGGTTACAACAAAATTAACATTCCAGTAATATTTCACATGGTTATGGTTTTCTGAGTTTGACAGCAATATCCTATGCAAAACACATGAATAAGACTTTGAGTTTGTGAATCCTTGGTTCATTTGAGATCCAAAGGTTACAGCTGAAGCCTTGGCCATGAAATTCCTTATTTCTTTAGTTAAGAAATTTTTTCCTAGTCTCTCTTACTCAATTTAGGTGCACATTCAGTGATGGATTGCCGATTCAGATTTTTAAGTAATAGGGGGACCCAGCCTAAAAAATGATAAAATTTCTTAAATGCGATTATTTGTTTCAGTCACTAAAACCTGTAGAAGAATGATAATGGCTATCGCATTTTCCTGCTAAAGTAACGCTGGATCACATGCGCACTACTTAGAACAGTATTAAGAAAACATTCTTCTCATAGTCATTTCAATCTGGGAATCTAAGGTCTCTATTGTATGAATGGGTATCACTTAATTAATGGACCTGAGTCACGAACATTATCAAAATTAAAACAGTCGGAACTACCACAAAACTGAGTGGAAGATAAAAAATACCATTCTCCTCCCCTAAGCCAACATTTTGCCCTAAGTGAGAAGTAAGTGTTAATGTTGGCTTAGGGGAGGGGTAGGTGGGAAGTTTCCCATGAATGTATAATGATCCAAAATATCTGCTCAAAACATGAAAAGAAGTGTACATGTAAATAACACCACAAATATGGCAATAGCAGGGCTGTCATTAAGGGTTTTAGTAGCCGGTCTCTTAGGAAAAGTAACTGATCATTTATCCCGCAAATTCTTCTATGTTTGTAATGTTTGACTTATTTAGAAACTTTAAGTAGCTGGTTGATTTTACTGCAGTAGCCTGCTAAAAAAGGTGGCTGCTGGCTACTTATGACATCCCTGAATGGTATGTTTACCTGTAAATTGTTCTTTTGCCATTTGGCATACCCAGTTTTTGTTTAAGCCTCATTATGCTTACTCGACTGATTCCAACCACATTTTTGTAAACAATGTACTGTCTGACTTAAAATGGTGGCTTGGTTAGACATAATTATGTATTTTCAGGAAGAAAAGATATATTTGAAGCTCTGTAGAGGTTTAGCTGATGGACTCTATATGAATGTTTTTAGAGTGTCTATGTTACAGGTCAAATTTGATTTCAGGTAAAAAATTTTCAACCCAGGTTGATTATTAAATTTGTCTTCAAGGGCTAGGAGATGAAGGAAATTGCAACCTAGTTTCAATCAAACTTAACCTGAAATCAAATTTGACCTGTAACATCTATACTTGATCATTAGTTCATCACCTGACCCACTTTATTTTCTCTTCTTAGCAACGCAGGGATGTCCAGCAAGGCAAGCCCCCACGGCCTTTGATTTAATACTAGCAAGTGGACTCTCTTACCTGCCTTTAACTGATTGGAGTGTTGTTAAAATGTGTTACTTTTGGTGTAAATAAAAGTTTAGAATAAAAAAGAGGTGTTCTTTGCTTGTTATGCTTCATGTTGCTTAAGGGATTGTGATAAAAAATAGCTTGTGTGGCAAGTACTCCAATACAAAAAATGAGGCAAGAGCAGAGAACTGAATCCCTAAGCTCAATTTCCAGCCATTTGAGGGTGATGTGCTCAAAGGAATTCAGGCACCCAAAGCTGTAGCCTATAAAACACAGTTACCTCTCATCGCTACCTGTTGATGGGGAAAAGCAACTTGAGGTGGCTGTATTCACAAGGTAACAAAGCAACTGGTAATTGGCTTATGAAACCCCCTGGTTCTGAAGTAGCCTGGGACCAGAGGGAGGGGAAGAGGTCAAGGGGAGACAAAAAACAGGGTGAAACAACCGCCAATTTGTTTGTTTGTTTTTTTTTTGCCTCCGCCGATTTTTTCGTTCGCCTTTTACCCTCACTGTAGAACCTGGTCCCAAGCTAGTTCTAAAGAACCCCATTTCTTCTTAATGGAGCTCCTAATGCTTGTAAATTGTAAACAAAGTTCCTACTAAGCAGCGTTTTTAATTTACAAAAATTTACTTTTTCATTTTTATCTAACTGATTTGGTAAATACTAAATCAACTATCCCCCTCAGGGTCGCTGAACAGCGGTGAATATATACCTCGACTCTTTGCGTCTCACTAGTAACCAGCACTATTCACCTTCCCCTCAGGGGATAGTTTTATAATGTTAAGACATCCAGCAGGACCTAAAAAAGATTACCCCCCTATTTTCCTTTTATGAAAAAAATATGCCCCCTTCTTACCACTTTAAAATACGCTTGTCCCCCTTCTTTTTTTTTTCCCTCCCCTGTGTCTAAAGTGAACTGGCGCGGCGTACAGTTTATTTTGATGGGTACCCTGTGATACTTGATGGGGCACTCGGGAACCTGGATCGAGTGAAATATCTAGTTCCCAGCTGTCTTTGCAGGAAGAAGGTTTAGTTGGTTGCCATGAAAGGGAAACATGGCGGAAGGTCAAGGTTTGGGAAAATAACAGATAATGGCAGACAAGTACTATTTGTAGTGAAATCAAGGAATCTTTAATGAATTGTGTGGTAATATGATTCTGCTTGAAGCCATTCGTTGGATTTGGTGAGGATGTAGCATGTTAAAAGGCGCGTATTCGTATCCTTTTTTAAACGACAGTTTGCTGTTAAAGCTAGTAATCCTTTATCTTTACCTAAGCTTGTGTACAAGTACTTCGTAGCTTGTATCTTGTTACAGATTGATTGCGTTTCTTTTTTTGTTGCGTACTGTAGTTAGCTCGATTAACGCCAATCATTGGAGGCAATTTGTCTTAGTGTACCATAAATGTACGTACGTGACTGCATAAGCTTATTTTTATATTAAACGCAGATTTTAACCCTGCCGTATATGCACTTTGAAAGCTTGTATTAGTGTAGGATAATTATTTCAGAGGCATATGGTTGTCGCCGTGGATATACAAAGGGCAACTTTAATGTAATCGTTACAGGTTATCTGTTTTTTTTTGTTATTGGTGTTATCATGCTGTAATCTGGATTGATCAAAATAGCTGGAAAACATAAACAATATATCTCAATCGGCACGTACACTGTAGGGCTGTCGCTAATATTTTGCAGTTGCCAGGTATATGTAATTAGTTGGTGGGGAATTAAACTACTGGGATATTCAGCCGTCTGATTTGTTTGATCACAAGCGTGCATTTTGGGGTGGCCTTGTTTATTGGCCTATTTTTCTAGCAATTCTTACAGTTTTAAATATTTTTTCTTCCAAAAGATATTTCAAGTATCAAATCTTTACAACTGTAAATATTTCTGGAAATGTAGGGATGAAACTCTTAAGTTCTTCAAAGAACTGAAGTGTTTTGAAGCTGTGAGTCAACAAACCTCCTACTTGCAATGACAACATCTGCTACAACAGTAACTGGTCAAGTTACCCGAAAGTCATTTCACCGGAAGTTATGCTGCCCAAAACAGAGTTATGTTGCCCACATTTTTAATAAAGAGTGTATGTAATACCGGTATATCCCGTTC
Source organism: Porites cylindrica (assembly GCA_964035525.1). Classification (NCBI taxonomy): domain Eukaryota; kingdom Metazoa; phylum Cnidaria; class Anthozoa; order Scleractinia; family Poritidae; genus Porites; species Porites cylindrica. Next base: position 12,254,806 of record OZ037775.1, on the reverse strand, counting down.
TTTAAGCCATGATGAGACAAAACAAGTGGGATAATTGTGTAATAATTAGTCTCGTTCTTTAAGCAGTGATGCCATGATGAGAGGAAACTAGCGAGATGAATGTGTAACATACGTAACTCGTTCTTTAAGCTTTGATGAAACGAAACAAACTTAAATGAGTAACATATCCTTTTCTTGACAATTTGATGAACAAAAGAAGCACAATTTAAGACGTTAGGATGTTGCTGAGCATGATAAATTGACTTCTCTGCTATGTCACTGCGTTCCGCCGCAGAGAAAACGTTTAAGTTCTAATCAGCAGAAAGGCAACAACACGTTGAAATAGGAAGGACACGACCAGTTGTGTTTATTGGGGACGATAAAAAGCTAACGTACAAGAAATAAAGTAGTGGCGGAGAAAAACGAATTACGTCACTGTAAACTACGAGACTAAACGTAAACAGCATACTAGGAAATTAAGCTCGGCAAGGCGCGAACTATAAAACTGGCTGTGTCGAGTGACTAACGCGAGAGGCGACAAGGCTTAAATACCGAGATGTGACATAAAATCCCTAGAGGATCAAACTGCGGCCATAAATGCAAATTCCGAACATAAACACATTTTCAGGCGACTTGACTGTAAACCACTAAAACACGACTCACATTTTCACACATTCAGCATGGCAGGCAAAAGATTGACTGAAGAAATAGGTTCGATTTCCACTGCTCTCTCAGGTCCACTCCAATAATAATAATAATAATTTAAAAATTTATAGTGTACAAATATCTATGTTTATACTACAACATGAGAAATTTCTGCAATTGATTGGCTGAGAGCAGTGGTATTTCAGCTTAAGGTGGCTGAATACAGTTTCATGGGCGGTCAGTGGTAACTCACGTGACAGTGTGTGTTTTAAATTAGACAAACAAACATGGTGGCAGAGAAAGCAGTGATACACAGAAGATGATTTCTCAAAATCTACTCATTAAAATTTTGTGATATTTGGCAGAATTTTTACTTTTATCGTATTTTAAATAATGAGAACTTTAAAATGGAAGTTGAAGAGACGGTTTTTGTGACACAATTCGAAATATTTAAGAAAGTTGGAAGAATTTAAGTGAAAGGTATTACGAAATTCACTAGCAGTGAGGAATTTATTGTCATGGAAAATAAAGGGCATTATAAGTGATCTCCATCTAACTTCTCTTTTTTTCCTTTTAAAAACTGAAAGCGATGAGGGTATGGGAAATTTTAAAAAATGGTAATTGGTTATGTCACATGATTTGCTATCTTTGTGTCAATTTATTGAATTCCAAAAATAATGGTCCAGTTTTGTTATTTTTTAGGCATTGAAAGCCTTTCCTGCCATCTGTTAATTGCTACTGATGGCAAGGATGGACATGGATTGTAACATGAAAACATTGGGCTAACTTTTATCACCAAAACAAATATTATGTTTAGTGCTGTCTGATGAAATTTGTTTCACATATCCTTAATAATTCTATAAGAGCACTTAGTGTATGAGTAAAGGTACTTATAAATCACTTCAGCACAGAATTGATCTAAAACAGGAATATCCTTATGACATGAGCCTGTTAAATGTGGTCAGGGAGTGAAAAGGTTTAAGGCAGGTGGAAACTGATCATACTGAGGTGTCTAAATTTTCTAAAAATAATGCTCATGAATATTGTTCATAATTGTCTTATTTTAAAACTAGGGAGTCTCAAACCCTTTGGCAGCAATAAATTTTAACCATTTTATAAGATTGCAACAAAGTTTTTGACTTTTGAAATGTATAAAGAGGAATACATATTGGAAGTCAATGCAAATGAGTTTCAGTTGAATCAAATATTAATGAATTTGGTAATTTTGGTTTGATATTAGCAACTGTTAACCTTTGTTCATAATTCTGCTTTGCATCACCAAAAAACATGCTATCAATGTCTGTTTACTTTTCATAATGGTCTACTGACACTTTGATCATTGCCTTATTAAATAACAAACAAAAAATACACAGTTGCTTGCTAAATGCTCAGGAATGCTTAGCTACTGGTTAGTATAAATTTATATGTATACTTGAATTTTAACTTGTCTCTTTATTGAAGCCTCAGGGAAGTTTCACATCTGAACTTGCGAAGTTTTACCTCAATTGTGGAATCGACACGTTTTAGGCATCTGACTAATGAACGGTTATGACTTTTAGATATTTCGAGCGACAACAATTTCCTGTCTGTCCTCTTTGAATTGAAATGGATTATTCATGGTTTGTTTGCCATGAGGAAAAATTGGTCCTTACTCACTTTCATTATAATGGTATTTGGTGTATATTTCTAGTAAACAGCTCAGTTATTGGTGTATATCACTGTACTTGTAAATTATATAAAGTCGTTTGTAGGTAATAGTAACCATAATTTTGTACAAATGTAGCTGTAAATACTTTACACTTTTGGAGATGGTTAATTGAAAGATGCAGTTTTCAGTATTATATTTTTTCTTCAATCAGGAGCCATAACTCCAGGTTCTTTAAAGCCTAGGTCAAAGTGTTCGTGTAGATTTTAATTTTAGTGTATTTGTGTTTGAGTGTCTCCCATACCAAAAAATCCATTGGCCAATCAAAGCAGGTGATTTCCAGTAGGTGAACTACAATGGCAGAATATGGCAAAGCATCAAGCAAAGATAATTTAACCTCTCCACGGAAAAGTTGTTCAATGTCATCTTCAATAATATTGGAGATTCATCAGAATCTTGCAAAGGAGGTGATTCCATTTGTGGCATCAAGAGCACCTCAAATTTCCATGGTTAAAAGAAATCTAAGAAAAAGTCTGATTTCAAATTGAGTGCATTGTGACACTGGTTTGTAGCAGATGGAGGTATCAGGTTGATGGTTTCTTGGTACAACTAATTTGTGGAAGAGTGAATTTAAGATATTTACTTATTGTAATTATGATTTTAATAATATAACTAAGGTGTTGATTAAATGTTCTTAAAATGTTCAACTCTGACATCATCCTTGACATCTGTGCAGTGAAAAGTTCAAGATTATCCAGCAAGAGAGACTTGATCAGCTTAAAGAGGAGCACAAGGAATCTGTAAAGTCTAAAAGTGACAGAGTAAAAGAGCTCTCAAAGGAGACGAATCGCAGGAGAAAGTAAGCAATAGTACTTCAGGAAAAAATGTCTTTTAATCATTATTTCAAATCAAAATGGCATTTTGTAAACTTTTTTCTTGCTTTTAAAGGCAGTTGATTGCAATCTTATTATGGATTTGGCTTAGGTTAAAAAAGGAGGTCACCCCTTGAACAGATTGTCATTATGCTTAAAGCCTTCACACACTCACTGAGTTTTGTCACAATGCTCACTACTGATTGTTTGGAAATATATTCTTTGTGTAAACAAATGCACTGCCAGTTTTTCAGTATAAGAGGGTGATATGCACCTTTATAGTGCATGCCTCTTATATGTGATTGCATAGCTAACTAGGATGTATTCAAACAATAAACAAGCAATCCTTTTCCAGTCAATGGATCGACCCCAATAAGCGTTTATCAGAGGATCACATTGTGCTCACTTCCCAAGACCGAGCCAGTTGAGATGACTTAAAATCAACTGCTTTTCGGTTGACTGATGATGATGATGATGATGATTGTATCAAATTTTTTCCCTTATGGTAGAGCTCTTGAGGAAAGAAAAAAAGAGCAACAAGAAAATGAAGAAAAGACAAGAGAAGAGGTATTAGCTAAGAGAAAACAGGAACAGCAAGAGGCGACACAGCGATTCCAGAAGGACACCTTGCAAAAGAAAAAACCTACACAAAACACTACAGATGGATCAGATAAAGGTACAATTCATTAATTTTTATTTTTTCTTCTTTTTATTATTTTTTTGAAACGTGTGTGACGGCCATTTGACCAGGAATCCAAGACTGTCTTGGATTCCAGTCTTTGTCAGTGGAACTTGAATTCTGGATTCTAGTGGTTAGTGGGATTCCAGATTCTTTGAGCTGTATTCCGGATTTTAAAACTCAGGACTTCGGATTCCACTAGCAAAAATTTCCCACCTTCCAGAGTCGGGATTCCCTTCCCTAGGCCATCAGGTTCGTCAATATGACTCATTTACAATTTTCCTCATTTACACTGCCACTTTGGTATGTCTTGGCAAACTGGCCATACAATTCTTCACAAGAATGCCCTTACTATTTTAATTGAACACACTGTAATGCATTCACTTCCGTAATTTAGACAAACAGCCATGTTGTGAAATCACAGAAAACGATAAAAGTTTTTTGATAGTGGAAAGTGCACTTAGCTCATTCAGCTAGTTTACAGGCACTTAGCAATAATTAGACAAAGTAATTCAGATATGACATAACAGGAATAAAAACGGTAACTGGCAGAAGGCAATAAGTTGGCTGTATTAACAAGAGTGACAGAGGTTTGTACTCGGGACAGCTGAAAACAAATCCAGCAGATGGCCAGAGGGGGATTCTAACCCAGAACCACTAGATTGTTAGTCTGACATCCTGATCAGACTTGTCTATCTCATGAGTCTACCTCATAGGCCATTCAAACAAATAAGATTACATGATTAACACTGAAAGTAGAGTGACAAATTTAATATACATAAGAGTCGGTGACTTGTCATGGCCCTGTAAAGGAAATAACCATGTTAGGCCTGGAAATGATTTTTTTCTTAGTAGGTAGATACCAGGTCATTGACTTAATTGACTGTTCAAATCCCCTATAATATATGGCTGTTGTGTCCCAGATTTGTTTTTTACATGTACCTCGGTTTTAGAACTTTTTCTTTGTTTTGTATCAGAAGTTTTCCTAGGTTTCATTGTGTTTACCTCTTTGCTTTCTTTGTTTTACATCAACCTTACGTTTTACACTGAGACTGAGTTGAAATTTTGCATAAGTTATTGTTTTCAAATGCAGCCCTCCCAGGAGTATTTGAAAACATAAGTTGAAAAAAGCAAAAAGAGTGTATTATGGGGAATTTAGTAGAGAATAAGACAAACCAGAAAAGTTGCCGCACATACATTATGTTAACTTTTTGTTTCTTTTTATTTCTGGTGATAATTTGGATGATATCAGTAAAGTTGTTCAGTTTCAATATCGTCGTTTGACCCGGATCATTTTTAAAATGACCCAATTAAAAATGCCATGTGGGACATGTGCTCCACTTTGACTGATGTTTAGATTGAACACTGTATACTTAAGACTGTCATTCTTAGGGAAAGATTTGCATTTATTACATGCAAATCTTCACCTAAGAAAGACAGTCTTTAGTATTTTGATCTGCTTAGTCATCATTTCCATGATATTTGGCCATCCCACCAATATGGCTAAATTCTTTTAGCCCATATAATTATATAAGTGGCTCTTTTAACAGGTCCTTGTAAGCCATAGATGAATTAAGCTGAAACTGTTGGTTTTTTTAGAGCCAGTTGCTGTGCGAGATGGCCGCTATGTAGTGAGAGGTCACGTGGTGGAAGTGAGAGATGGGAAGCAGGTGGCACATGCTACATCACGGGACACCCAACTTAGGCAACAGCAGGGTGGAGTAGAACTACAGTCGTGGAGAAGTGAAATGCTACCAAAGTACGAGTTTCCATCAAGACAAAACGAATATTTCAATGGTGTTACTAACGGTGGAATTTTGTATGCAATGAATAATTTGGGAAACGAAGGAAAGCTATATTCTTCACAGCCAGGTTTTGACCCATATTGTCCACCTGGGAACCGAGTGGGCCTTGAAGCAGGTGGAAAAATGGGTGGATTAAGAGAGAATGGCTCTGTAAGCGATACGCTGACAGTAGAAGAGCAAGAGAGGTTGCGAGCAGATGCCATTTCAAAGGGTGGACCAAAGCTCGCGTTTATTAAGGACGAGTCACAAAAGGAACCTCCTGAAGGAGCTTTACCATGTATCATGGGAAGGGACTCTCCTGGAGGGAGCATCACTAGCTTAGATAGCCTGGATGAAGTTCCTAACAAAGGTCAAGAGTCAGGTTCCATTAGCAGGGCTGGAATCATATCAAAAGGAAGTAAAGATGCAAGCAAGTTTGCCGGAAAGAGAAGAGTCACATTTTCTGACAGCATCGAGTTTGATGATGGCGTAACCGGGCAGCTTGTCACCGAGGAAAAGCAAAGTACAAAGGTGTATACAATGTTGTACGCTCGAAATGTTAATAACTATTATAACATGCCGCCATCCACGAGCTCTACTTCAACCTCAGGAAAATCCTTAGCAAGCCAGAAGGGAACTAAAAATGCCGCGATGACATCAGTGGAACAAACGCTGACGGAGCAAAATAATACTAGCGCAGCATTTAGTGCAGTGAAGTCTGTCGATAGAGAGCCATCAGTAGTGACTGTTGTACACAGTGATCAGCCAAAAGCTAAACCTGTTGCTCTTGTTAGTCATCGCCCAGCCAAACCTGAGACGACACAGTTTTCTTTAAGGCAGGAGAATGTTGCAAAAGGAATAGCATCAGGGCAAGAGACTTACAGTAAAGACACGGACAAACCTGTGGATGAAGCTAATTTTGTTAGTGGTCAGTCGCTCAATGACAGCTTAGAGATCATTAGAGACAGCTTGGATGAGAAGGACAGCTCTTCTGTGGCACGGCAAGAGGACGAGGAATGCAGTAATGAGAGTGCAGTGACCTGGACTATAGGCACATCGTCATTGAAAGACTCTCTGGAAAGATACGTGAAAAGCACCGCGGAAAGCACTGCGGAAGAACTTATTGATGGAGCTTCATGTAATGGTGGTCGAGGTAACGAGAGGGATAATGGCTTTGCTCCTAATCCATCAGAAGAGAATAATAGAAGTTTATCCCCTCATCTCACCAGTGATACGGATAGAGTGGCTGTCGTTGGCTCCAGAGAGGAGACGGCGAAAGGTTTTGTTTCTAAACCTCTGGAGGGTAAGGGATCTGGTTATCTTAATTCAGGATACGTGGCATATCCATCTCCAGTCTTATCTTCATACCAACATTATCGACCTGTTCACTCCAGTCCAGCCCCTGCTGTGTTCACTTCTCCGTACGCTTATCAACAAAATGCAAATGCATTCAGCGGTGTACAGTCCCAGGGAACATTGCATCAGAACTTCCCCTATACTTTCTCCACCAGTGCTGGATTAATGGGAATGAGTCCAGCAAGGCAAGAGCACGTGAGTTTGGAGAGCACACCCATTCCGTACGCTTCACAGCTTGCTGCAACAGATTATCGTGTTGTGGGTAGAGAGGTCGTGCAGTCAGTCGAGTCCCAGAACAATCATGTCCTAGCCTCATCCTCTTCTATCGGGCATGCTGCAAACAGAGTTAACACTGACCCAACAGGTACTACAGGAGTGAAAACAGCAGGAACATCGGCTGTTGAAGTACAAACTGAAAGGAGTAGCGCTGTTACTTCTAGAAAAAAGCATTCATCGTCACCTTCATCAAATGCATCAACCTCCTCATCAGGGCGTCGGTCTCCAAGGTCGTTCATTCCAAGACCTCCAGCCACGAAAAAATCTGGCAGAGGTCGCGTGTATCCAGGTGGTCACTACAGAAAACAAATCACTGCTCGTCCACGGAAGGCAGTCAACAGCTCCCCTGTGACAGCAGGTGGTGGACAAGGATTGAAATCTAAAAGAGTGCTTACTAATAACAATGACATTAACCAGACGGAACATGGTGTCGGAAGGCGCAACTCACCTTCACCAAGATCAGGGAAAGGCAAGAGTGGGAGGACTCAACCGAAGCGATCAAACAGCAGTGAAAGTGAGAGTCCTGATCATGATGGTATTATTGAAGGAATAAAGCGCAACATGGAGATGATGAACATGAGAGCAAGAACAACAGCGGCCGAGGAGCAACATCGGAGGATTTTGGATTCTCTGAGGTTGGACTTTGGTGACGAGAAGCACGACAAGTCGTCCCCGCAGGCATACCCTGCTCATGGAGCGCCTTACGGAGAGAATAACGGTGTGGCCGATAAAATTGTTGTAAAACACGATGGCACCACTCGACGAGTCCACCATCCCCGTGTGGGTTCAGCGGGGTCCCGTTCAGGCAGACCCTCTGCAGGCGGAACTACCAGAATCGATTCCGGTGAAAGCAGCTATAAACTAAGTGGGTCTCAAGGAGAGAGACCTGCAGGCAGCAACATGAGAGTGGATGCTACTAATGGTGAACATTACGAACCAACAGGCTTCCGAGGTAGCAGACCTCCCTCTGGTCCTAACACCAGGCTCGATTCTTCCAGTGCCGGTTACTACCATTCAGTTTCATCAAGAGAAGGAAGACCTCCTGTGGGTAAAGGCGTCAGGATGGATTTTGTCAATGACAACTACCACTCGGGTTTCGATGGATATTCTAGGAGTGGAAGACCAGTAGGAACTGAAGCAATAGCTGTGCAAACAGTTCCTGAAGATGGTTTCGAAGGAATAATTCAAAGACCTGCTCCAGTTTTAAGTCAACGGCAGATCTACCAGGAAGGGAGACACGATTACCCAACATCAAGTGTTGCTCATCCCATTATAGGGCAAGACCGCGAACAGCCCGCACAAGCAAGAGACGTTAATTTGTATGGAAGGGAGGCCAGCGACCTTAATAGGTCTATATCTTTGGAGAAAACACCCACAGATGATGAAATTAACCATCTCTGGGCGCACGTTCGCTCTTACCTTCATAGCGGAAGTAAAAAATCTGTGGGTTCAGACTCGTGCGTTAACAGAGTTGACGTACGCCGTTCTAGGACGCGGTCTAGTTCAACGCAGCGGGAGTTTGTTCAGCCCACTGCTCCGCAGCAAAACACACGAGGTAGCCAACTAAGCAAGCCTGGGCAACAATTTCTTGGAGTGTCTCCCCAAGCTGGCGGTAGTACGCTTGGAGGGCTGCGTCGATATGGCTCTCATGAGGTTCTCAGACGGGACAGCTCTTCAGAAAGTCTGTCAATTAAGAGGCCGCCATTGCTGCAACACCGCGCGTCAAGAAACAGACGATTCCAGGGTCAAAATGGCAGACCGCCATTACCGAGACAAAACGAGCATAAGCCGTTACCGAGTCAGGCTGGACCCAGCGCGTCAGTATCTACTAGAGGTAACTTAATTCAATTTTCGCACAACCATCTTGTACCACATACCCATGATGATGTACGTACCACCCACTGACTGTAGCATTTTTTGACAGCTAGCAATATAGCTTTTGACTAGTAGCCAAGAGTGTGTGGTAACTTGAGTAGTAATTAAGCAATTTTTACCCGAAGTAATCAAGAGAGCGTCTCATGGCATGCACGCGATATATTTCATTGCCGCAAGATCTTCATCAACATCCATGTGAAACGCTTTGTTTGTTATAGTTGGGGGCCCACAGCCATTGTCGCCAGCTGAAATGCAAGCCGTGATGATGGCCTCTGAGAAAGAAATGCTTCACAGACATCAACAAGCGGAGTTTGCTGAGATGCCGTCTTATCAACAGTTCCAAGGTGTGCCGAGCAGCAGGGCAGGTCAGTAGGCCCACCATTTTTCACTGCTTAGCTATACCTTATCTCACAGCAGCCTCCATAATCTCTGTCATCTGTGGTGTGATGTAATCTAATAAGTACCTGATCTCTGTTGTGTTACTTAATAATCCGTTTACCGTTTGTCGATAGCTTTGCTTCTGCCAGAACCATCTCTGCCCAAATTTAGGCCAGTTTCTAGTTGTCCCAAGCCTCTGTTTCAAAGCGAGGCTAAGTTCGAAGCTATTGATCAGTTATAGAAACGATTTTCTATTCTCATGCAAATAAAACTCATTCTCATAACAAAGGTTTTGCTTAGCCACGCTTTGAAAGTGAGAGTTTTTGTAACTCGGAACTGGCCTATTCCCGCAGCCCTGCAGAGATGTAAGTATTGCACCAGTGACAAATTTTCGTAGTCATTGTTTTGCTTTTATCGTTAGGTCCCAGTGCTCTCTCACTGGAGGAGCAAAGGTTACTGCAGTCTTTGGATCGTTTGAACGAAAGGCTCAGAGGTATTGTTGATTTTACAGCAAGGAACCCAAAAGAGTGACCTCCTTTAATCAACTCACATTCTTTCATGCAGACATTAACCAATGAGAAGTCGAGGACAGTTTCCAACTGGCTTCTGATTGGATTAAATCTGTACGAAAGAATATGAATAAATCAAAAGCGGACACACTTTTTGGGCTCAAATTTGTATTCTGTTTTTTGGGGGAACCCATGACACGACTATGCCTATTGTATTGCTACGGTGTGTGATTGGCTATAAAGTCGTCCGTTATGAGCCAGAGTAATTATTGGGGTTTTGGTGTGACAAAAAACTGTTCTACTAAAGCGCTTTACTCTGGACAAGTAATACAAGGCAGCTATTAACCAATAGGCCTTTCTGAAAAATGCCGCAATACTCTTAAATCTGCGGGCTCCGCCTCTCGTGGGTGTAATTATTTCAGTGCCCTCTGGAATGGCAAGTTCGTGTAAGAAGTTTTCTCTTGAACACACCTTCTTCAGTGATTAAATGAACCTTTAAAGTTGATTGTGAATTAAAACAAGTGTAACATACGCTTCTACACGAAAAAAACATTAGAACTAACCCACTTTTAAGCCAACACTTGAACATTGGCGTTTGTATGCAAATGTGCGTATTACCAGGGTTCGTACAGAGTCTTGAATTCTTGAAAAAGTCTTGAAATTTGCCCAGCAATTTTCCAGACTTGGAAAAAAATTCCGGAAAATAGGGATAAAGCTAAAACCAGTGCTTTAAAAGTGAATTTTTTTTCGTGTTGGTCAAATCTTGTTCAATCTCGTCTCTACATTTGCAGCGCATCATTGAAAAAGCGTTGTTCCTGCGTTTTTTTAAGGTCTCTATTAATCAACTATTTGATAACCTTGAGTCTGGAATAAGTCTCTAATTTTGTATCCAAGAATCTGTACGAACCCTGTATTACCCAAATTGTTGACCAGTTTATACGTAGTGCGTCCGTCTGGTATGAGCGTCCTTCTAAATATACGACGCTGAAGATTATGATGGTATTTTTTGGAAAGGCCTGTCTCAAATGAAACCAGAACTGAGACTCCTATCGCCCTATGTAAGGGAATCCAAGGCATCCTTGGATTGTGGATTCCGGATTCCAGGTACTGGATCCGGATTTTTTTTGTCAGTGGAACTTGGATTCCGAGTTTCAATCGTTTGCGGGATTCCGGATTCCTTGAACTAAATTGCAGATTACAAAGCCCAGGTTTCCGAATTCCGAAGCAAAAATTGGTTGGATTCCGGTTTCAGCAAGTAAAAATTTAATTTCCTGGGCCGGGTTGTTCAAAGAAGGGTTAAGATAACCCAGGGTTAGTGCAAAATTTGAATTTAGATATCAAAGCTTAAAGGGACACAGTCAGCTTTGAGACCGCGCTGGCCTGGACACTAGTTTATTATTTTTTCTACAGCTTAATGATTGGATGGCCTAAAAAGAATAGAGAAAATAATCCGGGAAAATGCTTTTGAACAAACGAAAAAGAAACCTGGGTTAAACTTTAACCCTGGGTTAGCGCTATTCGGCCTTCGAACAACTGGGCCTTTCCTGGATTCCGGTTTCCACAAGTGAAAATTTGTTGGGTTCCGGACTGATCCGGATTGCCTTAAATGGGGTAACTCCTAGTACTATGGATATTTAGTATCAAGAGTAGCACAGTTTTGAGATTTAATGTTTCTGTATGTACTTGGGGATTCTTTTTTGATTTAAGTATCCTTGTATTTTCAGCTCAAGAAGAAATGACTAAAGCCATTTCACAGAAGCCGAGAATGAAAGATAGCGGACTCCGAAAGGCACAACAGGTACACAGAAAAAACGTAATTCACTGTCAATCATAACAAGAAGCACTCGGGTTTGGCTTTATTTAACAGCTATAGCAAGCGTTCAAGGTTTAGATAAGACTGAGCAGAGAAACTAGGACATTCAGCTGGAGAATGACGAGTGATCAGAAAGGAACGAACAAAGTGTTCTGCCTACAATACTCACAGTGCTACATTCGTTCTATTTTAGAGTGGTCGAACTGCTGCTGGATCTAGGCAAACCGCCCAAAACGGCCCGGCACACAGCTCCAACAGAAGCCTGCTACACACGAGATAGCGAGTGGATACTGCATGACAGCTGTAACAGTCCGTCGCCAGTACTGGATGAAGCCGGCAACCTCCCAAATAAGCCGATCAGATTCTTGCCACGCAATCATCTCGTACTAGTTACAGTAACAAAGAAAATAACTACTCTTATGGCTCGTTCATGATCAGTTTATACATCAGTTTTGCCAAGTTTGTGTAGTATAAATGGTGGTAGCGCGTTATCGAGTTGCATTTTATTCCTGCTAGTGCTTCGCATTGTTTCCTTAATTAAGAACTTGCCTAGCGGGTGAATTTATAACCAACAGTTGAAAGCAGCCAAATCCCCGAACATAATCCTTCAACCCTAACACTGCTGGACAGCGCCAATGACAAAATTCAGTTCAGTATGGGATACTGGGAAATTTCCCCACCCACCCTTCCGCTAACCCAACTTCAACTTTGAACGTTATACTAAATAAATAGCACCGTGTGAATTTTTTTTTTAGAAATTGTGAATGCTGAGACTAGGAATGTGTTTGAATGACTTGAACTACTTGCAAAATAAGACATCACGTCTTTACCAAATTCGACGCACGTATACGAAATGTAAATGTCAAAATAAAAATGTTCTAGAAGAACTCGTCAGTCTTCAAGGCTCGTAGCCTCCCACGCAGGCGTTTTTAGGGGAGCTCGTTTTTTTAGGGGAGGGATGAAAAACGAGCTCCCCTAAAAACGCCTGCGTGGGAGGCTACAAGGCTCGAAGAGGGAAATATATTTCGAGGATTTTACAACTCGTCAGACTTCGAGGCTCGAAGAGCAAAGTATATTTCGAGGATTTTAAAACTTCCGGAACATTTTTATTTTTACATTTTGCATTTGGTATACGTGCGTCGAATGTGGTAAAGACGTGATGTCGTATTTTGCAAGTAGTTCAAGTTGTGAAATTTCTGTTAGAGAGGTTTCGTTTGAATCGTAACACCATAGGATGTCATTCACAGACTCAAAAGTTAGAACGTTACGCGCCTGTACTTAACTCTCAGGGTGAAGGGGTAGTACATTCGTGCAATATTCTTGTTCTTTGCCTCTAAAAATCGCAATAGTGTTTTACAATTGAGTTCTTTAAAGAACAAACCCAAAGAACTACTCTGGCTAAAATTGCAAGGAAAAGGGGCAATCAAGTCTCTAGTCAATTGCCTGTAGGAAAATACTCCTGAACAAGTTACAGTTGTTTGTGTGGCCCTACTTCTGATTGGTTGAGAAAGAAGGGCAAGACTTTTCACCCAATCAAAAAGCGTCGTAATACAAACAGCTTGAGGGTTTATACGAGACTTGAAAAACCCCTTGTTTTTTGATACTCATTCCAATGTTTTGCCAAGGCGCTTATGGATATTGGGATTGATACTTTAAAATGCCGCGATATTGGTTTGCATTTTAAAGAATCTCTTTACCAACCCTGAAGCTGCCCAGCTCTCCAGGCAAGTTTTCTGTTGGCTGTTTTTATTTCTTGGCGGCTGGTTTGTATATATTGTATAGTTTTCAGAACAAAAGTGCTTAAATGAAACAAAGGACTTATTTATTGTGTTCGTGGGCGCGAGATTATACAGTCATGTACAGTCTTGGTGTGTTCATTCGATGTGTACAAAAATGTAAATAGGAATGAATGATTAAAAGTTATTACTACTACTTTTGTGAGATTACTGAAACTTCCTGAAAGAAGCTTTCTCTCGTTGCTAAGCCGTATTTTTATGTTCACCAGTCGGCTGTTTTGATGGGGTAACCATGCGTTGTTAATCCTGGCTGCGTCCCTCGGGGAAAGGTTGATATGATAAGGTATTTCAAATTCAAACTTATAGACTGTCCAAACTATTAAGAAAAATTGTTGTCTCGGTGTCAATCCCGGTAGCACGATGCACATGGAGAAAGCAGCGAATTTAATTTGTTCTCTGCAGCAGACGCTGGGTGACCTTGACACAGTTCTAGCTAACGTGAATGAACGTAGCAAACGAACCATTTTGCATATCGAGACAGCGGCTCAACGAATTTTGCAGACCGTAACAGAACACAGGCACAAATTGGTTTCTAAAGTTAATGAAATAACGGAGGCAAAGCTTCAGGCGCTGCAAGCAGAAAAGGAAAGCGTTCAGGACAATTTTAGAGCTGTTGAAAACGTTTTACGTTCTGCTCAGAGTACCAGTGTTGTTGAAGATTCTGAAGAATGGAATTTCGCGTTAGAGAAGCAGTTGAGCGACATAAAAGAGCAGGATTTCGATTTCCAGGCATATGACGAAGATATGAGATTTCATTTTCTGTACCGAGATGAAAAGCTATTGGCAGCGATTTGTAAATTCGGAGAGGTATTTACCATTGCGAATGACCATCCGCGAAACTTGGATGGAACTGGGACATGCCTGCTACAACAAAAAGAACCAGAGGCACTACAAAACTATTCTGAAGAAAGGGAATTCACTGGCAGAGGTGAAAGCGGGTCTTTTGTAACAGAATTTCAAGGCGAAGTGAAAAATCCAGACCAGAATACAGAAACACAATGTCCCTTCGAGGGAGAAGTTCTGAACTGTGAGCTCTCCAGCGAAACGCAGCGCTATGGGGCTGAATTGGTACAAGATGATGCGAAAAACAATTCTCTCTCCAATGGCACTATGATTTCGAATGTCTTCGAGTCCGAACTGATAGAATCTCGAGAACACGAAGGCGCACCAGGTCAACCAGAAGAAAGGTTAGATGTGGAGTTCTTGCACGAAGACCCCATCCAGGCCAGGGAATGCCAGAAGATGGCTGGAAATGAAGTCAATCAAGACAATCCCTCAGTACCGAAGACAGGACCAGAGAGTGAAGAAGGAAATTTTGATTCTAAGAGCTGTGAGCAAGTTGCACAGGACTATAACTTGTACTCAGATGTGAACGAGAGAAAAACAAGTCCTGCATTCACAGCAGATGGACACAACGGCGACTTTTCAGGTCCTGATTTAAACAAAGGAGGGGCAACTTTAGCCGAAGACAAGGAAGTTAGCAACGATTTGAACAACAACGAGAAGTACGACGAAGATGAAAACAAAAGGGAACAAGCTTCAAACGAGGATTAATCGTCGAGATACCTAGCCTGCGCAGCAAGCGTTTCCGATCGAGTTATTGCGCGAAAGTAGGAGTGAGAGCAAAAAAATGGAAGAAAGAGGAGGGCTTTCGTCTCAGACTTTCTCGGCGAATCGAACTCGCGCGGAGACGCTTGCTATGTAGGCTTCTAGATACCCACTAAGTAACATCAGCATTGATGACCCGACATGTGTTTTCTGTCTTTCTGCGAAGTTTTAACGAGATTTCAACGGACATCATCTGACCAATTAAAGTATAACAACGGGGAACGTAATTAAAGTTTCTGAGCGTGCTACCTCTTACCCATTTGCTTCTCAGAAATTTCGGCAGAAGTAAAGCGGGAAGGGAACGCTTCAAAAGCGCAAAGGATCATGGGAACTCCGAAGGCTTACCGTGAAATGAGGAACGGTTCCCCGTTTTTCGCCCTTCCCAAGAGCTCCTCGCGCCACGACTTCCGCCGAAACCAAGGGGCAACTGAGCGCGAAATTTTAGTCAGCAGTGCTAAAGCTTGGGGTGAGTCGGTAAACATGCAACTGATGAACGCGTCAAAACATGCAACTAGTGTCCAGGACACCGGACAGGACGGAAACGTGCAGCGTTGTCAAGATGCGAAAACACGCAAGCGTTGTAGAACACCAGGAAAACAGTTCGCGAAAAATAAGTAGTTTATATAAAGTGCGGGGAAACATGCACCTGTAAACCAAACGCTGGTAAATGGCCTGGCCCCAGTTGTTCAAAAGGTGGATAGCGCTATCCGCCGGATATATCACTATCCAGTGGATAAGTATTAAGGAGACCAATTGCGTTATCCAGTGGGTAGAGATTTATCCGGTGAATAGCGCTATCCACCGGATAAATCTCTATCCACTGGATAGTGCAATTTGTTTTCCCTAATACTTATCCACTGGATAGTGATATATCCGCTGGATAGCGCTATCCACCTTTTGAACAACCAAGGCCAGGTGAAGAGACACTTGTTTATAGTTTCTTCCTGTATTATTGTTTGTGTGAGAGTCGCGAGTCTCGAAGTATTTCATGATGAGTCACAATACGGGAGACCCAGTTTCCTAGTGCTTAGTGCTTTGGACTCTGTATCAAGGGGTCCAGCAGGTTCAAGCCTGGACGGGGCGACTGTGCTGTGTTCTTGGACAAGACACTTCTCACTCAGTGCCTTGCTTGACTCAGCGGTATGAATGGGGAGGGGTAAATTTACTGCAGAGGTTAACCCTGCAGTGGAGTAGTATCCCATCCAGGGGGAAGGGAATAGAAATATTCCTAGTGGCGGAAACCAGTTCAAATCGGAAGAGGGCTTAGCCTCCTGCAATAAAAATAACCGTGCTAACTTTTCTGGTGAAAAAATAAAGGTAAAATGGAGCCTTCGGGGCTATCTATTTTCTTAGAATCCTCTATAAAAAGTTAAGTCGAATTTCGTTCTCTCATTTAAAGACCCTAAATGTCTCTTTCGTTTAGGTCCATAACAAACGCGCAAGATAGGCCTACTTGTGTATTTTGCCTGCTCGGGATTTTCCGCCTGATCTGCAAGAACGTGGAAAATGGCTCTTTGTCATAAAATGAATCCTTGTTTCCTCAAGATAGATATGCGTCATTGAGAAAGCGTGAGGTCAATATGGTTGGATATTAGCCAGTTCCATTTTGCGTTTTTATTGACCGAGACATTGTCTAGGTCAATGAAAACGCCAAAACGAACGAGGCCAATATACAGCCATCTTGACCGACCAAGCTTGGTCAATAGAGGATTTATTATATGGTCAAAAAGAGAACTTTTTCTTGCGGGACAAACGTGGGAATTCTTGCCCGCTTGGCTAGCCAATCAGAACGCAGGATTCGCTTCATCTTGCCAGCTCGCAGATTCAGCCATATAATACGGCTGGATATTGATGAACCTTGTTCTTCTTTGCGTTTTTGTTGACATCGACTTTACAAATGTATCTCGGTCAAATGCTTGGCTAACAACGCATATTTACTAATGCTTCAAGAAGCACACATGCTTTCGCTTCCTTGACATAAGTAGATTTTTATTATTATTTTATAAATTACCAGCTGCAACATTAAAACAAACGTTCTACAGTTCTGTTTCTGTGGTAGTAGTAGTAGAAGGAATGCGATTAGATACAACAGATTCGACACCAGATACGTCGGAATGTTTATACTTTGTTCTGAGGCTAATAACTTTTGAGGTACTGGAAAAAAAGAGGATATATTAAAATAACTTTCTGGATAATTTTCAACGTATTATAACTCCTTTATCAATAACTCAGTTAGAATAAGGACTAAACAGACCACGACTGTTGTTACTTAAAAGTGCCGAGGGTTATTTATTAGACCAGAGGCGTTTATTAGAGTGTGGCGTCGAATACAAACTTAAGAGGGAATCCAGCAGGAAAATAAGTAATTTTAACTTTCAGTGGACAGAAACCTTGTACCAGAATAATTTAACAATATTGCATTCTTTTTTACATTTTTCAAGGGCTAAAGAGGTAATAAATCATCTGTAGTAACACCAAAGAAAATTTCTCATGGAAGTCCGAGAAAATGAATGTCAAATTTCACAAGAATTGTGATTACACAGGTAAAATTCGGAAAATTTCATTGGGTATGATGTAATTTTGTGAAATTTGAGAAATTTTCTTTGGTGTTACTACAGATGATTTATTACCTCTTTAGCCGTTGAAAAATGTAAAAAAGAATGCAATATTGTTTAAATTATTCTGCTACAAGGGTTTTGTCCACTGAAAATTAAAACTAGTCAGTTTCCTGATGGCTTCCATCTTAAAAGTGTAGAGGGGCATTTGATAGTCAAGAGGCGTTTATTTGAGAGAGGACGTCCATTAGATCATTTACGGTATAGAAAATACAAACAAGCAAAGACTTGCAAGAAAAAAAATTAACAGAAATTTTCTCACGACCACTAAAGTCAGCAAATGAATACTACCAGTAGTCAATCTTTTTAAAGAACTAGTGTTTAAAGCGTTAATTGAGTGATGGTATTCTGAGGAAGCAAAGACCTGGGGGTTTTGTGGCAAGTTAGGGTTATGTTTGGCAGTTAAATTGAAAATCGAATAATTTTGCGAGTGTTAATTTCGAGCACGATATTTAGTTTAAAAAAAACAAACACCAGTAGCAGTTCCAGTGACTAACAAACCCAGTCCATTGTAACTAATCGCATTCACATACTACAGTACTTATCTAATAGGGTCTATTTTAAGGCTCTCACGTTCCTGTTCTCTCTTGTACCACGGCCTGGAGTGCCCAGCGATCCCGGAAGAGCCTGTAGAGTATGAGGTAGTTAAACGTTAGAAGACCCGTGACCGAGAGGAGCTGGTGCCAAGAGTGACATCGCGTTATCATACAAAGCTGATATAACACCAGTAAGAGAAGAACTGCAGCCATCCAGTTGATAAGACGCAAAGGAGACTCGAACATGAACTGTAAACAAAAGGAAGACACTGTTAGGAAAATGGTCAAAACTGTTGTACACAGCCGAGAACCACGGCAGCATCTCCATGTAACGCCTTCCCAACTTTAAATAGATGCTCATTATACGTTTCTGGGAAACTGCCCACCTACCCCTCCCCTAAGTCAACATTTTGCCCTAGGTGAGAAGTAAGTGTTAATGTTGGCTTAGGGGAGGGGTAGGTGGGCAGTTTCCCAGAAACGTCTAATGATCCCATGCGTTCATATCTGCATAGCCCCTTCTTATGCTGGCAGAAAAAACGGATACGATTTTAATGTCCCAGTGTAGTTTGCCTGACCATGCAGGGTTTAGACACACAAAATATTTAATTCGTACCTTAGATTTTTCACGCCAAAACTTTCTGCTGATCAGGGGTATCTGATGGATGGTGTCTTGCACAGCCCTGCCAACCCTAAACAAGGCGGGTCCTTGTTCAAGACAATTGTTTTGCCCACTTCCCTTACTTTGATTCGATTATGGAAGTGAAATGCGAGATGCATTTTTTCACGAGTGCTGAGAAAGGAGAAAGATAAAACTCTTCCTATGTGCTCTGTTTCACCGAGGTTTATACAAACAGATACTTTGGAACACTTAGTAGTTTTATGTTCCATCATCAATCTCATTGCACAGTTAAAAGGAAGATGGACGTACATTCTAGAAACGTACTATTCTCCCAGAGAGAGATGCACATTTTTTCTTTCATTCCACGCTCATGTCATTGGGTATTCAAGGTTGGGCGGGAGACTGGGTCAGTGTTGTGTCGAAATGCATTATGGGACTGTTTAGGAGGACGCTATCACCTCTTTCATTGGCAATTACAAAGTTGCGCGGGAAAATGAGTCTGAACGCGTCCCCTGCAATAGTCCCACAATGCAGAAAATTTAGACCCCCCCCCCCCGCCCCCCAAATCAAAGATGGAAAATGGCGCATTTTGTCCATCATGCGGCTATATCCTTGATTTCGGGGAAATTGGCTGTTCCATTTTATTGTGTCCAAGATTGTAGTCTGTCTCAAATGCAAACTCCAAATGGGCAATGACAGTTATTACACAATGTAAATACGTTGCTTTGCTGGGTTACTTACAAAAAACCTTCCATGATGAGAGTCTCCAGGGATTGCTACATTATGGATACCAAGTGCTTTATAGAGAAGTTTACCATGCCGCACTAGAACCCCCTGAGGCCATACTGTTAACGCAGACCATCTAGAGGAAGAAGCAGAAAACGAGACTGAATCCAGCGCTGGTCGGCGATTGTAAATAAATTCTTGCATTTGTATAGGTAATAGCATGATTTGTAGTGATATTTGGCATAAATAACACGAGTGACGTTTCGAAATTGTTATACGTAATTCAAAGCCGTTAGGCGAGTGAAATTTGAGACAATTTTGAAATATCACGTACAAATTGTGCTATTATTTGTTTATACTACTACCCGCAAAGGGTTTTGTAATTTTCACATGTAGGTATTTCAAATTAAGCTGAAATACCACTGCTCTAAGCCAATCAAATTGCAGAAATTTCTCATGTTGTAGTATAAGCTTTGTTCTTTGCCTGATTTCTCTTTGCAGGCTCTGTTCACACTTGGTGCAAGAGAAATGGTGTCCGCGGACGGCAGTAGCTTAGCTCTAATGCGCCTCGTTACTTTCTGTTGCCGAGGGTGTAGTCACCGAAGAACGTAACATAAAAGATCAATTTTTGAAGACAAACAGACAATCATACAAAACACACTAAACATTCCCCACAACACACAGCAAAATGGTCAATACAATACCAAGAAAAACCCACTTAATTGCTTTCTTTCTGGAAATTGCATTACTGTAAAACTTGCAACTTTACAATTCTAAGTCGAGACTTTGTAGTCAAATTAGTTCGACATTAATTCTCGTAAGGGCTACTGATAGTAATGTCGATGACCAAGTAAAAGAGGTGAAGTATCATGATCAACTTACACATGCGGAGTATCTCGATGACCACATGGATATCTTTCCCATCCCCCAAGATGCAGTGCGCACTTGTGTAGAGCGTCACAGTAGGTCAGCGGTAACATGAACATCAAAAGCATTAGCAGTGAACTCAGCCATACAAACAGTGTGTGCTGACACGCCCACCACATGTCATAATATATGTAATGTTGCTGTGAAAAGATCAAAGGAAGGATAGACAAATGGTCAAGAAAATGGTCAGAAGAAAAAAAAGCCCTTTATAGCTTGTTAATCACGTGGTACAAAACTGCCATGCTGGAGAGCAAGAGACGCACTGGGAGAAGACAAAAATTAACATATTAACCCCTTAAGTCCCAATATACATGTACAAATTCTCCTAACTGATCTCTATGCACTTCCTTAAAGAATGAGTTGAGAGAATTTGATAAAGATCAAAGCGTTTTCTCTTAGGTGATCATTTTATTAATTCTCATAACCTAATCTCTTGACAATGTATGGATATTGTTGGGAGAAAATTGATGTTGGTCACTATTAGGACTTAAAGGGTTAAAAGATGTGAGATCTTGGTTTTTCGTGCATCCTTTCGTCAACAGCGTAGTAGTTTTTAGTACATGAGTGACTAACTGCAAAGCATCTATTGTGCTGATACAGACAAGGCTCCATGTGCGACCGCCTCCCATAAGTGACGAGCTATCCAAACCACCAAAATTTTTCCAGTCAATCCCTTTGGTTGGAGCCTCTCATACATGATCACCTCTCTAAGTCAACACGATCACTTCTTTGGGTGACAGTTTTTCTAAACCTCTTGACTCATGATCTGACCTCTATGTTCACTGTATGTACTACGCTACTTAGAGTATATGAAGAACTTTACATGTAAGTGACAACATGGAACCACACACATTGTGACTTAGTGCAATTATTTTTTCCAACAGGTAAATACATCGAGACCTGTACCTTGTTTGATTCTCGAAAGTGACCACTAAATCTTCGCATTTTGGGTGATTACGTGAGAGAGGTTCAACTGTAATTACTACGAACCTCTATCCTTACTAATTAATAAGTAAAATAATGACCTTTTTAGAAGTAATATTTCTCACCTCTGAAAATTTCATTGGAATGAAACCAACGTAATAAGCACAAATTAGAGATTGAAATAGAACTTGTTTAATCCGCAGGTTGAAATCTGTTCGGAGACATTCCGTTTCATATCGAACAGCATCAGGAGGGAGAGAGCACGGCTGGGGAGCTGGAAGTTCCTGCTTAGCATTTCCATTAACCATAACACCTTTGTGCAGTAATGTAGTATGTAACAACTGTAGCTGGGACAGAGCGCCAAGCTCTTGATGAGGACTTAATTTCAACATGACTTTACTTCCTTGGGGATCCAGTGTGAAGCCGAATGTGAATAAATACATTACCAGCCTACAGAAACAAAAGTAACACATCTCATCTCAGTTCTTCAAAACGTGAATAGCGTAAAAGATTAAACACTGCAAGTTTATTACATTTTTATTCAAGGGCAGTCAAAATCACATGTCTTAAATCACTGACAACATTAATTGCGATAAATCATGGGTAACTACTATGTAAAACAGACAGATGTAAAAACTTTCACTGTCTCTCTTTCTTTGGTGAGATAAATTTGTAATTATTCGGGTGGTGTGGAGAACAAAGTTTTATGATTTTTTCTAATAATTCTGACATAAAGGCAACATTCGTCTGATTGAATGCATGGGCAGCATTTAGGGGTAATTTTGTTTCCATCCACAGTGTTTACAGTCGACTCTCTCACCGACACACCTCTATAAGATGGACACCTCTGTAAAACGATCACCTAGAGTTGTCTCCTCCCTTTCTTTACTGTTGACTCTCTCTTATGGACACCTCTATAAGATGGACCACCTAGAGTTGGCCCCTCCCTTTCTTTACAGTTGACTCCCTGTTATGGACATCTCTATAAGATGGACACCGCTGTAAAACGACCACCTAAAGTTGACCCCTCCCTTTCTTTACAGTGGACTCTCATGGACACCTCTATAAGATGGACACCTCTGTAAAACGATCACCTAGAGTTGGCCCCTCCCTTTCTTTACAGTTAACTCCCTCTTATGGACACCTCTATAAGATGGACACCTCTGTAAAACGAACACCTAGAGTTGACCCCTCCCTTTCTTTACAGTGGACTCTCTTTTAACAGACACCTCTGTAAAACAACCGCCTAGAGTTGGCCCCTCCCTTTCTTTACAGTCGACTCTCTCTTATGGACACCTCTGTAAAACAACCACCTAGAGTTGGCCCCTCCCTTTCTTTACAGTGGACTCTCTCTTAATGGACACCTCCACAAAATGGACACCTGTACAGCTGCCTCCTTTTTTGTCAAATCCCCACTGATGCAGCACCAGAATTCCTTTATTCAATCTGCTGCTTGACTACCAGCCAAGGCTAACTGCACAACATGCTGGCTAACGACACCTGTACCAAATGAAACAAGTACTTACGGATAACAGAGGAAGAGGCAATTAGGAATGCTGTTCTGTTGAATAAGCCTCCAAGACAACAACATAAAGCCTGCCACAAGTAGGAGAAGCAATGCACCCTTAATGAAGATGACAGCAAAGTACCTGACAGTGTAAAGAACCTCAGATGCCAGGGCCTGTAAACAACACATCAAGTAATATCAATATTAATGAAAGACAACTTCACTTTGAAGAGATTCGTAATTTTAAGGAGACAAAAATTAATTGATTAAGGGCAACAGATAAGATCGGAAGGTGCTTTCATGTGGTGGTAAGTGTGGAACTGGGGGTTGTAAACTTTTGTGAATTTTTCCTTTGGCCACAATTAACCTGGGTAGGTTTAAGACATTAGGAACATCTTTAAAAGTTAAAAAAAAATAAAAACATTCTTCCACAGTGACTTTCTGAACAGGGTGGCCATGGTCATCTCCTTCAGTCTGCAAACCTTTTTAAAAGCTTTTCTGTGCGCAAAAGTTTTAAAAAAAAAAATTCTAGAGCACTTGAATAAAAGTGACTTGGACATTACCTGGCCAAGCATGTTCCAAACTACTCTCCTGCTCAGGAAGATAACAATGAACCAAACAAGATGAACATCAACCATGTGAACATTCTGCAGTGAGAGACGCAATAAATTAATTTATGTCATCCGACCAAAAAGTTAGTCACCATGTTCACCTACCTTCCCAATCTTTTTCAACTGGAGTGAAAAACACACTTAACAAACTTAAGGTTGCCCTTAACTCTTGTTGAGGGTCATTTAAATTTTACGTCACTTCATAAATATAACTACATTTTAGTGATTAAAAATTTCTCTCTTCGCACTGATCTATTTAAAGGCCACTCCCTCCCAGCAAACTGTATTATTTGACACAAAATATATGTTGTGGTTCAATTTTATCCTTGGTTTAATTTTTATTTCCCTTTGTTTTGGGGCATGGTTAGTAATATATGATAACGAGTTTGAAACAAAGGGAAATAAAAATTAAACCAAGGATAAAATTGAACCACAACATATATATTGCTTCAAATGTCAACTCAATGCTTGTCATTAGGGCCTGAAAAAAACTTGTACAACACTTTGTGACTAGTTAAAATTTCTCTTTTAATCACTGCCCATAACAGTTATTACATAACAGTTATTTTACAAAAACAATCAAAAACTTGTTCTGTGTTTGCATGGCCTGATATAAACATTTGAGAGGTTGGGAGAATCCAAGACAGTTAAGCAAACCCAAGGTCCTGAAACCATGCCGAGAAATAGAGCAATGTTTTAAAGAAAGTGTACATGGAGGTAAACTTGTAAAAATCTTGGAAATATTTTGAATTAATAATAAAACATTAAGGATCTGTGGATAACAACTTCTGAGATCTGCATAATTTCTTCACATCATACGAAAGCCACAATCAATAACTGCTAAATACGACAGTGTATTAATATGGAACCAAAAGTCAACTGATATGCCATCAACATCTCATGGTACAGTAAAACTAGCTGTATTGACTGAGTGTTGTCTGGCATACCACCCAAGTATCGACTATGTATAAGCCAATATGTCGGTGGTCACTCGCTCGACATGTTGGCTGGCACAACGGTTGACATGTGGGTCACATTAATCAGCTGAGTGTTGGTCTACATATATATGACAGCCAACAAGCCGATTGATACTTAGCCGAGGGGTGGCCAACGTACCCAAGACCACTAAATACTTGGCCACTAATAACACTGCAAGTGACGTACTACGAGATTCACACTTACAAGCCAGCCTCTCCTAAAACATTGGCATAGTAGAAGCTGCCAAATGAGTCAATCCAAGCAAAATTATTTTTCATTTCTGGAAAAATGCTCGAGCACGCATGTTTTGTTTGAAAAAGTTAATGTGCAAGTCAGCAGATGCAGACAAAAACCATTTCCAGCCTCTGTAGTTATAATAACACTTTATGAATTTGTAGGATATACAATTGTAAATACGATTTTCTTGTAGGCATAGTTGGGATATATTATTATTTTTCTTTTTGTCTTTCTTATATTTTTTAGTTTTATTACTATCCCCAGCAAGCAGAGATATTAAACAATTTGCAGGGACGGGGTGCACAAATGTCCAGCACTGGCTTTAAGATCCCTACTTTCCTTTGTTGTCCTTAGTTCAGCACTTCTCATACGTGTGGAAGTGTGGAAGATCCCTAATTTCCTTTCTCATTCCAAATTCTACACTTCTCCGAGCTATGGAAGTATGGAATAGTCTGACAAACTGAGGATATTGTGAGTCACACTTTTTCCCAGTCATGAACCCCTCGTCTCTCTTTACTTCGTTCTACACTTTTCAAAGTTGTGGAAGTGTGAAATAATCTGACAAAGTCAGGACAATATGTCACACTTTTCCACCAGTCACAAACTCCGTGTCATTCTTTACTTAGTTCTACACTTCTCAGAGGTGCGCAAATTGTGTGGAATAGTCTGACAAAGTCAGGATAATGTCATACTTTTCCTACTGTTACAAACCCCTGTCATTCTTTACTTAGTATACATTTTTCAGAGGTGTAGATGTGTGGATAAATCTGACAAAGTCATATATGGCTTATGGCAATTTTCTTTCTTAACTCGTAGCATGAAAAGGAAAAGTGTTCATGAAAGTGCAGCCAAAGTCTCTCAGACAGAAAGACCTGGCTCTGAGGCAAACTCCCCCAGGAAAATCAAGAAAATTTGAGAAAGAGGTGGGGCGGGAGGTGGGGAGGGGGGAAACAAGCAAATTTAGAATTGTACATGTCGCAGAGATAGCTTAAATGCTGGCCAAATTAAAAAATAAATAAAACAGGGAAATTTGGTTTAAGGAAATCCAACAAGGGATCAAAAACAACAAGGAAATCTTATCTGCGACAAACAGCTATATGGCTAAAATATGGAAGTGGATGTTCTAAAAATAATAAAGAAAATTATACGAGAAGGTGCTTTTGAAGAAGAGAAAAATAAAGCCCAGATTAAACTTTAACACCTGGTTAGGGCTAATCAGCCTTTGAACAACTGGGTCCAGGCACATAAAAAAGGGTTTTTAATGTTGCTTAAAATAAATTTTAAGTTAAATAAATAATTAACCATGAAAAAAGCGGATTAGGTATCGGTATATTGTAGGGTATGGAGCAATTTTGTTGGTAATTTCACCCATGATTCAAGCAAATACAAGTTTTTTGTAATAGAGCTGCCTTTAACTTCTGTGAATGCTTCCTAATTAACTAAACAAACTAAGGTAAAGCCTTCTTTTATAGAATAAATAAAAATACTAAATTACATAGAAAAGAACAACGACAGATTGTTTGTTAAATTAGCATAAGAATCCATTTTCATGATAAGTAATGTCAAATTAAAATTCAGCAGTAATCCTAGACTTGTTCATAATATGCAAATCGATTATCACTCGGCAAGATTATTATAACCTACATGTACACTAAAATGTTCATTCAAAAACGTTATAAACCTTCTACAAAGGTAACTGTCTCTAAAAGTTGATTTCTAAGGATGGCTTCAAACTCAATAAATGGTGACACCCGGTGCTCAAAAAGGATAAAAATAATACTTTAAGTGAAAATTAGTGTTTACCCCATGGAAGTGAATAACAATTAACTGGCGAGCAGCTGACTACAGCTTGGCACTGCCATCCAATTTCATCAAGCACTGCATCAAGCGAAGTAATCATTCACAACACTATTATTCCATAAAAACTGAACTCGGTTAAAATATTAACAAAAGAAAAGCACGTACCGTTTTGTAGATGTTGACATGTTGAAGTATCAGGGCACATACAAGGTATGAAAGGAATAAAACTTCAAATCCCATTGATGTAAACACCGGTAGGCTTGGGTGAGGGTAGTGGTATAGAGGAGGGATTGTTAACAGTGATGAAATCGAGTGTATTCCGCCGTTGGGTGGGAGTGATCCGTTCCTGGGATGAAAAAGGCAAAAAGTGAAAGTGGAAGTTAAAATGCCAAAAGCAACAAAACGAGTAGCTTAATATATGGCACTACTAATGACAAGCAAGTCTGGAACACTTCTGCTAACAATACTAATAGTTCGCACCAGCGCGATTTTTTCTCATTCAGACAAAACACAGACTAAAGACAAACTCTCACTGTAGTGAAAAGAAAGAATTTAACCCAGGCTAAACGTAAGCTTACCTACAACCTCGTACCGCCGTCTGAAGACTTCGAAAACTCGAAGGAGAACTCGCCTTTAAACTGGCAAATTTTCTGCCTCCCGGCATCAAACGATAGAGCCACAAGAAAATGTGATCCACGATGGAAGAACTGGCAACCAGATAAATGATGAACGGCCAAAGAAGCGTTCCAAACATCTACATTTGCGATATCTTTCCTTCAAAATGTCTCTTTGTTGTAAAAACCACGAAGCCTTCAACCGTGTGGGTGTTAACCGCTGTACCTGATAATGACACCTCATAACACAGTGCGCCGAGGAGGGAATGATTTGGTTAAGACCTGGCACTCAGGTA
The DNA here is from genome assembly GCA_964035525.1 of Porites cylindrica. Lineage (NCBI taxonomy): Eukaryota > Metazoa > Cnidaria > Anthozoa > Scleractinia > Poritidae > Porites > Porites cylindrica. Next base: position 12,227,201 of record OZ037775.1, on the reverse strand, counting down.
CTTAACCGGCTATTTTGCTAGTTTCGAGGCAGTCCACTGCTTTGTAATCCCTGCTAAGCTTACGTTTCAAAATGGCGTCTGGTAGGGCAAAAGGGAGTACCTATGTACGGCAGGTGTCAACACAACACCATTTTGTGCAAGTATCCAGGCGCTAGTTGTCGGCGACCAAGTGTGGACAGCCCCTAAGATTGAATAGGGATAACGAAAATAGTAATGGTCAACTGTTTGTGCTGTAATGTTGGTAGCCTGTGACTAAGCTCTCTGGAGTGCTCTGGCGGCGGGGCCATTCCTTGTGAATCCTTGACGCAGATTTTTACGCTTCCATTCCTTCCCCCTAAAAGTTGGGAGAGCTTGCACGAAGGCTATAGTGTGGGCTTTCAATATTTGCGATAAAAGTATCCAGCTGGTATTTCCGCGCTCTAACGCCCCCTCCTCGAATCCTTATATACTTACCGTAAATGACCCAATGGACACCAGGGGCGTCTACCTCATTTTAGGTAGCCCGCAAGCAAGGTCTCCCACTTTGGCGAGCGAAGCGCACACTGTAAGCGAGACGCAAGAGAAGGAGGGCGTTTAACAGATGGGAAGGCGTTTATTCTCGTAAGCATAACAATAATCTGAATAAACTGAATAATTTTACCTTATTTCGCTATTTCCTAGATGATTTTGATGCAATTGTCATGCGGGGCGTTTATTGGGAATGGCTCTTGGTAGGGGGTGTTTCTTAGAGAGGGGCTTCTCATACAAACTTAGAAAAGGAGTAGACAAGAGGCGTTTATTTGAGAGAGGGCGTCTATACGATCAATTTTGAAGAAACTGTGCACCTCACATAATCGAGTGAGTAGCCTGTTCCAGGCTCTCAGATAGTGGAGAAGACGCGAAAGTAAAAGGTACTCGAAAAGGGGAGCCCGGTTCTTTTTTCACGTTCGCGCTTTCTCAATTCAGCAGACCCGACCATCTTGGAACCTTGAACAGGCTATGGAGTGAATGGCAATGTTTATCAACGAATATTTTGATAAACTTTACAACGAGGTGGGTCAGTATACAACATTTACGGTATTTTTTAAATCACTGGCAACAACCAGGATAAATCACTAATTAGTAAATATTATGTAAAACGGGATCGAGTTATACTGTATGGCTCTTTAATGATGTAGAAGAGTGTTTGTTTGACTTTTGATAGATTTCAGAGTTGTGCAAAACTTTGAAATGCTCGAATAAAAGCCGCATCCTTCTGATTGAGTGAGGCGTTTACTCGAGGGCGGGGTCTGTTAGTTATTTTGCTTCCATCTGTGGCATTTCATTGAGGGGGGCGTTTAATAGAGTAGTACGGCGAGCGACTCTTCCGGGTCTGCTCCTTACTTTTCACAAGCAAAGCGCCTTTTTGCTCGTTTAATTTCCACCTGTGCTCTTTCAGAGTTCTATATAGCCTGCGAAAATAGCCTGCGTTGACACATCTGATCTGTCTTATTCTCAGCCAAGGAGACATCAAATTGCTTGAACTCTTGGTTTACTGTCTGTCTCAGGTGCTTGCTGGCAGAAGCTGTATTTTTCCGAGTTTGGCTCTCGATCTGCAGGGCTTTGAGGTCTCTATTGCAGACATCCTTGTAGCGAAGCTGTGGTCTGCTTGTGAGGCGAGTTCCCAGAGACATAAAGGTGCTCCTTAGGTATTCGGTTATTTTCCATTCGGACAACATGACCAAGCCAGTGAATTCGTCTCTGCTTTAAAGTGAAAAGACGCTTGGCAGGTTTGCTCTTTCCAGGACGTCGTTATTGGTCATCACCTTGCGCTGCCGCTTGATGTTTAACAAGCGTCTGAGGCAGCGCATGTGAATTGCGTTGAGTTTGCATTCCTGGCGGGCATGAAGAGTCCAGGGTTGCTTACCATTTGACAGAAAAATCCGTTCGGGGAGTCGAAAGCATAATGGTAAGCGATATACCAGTTTACCGCAGAATTGCTACATCCGTTACGGTTTGAATCCAAAAAAGGGCGAATTTGTGTAGCGCGAGTCTGGAACCGAGAAATTGGTTAATGGTAAGCAACATTCCGTTTGGTTTGTACGAACCGGAATGAACGGACTACCTCAAAACGTTCTCCTCAATTTTCGGTTGGAACCTTACCATTTAACTTCCATCCGGAATTTCCGAAATTTTCTGTCAAATGGTAAGCACCCCAGGACTCACTGCCATAAAAGAGGGTGCTCAACACGCATGCTCTATGCCCTTCTGTTCTGAAGGAGCTGTATAGTGAACCTACTAAAGAGGAACTGAAAGAACCCATGAGGTCGCTTGCATCTGGAAAAGCTCTCGGTCAGGGTGGTATTCCAGCTGAAATCCTGAAATGCCGCAAAGGCGATGCCTTTACCAAGTTCTGCGGAATCTTCTGCCTGTGCTGGATGGAGGGGGAGGTACCACAAGACATGAGAGACGTAAACATAGTAATTCCATTCAAAAGCGAGGGAGACAGGGGAGAATGCAACGACTATCGAGGCATCTCACTCGTCAGCATCACTAAAAAACTCTTTGGTCGCGTCGCCTTGAAGATTTTCCAAGTGTTTGCAGAGCGAAATTTATCCAGGGTCACATTTTTTTCCGTGCCAAAAGATCCACAATTGATATGATATTCTCCATCAGATGACTACAAGAAAAAACGTAGAGAACAGAGATAGCCACTGAACATCTCATTTAGGGACCTCATCAAGGCCTTTGACCTGATAAGCAGAGATGGGCTCTTCAAGAATCCCCCCGAAAACTGGCTGCCGACCGAAACTCCTCGATATAAGGCATTGTGGTTTTTGATGGCTCCACTTCTGATACCTTCTACATACGAAGTGGAGTGAAGCATGGGTGTTGTGGCTCCTACCTTTGCTTGTTGCCGATGATGTAGCAATTATTACACACTCTGACGATGAGCTACAAAAACTCATCAATCGCTTCAGCGCTGCTTGCAAGGACTTCGGTCTTCCTATCAAAGACTGGGGCAAGATGTCACCAGTCCACCTGACATCAAAATATTTGACCAGCAGCTTGAAGTTGTTCATGATTTAATAGACCTCCGCTCCTCTATCCGACAAACGGTCTCTCACTCGATAGTGAGTTGAACAAGAGAATGAGCAATACAGCATGCACTCTATAGCTTTCAGGGCTACTCCGGACACCTTTTCTCTCTGGCATACAGCTCAGAAAAATGTTCTACCCAGCGCTCTATCTGTTGCGCTCCGCCCTGGATTACCTCTTCTATTGCTGGATCCAATGCCTCTTTATGTCGCCTGGACAATTCTTAATTCCACGCTCTGGATTCCGGATTCCAGCTGATGAATTCTGGATTCCTTGTTAGTAAAATTTGTATCCCCGATTCCAATTGTTAACGGGATTCCGGGTTCCTTGAACTGAATTGCGGATTCCAAAGCCCAGGATTCTAGAATTAACAAGAAAACATTTCCCCGATTCCCGGCCGGAAACCCCGTTACCTTGCATGGGGCGATCGTAATCGTGCAGTAGACGTCACAGAAATGAACAAACCGAGGAGCTTTTGTTTTGTTTATTTTGATATTCTCGCAGTCGTTGATGGTTTGACACATACTACCCGGTGTGGAGACAGAGTTGCAGTTCCAGTACGGGAGAGCTGCCAATTTTATGACGTCAACAGCTTGCCCTGAACTTTCAACATATCTGATAATTGTTGCTAAGAGCTATTTTACGATGTTTAACACATCGTGGTTTACCCTTACCAGTGACACAAGGCTTTGATAACTTCTTAAAACTTTTTTGTAGTTTAAACTAGTCCGGAAATGAGCTGTGGATTACGATCATTTAAAGGGTAAAATGACTATGAAAATAATGATGACCAGCTACGGCATTTAGATATTTAGAAGAGCAACATTATATTGATTTACACCAAATTTACACCGTCCAAATTTGGTGCAAAAATTGCAAACTAAGGTTAAATAAAGGGCGAAGAAGGTAAATACGGCATTTTCCCTCAAATTTACAACCCCATGTAAACTGGCAGGGTTAAATGCGGTATTTACTTCTCTGCTTTTGATTTCCCCCTCGTTTGCACATTTTTGCACCCTATTTGGGCCAGAGTAAATTTTGTATAAATCGAATTTTTCGTGCAGTGATTTATTTACAGTTTGTCACCCGTGGAAGGCTGTTTAAGGGAAATGTTTCGTGCAGTTGTTAACGGTTGACTAAGTAAACAACTTCTAAACGAAAGCAATGGAAGAAGTGATGACAAGTGGTTCTTGAAAAATATATGCGCACTTTAATGGAAAGTATATATTGTCGAATATAAGATTTTTTATACACAATAATTTTAAGTGCAAACCTATGTATGCTGCAACTTGCTTTAATTGCCTTTGGTGCCCGCATAAGAAATCATGAGCGCTTAACCCGAAAAAGGTGTAGTTTTCACTAAGACAGCTTTGTAAACAAAAGGGCAAGATACACAAAAGCTAACGTTGGACGTAACTGCTAACATCTGGCATTGAAATAAAGAGTTTGACTCTGGAGAACTTCATAAGGTAGCTGCTATGTCCCACCTCCCCCCCCCCCCCCCAACCCCCAACCCCTCCAACAAGAGGACTGAACTGACCAGTTACAGATCACCAGAAAAATCATGATAAAGCTCGGCTAGAAAGTTCAATTTATCGCGTTAACCATGTACAGTCAGAGTTTTATTAAGAAAAAATGTGTTAATGGTCATGTCACTAGCATTCCTGGTACAGAGAAACAAATCTTGATTGACCCGACAGGATTCAACCTATGACATCCCAAACACCATGAAAGAATTCTATTAACCAAGCCAAGAAGAGAACCACTTAGAGAGCGGGAAGCCACTATTTTAACTGGGTCTATATGCCACTCACGCCCTGCATACACGTACTGCTTTGTGATGGACTAAGAAAGATGGTAAATATTAAAGTTCGTTTGTGTTTTGGGTAGTGAATCAGGGAGATGCACACGAAGGCGGGTCAGATCGAGGTGGACGGTCACAGCTTCCTGGGGCGAACATCACCTACACGCCAATACGCACGCGTATATCTGAAATGGAGTCGAAGTAGCCTGAGAAAACAGCCGACGTTTGGCGACACTACCACTGGTTTCCCCGCCAAATGACGTCTGAGAGACGAGTGCAGAAATTCCATACTAATGACCCGTCACTACCCATATCTGGGTAGTGCTTCTGTATGATCGTGCCACGTGGGAATTTGATTCAACCAATCAGAAGCACTACCCAGATCTGGGTAGTGACGCGTCATCAGTATGGAATTTCTGCGCTCGTTTCTCAGACGTCATTTGGCGGTGAGACCAGTTGTAGAGTCGCCAAATGTTGGCTGTTTTCTCAGGCTAGTGTCGAAGCCGTTGAAAATAGAACGATACTGGCTATCTTCTCTGGCAATCTTTCTATGAGGGAGTCTGTGATTAAATGTTTCCACTTGAGCAGATTCTAAGCGCGAGCGTTTGCCTTTTCGTTCTATCGACTACTGATGTTTGACTACTTCGAGGCAAAATGATTTTCTGTGCGTACACTACATGAAATGTTCTAGCTACGCCCCTGCCTTTAAATCCAATCGAGAAATCAAGATTTTTCGTCTTTGCACACTATCGTTACATATATGATGATTGTGCTACCTTTATCGAAGACTACCGAGCTCAAAGTGTGACACAATTCAAGAAACTATTTGCAACAAGTACGTAGCAACTTCGAGAGCAAATGGACGAATGATATCAACTTTATTTTAAGTTTTGAGTTTGCATTTACAGAATGGATGAGATAAATGTAAAAAAGGAAAGAAACACGCTATATAGTATTTTAATTACTCAAAAGTGGTGAACGTTGACTGCATCACAGTAGTATAGTAGCCACCACTTTGGTCTCATTTTAGGGAAGGAATTTACTACCTTAATGTTCACGAATAACTTGTACAGGAGTCTCATAAAGCGAAAGAAGAACTAAAAAATTAATGCTATATTGTTATGAATATTGAATGACTCCACAAGAAACCATATAATCGTAACAGCACCAGAGGGCGCGCGCTTGCAGGCAGCCAAACAAACTGTTTTCTCAAACAATTCATCTACGGAGGAATCCCATTAATACGGTCACTAATGAGTCCAAAACATTTGGCCGTGTTACTGAGGCAGGGTCAAATTTCATGACTTTAGGGTTGAAATGAAAAATACACCTGCACCATACAACGCATTCGCACTTCTTGAAGGAATGTTCTCTTTAATAAACAACCGGAAGTGTAGATATTGCGTACAGTTATTGTAAAAACTACTTTAGACTTTCCTTTCCTTTCCTTAGAAATTGGTTATTACACCGCCAAAAGCGCATTTCAAGTGTATTGTAGTCTAAAAACAATAAAAGAACAGGCTTAGCTTACTAAGTCAATGGAATTAACATGACACAGGCATTTTAATTTTCTGATTTCGAATAAGTTGTCGTATTAACGCGGGGAAATTATAAAAGATTGTACTGCTAGAGATTTTAAAATGTGGCCGCTGGCGGTATTAAAGGAGGGACAGCATTAACAAGGGATTTTTAAAAGAACATTTATGGCCGGTTTTTGCCGGGCCAAGAAAAAGTGACCGTAACAAGGAGGTGACCGTATTTTTGAGGAGGCTGTAAGCTGGGGTTGCACTGTAATAAAAAGCTTTCTCATTCTCATCGTGGGTACAAAATTGACTTACATACCACTTTCTACAGCCTCAATTATGGTAAAAGTTGTCATACGGAACTTGTACATCTAGAGAGTCAGCTATGTATTAGTACTACTGGGACTACACAGCTAAAGAAACGTAAATTTCTTTGTCTCAAAGTAGACTTTTATTTAAGGACTCCGCAATTTCAATGTCCTCGTTTCGGAGAACCTAATGAATAGACAGTTAGTGGGACGAGCGGATCGATGAAAGCCTACGCATGCAATGTTCGTCAGAATTGTTTTATTTTTTGTCACATTCAGAATCCAACTTGTTGCAACACAAAACGAATAGATGGAAAAGCCGAGTATTCAAGAAGTGCATCGAATTATTAATTGATTATCCCCTTTTTGGACGTTTCGTTTAAGGCTAGGTTACCTCAGTAGGGTGAACTTTCTTCTCTTTAATCCTTGCGCAAAGGGTACGTGCAGTTTGCAACATAGTCTTAAATTCTCGCTTTATCACTCGATTCATATAACCGTACAGATATGGATTGATAACTCCGTTGATATAATATAGTACTGACACCACATACTGTAACACCACAGGCGCTTCCAACCCTGAGTGAAAAGACCAGATATTTACAACCATATAGGGAGTCCATGATATGAATAAAACACCAACTATGCAAGCGAGCGTCAGTGAAGTTTTGATGTCCGCCCGCAGGGCAGAGTGGGGCTTGCGCACACAATACTGTCCAGTTGCCTTGATCGCTGATTCACCCGCTGATGATTCTGGCTCAAATGCTGAGTTCAGTTCTCGTTGCTGTAAAGCCTCGACTTCGCGCGCTATTTGTCTAGAATGACGTAATGCTATTCGAAGAATACTAATGTAAATAAAAATGATAGACGCCAATGGTAAAAAGTACAAGGTGGCTAGCTTAAAATAGGTAAAGCTAACTGCTATGTTGTAGTCTGTATCGCACAGCCATAGGCCGGGAGTGTATTGGTAACGACTCCATCCTATAAGGGGAAAACCTGCTGTTATCAGGGCATATAGCCAAATGCAGACGATGCTTGCTATTGTCCTGGTTTTTGTTACCCAGCCTTTGTATTTTAGAGGAACATTTATAGCAAGATATCTGTCCATGCTGACGGATGATAGCGTAAGCACCGACACAGTACTTGATGCGTGCTGGAAGTAACCAATAATATCACATCCTGTCTTTCCAACGACGCTGGACTCCTGGATTAAGGAAGCGATGCCAAATGGCAGCAGAAATATTCCAACCATGATATCATTTATAGCTAAATTGACCAGGAAGAGGTGGGAGGGTGAATGTAGTCGCCTCACGCGGTAAATAATGTAACAAATTGTCGTGTTTCCGATTGCAGTGAGTATGATCATCAATGTAAAGATTACAACAAGTAGTGTCACCATGGTGATATTAGTCCTTTACGCATGTACATTTTCATCTCATCGAAACCGATTATGACAGTGTCTGTCACGAAGCTTGTATACCTGTTAACAAAAGAAAACATATCAATTTACGCCGTTTACAGCAAAGGTTTTGTTTTGGGGAAATTTTAAGACTCTTGTCTTTCAATTGTAAAACTTCCGCGCTGCCTGCAGTTGCTTCTTAGAGGCAGAATATCTTGTTTGAAACTGAAAACCAGGCAAAGTATTCCTACAATCTTCTTATGGCCCTTTTAGTATTAAAACAGTCTTCACAATTCAAACACATTTCTTTGGCGTATTCTCTTTCAATTCATCTATTTAACTATTTCAATGGCTTTTTGCGTCCATCAACGTAGTCTCAAGCTAAAAGAAAACAACATGTAGCAGCGACCAGTCGACAAGCGTTTCCAGTTCTGCTTTTTTCCTCTCGCCAAAGAAGGAAGAAAGGATAGGACGCAGCATAAGAAATAGGTAAGGGGTAAGTATTTTCTTGAAATCGCTTCAGTATATGTGGATGAGAAATGTACTCCGGAATACTGACTTGCGTAGAACGGCCTCCAGTCCCTCTTAAACCTGATCATTCAAGAATACTTTTTTGAGCATTTGCTCACATTTTATAAAAGTGGCTCAATATGGCCGAATTACCACGCGAAGAAATCCAAGGATGTGATTTGCTGAACTAAATTCAACGTAAATTGTTACTGACGTGCGTTAATCCCCGATAAATCGAAAAAAAGTTGCATGATACGAAATGGACGCTGTGTCTTTCCTGCTTGTATACTGTGGCTGATTAAAGTTTCTCGTAACCGATGCGTGATAGTTTTTCCGGCCTCAGTCTGAAACGCGTGAAAAGTAAACAATAAACGAAAGAGTGACGGACGTGGTCAAAGTATCTTGGGACATAAAACATCCGAACACAAATACCAGTCTATCGTGGAGTGGTTTTGCAAGGACTATCAGAGATCCGATTAACATTTGTAAAGAGGCCTTTATAGAAACTGTGTGTAATAAAACATAGCTTGGCTGGAGAGAACAAGTTCCTTTAAAAGCTCTAAGATAGTCGACTTGATGGGAGACAGAGCCTAAGCTCATTCCAAGCCCCAAGCATTTTTTTCTTTCAGTTTATGTTGTCCCTCGTGTGTGTGCCCAATAGCCCCAGGTGGAGGATACTACTGTGAATTCTTGGTGGGGGATGTGCCGCCCAGCTCTCCGATTCCTGACCCTATTTCAGACCACAAATGTCATTTTCCACAACCGTTTTCAGAGTTGGAGGTGGTCACAAAACGCAACATACGTGTTTACATTGAGAGAAATCATGTCATCATTGCTGAGATTAGAACGCTAACAAAAAGATTTCTTTCTTTCTTATTCACTAATAATCTTTATAACTGAAACGACGAACACATTCATACAGTATAACAGTAGTTCCGTTGTAAATCATACCCGATTCCAGACCAAAATGAGCAAAGTCTATACTCGTTTACACATCAAAACTGCGCCAAAATATGCCCTTTGGGGCGGCATATCCCTATACGGCTTATATAAGGCAGTACCCCACCCCCGGGCCAATAGCTAGAGAAACGCAGAGAGAATAAGGATTTAAGCGAAAAAGAAGCCTTTCACCGCGATGAGATTAAAATTCGTGATATCAAGATTATTTCCATCCGGTCTCGTCCATTTGCGGCTGTGCATATATAATTCCACAGAAAGCCGATCGCAGTCCACGATACGCCATGAGTTAAGCGCTAAGCCATGAAAAGGTCTTACCTTACTTAGAAATTTCATCATCTCCTCACAAAACAATACAAATTGCCTCTAAACTATAATCCAATCCGGCCTTAATCTAAAGGTTTAGCTTTACATCACTATTGTTAATTTATCTCTATGCACCCACTGGCGGATCTTAAACAAAGTTTCGTATGGTGCAGCCAGTTTGGCGACTGATCTCATTAAAAACACTATGTTGCTGCCGAGAGTGTCATTGAAAGTCAATTTCTAAAGAAAATTGAAATTTTCGAATGAACCGGCTGTTGTTTTAAGGTCTTGCTTACATGTTTTCCAGTTTTACTTGGTTGAAGCAGAGGTGGCCAAAATTGTTGTAGAACTTTTCTTTGTTTGTGTGCAATCGTCCTAAGTAACCTACCCGATAAACTTGGAAGAAGATGGAAAAACGGAACACTTTTTCTTAATGATCTAAATTCCCAATTTAGCATATCTTTAATTCTGACAAGTAGAAAAGCATTACCTTTTTCAATTGAGCTATACGATATTAAATTCCTTACAAAACTAATTGAACTTGTTGTTATTCAGTGTCCTGTTTTTGGTTATGAAATGCGCAAAATTAGACTCCATATGATTCAGTACTGGTTCAATATACTGGTTCTTATTACGGGCGATAAATTGTTCGATCTTGAATTCTGAGTCTGTTGACTATAAATTTCATTTTTACGAAGTTTAAAGTTTTTACTGGGTATTTAAACATAATCTTACCGTAGTGTTCGGATTGTCAGAATCTGCAGGCTCATAAAAATGTCTTGTTGTCTTCGTACAACACACATTATTAACCAACCAAGGCTGGCCACAGTTTGCTCTTAAAACCCACTGCCGAGAAAAAGAAATGAAAAACTCATTGTTTATTGATACGCTATCCGCCTTGAAAGGCCTGAAAAACGGATCTCCAGTGGAGCTGTGATGAGCGGTACAAGGACAATATAATATATTTTGATGATTGCCTGTTGTTGGTAGTATAGCTCTTGTATGCAATAAAACAAACGTAAATTCACTATACGAAAAATGTTTTGGCATAAAACAATTTCATCACAACATAAGGAAATATGATTTAAAAGCTCAAGGAAGTATATAGCAGCTCTTGCATAATTGAAACCAGACTCAGTAATCGAGCTAGTCAACACGAAATATTGTTTAAAATAATAGATTTTTTTCAGATAGAAGATTCTCCATACTTGATCTATAAATCTGTTCGGCAAAATATTAAAATGTATTTTACAAGCATTCAAAACGTCAGACTTATCTCCATTTGTCTCAAAATTTTCATTATTTTACTGCTGTATGTCTTATATTAGGGTACCCGAAGAAGAGCTGTCAGGTACCGGAAAATCGGAAATTGGAATGATTCAATCCACAATATATTTTCAAGATGGCTGCGTGTAGTAATCAAACAGCAAAACAAGAGATGACATATTATCGCCCTTCACAAAATTTGTGGAAAAGATTCAGATCTTTGACGACTTTTTTGAGCAGCGCGTTCAGTCTCAATTTAGCATTACCAATTTCTCTTTAGCCACAATGATTTTCATGGCCTTTAAACTACTTTTTTTTCTTCTCAAGAAGAAAAATAATAAATTTGTTGTGTTTGCATTTCCTGTGAGCAGGTGACGACACCTGGATATGCCCTTTCGAAGCAGAGGTGGTATTTATTAACATTGTGTTGTTTAATATCGAAACAACTTCCAGTTTTACTGCACGTCATATGGACTTTTTGCTCTAACCCCTTGCGGTGAATATTAAAAAGCTTTTTACTCAAAATAACCAATTAATTGTATATTCTGTGGTGATGTTATTTTTTTGGATAAAAATGAAAGGATAGAAACTATTGCACTTAGAAAAACGCGTCGGAGCGAATTTTTTTGAATTTACACTTTGCTAGGTTTCTTTAATAGTTCTCTTGAAAGATTTCATTAAGGCTTCACATGCTTTCGAAGAAACACCCTCATTGCTTAGGATACAACTGATTGCCAGTACAATGTTCAGTGATGCACAAACCAAACTAAATAACTTGCGAATTTTTCCTTTTTATGCAAAAGTACATTTGTGCTCAGTAAACAAAGCTAATTAGAACGTTTAGTTTTCAGTAGGGTTGAATATGACATACAAGCCAAAAAAGAAAGGCTGCCAACACGAGACACAAGAAACGTTTGCAATGCAGAATGTGAATGAAATGGTATAGAATAGTTAATTCTCACCTACTAGCATCACTTGATGAACTACTTGAAATGCACACCAAACGATCGCTTGTGTTAGAAACAAGATAATATCATAGATATGACTCAGCTTTCCCTGTTATAAATTAAACAGTGAGGCAGGAGTCCTCTGGCTTGCACTGAGCCCCTAAGATAAAAACGTTTCAAGCCATAATTCAAAATACGTACGAGATTAATGCTTACATCAGGGATACGACCTTTTATCTGTAACCATGGAACATCTGTAATCGTGGTTTTATGATTGGTTGGTTTCAAGAGTAACCTGCTTAGATGTAAAATATCACCAGAGCAGCACTTGAATAAAAACGCTATGCAAATTTTGGCTTGCGTAATTATGCAATTTTTTGGCTGGTTTTTGCTTCAATGTTCAAGATAACTTTTTCAAGGTTAGGTTTGACCACTCTATCACTCTATCAAAATTGCAAGGGCAGTCTTCGGCCCGTTTGTTACCGCACCGTGGCTAAATGGGCTGAGGTGTTGACAGATGTTTAAAAATTGATGCTCCTTGACAACCAGACCAGGGCCGGTGTACTGTACTTAATGAAATTAAATACAGTGGGACCTCCATATAACAAAGGGCTAAGGGACTGCCAAAATATGTTCGTTATAACGAGGTTCGTTAACTTACATCGAGCTTCTTTATCATATTGCCACATATCTTACTATTACTATAAGTTTTAAAAAAGATAGTTCGTTAGATCGAGGCTGACTTCGTTATATAGAGGTTTCATTGCAATATACATCTTCATATAAAAAGTATCTTTGCTGGAATAAGAATCCTCCAGCATTTAATTTATCATTGGTCCGTTTCGATCCTAGATCTGATGCGTAGTAAGCCTCAAAACGCCTATCTTCTACAAAACTACACTTAGTCCTGGACTTCTGCGTTTTCAAACCAGCAAGGCTATGTAGCATATGCAACGATGCAGAAAGGAATCTTTTTCGATGAAGGTTCTCTATTAAATCTGAAGACCACTCCACGGAACTACGGTTTCTTAAAACGAATTATATCGCGGGCTCAGTGATGATGTGGTCCATCTATTTTTATCTAAAACAACTATTTCGTCACTATATTATATTCTTTCTACTCGTACGTATTCTTGTTTTGGGTCACCTACTCGGTTATAGTTCTATGAACTGTTTAGGTGTCCCAAACTCTACATATTTGTTTCCTTTGAAACTATTAAACTGGCATTAATCGTCGCAGTAAAACTTGATTCCTGAAATTCTTTGGATGCAATGTTGTGGCTCTATGTTGGCCTTTATACAAAAGCTCAAAACGTCCAAACTAAGAATCTCTTATTTAGGCTGAAATTGTTATACTATAAGCTCAAATGTAGCGCGCATATAAACTGAAAAATCTTGCCTGATACAAAAAGTTCATATTTTGTTTTTGCGATATCACAATTATTCATGGTTCAATTTGACCTGCTTGAATGTTCCATTTAATCAGCAACAAGAACGCTCTTACAGCGGCTTTCAACCTCGCTTGCTTGGAGATTAGATCGAGAAATGAGGAGGCGATTAATTCTACAAGAAACAGGACTTAGTCGCTGAAGGTTTTTTACTTCCTACTTTATCGGCGACGATACTTTTTATTTGTTTCTGAATTGATTTAGTAAGCGTGTTAGCGACGACTGGAAATACGTCTGCTTTCGCAGGTTATACACGTGCATATATACAAGAAAACTCAAGGGCCTCAATTCCAGAGCAATTACATCATTGCTAGAGATAAAAAAAAAAATTGACTTACAAGGCACGTCATTTCAATCATCGCCAAAAATAAATCGCATGCTCATCACAAGACCCATTTTCATACGATGAAAGTTTAAAACACACGACCCGTCGCAGTTTTGCTAATTAAGATTCTTATTTTTTTTTCGACCACTCAGTAGTGTTCACTTGTTCCGAAGTAAACTAAATAACTTGCGAATTTTTCCTTTTTATGCAAAAGTACATTTGTGCTCAGTAGACAAAGCTAATTAGAACGTTTAGTTTTCAGTAGGGTTGAATATGACATACAAGCCAAAAAAGAAAGGCTGCGAACACGAGACACAAAACACGTTTGCAATGCAGAATGTGAATGAAATGGTATAGAATAGTTAATTCTCACCTACTAGCATCACTTGATGAACTACTTGAAATGCACACCAAACGATCGCTTGTGTTAGAAACAAGATAATATCATAGATATGACTCAGCTTTCCCTGTTATAAATGAAACAGTGAAGCAGGAGTCCTCTGGCTTGCACTGAGCCCCTAAGATAAAAACGTTTCAAGCCATAATTCAAAATAGGTACGAGATTAATGCTTACATCAGGAACACGACCTTTTATCTGTAACCATGGAACATCTGTAATCGTGGTTTTATGATTGGTTGGTTTCAAGAGTAACCTGCTTAGATGTAAAATATCACCAGAGCAGCACTTGAATAAAAACGCTATGCAAATTTTGGTTTGCGTAATTATGCAATTTTTTTGGCTGGTTTTTGCTTCAATGTTCAAGATAACTTTTTCAAGGTTAGGTTTGACCACTCAATCACTCTATCAAAATTACAAGGGCAGTCTTCGCCCCGTCTGTAACCGCAACGTGGCTAAATGGGCTGAGGTGTTGACAGATGTTTAAAAATTGATGCCCCTCGACAACCAGACCAGGGCCCGCGCTCTGTACTTAATAAAACTAAGTACAGTGGAACCTCGATATAACAAACGGCCAAGGGGCTGCCAAAATATGTTCGTTATAACGAGGTTCATTAACTTACATCGAGGTTCTTTATCAAATTGACATATATTTTACTATTACTAGAGTTTATAAAAAGGCAGTTCGTTAAATCAAGGCTGACTTCGTTATATAGAGGTTCCATTGTAATATACATTTTCATATAAAAAGTATCTTTGCTGGAATAAGAATCTTCCAGCAATTAAATTTATCATTGGTCCGTTTCGATCCTAGATCTGATGCTTAGTAAGCCTCAAAACGCCTATCTTCTACAAAACTACACTTAGTCCTGGACTTCTGCGTTTTCAAACCAGCAAGGCTATGTAGCATATGCAACGATGCAGAAAGGAATCTTTTTCGATGAAGGTTCTCTATTAAATCTGAAGACCACTCCACGGAACTACGGTTTCTTAAAACGAATTATATCGCGGGCTCAGTGATGATGTGATCCATCTATTTTTATCTAAAACAACTATTTCGTCACTATATTATATTCTTTCTACTCGTACGTATTCTTGTTTTGGGTCACCTACTCGGTTATAGTTCTATGAACTGTTTAGGTGTCCCAAACTCTACATATTTGTTTCCTTTGAAACTATTAAACTGGCATTAATCGTCGCAGTAAAACTTGATTCCTGAAATTCTTTGGATGCAATGTTGTGGCTCTATGTTGGCCTTTATATAAAAGCTCAAAACGTCCAAACTAAGAATCTCTTATTTAGGCTGAAATTGTTATACTATAAGCTCAAATGTAGCGCGCATATAAACTGAAAAATCTTGCCTGATACAAAAAGTTCATATTTTGTTTTTGCGATGTCACAATTATTCATGGTTCAATTTGACCTGCTTGAATGTTCCATTTAATCAGCAACAAGAACGCTCTTACAGCGGCTTTCAACCTCGCTTGCTTGGAGATTAGATCGAGAAATGAGGAGGCGATTAATTCTACAAGAAACAGGACTTAGTCGCTGAAGGTTTTTTACTTCCTACTTTATCGGCGACGATACTTTTTATTTGTTTCTGAATTGATTTAGTAAGCGTGTTAGCGACGACTGGAAATACGTCTGCGGTCGCAGGTTATACACGTGCATATATACACGAAAATTCAAGGGCCTCAATTCCACAGCAATTACATCATTGCTAGAGATAAAAAAAAAGTGACTTACAAGGCACGTCATTTCAATCATCGCCAAAAATAAATCGAATGCTCATCACAAGACCCATTTTCATACAATGAAAGTTTAAAACACACGACCCGTCGCAGTTTTGCTAATTAAGATTCTTATTTTTTTTCGACCACTCAGTAGTGCTCACTAGTTCCGAAGTAATCTACGCTTTCAAGCGATAGAATTCGTGGACCGACACGTTTCGGAAAAGCTCTAAATTTAATCTTTCCTAAGCTTTCTTCGCAAAAAATGCGTGGCTTCGATCCAGCCTCGTTGCTAGGGTTCTCTCCCACCCGTCCCTACGGAGCGAGCGAGAGAGAGAGACCCTGGTTGGGTCTCGTCACGTGGCTCCAGAACAAGATTAATTCGATCACGCAACGATTCTTAGTCCCCTTAGTCCCTTGAACGCCTGACACAATGAGCCCCTTCTGTGTCCTAAATGCGATGAAAACCTCATTGCAGATTATGAGTCTCGCTGCTTACGCAAGCGAGACTAATAAATTGACTCTGGCAATAACTCACACCACAGGCATGTGCTGCTTGTTGCTGGGATACAGTCTTGAGCCCAGGCAAAAAAGCCGCGCGCTTTGTACAGCGGGTTATGACCATGTACGGATGCTCGCACTCGGAAAACCAGTCTGACGAGAGAAAACAAGATTGTCTAGTCCGAGCGTTCGGCCCACGGAGACTTCAATTTCAGGGAGAGCCTCCTTTTCTTAGACTGGATTACCTGAAAAAATGAGGCAAAATGGATTACCAGGCAAAATGAGCCCGCACTAAGGATCAAAGATCAGACCCGGGAGACGGCGGAAATCGAGCCTACCTTTTCTCAGCGATGTGAATTGATACAAAATATATTTCACCCCGCTACTCAGAGCCAACAGCCGATATAATTGTTGCCAACCAATCTACAAAGAAAGTCAATGAATGCCTTAATGTTACACAGTCAAGAAGCTCTTGAGAAACGCGGTAAACATTTAATAAGTGCTAATGTAGGCTCCAGATCGAAATGAAATTAAATAAGGGATCTCGAGGTTGTATTTTTTAAGAAAGGAGAATCAGAAAACCTTAGAAAAACCTCACGGTGCGAAAAAGACAGCCCACAGCAAACTCAACCCACAAAAATGAACGCTTATTCGAAAGGAAAACAGGGCTTGGAGGCATGAGCTCTCATCCTTGCTGTGGTTAATGAGAAAGGCAGTAGCACCGTTTGATTCAATTAAGAAGATCTCTTTTGCAACTGCAAAAAGGGTTCGATCCAGTGACCAAAACTTTTTCTCCAAAAGAGTCCCAAAATGACCAACCTCCTTGATGTCCTTGATGTCGTAAGTTAGCCGTAATCATAAAAACTGTCAAACATTAACCTCTCTAAAGCTAATGTCGATGAGATATAGTTAGATATGACAATCTTATCTAAAAGTACTACGATGCGTGACAAGAATTTATGGATGACAGTGATGGTTAAATTAAATTCATCAGTTTTCACTTTTTGCCAAGGATATCTGTATCTATACAACCTAATTCATGAGCACTTCACTTAGTTTACAGAAAAAAAAACCGTTCTTCCTAATTAACTCGTGATAACATCCAAAAACAAGGTCATCTCGGAATTTGTATTTTGGCTACAGTAGCACCACGCGCGTTAGAAATTGAACGGAATCGTTTTAATTAAGCGTTCATTGAAATGAACATAGAAATCTTCCTTCCGTTTCAAGAAAGATGGATTAGCATTATTTACAACACAAAAAAATTGAAGAACGGCCAATGAACTAAGTTCACATAATTCTCTTTCAGGTAATTCATCTAATAACTAATCAATATTTTTTTCTGAAAGTGACAGCGAAAATGAATGACTGGCAATTGACAAAAACGCCCACAAGTTCTAACAGCTGCGGCAGTTTTCTAATTGTTTCAAAGTTTTGGCGTTGATATTTTTAATCAGGCAAGAATTAAATATTAATTGTGCCCTGTATCCAGAAAAAAAAAACTTCTGCAGTCGCTTTTTGTGATTCGTAATACGTGGGAAGACTGAGAGCAGAATCTTAAAAGGTTAAAAAAATTACTCTTTGAAATTTTATTTCATTCGTCGCTTAACGTTCCTGTGTATATATTACTGTATTTCATTACTAAAATATTAGCCTCGGGTAGTGATTTATTGTTATTTCCGCGAAATATTTCATAACACAGTGTTATCTAAGTATCTCTGTTAGTGTTAAACTGTTAAAGTTTTTCCATGATTTTTCCACCAACTGCTTCACAAGTTAAGTTCGGGGCTATCGGCTTAGAATTATCTAGCAGGTGTTGTTACGGAAAAAATCTCATGCTTAGAGCGAGAAAATAGGCAAGAGAGGGCTAGCAAAACGAAATTGGCTATCCGTGGCTTTATACCAACGACTAAGTTCTTGCTAAGCAATTCGTTGTTTCAAATAACGCTGTTTGAAACCTTGGGTTATTAACATATGACACTCATGTCACGGCGTTTGTTGATCACGTACATATCTTCTTGGCGAAAATGGCATTGTCTCGTTATGGTATTGGATATAGGAGATTGCTATAAAAAGCGCTTAATCTATGATAACAACAGTAATAAAAAAGAAATAATTTGTAGAGCTTTGAATAAAATTCTAGAAAGAAAACTTTCTTCAGAAACCTTATCGTAAATCAAACACTTTTCGCCAACAAATATTAGCATGTCAACAG
Source organism: Porites cylindrica (assembly GCA_964035525.1). Taxonomy (NCBI): domain Eukaryota; kingdom Metazoa; phylum Cnidaria; class Anthozoa; order Scleractinia; family Poritidae; genus Porites; species Porites cylindrica. The sequence goes on along the minus strand of OZ037775.1, from coordinate 12,208,511 downwards.
CGCTAAACAAATCTAACTATAACATTGTATTGCCCGTAGCGTAGTGCCAGATGAATCGATGCTGACGGAGGAACATCTCAAATTATTTTAACGAAGTCTTTAGGCAATGTAATTAGTTAGCCGAAATGAGAACCCGGTTTCCTCTCTCTTTCTTTCTTTTTGTCTTTTTTTTTTTTCAGAAAGAAAGAAGCTTTCGTGACATACATCCGAAAATTTACCTCTATTTGCTTTAATGTCAGGTATGAAAAATGTCATTTTGGGTAAAAAATACAAGACCATCCTATTAGAATGTTTGGGCAAGTAAGAAACCAATACAGCTAGAAAATTCGTTAAGGAAGATCCCGATTTTAGACAATTTGGCTTAAAGATGGAAAAGATTTAACACGTACAGACAAGTTGCTGAAATAATACAGATTGAAATGTACTTATAACGTTAGAACGCCACTCTATTCAGCCCTCGGTACACTTCTCCAAGTCAACGACATACCTCTCAAAATACTGTATGAGTCCCAACGTCTTCGACGATTTATACCAGATTTTAATCACCAAAGATGATTCACATTCAGGTAAATTCGACTGAGAAAACTACGTTTATACTTCCAGTGTTATGACTACTTTGAATAAACTGGTATATACATCAACGAAGTGTGACGTCAAGCCAGTGGATAACTACCTTTTTAGATAATGGGCCATGCTTTGTTTTCAATTCAAAGCCGTCAATCTTTTCTTTTCGTCTAGCAAACGTGTTTAATTAGAAAAACCACAGAGCCGAGTTTCAATTCTGATACGTTCTTGGACTGTAATTGAGAAAGCAAATATTTAGCGCACGCTATACTCAACACAGTGGGAGCACGAATCTAAATTTAGATTTAGATTTTTTGAGAGCTTCGGGAACTGTAATTCAAAAATCTACCGTAATCGACGAGTGGCGATGCTCTGGTAATTTCCCTAAGGGTCAAAGTCATAAAAAACTAAATATGAAACAATTACAATAAAATAGGGAGAGAATGAAACCATCTTTTCTCAGCCAGTAAAAGGTAAAAGTGTTAAAATGCTTGCGAAACAAGTTCTGGCCTTCATATTCTAATTATTCGATTTTTCATGTGATTTTTAATAGACGCGACTTCCTCGCCGCGTAATCACGGCTTTTTCGAATCTACTCTAAACTTAATGGGATTTACTGGTGATTTTCGGTGAGAGATTTACCAAAAACCACCCTTAGCTTAGCAGATCATGAGTGTTTAGTTGGTAACCGAAAAAAGACGATGTCAATTTTTAACGGCCGGGCTTGATATTTTTAAGTAGCCTTACATCAGAAATAACGAAGTTTAAAGACCAGTTGAGTTGAGTTTAATGCGCTGATCAATTCGAAACTTTATCATCCCCACTGGGTAGTCCCCGGGGCATTTGACGTTTTTAAGACACTGCGGACAGGCCTTGTCAAATTCCCATTACGCCCCATTACATCGGTCCAATGCAGGGCCAATGAAATGGTCATGCAAATGCCTATAAGAAAGATATGTTTTGCAGATTGTATGAAGTTTGAATAATAAACTTTACATTTGCTCCGGAAATCTGATAATAAGTCGATTGTACCTCTTATTAATGATAATTGCCAACGAGCAGCCTCGCGAAGACGCGAGGCTGCGAGGGGGCAGCCTAATGGACCCAAGCGCGATTGTTCCAGGGGCAGAAAAAATCTCGAATCGATGTAACACTTAGTAATGTCAAAAAAGGCAAAATTTATGACGTAATGCAGAACAGATAATTCATTGTTTTCGAGCGAACACGTGATACAGATCAGAGAATCCACGAGCCGTGTGCGTGTTTGTGAGTCCCGTGCTCATCCCGTCTTCAACCAATCGTCGGGTGGATTTTCGTTTGCATCATACGCGATAGCTGTCGCATTTGCGCGCTGGAATTTTTTATTGCCTGCCGCTAAGAAAAAACAACGCCGAAAAATCGATTGTGTCTTTTAAGCAAGATAATTCGGAAGGCTTCGTCGGCGCAACATAAACCTTATTTAAAAAGAGACCAAATATAAATCTGTGCGTTGAATATTCGCAGACTAAAAACTAAGAACTAGTTTTTTGGGATTCTAAATTGGCTTATAAGACCACTAGATTTTACGCAAAATGACATGTGCGCAACTTCGAACAATAACACGAACATCAATATCTCGAGAAATTTGCTGTGTAAAGTCGGGATTTCAAATTCTTTATGTAGAAGAACAGTTTAGTTCACTATCTGCAAAAGACAAACTTAAAGCAAGGGCCGGCACACATACACCAACCCATGACCCGCCTTCCCCGCGTATGTCGTTGGAGAACTACCTTGCGGTTCCCAGGCTCCACACATGTGTTGTGATGAGTTGAGGTTTAAAAGAGTGCTTTGCACTCGCCTCGGAAGTAGGGGGTTTGAGACACGGGTTTTCCTCGTTCATTGGCCCGAAGGCTATGCCATTCTTATGAGCCCCAACAATCTTCGTTTTGATGAACATATAAGTAGTATCTCTAAGAAGAGCGCCCAGCGGGTAGGCATTCTCATGAGGCTCAGGAACCTTATACCCACACAAACTAAGTTACAGTTATATAAGGCAGCTGTTCTCCCGTATTTAAGCTACTGTCACCTTATATGGCATTTTTGCGTGCTAGTGATTCTAGGCGACTAGAGCGTATCCAGGAAAGAGCACTTAGGGCTATATATTGTGATAAACATTCGTCCTATGGTCAATTACTATCTATGGCTGGGCTATCTACTCTACACAACCGGCGACTACAGGACATAGCTATTCTCATGTATAAAGTTAAAAACAACATGTGCCCAACATACATTAGCACTCTCTTTGAACAGCCTGCAATTAAGTATGAACTGCGCAATCATGACTTCACTATACCCAGATTCAACACAGTCTCCTTTGGAAAGCACTCGCTCAGGTATATGGGCCCAAGGGTATGGAGTTCTGTTCACTAGTAACGTGAAAAAAGCTTCCACGTTGTCCTCCTTCAAATATAACATCAGAAAAGTGGATCTTAGCATGATATTAGATGACAATAACTGCTCTAACTGCTCTCTTTGCACTTCTTATTTTTTATCAGATAATGGATACATTTGTACATATTGTATATAGTTCTCTCGAATTTCTCACTTGCTTATACTGTACATAGTTTTTCTTAATTTTAATTAATTTATTAATAGATTTATTTTTTTAAAAAATTATTTTAGTGTCCCCACTTAGTGGTTATATACCGCTATTACAGTTTTGACACTTTAATAAAGGTATCATCATCATCATCATCAACTGCCATAAGGGCCAAACAGCTTTCCATGGTTGCCACTGCCTGGTTGTTATGGCTGTGCACATGCCTGGGTTGGTGTATGTGTTCCCCTTGCTTGTACTATTTTCAAAGTAATTTACGCTTATGCAACCGAATTAAGTTCAATCTATTTTTCATACATTACTGTAATTAACGACATTTTTAAAAAATTGAACCGCGCGCGCATATGGGTAAAATCTTTGCTCGTTGGCAGTTAGCGATACCCGCCTATAACTATTATACTCTGTATTGAAACAGGCAGTGATATTATGGCCATGGTGACACGTTTCTTGACCTACCATTTAAAGTCGCTCTTATTTCGCACTCTATTGAAATAAACCGAGCTGACTGTAATAGGTACCTCACTTTCTTAATTTACTTATAGGACTTGTTTCTCACTTTACATCTTATCTACAGTTCTTTCTTTGTTTAATGACGGCAAGTACTTAGACATACCAGGTAATGGCAGCCACTTTCACTTACAAAATCAACACTGACGTTGAAGTCCTTGTCGAAAAATCCGTTCTTACAAAAGGTTAGTCTTTACCTTTAAACGCCTCCACCTCACTACTCGGAGAAAGATCACATCTATCGAAAATGACCAAGTTGTCAGACATGGCATTGTACCTTTAAGTTAGTTGCGGTTCAAATTCTCCACCCCACCCGGGCGAAGGTCAAATTCCCTACTCCCAGGGCACAACTGGTGGACAAATGCAAGGGGTTGCCCAGGGAAGTGTTGAAGTTTTGGATAACATGTTTTAATCATCTTGTCACTGAGAATGAAATAAAGGAAACAGTTGTAATTTATAAATTATGTTGACTTTTTCAGCTGACTTGCACGATCAACTGGTCGTGTACTTGTGTACTCATGTGGTGCTCAATAGTCAGGGGCACCCAACGACGGTTCCCGCCTACATATACTGAAAACACTTTTTAGGCTATCCAGAGTATTTTTAGATCTCTACAAATGCATTCTAAGCGAGGCAATAAAATTTGTATCTGTTCGGTCGTCCTAGGGAAACTTGAGTCTTTTCGAAATTACAAGGGCTTATTAATAAGTATTATTTTCCGGAAAATTTTAGATAAAATTTGATGTATTTCGAAAGTGAGAGTTTTTCTGATTCCTCTTTCCATCACATTTTTGAATCCAAAGAATTTTAGGTGCCTTTTTTTACGAAAAATAGCATAACCTGGGGTGTGAAATATGAAAAATTAATTTTCAGAAAATCGTAGGGAATTTATCAGAGATAAGCTTCGAATATTGTACCTGAATGGAACGATCTAGAAATTTTTAGCCGTCCTCAAGTGATAGAAAATTCTAAGCAATATTTGCTTCTCTGAACAGATATTTTACAGAAAACAGTCGCTGGGTGCCCCTGAATGGTAAAAGAGATGCCAGAGGGCTTGGGTTTAAATTTGGATTCCTTTTATGAAGAAGAAATCAATTATAACAGCTCAAGTGTCTTAAAATGGTATTGATCGTTAGATAGAAAGGAAATTTGTCTAGTCGTCTTATCATATATATGACGCTTACATTAACGGATGTCGTTTCCAATTAGTTCCTCTTCGCAATGACTCAGGAAGTTCCCTTTTTACAATTCCTCGGAGATAACTGTTTTCGACCCTGCACGTGCATCATTCAAACGCTTAGCAATTGCTGCATGAAATACTGCAAGTCTTCGGCCAAACAATATTCAGTGTTAAGGAATCCAATTCTTTAATACTGAATATTGAATACACTGAATATTTCGGCGACCTTTTAACCTAAACGTGGTTGGTTTTTCGTTTTGCTCTTTCCAAAAATAACTGAAATCAATATTTTTACAAAATACGGTGTTGCTGTTTTGGGAAGAGGTAAAAATACCAAGCGAAAGTATTCAAGTCGATAAATTTTTAGACCCACGGGTCAAGGTGATCACACTTTGGACTTCACAAACAGAATAATCTAGATTATTGAACCAAGTTTTATTTATTTAACCAAAACAACCTTTTTACATGCAATAGGCTTTGACTTGTCCGGTCATTTCGGTCCGTCGGACCGAAATGTCCCTTACAGCCGGAAAAATCATTGTCCCCAAAACGAATCTTGCTCACAAGTACAAAAACAAAACGCACAGTGGCTTGAATCGGGCGTGTGCCACCCGAATGTACCGTTCCATCGTTCCGTTACCGACGTGGAATTAGCGAAATTATAAATCGAAATTTTTGTTGAATTTAAAGCACCCAAGACGTCTTTGATCCCGGACTGCACTGCCACGGACAGCAAAGCATGGAATAGGATTAAACTCAATACCGGGTGCTAGCCAATGCCAACGAGAGTCAAACTTTTTGCACTTTAAACGGAATAATGCCCCTTTGACAGCCATTTCAGAGCAAAATTGCTCCACCTTTGAAGTTCAACGAAGTCGAAGATGTAGCAGCTTTGGCGAAAGACAAAGACGGCCTCTGCCACCTCAGACAATCATTTAGCAAAGGCTTACGTAAAACTGACTGGCCTTTACTAACCGAGACCATACGCAGTTAGGCCTTTAGTTAGCAGAGGGGTTGTCTCGAACAGTGGCAGCAAAAGAGTCGTCACTTCTTAGTCTATTTAAAGAGGGTAACATCAATTACTGATGACTCCGTAGTTTACATAATGGCCCTCCCCAAGCTAATCTATAACTAAAACAAAACAAACCACCAACCCGAGTTTACAATAAAAAAAAAATAAAATAAAAAAAGAAATTAATATGTATAGTCAATACTTAAATGTCCAGCAACAGAATCATTAATTTCCAACGGCATTTTTCTATGGAGGTCTCTTAAAAAGCCCTTCAGTGAATACGTATCTGTAAGAGATGGCTGCGTTCCGTTCCTCAGTAGAGTGACACTAACACTAGAGTGAAATGTTTTAAGGCCTGAATTTGGAATTTTTTTCAAGTTTATGATCTTTCTGGTCTTCCTGCGTTCTACCAAAAGTAGCAAAGTTTGCTTTTTCTTCAAGCATATTATGTTTACAGTCTTTTTAATCGAAGTTTTGACCATAAAACTTCCGATGCGCAAATCTTTATGACGTACGGCCTGTATGTAGCTTGACACGGCGAATAACTCACCCAAAAGAAAAAAACGAAACGAAACAAAACCAAAGAAAGAAAGAAAACATAAAAGAAAAAAAAATTGGAGAAAATTCTCTCCCAGCTGTTTTTCCATGAGCTCTCTAATGCATGAAGTAGCTGCATCGTCGTATTCGCTTCCTGAACATATTTTTCACGCAGAAAGTAAAATGTAAAAACTATTGAACAATATTACCCTTACCGCCAGACCAAATATAATCATTTTACTGTGTTGGAGGGCTGTCGTTTTTGATCCGTCATCAATACTTGTAAGAAGTTGAAGGCATGTTTCACTTAATGATCTACCATGGCTGGACGCTGTCGTATAAAATATGGCTTGTCACTTGTGTTATTTCTGCTGAGGGAACTGCCAAAATGATAAATGAATCCGGCCCCTGAGGCATTTTTTAATGACTGAGACAAGGAGTATTATCACAGGTCACGAAATGTGATTTAACAATTATATCTGAATGGTTGGAGAGACCCTTTTCATCCAGAAATAGCTCAATGATTTAAGAAGCCACGCTTGTTAAAAAGATACAAACGCATATAACGAAAGCAAGAATAAATCTTACAATATTGCAACAGCCTCAAGCCAGATCTATATCTTCTGACTCATCGGATCCAATAATTGCGTTAAGCTATCGTAAATTAGGGGAAAAGAGTCATTCAAACATGCACGACGCACAGGGCCGAGAGAAAAGGATAATATCTCGAACTAATGACAGCAGAATAAATACTAGAAAGTCCCTGTTTGACTCTGACTTTGCTTCATGATGATTGCATATACGCTAGTTCTTGTTTTTAATTCAGAAGCGAAAAAATTCAGTTTTCCCTAAGCTTCTAATAAAACATACTGCAGGTTTCAATTTTCCTTTTCGTATTAAAAATATCTCAGTCGTTATTCACATTTTATTATAGCATATATGTTTAAGATGATTCCAGAAAGTCATGAAATATTATTTTGTTTCATTTTGAACAGCCGTGTTATTTCTAAGGCTATGTCACTTCCTTTTAATGTTATATTGCATCTTGCTTGAATGCTAATTTTATAGCTACAAAAAGTAAAACAAATACTAAATAAAGAAATGCCAAAATTAGGGATCTGAGAAAAAATAGAGCTAGAAAAAACAGGAAAGGTAGCATTCATTTTCCTCGGGGAAAAACACTAATTGAAAGGGAAAATTTCTCGAACCAAAAGTATCTACTAAGCATCGACTTTTTTTGACGATTTGAGAGGATTTTTTTCACGGCATACTCAGTCACACCACTTTCACACAGTAATACAGATGACCTCGATGTGGGCAAAAGGAAAAAGTTTTAACTACCGCACAATATGTAAGTTTCTTGTGTACTGGGATATTTATGAACCTCATTATTTAGCAAGGGTAAGGTATGTGCGAGATTTTTCCCTGTTGCAGTCGATTTAAGGTACCTTCACTAAATGCCTATATATTCAAGTGTACGTTTGATGTTTCATGTCCCAAATCTAATAAATCTGTTTCGCAGGTAAACAAACTCTAATTGAATTAATGCGAGTCCTGAGTTTTCAGAGGTTGACCTTGTTTATAAAAAGTACGGAGGTTCTGTAATTTTAGGGCAATCCTCGTTAACCATGGTCCAAGTATCAAAGTCCTCAAATAGAATCTTGTGAACAATTGAGATGTGTAATACTTCTCTTGTGGCTGGGCCATGTTTTCGTGAGCTCAGGCTGCATGGGAATTGCCATTACGATTTAAATACGATTTGTTTGTAGAATGACAAACTTTCAGATTCAAATACATACTAATTAAAAAATACTGGTGACAAAAATGGACCTGCGACATTGGGACTCGCACCCACGACTTTCCAACCTAAGAAAAAAAAATGTCGCCAATTATGCACACGTTGTTAATGAAACCTACAATTTGATAGTTTAATTTTTTCGATCAAGAGAATTGCACAGAGTTTCAAAGCCGCTCATGCAGAGGCATGTCTTTCTACGTTACCCTTTTCCAGCGAAACAAGGTTGCAAAGACCCCTTGCATAGCGCGCAAATCTTGTGAGCATCACAAGAAGGTCGAAATGCTCTGTATCAAATTCCATAGGCATTTTGCCGAAAAACCCCGTTTTGTAGTTGCAAACTTTGTTTCAAGTTGAATACTACACTCGGTTCTATTCTTGATGCTAAATTACCCGTAGTAGAATGACGACGGCTATCACGCTTTCCCTTTAAAATGACGCTGGTTCACGCGTGCCCACTACTAAGTTTTGAGAAAATCTCGTTCTTGTTAAAGTCATGCTCGTGACTTTTTTGGTATTGCCTTTTTTTGGTGGGGCGGGGGGCGTTGAGAGGTATAATGTTGCGTCATTTACTTTGTAAAACAATCAGCGTTCGTAATATGTTCGCAAGCGATTTCCCGTCCTTGCATTTGGCGGCCAGCTATCTGGATTTGCTTTGAGTTATGATTGGTTCATTCGATTGCCTAGCGAGAGTGTGATGATGGTGATGAAGAAAGAAACGATATTGACAACTTATCCTGCAAATCCAAAAATCTTATCCATTTCATTCAATGTAACAAATGCAAATGCACGTACATCAGAGAGACTAAACGCCAACTTAATGAAAAATTCAGTGAGCACCGCAGATCCATCTTAAGCCACCATCAACTCAGCGATCCCACTCCTGTCTCCCTACATTTCAATAAACCTGGACATTCAATCAACGGCGTTCGTCTCATTCCACTTGAACTCAAAAGAAGCAACTGTGACGCAGTGAGAAGGGCTAGAGAGGCTCACTTAATACACAAAGGGAAAGCATTGTCTCCTCTAGGAATGAATAGACGTGGCGAAGATCGTTGATACACGATACTACAGATTCACCTACACCAATCACAACCTATTGTTTAATTTTATATTTTCAAACCCTTATTTGTAACGAACTTTCAGTTTTACCTTCATATTTCTTTTAGCCACTGAAGAACGTTTGTCTTTCAAACCGAAATATTGAGCAAATTTGTTTAAATACATTTTTTTCGTTTTATTCTTTTGTTTACTTGTTCATCGCCTTGCCCTAAGGGATCAGTTTGCCGTTTTATCTTTTGTACAAGTTGTATTGTACTGATCCAGGTCTACAACTGGGAGATCCGGCACCACTTATGACCGTTTGTCGCTGTGGACTTGCTGCTATTTAATATTTTGACACGGCCGGTGAGACTGACTAAAAACGTTGCCCTGAAATTATACATAATTTTTCAAAGCTGCTTAAAACTGTACTTCCCTCGTGCGTCAGCGTGAATGTTGTGAAGTTCATGGCGCTTTTTCATGGCGGTTTTTCAACTGTTGTCATGGAGAAATTAGGGAAAATTCGTCGACACCACTGGAAAGAGCGCCATAATATTAGTAAAACTGCTTTGTATCTCGTGCTTTGGAAATAAAATGTGTACCATAAAAACACCTTACGAACTACATTCACGTTGATCCGAAAGAACGAAAAGAAAAAAACAAGAATGGCTGTGATCTGTTGCTATATAGCAGTACTTACAACAACGTACCATTATATTATTCATACGTTTGCGGACAAAATGAAACAAAGCCTCTGGAGGGGGTTCTGCAAAGTGAAAAAGGAATCTTAAGGATTTAAGTAGTTCTTAGTTGTTGATCAAGGAAGATTTCTGGTCGAAAAGACCTGGCTGCTTCTCACTATGATTATTGTTCAGGACTGGAATAAAAAGATTTTTTATTTATTAAACGCCCTTCATCTAAGCACGTAACGTTTCACCTTTTTCCTCCTAGACTAAGATCTGGCAAGATTACTTGTCACAGTAACTTTTGAATCTGTGGATGAAATCCTATGGAATTAATACAATTCGCATGAAACCTCTTCTGCAGTACTTTCACATGTTACCATTTATTTAAAACATAAAGTTCCACGTTTTGAGACTGTTAGTCGAAATCCTATGGTATTACATCAAATTAAAGCTCTTTGGCAGGATTTTTGCGTAGTACAATCAATTTCGAGGAATTTTACCCAAAGAAATTTCGACCATTATTTAAAGGGGTTAATTGATAACGAAATGATGAAAGGTAGTAGGAAAGTAAGCTCTGCATGCAGATCCATTAAAGCTCTGCAGCTAGTGCCCCCCTATGAACGCTTATCATGGGTTTCCAGCCAGTCTATCATTTTCAAATTCAGGCCTCAGAGATAATGAATAAATATGACACTTAAGACGCTCAATACGAGTGAGCACTCGTCATTTCTGTTTTTAGCTTGTAGTCTATCATTTTCAAATTCAGATTTAGATATAGCGGTGAAAGCTTTTTTCAACTGCATCAGACAATTTTCATAGCGTGAAATACAGCAAAAGACGAACGAAAAGTAATCTTCCATGTGTCGGCTAAACCATTTGATAAACTTTTTGTACAAACGAAAAGCTCATAGTGTTGAAGAAATGGATGTTGCTGTCAAGGTTTTCTTTGACTGAGAATTCGTTTTAAAACCAGTTTGACCTTATTTAGCTTAAATTATAACGGAAATTAAGAAATAAAAACTCGGTAACTTGGCAATAATTTGTCCACTTGAGCAAAGGGAGAAAAGTTCGAAGTATCGATGCCTTACGAACAAGAACATGTTGGTTTTTCCGCTTCTTTTGGCTGCTTCTACTTTAATCTCATCGTTCAAACTTTCCAAGTTTTATCTCAATAAACTGGAAAACTGGTGTACTTACATTGTGTTCATTCATGAGCAGGTGCGCTGCTTGGAAAGGCCGCCATACGTACAGAGACCGTAAATGCCGTATTTCTTGTTCTCCGAGCTTGTGCTGTGAGAGGTGATATACGACCATCACGTACGTCTTAAATAACTTTTAGTTCTCGTGACAGTTAAACATTGAAAACATCCTTAAACTTGTTTACGCCAACGTAAGAATTTTGGAGTATCGTTTTGCATAACAAAAAAAAGATATCGTCCAGCTGGGATACCAGCTAAAAACGTTTTCCGTCGATAAACATTTTCTTTGGTCTCGGTTAGAAAAGCTATAAAAAATTTCCTTGTTTTATTGGGTTTGTTATAGAAACTTTTATTGAGGTAGGACGACTTTTTGTAATCAAATTAAAACACAAATAATAAGAAGCAAAGGATTTCAGTTGCCTGCGACAAAACGTGTGGGATCGAGTAAAGGCCGATTTAGAAGCTAATAATTCGTTAAACGCCATCTGTCATGTTGCACGCAACGTGTTTACAAAGATGTCAATAGTCTCGTTCAAACTTGTGCTCTCTACAGTTATAAGATAGATACCTAGGATTCGTTTCGTTTTGCAATTAAAAGTTCAAAATACATCGTTTGCTGGACGTATTTAGTTTTAGGCGTCCAAAACTATCTGGGGAAAAAACACGAATTGCGTTTCGTGACATTTTAAAAATGGTTTCTTACTTAGTTCACAATGATTGTTAATTATAGAAATAGTTAGGTTTGCGCCAGTAAATAAAAAACATGAAGTCGAACGTTTGCTTTTGACCTATAACAGTCTGCCTGTAAGCTTTTGGAAAATTGTCAAACTGGCATTACGGTCAAACCGGATTTTCAAGCACCGTTGAGAAAAGATTGACAAGACAATGCAGGGTGTGGAATCTGTAATGGTTTTGAAAACAACAGTCTCATGGTTTGTCAAAGCTTATTTACTTAGTATTTTATTTTTTTTACACGTGAGAGCCTTTACGAAAACACTCATAAACTAGACACGAAAAACATGATATGTACGGGGTATACGCCCACGAGGAGCGAAATAACCATTGGGTTCAGTATATTAGTATTAATTTAGAATCAGATTCAGTTTGCGAGAAGACAGATGACAAGCTGCTGAAAACTGTTTTGTTCTTTCCAGTGCATTAATTAACCCGAACAATAAAAAGGTTGGAGAGTAGCTTTATGTTTAGGAAATACAGATTTATTATTATTATTATTTTCTTTTTGGCTCTTGGCTCAGAGAAAAAATCCTTTTACTGCTTCAAATATCTTAAATAGAAGAAAACAGATTAATCTTCGAATGTCAGATTCAGGAAATATAAATTTAAATGTCTTCAAAATAAATTGTGCTGACGAACGCAAAGCGGATATTTTGATAAAAGCATCGTTGACGTAACTGGAGAACCTTCAAATGGCTATCGTCAAATTGAATTCACATTTGTTGCAATAAAAGGGGCCGGATTTGAAAACATCTTCATCTGTTGATAAGTGAAGATCAGTGTTGTAAACAGAGCAATATGTGCCTCTGATATGGTTAAAAAATACTGACAAAATCACAATATCTTCATCGCTTGAAATAGCGGTGACGGGTAAATGTGATAATAGCCTCTTGTCAAGAACAATACGTGATTTGCAGCCTTCCTCAGCCCCTACCCCAACCGATTGTGTCACGTTTTCAGTGGGCCATTTCCAAGTTCCAAAAACTCTCATTTTAAAACGAAGTTAAGTGCAAAACCTTTGTCGTGAAAATGAGTTTTATTTGCACGAGAATTAAACACCATTTCCATATCAATGGCTTCGCAGCGTCGCTTTAAAACAAAGGCTTAATGACCTATTGCACTGGATGAAAACGACTGTATGGACGTGAGGAGGAAGACGCATGGAGAGAAGTGTGGGGCAGTTAGATGCTCAAAGTTTTTCACTGTCTAAGAACGTTTAACGAGTCTGACCCTAACTGAAGGTACTTCTCTGCGAGTAAAACATATGATGAATCAATAACATGGACTTTTATTTATTTAAAAGGGTAGTATATAGCAGATTTCAACTCAATTCCTGGCCAAGTTAGAATCCTAAAAGTTGGTCTTTTCCTTTTGGTTCTTGAGAACTACGGGAATGCTTAGAAAGACCTTAGATAAAGTCGTTTTACGCACAAAAGGAGGCAAAATCCTGGTACTGTCCAACTAAAAAGGCGATTATTTCACGCCCAGAGTTCGTGAGAGTTAAGCTTTCTCGCCGGTATTTTATACTCCTTCCTAGACTACGAGCAGTCTCACGTTTTTCTTAAGTAAAAGTATTGCATAATTTTATTTTTTCCCTCGTGGCGCTTGGCTCTGAGGAAACAAGGACGACCACTAGCGGTGGTTATCTTTAAACCGTCAAGCCTTAAAATCCTGTTGTCTGCTTAAATTAAGATCGTAGTCATTTATAATTCGATTCTTAATTTTTTCGCCCCTATATACTGCGATTAGATTGACAGCCGATGATGGACACATCCTCTGATTAAACTGGACCCTACGAACATGATTAAAAGTGGGGCAAACATTTTCACACTTCAAAGGCAATGGTCTATTAAAACACAGCTAGAAAGCATAAACGAAAGTAAAATGAATAAAACGAACAAAAAGAACGTTTGAAGATTTTGAAGATTTTGTTTTTTCTATCCATTGAAAAATATTGCCAGGTTTTCAGCGTTGTTCTTGACTGATCCGGGTTTAGTACCCGGGGACCCCTCCGCTCGGGTTTTAGTACCGCCGGTGAAAATCCCATTTGGAGCCATGACATAATGTAATAGGGCATTTCAGAGTTGCCTCGAGCTCCGGTTTCAAAGCGAGGCTAAGTGCCAAGCCATTGATATGAAAATCGTATTTTATTCTCGTTCAAATAATCATTTTCAAAAGAAAGGTTTCGCCCTTGCCCGCGATTTGAAAGTAAGAGTTTTCGGAACTCGAAAATGGTTAATTGAGTCTAGCTTCAGTCTTGGCTAAATAAGAACTTGAATTATTTGAATTATCGCCCCTACTTCTTCCCGGGAAACTCGAAAGTCAAAATAAAATCCCCCAAAACTTTATTTAAACATTATTACCCCTTAAATTATCGCCCACGTTTAAACAAGTATGGATGGTCGCCCCCGGCTGTTATTTAAGGAAATGTGTTTCAAAATGTCAAATCAATATCAAAAATGTTATTTACAGAAACTGAACCGAATTGCAAAATGCTGAGACAATCAACTGAAGCTTTCATTGATCAAAATCCCATCTGAGCATGCTCGTTTAAGTTGGGCTGCTGACCGCAAAAAGGGTAGGGGGTTTGACAGGAGGAGGTTTTTAATCTAATTCACAGTGGTCACTGTCATTATATATTGCTTCAAAAATATCCTTATTCCGATACATAAAAATGCCTTCTGCTTGGAGGCTTTGCCTACAGCTCAAAACATTCGCAGTCAAAGGTACACATTGCTAGTTGAAGAGTGATTCTCATTTACCTCCACTGACGTTTTATTTCAAAGGTTTTGTTACATCATCCTAGAGCACTAATCAAGTAATTGTAAAAACATGAGCACTTCTAGTTCCTTTTGATACAGAAAAAATAAGGAAAACTAGCTGCGATCGCTAATTGCGAGTTTCTGCACAATCAGAACAGTTCCTGACCAGTGTGAAGCCGTAGACGATTATAAATAATGCATTGGAAAGCAGCCTTACCGGTTATCGTTAAAAAAGAGTGGCGATTTCTTGAAAGTAGGAATAACCGGGACTAGGATAACTTATAAGGCCCGGAGAACCATTGTATGAGTGCAATTTAAACGCGAAAATTCGTTAAGCTCATTGCATCATTCTGAAGATATTTAAAGATTTTTAAAGACCCTTCTTCTCTGGGTGCTTGCGCTTTTCAATTCACTAGTTTCTTTAAGATTCGCCTAAGGCAAACGACCACGGAAATGCAGGGAAATACCGAGATAAAGCGTGGTTACATCAGGCTCCATTTTTTACTCATGACATTCAAGGAAAAATAATTATCGCGGCAACTTTCAAAAGAAACAAGCCCCGGGAACGATAGGTGCGGGTGATGAATTTCTTTGATCTTAGTAGGAATGGGAGCCATCTTGTTGTTTTATCTCCTTTTCGCTTTCCATAATCCATCAAACCAAGCCTTAACCTTTCTCTTTTCCTCTCGGGTCGGAACATAAAGCTCGGGTTCTTCTGTGTATGGTACTGGCTTCATTTTCTCGTTCACCGTGCTCATTGATGGCGGATAGTCTCTCAGATACCACAGAGCTTTTCTATGCCTCCGCATGTGTTTTAACACCTCGATCTTCTGAATAAGCGGCGAGTACAGCTGAAAGTTCACCTCCATAGGTTCTCCATCCACTACGTTACGAAGGGTGAAAGTTGCTCCTAAGGTGTTCTGCCAATGATTTTTAGCAATGCATATCCCTACAAACCTGTAGGGCAAAGTATGGAGACGCTAGGGTTGATTTCCAGCAGTCGCGTAATTTTTAAGTGCGTGTACACGCATGTAACGTTTACTCGGTTAAATAAAATAGAGACAAGATATAAAAATGTTGCGCGCTTAAACGTTAAGTTGAGCGAGGTTTAGTTTTTACTTTTACGCGCGATCTACCATACATTGCCTCTCTTTAAAGGTGGATTTCCACTGTCGCGTAATTTTTACGTGCATACGTGAGTAAAATTTACGTTCGCAAATAAGGGTTGATTTCTACTGTCGCGTAATTTTTAAGTAAAATTTGAACCTCGCTCAACTACACGTTTACGCGTGGCCTTTCATACATTGCCTCTATTTCACTTACAACGCGTAAATTTTACGTGCTTTCGAAAGGAAAAATTACGCGACAGTGGAAATCAACCCTTATTTGCGAACGTAAAGTTTACGCACGTACGCACGGAAAAATCACGCAACAGTGGAAATCCACCTTTAAAGAGATTTTTAGAATCACGTTTACGGCAAACGCCATATTCAGACTGTCAGCAAGTATTGTGGGGGGTGCGGTGTTTGAGTGACTCGCTTGGTACACGATAAGGTACCGAGAGTTTACTTCTTTCAGTGACCTTTGTCTTTACTAGCTTCTTCCGGCATTCTTCTTTAACTTCTACTGTTGACAGCTATCACCTACTTAACTCCCACCAACTCTTAACTCTTCTTGATTACTGCTACTAACAAGCCAAATAGAAGCATTTTTTCATAATAAGCTGGGCATGTTTGGGTTAGCTGACCGTGGGAATTAAAACAAGGCTTACGCGATGTGATTAATGTCTTGGTACCGCTGAATGTACATGGCTGCGATCGGCAAGAAGCTATGAACCAATGAAAAACGAAAACGCTGGATCATAAACCCAGACAGGAACTTTAACGAGACTAAAGAACCAAGGTTAACACGAACCTGTGAAAAACTCACATCTGACAATGACAAGCGAAGAATACTCCAAAAATGGATCTATGCGAACTAAGCATTAATTCAAGTACGAATAAAAACACAAGATGAAAACAGGAAAACACTTAATGAAACAAAAATGAAACTAAGACCCTGTTTACATGGAGTGGGGGACCCCGGTTTAGTGGGGAAAGTTTCTTTTGTTTTGTGTCCCCCAGAGCGTGAAAACAAAAGAAACCAAACCCACTAGACCGGGGTCCCCAACTCCATGTAAACAGGCCCTAAAAGATGAGACAAATTTTAAGGTGGATATTGCCAATGTTGCACATTCAAAAGATTCAATAAAATTCAAACTGCAATGTGTTAGTCATGGAGGTATGTAAGGTCCGCATTAATTTGGAACAATTAGCATAACGTCAAAACAGTGAACGTCGTAACGCGGATTTTTGGCCGGTTAGTAGGCTAGGTTGCAGTGATATTAATCGTAATAAAAGTTTTAGACATTATTGTGTACATCGTGAAGATTATGTGATGAGGTTTAAAGAGAATTCAGTCGGGCCGTTCCAGAGATATACTGAACAGAGCTAAAATTCAAAATTTAGAATGAAGTTGCTCTAAGACAGGTGGTGAGAAAACAAGATTAGTTAGTTTTCTGGATCGCAAGAAAGAAAATACACCAAAATTCCCAAGCAGTGAAAAACCATATTAAGCAGCATTCTAAGGCAAGTTAACATAAATTTGGGTTATTTAGAACTTTTTTATTAAACAATTTATCACGCCTATAATTTTTATTTGAATTCAAACATACAGAACTTTTTACTTCTCACGGAGGTTATTTGCTAAACACCAATCTGGAAGTTAATGGTGTCAGATTTTTTAGTAGTAGGTCTAGATCACGCAAAATTCGGCTTTTATCGATTTCAAAGTTTTTTGTTTATTGTTGCCATAGTGATATCGATTCAAGTTAAAACTCTATTTGGACAAACTTCAATCCAAAGTCAGTCGGTGGTGAAAATTTCATAGCGATCGGACAAACATAAAATCACTTTTCAGGCGATTAAAAAATATCGGTATGGTCCCCGAAAAACTGTATCGAAACACCTTAAATATAACCTTGAAAATACTTTACAAAATTATGAAATAACTCAAATGACATACCTGACTTTTCCTTTAGCTATATAAGGATCGGCTCTGGTAACTGCTACTATACTCCCCACAGAGAAATCTTTGGCATCAAGTTTCTTCAGCCTGTGGTAACAGTCCCTTTGCTCCAGGTATGTCATCACATCTGTTTTGGCTTCCTCTGGAGAATCAGGGAAACCATTAGGCCAATCTTTTTCCTTCCAGATGAAACGTGGTTCGGGTGTTGTTCCATCCAGTGCAACTTTGGCATTTGGCAGAGTCTTATAAATGGGTTTCACACTTAGTTCGGCTGGATTTTTCTTGTACCATTGGTCAAAATTCACCTTAATCTGCGAGCAAAGAGGAGAAATGAATACACTAGCAAGTATATGATGTAATAGAGAAAATACTGCTGCACCCTCAAAACTCTCCCCATAGAGAACTCTACAAAGTGCCACCTAATAAAGCATCCTGTTTACATATTTTGGCAGCAACAGTCCTGAGTTTCCTGAAGAAAAGGCACAGCTAAAGAAGCAGTTTTACAAGCTGTTTGGGGTCTTGAATTTTAATATCTCACATTTTTTAAAAAACTTTTTTTACATACGGGGTGGAAAGACTTGCGGAGACTTGCCATGACACCAAGACCCTGGATTAAAAATCCTCAGCACTTTGTGGCAAAAAGTTGAAGATTCTGAGATGGAAAGAAACATGCACAAACAACTCTTCAAGACTTGTCCTAACAGCCACCAAGATTTTGAATTTGGATTCTCAGCTCCATAATTCCTTCACTATCACCCCCCTGCCCCTTGTATATCACTAACCTTTGTCTTTTTGGCCAGACCAGTATTTTCAGTTTCTTGTTCAGGTAACGTTTCCACATTATGATCTTGCAGAATCTTTTTAAGTTCCTGTATCTTAACTGTTCTTGATTCTAATTTAAATGACAAAATAAATAAATAGAGGTAATCATAAATAAAATAAGTTTAAAATAAATTGTTACCTGAATATTCCAGTCGCGAACTTTTGTTAGGTGGAACACTTGATGCTAAGTGAAGAAATTTGTTCATTGCTGATGAGCAATTTGAACGTAACTTTGATGTGATCTTTGCTCAATTTCGCTTTGTTCTTATGGATTAAATCTTGCTTATGCATTATGTATCTATTATAATATTGCAAATAAAGCAGTTTAAGATGAAGCACTTTAATCCTTTCAATCACTGCTTCCATTTTCAGCTGGTATCAGCTAAGCGACAGTACCGCAGTACTCATTTATAGTGTTCATTTAGCTGGTATTTTTAGCCAAAAATTGTCTCATCTGATGCGGTGTGTTTTGGTTACCAATCAGGTGCTACTTGCAGGTATTTCTAAGTTTATAGAGGGTGAACATAGACAATAGTATTGTTTGTTTAAAAATTTTGTTGGCTGATTGAGAAACTGGTTTACTAGCTTAGTTATGTAAAAAGACATGTAGGTTAATGTTTATTTTAAAGCATGACAGGGTTGTAAATCTTATTTTTATCAGCTGCAATATATACCGGGGAAGTAGCCGAGATAATGAAATATGGGGATTTATTACATCCACTTTGAGATCACTGGCTATCCGTGCAATCTGATTGGCTCACAGCAGTGTGATTTATTCCTAAATCACACCATCTTTTGCTCTAAATCACATCTGTTCCAAGTTCTAAATCGCATCATTTGTGTTTTAAATCGCACCATTTTTGTTCTATATTGGATCATTTCAGTTTCAAATACAAAATGAGACGTAAAAGCCTTTTTGTTTCGGCTTTTTAAAAAACCGGCTACTTAATCAATAAAATATTAGTACTGACTAAATTCTGTGATTTCAAAATGGATGTAATAAAGTGGTAATTGAACTTCGTGTCATGCAATTTTGGTCTGAAATCACACTTGTGACTTCAAATCTCGTGTATGATTTTAGACCAAATTTGCACTCCACTCAGTTCAATTACCATTATTTATAAAATAACTATTAAAGATAGTACGCCCTTTCTGATTTGTTAAAACCTATGGTTTATTGCGCTGGTAAACTCATAGAAAACTCAAAGTTATTTTATAAAAGCAATAGACCCCACTTTCTATGAGTTTAGTTGTGTGATAACCAACTTGGGATGTTGGGAGAACACTCAAAAAGCTTGTAAATCATGATGGCTCGTGATTTATAAGCTTTTTGAATGTTCTCCCAACATCCCAAGTGGGTTATCAAGCCGGTAAACCCATAGAAAGTGGGGTCTATTGCTTATATATATAACTGAAGTAATTGTCTGGAAGCAGCTTACACATGCAAAGTGCAAATCAAAACTGCCTTCCCCCTTTTTAAAGTGTCCCCCAAATATATGATTAATTACTGGCAGGTGGTAGGTGGGTGTGAAAAGAGGATGATCAAAACTCCACTCAGATATTAGCGTTAATTGTGGTCTTCAAAATAACAGTGACTTGGTTTTTCAAACCCGCACCATTTTCTTAAAATGAGTAAGTTTGTAGCTCATCATGTGACCAAAATGTGATTTTTCAAAATTTTTTTATTATGAATTACAGTACCACTCAAAAGTAAGTTACCACCCTCTCGCGAGACGCGAATCGCGTTGCGCGCTACATGATTCTCGTCGTGCGCTACGGGATTCCTGTAGCACAGGACGCGATTCTCGTAGTGTGTGATGGCCTAAAGTAGTCTTGCCCGCCATGTTTGAGGGCAAAAGTATGCCCTCCAACATTGTGGCCAATACAAATCATACTACTTTGTTGAAAAAGATTGCGTTTCCTCTCGGGTGTAAGATAATTTTTATGTGCTCTGTCAATTTTAAGCATTAGCAAGATTCCAACTCATTGTTTAAAGGAAGGATGGTCGCGTGACCTCTTATTGCAAGTGGCCTTTAACAAATAATCCACTCCCAAAAACATAAAGAACATCAAAAGCCCTAACCAGTTGGCTGAACAGAGGATTTGAATTCGCGACCAGGCCCATTGGATTGAAATTCTAACTCACTGACCACTCGATCTGTAAAATCTTTTGGACGCGTTCTCTGCAAGCAGGCGAGGTCTCTCACCTAGCATGAGAGGACCTCGATGTGCCGTGGACTTCAGTAGGCAGATCACAAAAAACCTACCTTTGGAAGCCTGGATTTTCTGAGATCTTCTCTCTGAAAGAGGGATATTTTCTAAACGCTTCTGAAGATTTCGGAACACTTTTTCATCGACGTAAGGGGACAGTGATTTTAATCGGTTTGCCAACCTGGACGCCATTTTGATTTTTCCAGCGGCGTGGATAGAGCCCAATCCCGCGCGTTTTGTCTTTTTCATTTCTTTCGTAGTAGCATACATGAAATGACGAGGGGAATGCTGGGAATACGTCGTTCGAACGCCATGTTGCTTTCTTGACACTGCAACGAGAAGGTTTATGATCGGATGAAGAACATTTTGCCTTCCGTATTTGATATCAGTTACAGTCTAATTTAGAAGCTCTTGAACCTAACAAGCAATCATGCCGCGAATTATTATCAAAGGTGGTGTTTGGAGAAATACAGAGGTATGTGAAATATAAGCTTCAATAAGCTCAAGTAACAGTGTAAGTTTGCACACTTTAATTTGTAGTCTCAGATAAAAATAATATGGGTCATGGATCATGAACGTGCTCGTAAGAACTAGTTTTAGTTGAATGATTTACATGTATCAACTGCCCAGTACTCAGGACTTCAACAGATGAAATAGACGTCGGTAATGAATTTAAGATCAATCTGCTGTCATTATACTTTATCGTTGTGTGAATCACGCTTGAATATCTTACATAGTAGCTGTTTTTTTTTTTTTACAAAAAATTGGATTAAAATTGCGTGATTGTATTCTATTTTACCCAAAGGATGAAATCCTCAAAGCTGCTGTTATGAAATATGGAAAAAACCAGTGGTCTAGAATTGCATCCCTGTTGCATCGTAAATCAGCAAAACAGTGCAAAGCTAGATGGTAAGTTTAAATGTGAAGATACCAGGTCTATCACTTACCACTCTTCAGAATAACAGAAAAACAGTTCAAACTGTTGTAGACTGTTCATTGGAATAATTTTAAGGCTGGTTTTCACTAGCGATTGAGTCGGAGTCGGAGTCGTAATCAGAAGCATAGAACTTTACGGTCTGGAGCAAACAGCGTTCTGATTCTTCTGATTCCGCTTACGACTTCGTTGTTTACAATCAAGTGAAAACTGGGACATCAGAGTCACAAGCTGAAGTGGAAGAACTAAACCAATCACAAAGCATGGGAGCGTGCATTGTGATTGGTTTATCCTTCCACTTCTGCTTCCGATTCTGACAATCTGTTTTTCGCTAAGGGTGCGTTCGATTGGGAAATCTGGATTTAGATTTTAAAATCCGGATTTCGGATTTGCAATCGAACGCGAAATCCGAAAACAGGTTTTAACGCTGAGATATCTGTTTTTGGTTTTTTTTTGTTACCGTTCGATTGGGAAATCCGAAAAAGAATTTGAAAAAGTGTCCTTAAGAACAGCGGTCTTGCATGCGCACGCATACTTAGCAAAAAGAAGACCACTGTTCATGAGAATAGTTTTGCAAATCCTTTTTCGGATTTCCCAATTGAATGACAAAAAGGGAAATCCAAAAAATCCGGATTTGGATTTCTTAATTGCAATCCACCCTGAGGACGAATTTCTCGGAGGTGAAATCCGTTTTCGGATTTCGCGTTCAATTGGGAAATCTGGATTTAGATTTTGAAAATCTAAATCCAGATTTCCCAATCGAACGCACCCTAGATCATAAGCAACTTACAACTTCGCTTATGACTCTGACTCTGACTCTGACTCTGACTCCGTTGCTAGTGAAAACCAGCCTTTATCTGGAGCTTCTGGTTTCTCTCTAGTTTGGAACATTTTGACTTCATTGTTATGTTCAAAAGTAAGTTGACAGTCCATTGGGGGTCTGGATTCTCAATTTTTGATTCTTGCGTGAATCGAGAGTTGAGAACATGGTATACAGTGACTTTTCATGTGGTGAACAGCTTTTTCCAGTGAAAACTTACATGTAATGCAAAATGTCTCAAAGATCAATATGCAGTGATGATTGCTATTGTTGAGGTTTACAATAGTATGCTTGAGCGTTATAAATTCTTTCTCACCTATATGGTGCACCTAGATGTGGAAAAATGGTCGTCCAATGGGCGACCTAGTTGAAAAATTAATTTTGAACCCTGATAAGTATGTTGACCTTGTTGTAGAGTGTTGTCAGTTTCATCAGGTAATTAACTTGTCCAGAGAATAATGATGGTGAGTGAATTGATTTTTGGGTGAAGTGACTGCAATTCTGTCTGTAAGAATGAAGTCGCTGATAAATTTGTGGTTGATTTGTTGAACTGTTCATGCAGTTAAAGTATGGTGGAACTCTCAGTACCATAAAATGTTGTTCGAATCTTCCCAAGTTTTCTAGAATAGTAGTGCGAAATATTCAAACCTGTTTCTTTAGGGATATTTAAACCTCCTGTTTTGAATTTCATTTTAGGTATGAATGGCTTGACCCCAGCATTAAAAAGGTGAGAAACAATTTTAGTGTAAAGGCTCATAAATTTAAACTGAACACTTTCAACCTCTTTGCCATGTGTCCTGCTTCTTGAGGGTAGTGGTAGTTACTACGCCTGGGAAGCTGTTATACATGGTTGTTTGCCATTTTTACCTTCAAGACAAAGGTTTTAATATCTTTGAAAAAGATACATGACTATTAAATCATCAGCTAGAGAAACAGAATGGAGTGGTTAGGGGGTGAGAGTCCAAACTAACATTCTTTAGATTTTGATTTTAAAACAATATAGCATCAAGCCCAAAGGGTTATCATTTTTGTTGTCTGTTGGTGATGAAAATTGAGAAAATGTGTTAGTATCTTCAAGTAGGCTGAACCTTCATACACTGTGCATGTACACGTGAGCATTATACATTGTTATGACATCCTCTTCTAAACAGTATTGGTAGGTGCCATTGTATCAGATTTTACTCTAAATACTTGTTTCATTTGCAGACTGAGTGGAGTCGTGAAGAAGATGAAAAGCTACTTCACCTGGCAAAGTTGATGCCCACACAGTGGAGAACTATTGCACCCCTTATTGGTCGCACTGCTTCACAGTGTTTAGAACGATATGAGTTTCTCCTGTAAGTAATTCACTTTCTTTTTCTGATTAAAATGTATTAATTTGGTTTTCCATTGAATTGCTTTTACAGTCAAACTTCCACTAATGGCCACCTGTCTTCAACAGCCATTTTTTTTGGCTTACAGTCCGTTCATTCACTCTTGTTTCAACCTCTCTACAACAGGGCTCAAAGTTTAAATTTCAGTTTGGGAGCACTTGTGCTACCAGATATAAATTTTGAGGCGCACTGCTGAAATTTTAGGCGCACAGCTGAAAATTGTAGGAGCACAGCTTATAATGTTAGGAGCCTCTATTTCAAAAGAAAAAGTAAAAAACTTAACAGTACCACGTTTATTTGTCATCTTCAGTTTGTTACTTTTACTTCAGTCCTGTGATTGATAAAACACAGCCGATTTGCTACGCAGTAATACCGTCATGATTTTTAATACTAATTTCTCTTTTTGACAGTACAGTTGTGACTAAAGAAAACTTACACTTGAAAAACAATTCAAAACTGACAACAATGAGTGTGTCGAACGAAAATGAAAAATAATCTTTAATGAATTTGTTAAATGCGCAATGACTTACATGTAACTGGAATACGACTTAAGAAACTTTCTTATCTGGAAAAAAAGGCTCTTAATCCGCACTGTTTTTGTTTTGATTGACGTTAAAACTGAACGTTCGACGTGATCGTCCATTGCGCGAAAAGTACGTGTTTCGTTCGTAGCATATACAGTCGACTCCCGATAACGCGAACCTTCAAGGGAAATCAAAAAAAGTGCGAGTTATCGGGAGTTTGAGTTATCGGGCGCTCGAAGAAAATAGCAGAGAGTAAGGTAAAAAACAGTCTTTACTGCACAGTGAACATTTTAATGACATTTAATTGTAGAAATGTCAAGTGAAATGAAAAGATACTTCTAGATTATAAATTAGAACGTAACGTAACAAACTAGCCTAAATAGAGCATGCATTTTACTGTTTTAAGAAGTAAAGCTGCTTCACGTTAGCCTGTGACAATCAATATCAGCCTCCACTAGTAAACTATACTCCTACAACACATCAATAGGAAGTCCAAAATTCAGTGTTTTGGGCGCCAGTAGAGGGCTTTTTTTCCCGACTTTTTAAGGGCTCCAAACATGGTTCGAGTTATCATAATCAAGGATAATTTATATAGAAAATGACTTGAGGGGAAACAAAAATTGGTTCGAGTTAGTGGGAGTTCGAGTTATTGAGGGTTTGAGTTACGGAAGGTAAAATTATAGTGAACGTATGGCGGAAATCCAGGGGAAATCGATTTTGGTACGAGTTAGTGCGAGGTTCGAGTTAGCGACGGTTCACGTTAACGGGAGTCGACTGTATTTGCATGTGTCAGCAGTGTTTATTACAAAACAGAAGAGTCTGGGAAGGAGTAAAAGATCGAAATGAAAAAGAACATTCGAGTTCGTAGAATCCATTGGGAGAAAAGACCAATTAAATATACACCGTCTTTTTAGTTCGAGTTCCTAAGTATAGTCGGAATTCAGTTAGTCGCAGTGTGCTTTGGGTTTTACGGCGCACAGGTGCGATTACACATAAATTTTTAGGCGCACAACCAAAAATCCAGTCACATATGCAACCAGTTAGTCGCTAACTTTGAGCCCTGTGCAATGGCCACGTCCTTCTGTCCCCATTGTGGCCATTGTTGAGAGGTTGAACTGTCTTATTCTACTGTAGTATCAATTCTTTCTCCCTCCGTGGTAGATGGTGTTTAATTTGCATACTTTGTACATTTGTGGGTAATTAATGCAATCAGTTACATGTAGCACCACAGTAAATTTTATCTCATGTCCCATTGAAGGTTTAACCAGTTGTATTTTTCATTAAATTGACACATCACTGAATTAGCTGTAATAGGTGCTTTGCAGGAAGTCATTCATGTCTGAAAAAGGCTTATTCCCCTTCCTTGCCATAAAATTTTGTGGGGCTTAGAGAACAGCCACTGCACAAAGCTTACACGTGTAGCCATTTATAAAGTACATTTACCTTGTCAATAAGGAGTTTAGAAAAGTTTTCATTAGAGAGGCGCAGTAACATGGAACAGCCTGTCAGCTGAGGCTAAGCAGGCCACTACTTTAAATTGTTTTTATTCCGCTATTGTACATTAAGATTTTCTTAGTAGGCATTTATTATAGGATTTTTTCAATAATGTTTGTTATTTTTAAGTCTTAGTTTAATGTGGACAGCTCTTTAGAAGACTACTTTTTAGTGGTAAGGATTCCATGGTAAAATAAAGTTATTACTTAGTTTTGTTCATGGCATTGAAACAAAGTACTGTATGGTATTTTTCAGAGATCAAGCTCAAGCGAAAGAAGGAGAAAAAGATGAAAGTGAGGATCCACGCAAACTTCGACCTGGAGAAATTGATCCAAACCCAGAAACAAAACCAGCTCGTCCAGACCCGATTGATATGGATGAAGATGGTAGGAGGTTTCTTTTGTCCAGTGGTGTTCCTTTGTTAGACCTTTATCCTCTGTGGACATCAATATGGCTTTATAGCCTGCGTCACAGATGTAATTTAACCTCAGTTAATAATGTCTGCAAAGCTGGACGGAGATCCCTGTTCTGGGCCCCCAATGGATTCAGCGAATTATCGGAAATGCATTTCCAATAGACCTATTCGGCTAACTCAATGTTGTACCCAATTCAAATCTCCCGGGGATAAGATTGTTTGTGTATTGCATTTGCATTATAATGTGGCATTCACATTTAAATGATATGGAAATTCCTGAAACAAAACGTTTTATTCCCAAAGGGTTTGAATTGGGTACAACATTGAGTTAGCCGAATAGGTCTATTTCCTTTCATCCTGATTGGCAGTTAAACAATGGCTTTTTTTAACATTCCAATCATTGTGCTCACTCAAATCCTGGTACACAGGTGGTGGCCTACAATGGAGGACAAAAGAACTTGGGACTGTGTGAAGAAAAAGCCCTTCCAAGTAATTGTTATGTAGGACTCTGCTCTTCATGACAATTTTTTGATGGGCTTTGGGTTCATCGTGTTCCCCCCCCCCCCCCCCCCCAGCAATGTTGTGGCCAAAAAATGCACTCATTTTCACTCATTTTGCTCAAAATTTAACTTTGTTTGGGGTGAGAGAGGAGGGGTCACTAGTTTTACTAATTTATCTGGAAAGGTCCCAACACTTTTGACCTCCATCGCAGAACAAGGATTTTGGTGCTGTTTTGCAGATGGACTTAACTAACGGAAGTTAAGTTTTATCTGTGGCACAGCCTACATTTATATGGCTTAGTGATGCTGTTATCTTTGATTTTTGATTGTTAGAACTGGAGATGCTGTCTGAGGCAAGAGCCCGTTTGGCAAACACTCAAGGGAAGAAGGCCAAGAGAAAAGCAAGAGAGAAACAGCTTGAAGAGGCTAGGTGAGGTTCTGTTACATGACTTGTTAAGTACCAAAAAGTATGCAGCTGTACAGAACATTGGCAATAAGTTGCAAGTAAGAAATGTCTTTAAGTTGAAAACTCAACAATTTTTCTTTACTCACTTTATTTTGCTGTTGGCTTTAGCTCAAGAAATCTTTAGAAACATGCTGTACCCAGGGTTGTCAGAAAGTTTTGAAGTAGACGGTTGAGTTGTCAAAGTAAGCCGCCAGTCCAGGGATAGTTTATTTAGAAAACACCATCTGTAAAGAAATGCTATGCAGAGTAGCCGGCCGATACAAACCAAGAAGGCGGCAATTTTTCGCTGGCAGCCGGCTACTTTTGACAACCCTGTGTGTCAATGACTTAAGATGACTTAGATGACTTAAGACGACTTTTACATGTACATCTAGTATAAAAGCAGTGAACAATACTTACACATCAAACATCTTCTGATTAATTTTTAACGTCTTCTGTTCAGTACGTCAGTCAGATGTGCTTAAATGTCTCAGACAGTACAGTGGGTTTAGTTTTAAAATGGAATGCTGGAAACTGGGACTTATTTATGACCAATTTGTCCAGAGAGGACTGGAAAGAGTTAGTGTTTTGTCTTTTTTTTCAGAAAATGTAAATGTCATCTACTTTTATGCATCCTGTTTTTACACCTGTCAATTATTGTTCTAGAGGACTTTAAGACACTTCAAAATTAATGTATCTCCTGCATAAAAACGACCATTTTGTCCATAGACTAAAATACACCTGTAGTTGCAACCAAAATTTATTGTGTATAACGATGTCTTCATAACTGAATCAAGTTAAAATGATTAAGAACTTACAATGTTTGAAGCACTCAAGAAATGAGTTGGTGAGTTATTGGGAGACCACTAACTATCCATAGTTTATCAGTGGTGCAAATTGCATTTCAGGCGTCTTGCTGCTTTACAGAAAAGGAGGGAGCTTAGGGCTGCTGGTATTGAGTAAGTAACCATGTTGTGGTTTATACATTTTCTTAGTTTTCCTGTTATTTTAAGGAATTTTTCTGTGTCAGTACCTTACCATTAACAAATTTTCTATTTCTTGATAGTGGTTTAACTGTCTTTGCTCTTGCACATGTATTTAAAAGATGTAGAAAATAATTTGTGAGTTGAGTGTAACTTTAGTATCAAGAATAATTATAATTTATTATTCTAATTGGTAACTAAAGCTCATTTCAGAATTTTGTACTTCTACTGATTGCAGTAAATAGGTACCTTAAGAACGTTTAATTCCTCTCCAAAGTCTATTCAAGTATGTTCACTGTTTAATTCCAAAAATTATTCCCTTTGAATATAAGGCCCCCAAGTTAAGAATGTCTCCACTATCTTCAAAAGGCTTTCTCAGCAAAATTCCCCAGAACAAATGGGCTAAAGAAGCCTTTGTAAAAATGTACCTCTAGCTGTAAGCCCTGGGGCTCATTTTTGGAATAACCTGTATGTAGTACATTGTATTTTTTTTACTTTTGCATGACTGAGTTGACTTTCAAGGTAGTAAAATAAATTTGTTTCAAATCCCACGTGTTTTGAACAGAATCAGGAAGCATCGCAAGAAACGGAGAGGAGTAGATTACAATGCTGAGATTCCATTTGAAAAGAGACCAGCTCAAGGTGCATATCTAGAATATTTTAACTGTATTTATATATTTATTTTTGGTGAATGTGCTTTCAATCTTACACACTAATTTCTGCATGTCTGGTAAGGATATAAGACCAATAAACAAGCTTTTTTTTTCGACAGGTTTTTATGACACTGGTGAAGAAGAGCTTCCAGACTATCAACCTGATTTTAAAAAGCTTCGCCAGGATCACTTGGATGGCAAAATGAGAGATGATATCGAACAGGTTATTTAAAGTAACTCTTTAACACGGTATTTAACATTCTCAGCTTCAACTACATTTACAGTTTAGTAGGTAGATACTTATTTTAAATGTTATTTTAAACCTTGTTTCATTAAGTCTCACATTTTTGTTTGCAGCAAGAAAGAAAGGAAGACAAAAAAAAGATGAAAAAGAGAAAGGAGGATGACCTTCCTGGAGCGGTCATGCAAATTAACAAGTAAGACATACGCTGTCACTATTATTTTCATCCCTCATCCCTATTGCTTGTAAGACAATCATTCACAATGTGTTGCTGCATTGCACTGTACATTTTTTTTAGCTACAGGGCCTTAAACTACTTGCTAATTTGTGCATTAGGCTCTGTTCAAACGACACAAATTTTGTCATTGTCATTGTTTTTTTTTTAAAAAAAAAATCTGTCAACAGAAAGCCATTTCTAGAGCGAACAATTTTTTTTACCTACCAAAATTTTTTCAAGAGTAACCAAACTTCTGGAAAGTTTGGAGGCTTACAAAGTTTTGTCAGGAGACAAAATCCTCTGCTCCTTGACAGCTCTCCTACGTCGGGTCATCTTATTCCTCGAACATGACCAGTTATAGTTCCTTGAACTATGACATTTTTGGTTGCATGAAAACTTTCCAGTTCCTCAGGTGTGAACAAGGGTACAAAAACGAAAAACCGGTAACTACAAAATTTCCAATTTTTTTGCAAACGCCCAACTTTATTTTTTGTCATAGTGCAAACAGGGCCTTAGTATTTTAAACTTGATGCTAATGAACTCTTTTGTTCAAAGGATAGGTTTATGTGACAGTTTTAGGCAGCAAATAATAATGTTATATTATAGAAGGCACAACAAGAAAGTACCGTAAAAATCCGAAAATAAGCCCGTCCATGTATAAGCCCCTCCAAATATAAGCCCCCCGAAATCGTAACGCAAAAAACCCTCCGTTAAAACACCCCTCTGAATATAAGCCCCACAGGGGGCTTGTACTTGGAATTTGCCCTTGAATGCAAAGTAAAACAAAGCAAAAATGGTAAATTACCTTCCCACTACAAGCTAGCCCGACTGATTTTGAAACGCAAATTTCCCTCCATACATAAGCCCATCCGAATATAGGCCCCTCCAAAAAAATAAGCCCCTCAAAAAAGGCCTTTGAAAAAATATAAGCCCTGCGGCTTATTTTCGGAATTTTACGGTAATAGGCAAATTTTTTGTGGCAGTGAGGCACACAACTCTAGGGGTAAGGGTTAACAAACTCGGGGAGGAGCCCGCCTGAACCTTTGCAATAGACTTGACCATTAACATCACTTAGCAGTGTGCAAAGAAAGCGCGGTCGAACCTTCATCAAGCAGCCAACTTTGGGATACCAGCAAGTGGCTGCTTAATGGAGGTTGGTCATTGAGTAAAGGCTGGTCGTAAATTCAGCATAATCTTTAGCAGACACATCACGTTATTTTGAAACACACACACGACTGAAGAGGCATTGCTAACTCAGACTATTTTCCTTCATCATATTCTTAAAATAAAGCCAAAATATTCTGCCAGTCCCTTGGCCTTTTGTTATGTCGAGGTTCCACTGTAATGAGTGGCTTTCCAGTTCCTATCATCACTGCAATTTGCACAATACGTGTACATGTACTCTGTACAGCTGTTGTGTCTCAAGATAGTGTAATAATAATTGTGTTATCGTTGTAGGCTGAACAATCCTGACTCAGTGAAGAAGCGTAGCAAGCTTGTTCTTCCCAAACCACAGATATCTGATACAGAATTAGAAGAGGTAGACCTTTTGTTCTCACTTATGCAAAATTAATATTAAACAATATTATCGGAGTAGGCTTTTCCTGAATGTTTCCAGTATAAAGTACTACTTGGTCCATCAATGGCTATTCCTCTAAGATAGTTGTCTACGTTATAGTTGCTTGTATAATTTAGTTTAACACAGATATTTTCAGACATTCAAGTAAAACACAGTAGAACCATCTGGAGGATAGTGTCTTTCTTAGAAAGGTTTACATGTGCAGTATAACCCCGCGACTAAGTACCTAGATTTTAAGAACCTGTTAGGCTAAAATTCCCCAGTTGAGCCCCCTCTACATGTATATAAAAACCTGTTTAGCCTAAAATTTGAAGCAGGTTCTTATCTTCTAAAATCTATGAAAAAATTCTGTACACCTGGGCAAATAAGATAAGTCAACATTCAGAATCCTCTTTGGAGACATACAATGGAGGACAAAAGAACTTGGGACTGTGTGAAAAAGCCCTTCCAAGCAATTGTTACGTAGAACCCTGCTCCTAAGGACAATTTTTTTGTTCGGCTTTGGGTTCATCCCGTCGTTCCCCCACTCCCCCTAGCAATGTTGTGGCCAAAAAAGCACTCATTCTCACCCATTTTGCTCCAAATTCAACTTTGTTTGGGGTGGGAGGGGAGGGGTCGCTAGTTTTAGTAATATCACTGGAAAGGTCCCAACACTTTTGACCTCCATTGTCTGAAAACCACTTTGTTTACAAAATTAGACGTTGCTTTGTGAGCTGTTGCACAATGAATACCTTAATGCTGGAATTGATCTTTTGACGACGGTATGATATATTTTTTCAGACCAGAACAGCTATTCTTTTGCTCTAACAGTGCTGGAAATAATCACGACATTAGCCGTAACATCATTAATAGAGCACTTTTCTGTTATATGTTTGCAAAGTTTCTTCTTTGTCTTTGTAAAAAGCAATGTAGCGTCAGTAACACTTTGGGCTACAGTTCTAGACATGCCAAATGGTAGATATTTTATAGTATCTTGAACGTTGATGCCAAGGAAGACAGTGTAACGGAATCTCGAGGTTGCGTTACACTGAGTAGTTGAGCGCCTGTTAACATGTCTCGCATTCAGTTCTCGGCTATTTATGTGAATATATATGTCCTTGGAAATCTGATTTATCATCAAACTGTATCGAAACAGTGATAAAATGTTTGTTTGCGATGAATTATTGCTATTTCCCTGCATAAAACAGAAGCGTTGAGTGATTTACGACAGTTCTCGCCCTGTTATAGTATAAAAATAATGTTTGAAATTTTGTCTATTATTTAGTTAGGGGCGAGAACTGTTAAAAGTAGCCTATTATGCTTAAGACTTTCCAGTACAAGCACGTTTTTCTCTCAGACTAGATGAGATACAATATGTGAAAGCACATAATTTGCTTACCACTGTTTCAAACGCAGGAAAATAGACTTTTTACAGGTGAGAACTGTAGGGTGAGAACTGTGAGAACTGTGGAGTAACGTAAAGTATAGAATAGGTCACGCATAGTAATTTCCGGCAATATCAGGGCAGATATGTTGGGAGCAGTCAACAGAATAATGTTAGGGAAGCAGAAGTCACAGGGAATTATGCTCACCGTTTAATTTGGCTGTTTGATCGCCCAAGTGTAAGACAATCTTCTGAAATTTGTTCATGTCTCCGCGTTCACACGTTGACGCAGAACCTACAGGGCGCACGCTAAGTATATCTGGGCCGGGCCTTACAGAATGTTACAGGTGTAGTTTGTAGGGTATAAAAAAGGTCGTATTCTGGCTTGGCTAAGAAATGCCTTTTGTGTCTTCCAAGTACATCTTCTCAGATAGTAAATATAGGTACTACCAGCATTAAATGCCTTTAAGAGCTCAATCCAAAACACGTCGTTCAAATAATCACTTAGTTCCTTTTAGGTAAACTGAATGTCCACGGCGAATACCCCCGCGGGGGTTTGGCAAGGTATCCGTAACTCTTTGGCGTGACAGACGGATCAGCTGCAGCGTATAGAAAGCATTTTACTAAAAAGCTACACTTTAACAGTTCTAATGGAAACGTTTTCCTATATTTTTGTAGTGAAAGATGACGAAAAATTCATTTTATCGCTGTAAATCAATTTCAGACAATGGAGGACAAAAGAACTTGGGACTGTGTGAAAAAGCCCTTCCAAGCAATTGTTACGTAGAACCCTGCTCCTAAGGACAATTTTTTTGTTCGGCTTTGGGTTCATCCCGTCGTTCCCCCACTCCCCCTAGCAATGTTGTGGCCAAAAAAGCACTCATTCTCACCCATTTTGCTCCAAATTCAACTTTGTTTGGGGTGGGAGGGGAGGGGTCGCTAGTTTTAGTAATATCACTGGAAAGGTCCCAACACTTTTGACCTCCATTGTAGGTGCCTTATTACTCCAGCTGTAATGTAAATGCCAACGTTTAAATCAAATAAAATTGTTATTGATACAATTACAAATTAAATACAAGTCTCCTTTTAATGTTTATTTCTACACTACTTCTAATTTGGTATGCAGATTTTATATAAGGATTAAGATAAATCAGAAATACTCTTGCATATATTGTATTTTTTTCTTCAGAAAATTAGAACCTATTTAACAACCTAAATAGCCTAAACTTTTGCTAACTACCATTTATATAAGAACCTGTTCAGACTAACTCAAAAAACTAAAGGTTCTTAGTTGCGGGGTTTTACTTACTGTACATCTTGTAACGGTGTCGACTGTCAGGAAGTTGACTGTATTATTATTTTGTTACAACGCAGATTGTGAAAATGGGCCAAGCCAGTGAATCAGCTCGTCTGTCAGTAGAGGACAGTACCATGGCATCAAATGCTCTTTTGAGTGAGTACTCAGTGACTCCTGCCGCAGCTCATGCATTGCGGACTCCTCGTACCCCTGCAGAGCAGGACACGGTATTACAGGTAGGGTGAATCAACAACATACGATTCTCTGGAATAGACCTTATTCACGCACGCGCAAATTGATAAAAGCAATGTCACGTGGTATTTCAGGGGGCAAACAAGTGTTAAAATTTGCCGATACAAGAAATCGCGGTCGACTTTGTTTATTCTAGACAACAGAAAAAGTGAACTGTTTCTCCCAAAGACAGTAATGGCAAAAGATGGGTGGAAGTGATCGTTTCTACTTTTTTGGATGCAGTAGCGTTTGTAGACGCTCCCACAGCAAGCAATAATTAGCGACCTTAAGCAACAACGACGACGACGGCAGTCAATACATCACTAAAAAACTGAATTTGCGTCCTTTCAAACTTTATCGCGTCTATTTGAAACCGCACAATTCGTCAAATGTAGGCTAGCCAGCGTAGCAGGCGCTTGGAAGTAGTGGGTACAAGAAAAAACGGACGCGCGAGAAGGAGACACGCGAGTCTCCCTCGCGCGCGCCCGTTCTCTCTTTCGTTCACTACTTCCACGCGTCTGCTACGCATGCTAAATGCTGGAGTTGAATTCTTAACGACTTTATCGATGTTCAAATAGAGAAAGGACAATTTGTCATCGTATCTCCACATCCTCCACAAAACGTCGCATTGGAAGGTTTCACGTCGTAGTCGTGTAGTGGACGTCAAAGAAATGTACTAAAAAGCGTGATGCACGTTCAGAGCAGTTGTTGTCATATAAAACCAATTGTTTGTTGTCGACTCCGTTGTTGCTAAAGTTCCCTAATTATTTTTTCGTCTTAACAGGAGGCTCAAAACATCTTGGCATTATCGAATGTGGACACACCATTGAAAGGCGGCATGAACACACCTCTGACAGAGAGTAATTTTGAAGGCGTTACCCCTAAACATCAAGCAATTCAAACTCCTAATATGATGCTTACAACTCCTTACAGAACTCCACAGGGAGAAGGTACAGGTAAGATAGACTATTTTGGATCTCCATGCTATGTTGGGGAGCAAGAATAGCGAAGTGTTGAGAGCACTCGCCTCCTACCCATGTGGCCCGGGTTCAAATCCCGACGTCGACGCCATATGTGGGTTGAGTTTGTTGTTGGTTCTCTCCTTTGCTCCGAGAGGTTTTACTCCGGGTACTCCGGTTTTCCCCTCTCCTCAAAAACCAGCACTTCCAAATTCCAGTGCGAGGAGGAATCAGGTAGGCAAAGAACTACTTTGTGGATGTCGTACCTCCAAATCATTATAGTATTTATTTATTTGGTAGCAAGATGTGCAGTGTTGAATGTGTAGAAACGTGTTGGAGTTGAGTACATTGTTTCAAGAAGACGCGTCAAAAGCGTTTATTTGGGCGGAGTGTATATCAACGGCAGAAAAAATTGAAAGTAAACTAATGAGAATGTCAGGGCAAGCATGAGATTAAGGTTGAGAGGCTGTATGCAATTCACCTTTTTCTTACCGTTGACCAACAACACGATCAGAACGCCCTGTCCTAACCTGCAAACCAAGAGTTATTTCAGTTTTCAGGCGTTGAGAAAAGACAACCAAGACAACCTCAAATATCGCTGCGTTCGCAGGTAGACCTGGCTTTGCATGCCCAAGCATCTGCCGAAAAAATGCAACTTTGAAGCCAATCTGGCGACCGAGAGAACTTTATTTGGCGCTCCGTTGCCCGCTCTCGTCTTTGACATATTACGTGGAACAGTAGAGCTGTATTCAGTCAAAGGTCCAAAAAAATTAGATGTTCTTGAGAGCGTTTGCTATCTTGTCTTGGTCTCCAGCCGTGAGTGACTCGATGCGCTCGCGGTTCTTTCCCCCTCAGGAGTGACCTGGGGAGAATCGCCAGCGCGTGCTCCATGATGACACCCACGGCGGGAGACTGAGCAACCGTAGTTTCGGGATGAAACACTGTCTCTCATTTTTTGACAAGTTACTTCAATTTGTCTGTCTCTTGATTGTCTAAGGTACTACTCCGCGCATGGGCAGAACACCCCAGAGAGGCAGCGGGGCTGGTGGCGCAGTCACACCTGGCCGTTCGTCAGTTCGTGATAAACTCAATATCAATCCAGAGGAGGCTTTGATGGAGGAATATGAAGCAGGATACGGAGCAAAACAACAGCAGGCAAGAATATAATTGCTCTTTATATATCGTGATCTCTTAACTCTTCAGAAAAGTGAAAATAAGTTGTACTGTTCTTTGAACGCTGTGAGTAAGTGTCCGTATCTGGTTGATTACGGACCTTAAGATCCGACGTAGCTTGCGAACCACAGACGTTTCTCCTCGTTCATCGCCGTTGAGGGACGTTTCGCGAGGAGGAACGTCTGCGACTCAGCGACAGAAATTCCTTACTGATGACGTAAATCAATGTTTACATAAATAAATCCGGTATTCATGCGGTTCCAAATGCAAATTTGTTCAATTTTACGTTTCTCCTGGTCGATTTTGGTGAAGTGTGGTGTTCATCTGCGAATGAGCTGGAGCAAAACTCAAAAATGCTGCTTTTAGAGATGACTATATTCCACAAATATCAACTGTTTTGTTAGAGATTCATCGCGTTTACATTTGACCTTTGCGGCCTTTTGTCTTTTGTCTGTCATTTGTAAACAATAGCTAAAACAATGAATCTACTCCGTCGACCAATTAGCGCTTCTGACCGGATTCCGGACAGATTTTACGTCATCAGTACGGAATTTCTGTCACTGAGTCGCAGACGTTCCTCCTCGCGAAACGTTCGTCAGCGGCGATGAGCGAGGAGAAACGTCTGCCGTGCGCAGGCTAGATCCGACGCGGGGGAAACGAAAACGTCGCTTAAAAGTGACTTCACGTTCTTTCATTCTTAATCGGGATTATTTCAGCTCAGTTCACTCTGTCAAATGTAGGTCAACCATCCTAAAGTTGAACTCCTAAGAGCCATATCCAAGTTCAGAAAGAGAGAAGAAATTTCGTCGTCGCTTGTGTACGTCCTCTGTAAAACGTGAAATTAAGCATATTTGGTGATTGATCGCCACCTACTTTGGAATTGGCAGCCGATTACTTTGCATTCTTTTTGCTGCTTTTCTCTTTTTTGTTTGTGCTTAAGTCTTCTGCCTATCCCTTTCATCTGATTTTGAGTTTTCCTTGTCATATATTGTGCAAAATAATCAAAACAATCGAGTCCAAACAAGTAAACTCACTGGTGCTTCCGTACTTAACTACCACCATGTTTTCAACCACGTAGACATCCGCGTATGCAACATTCACTTTGGCCCAGCCCTTCGCGGTAAAACATGGTAATGAGTTACTCAATTCCAGTCCTACACAGTTTGCAGTAATAATTGCGGCCTAAATGGCCTCAAAATTGCATTTCATTTTTTTCCATATTTAAAAATTTACTTCGGGAACATGCCTCAGACTCCTTTCTTGGTTTAACGGCCCCCTATTAGTCACAGCCGCCTAGTTAAGGTTGGGAAGACGCCTACTTCAAATCCTATTGAGTACCCTGTCAGACAGCAATCAGCAAGTTTTCTTATTTATTTATAAATTTGACGGCAAAGAAATGTACAAAAAAGCGTGATAAAAATTGTTGTTTTTCTCATGAGACCCATTGCTTTTTTGACGTTCTCGTTACTGTCGCCCTCTTTTGGTTTTGTTCAGCTGCGGTCGGTGGTAAATTTAGATAGCAGTACCCTGCTAACAGAGTTTTCTTCCTTGCATGGTTTTTTGAAATTTTTTCGCGTCTCCATTTCTTTGGGAGAAGTAAACAATCGCTCTTAGCGAATGTTAGCGACGTGAAAGACTTAACTAATAGGGACGTTTCGAAACTACGACGGCGACGGCAAGGAGAATGTCGAAAAAGCTATAGCTTTAATGAGCAAAACAACTCTGCACGTACATCACACTTTTTTGTACATTTCTTTGCTGTTCCTGCACGACTACGACCTGAAATGACCACATTTTAAGTTTACTTGAGAACGGGGACGGCAAGCCGATAAATTATACCATCTCTGTCTGAACTCGGGCGCGGTCCTCTCTCTTCAGCTCCAACCAAGTAACAGGATCATCGCGAAAACGTTTAAGAGGATGCGAAGTCTATTTTTCAGCGACGTTTTCATGGACGTCGCCGTTGTTGGATCGTAAGTACCCTAATGCCAAAAACCATGCCGGAAAGTAACCTGTGCTAACAGGGTAGACAGCAGTGTCTCATGTGTTGTTATTCTGACGGTGATCTGTAACATACGTCAAACACTTTAAAAAGCACGCTTTGATGCTTGCTAAAATTTAATTGTTTTCTTAACTTTTAGGCGGAAATGAAGGCTCAGCTGAAAGCAGGGTTAGCGTCATTACCAGCACCTTCTAATGACTTCGAGATTGTACTACCTGAGGTAAGGTTATACATGTACATTTGTATTCAGTGTGATCATGAAATGACCGCAGCTTGTATCCCTTGCACTAACTGGTACGCCCAAAATCAGAATTTATTAAACGTCCCAAACTTTATTTTCTAAAATTCTACATAATAAATAGCACTATACGAAAGGAGAGCTGAAGATCTGGTTACTCTTAAGCTTTTCATTGGAAGATCTAGGAGTTCAAATCACCCTTTGAACCGTAATAAAAGTGCCACAAGCCATTACTGCTGAGAGAGATCTTTATTAGGCTGATTTAGCAACAGAACGGGAACGTCAGTTGACTACGGCGCGCGCAAATCAAACAACTGGCTTGACCAATGGCAGAGCGGCAAATTGATTACGGGAAGTCGTGTTTAGTCCTGTCCGCGCGCTTTCCCGTCGTCAACTGCCGTTCCCGTCCTGTTGCTAAATCAACCTAATAAAAAATTTATTCATGTCAGGGTAGCCCATTCAGACGCCTTAGGCACTGCTATCAATTGGAGCCCTGAAGGGGTTTCATTTGAATGCTCGCAACGTAGGATTTCATTTACAGACTCAAAAGTTTGATCAACACTCTAAATAATTATAGAGTACATGCGGTGTAAAAGTACCGCTGAAGCGGTTTCAGTTGAGTGGTCACACCGTAAGACTTCGCCCGCTGACTCAAAAGTGAGAACCACATTACATCTGACATTGTTTCACCTGAGTAGATAGAACTAAAATCGCTGTGAGCCTCCACTTTTCTCTGTAATTCGAGGCAAAGCTTGTTTCCCTACACAATAATTTTCTCCTCGTTTATCCTCGACATCGAACCCTTTTAGTAAGTCGTTCAAATAACAGTGGTAAAAATCCTTAGTAAAGCGTTCCAGCTCTTTACTTCAAAGAAAATATGATTCGTAGCCTGACAAAGTCTGGTAAGTTGTTTAGAGTAGGCTTCAAAATAGGTAAACTGAACAAGAGGCGTTATTGGGGTGATTAGGCGCGTTTTTGGGTGTGGTCGCGAATTGCGATGCTAGCGAGAGGAGGTTAAAAAGTTGATTTTTTTTCCCGCCTTTTGCGTGTCTCGCGCTTTGCAAAGGTGCTCTAATACGCGCGTAAGTGTCTCTATAACGCCTGTTGCACAGGCTACAAAATCGTTTTCCTTTCAACTTTCAGACCGGAGAAGAGGATGTAGAGGAGGCCACAGATGAGAGCTTTGTAGAAGATGCAGCTGACATTGATGCAAGGCGGATGGCCATGAAGGCTGCTGAAGGTCTGTTGTCCTGAACTGTAATCTGAAGACTTCGCTTTTTATTTGAATTTCCACTTACGTTCATATTGCTAGATGTTAGAGTTTTGTAAACACATACGAACTCATGCGCGTGCCGCTATGATCCACACGGGGACCAGGTGACCGGAGATTGATCGTAAACCCGTGGGAATTCATCACGCAATATCGCAGAGAAAAGTAAATCATGATTCTTTATATATTATATAGCTGCTTGAAATAATGGCTGCAGGATATTTCAAGGCGGAATAAAAAGTTGTTTTCCTTGTTGGTTAATTATTAACTATTCAGTATTCAGGGGACACTTGCCTCGGTCCCCACCTGAGGGTTCCGCCATATTAATTCATTTATTTATTTATTTACTGAGTGTAGAATTAAGAGAGCGAAGACGTCAGTCTCAGGCTGTTCAGCGAGAAATGCCTCGCCCATCTGATGTGAACGCTACTGTTTTGCGGCCAGTGAATGTCGATCCTCCTCTCACTGGACTGCAGAAGGTAAAGTTAAATAGGAAATTTCTCTTCGCAAGTTAAGTAAGCAGGGCAATTACTGCGCAGCTTCACCGACAAGTGTAATCCCTTGTGTCGATTGTCTATGTTACAATGTACGTGTAGATGTCGGTTAGGTTTGTGTACTAAGTAACGTTTAAGTCACAGCCCCCGGCAGACGGTCTCATTGAACTGTATCAATTGCTTTACGATTGCTGTCTACCGACTGTGCTGTGCTCACGAATAACGAACTTTCGCAACTAGCTTGGAGAGGTATCTTATTCATATTTAAATAAATGGTTTCGAGAAGTGATAAAAATTGTTTGTGTTTTAACCAACATGCCATGATGAGTGAAAAAGAATTTTTAGTCTTTAGAAAGTCGCAACCTAGTGTAGAAGTAGTATGTCATTTCTTTCGCTTTCAAAACTTCCTCCCCAAAAATGCCTGCAAGTTATTTCGCCCGAAACCAGAGTTTAATATGTCGCCCGAAATTTTATTATGCTCAACAACATGCTAACGTCTCTGCTACACATTTATCGCCTGTTTCGTCTCATGATGAGAGATGTATTTCACACACCTTTAACTTTATTTCTCTGTGTATTACACCGGATAAAATTTCGGGCGACTTGACCGGTTTCCCCTGCATTTCATTAAATTGCAAGCTAAACAGTTGCTGTGGTTTATTAGGCAGAAGAGCTCATCAAGCGTGAAATGGTGACCATGATCAGAAGTGACATCGTCAATCACCCGACAGCTCAACAAATCGAAAACCTCACGCACAAGAAATCCAAAAACGCAGCTCAAGCGGTCATCGCCGCAACCCGCGCCGCTTTGGAAAGCGAGCCACTGGAATCCTTTACAGAAAAGGAGATTGCACATGCTAAGGAACTGCTTGCAAACGAAATGGAGTTCGTGAGATCCAAGATGGCCCATGGTGATCTTCCTATTGAAAGCTACACTAAAGTCTGGGAAGAATGTTACGCTCAGGTCAGTGTCTTTAGGGCAAAAGGAAGCTTAAGCAAAGCCGTTTTTGACCGGCGCACATCAACCGAAAGTGAAACGGTCCCATAATGCAGTTCGACACAACACCAACCCAGTCTCAACCGTTATCTCAAAATGGTTAATTTGTTGTTAGTTACAATTACCTTATTAGGCAAAACTGGGGGCGTCTTTTTGGACTCTACTTCTCACAATAAGAAAAATGGTCGGAGACTTTCAGTTTCCTTACTGCGCTAGCGGAAAGTAATTTTAAGATTTAAAGGACCCGGCTTGAAAATGTGCTTTTCATGCACACACCCAATATAGTTATATCTACTCTCGAATGTTCCTTCAGGCTTACAGTAGTGACCTTAAGATACACCGTTTCTGCCTACGGGTACGGGTAGGCGAACATGTTTGCCAAGGCGACCATTATTTCCTAGGGTCAGGTCTTTCAAAGCTAGGTTAAGATAATCCAGGGTTGTTGCAAAATTTGAATTCAGAGATAAGAGCTTACAAAGCAAATTCCGTTTAATTCTTTTAGTCCACAATTTGATGATTGGATGCTCTTAAAATTATTGAGAAACTTTTCCGAGAAAACGCCTTTTGAACAAAAGAAAAAGAAACCTAACCGTTTCCCCGGGGTAAGAGGCACTCTACCCGTGTTAAGGGGTTACCCGTACCGGTAATTTACCGGTACCGTCTTCATGGGTTCTAGTCGAGTGCATTTCCTGTCACTGTCTTTTTTGGATCAATTTAGGCTTCTGTGAAACTGCCCACCTACCCCTTATAAGCTAACAGTAACACTTACGTCTCACTTTGGGCAAAATGATGGCTTAGGGGAGGGGTAGGTGGGCAGTTTCCCCCAAAACGTAAATTGATCCTCTTTTTTCCCGGACTACAACTAGAAAACCAGAGCGGTTACGTTTTTTACACTTTCTTTTACTTAGCCACTGACTCGATGCTGTTTTAACATCAAGGGCACAGTGTAAAGTGAATCATTGCAAAAAAACAATATCATAATTCTAATAACATGGGCATTTTAATCACCTTTTAATGACGCGAGGGAAAGTCTTCAATAATTGAGCCATCTCCATCTGGGCCAACTGCAGCCAGACAGCCAAGGACACGGCTTAGATATGAGCAAGTTCTAATGTCGACAGAGTCTAGGGATTTTTTTCAGACTAATTCTTTGGTTTTGATTGCTATCGTTTTGTAGGTACTGTTTTTACCAACACAACAGCGTTACACCCGAGCTGCGTTAGCCAGCAAAAAGGACAGGCTAGAATCGTTAGAAAAGCGACTTGAGGTAAGCTTTTATGAAGAGCGCGTTTTATTATTAATCTCTCAGCAAAAACGTTTCTCGACGTTTCC
Source organism: Porites cylindrica (assembly GCA_964035525.1). Taxonomy (NCBI): domain Eukaryota; kingdom Metazoa; phylum Cnidaria; class Anthozoa; order Scleractinia; family Poritidae; genus Porites; species Porites cylindrica. Next base: position 12,166,264 of record OZ037775.1, on the reverse strand, counting down.
AAAAGATGGGGCGTGTTTCTTATTTAAACTAGTCTCTCTTTACTCTTTTCTTCTCGCATCTCATTTCAGTTTTTATTTCTTCTCCACTTTTTTTTTCACGTTGAACGTGTAGATGAACCGAACGCATATGACGGAAGATGCGAAACGTGCAGCCAAAATAGAAAAGAAGCTGAAAGTTCTTCTTGGTGGTTATCAGGTACAAAGGGCAATATACTATTACATGTATTTTTTGTTTTTTTGTTTTTTTCAAATAAAGTGGTAATTGCAATTTAAGCAATTGCAAATTAACCCGAAAAAAATTCGGGACTTAACGGGATTCGAACCCATGACCTCTGGGTTAGCGCTGCAGTGCTGTACTAATTGAGCTATGAAGACCAATTTGTTGAGTTCATCTTAACCCGTGAATGGAATGAAACATATGAAGATGATGTGAACTGCGGAAATACAAATTTTTAAATGAAGATATGATCGTCGCATGTACGAGTCTCGAAACAGGACCCAGAACATTGAGCCGCATGTTTGTGATTGTCTCCTCTTCCTGCCTTTTAGCCTGCGAGAATGCTCTAAATTTTGAGTGTCAAGCGAAGCGGGCCGCGAGGTGCGGAAGGGAACGTAGGTGTAATTAGTTTTCTTAACTCGATCACAGGAGATTGAATCAGTGAAGCAAACCAACCAGCAGTATTCGTGGCAATTTCATGTAGACTGCGTCCAGCTCAAGAAAACGCGTGTTCCCGCGATTGCCCTTTTCTTTTTTCACTCCTGATTGGTTGAGAAATTACAGCGTGCATTCTGATCCAATCACAAAGCTACTTTTCGTTTTCAGCTCAAAGTGCGGGAAAACGCGTGCTCCCGTGATTACCCTTTTTTCTTTCCTCCAGCCCTGATTGGTTGAGAAATTAGAGCGAGAATATATGTAATATTTGTGTTCGGCGTGAGGCGCGGGAAGGCGCGTGTTCCCGTGGTTACCCTTGTTTTCTCCACTCCTGACTGGTTGAGAAATCAGAGCGTGAATTTTTATCTAATCACAAAGCTTAGCGATTCAAAACTAAGAAATGTTGTAGTTACTCTCAATACTAAATTGAAATATTTCTATGTCATTTTTGTCTTTAGAGTCGAAGTGTTGGTTTGACTAAGCAGATCAGTGACCTTTACGAGCAGATTGAACAAGTTCACATAGAGAAGGAAACGTTCAGATCCCTCAGAGATCACGAACTTAGAGCCATTCCCAAAAGAGTCGAGGTACAGATATTGATTTAATTTAGTCTTGCATTTTGATCAAGACGCAAGCGTCAACAAAGCCAATTGAGCCGACAACGGGTGAAACGCTCTTGGATCGAGATAGTGGCTACCTTTGGCCGAGCCATGTCAAAAGTGATGCGTTTTCGAAAAACGTCTGTTGCTTTGTTCTCAGATCGCATCAAGGGCACCGCCTCCACACTAGCGTGCATTGTTTTGGATCGTAGTCTCGAAGCCATCAAAAACGCATACTGGCCATAAGTTTTCGTTTGCAAGCTATTCTCGAACGTATTATTTTTTTACTATCCCTCGTTAATGAATTGTGGTGCCGGGTTATACTCGTTAGCGTTTTCGGAGACCGTCGGGTTTTCTGTCGTTTACACTTGAACGACAGACCTACTTTTTTCATTGTTTTAGTGTGAAGGCAAGGCAAAAAGCGTAATATAAATGCTTTGAGCAAAAAATTCCTTGCAAGAACGTCCACAAAAAGAGCATTTAGCAAGTAGATTTAAGTGTGGACAAAGGTGGTTTGTAATGCTGAATGTAGCTTGATAGAATTCCGAGCGAAGTGTATTGCATTTGATGTTATATCAAGACAAGAACCTCTACACTGCATCTACCCTGCACGTAGAGGTTTTTTTCCCGCATAGTTTTAGCATTTCTGGAATCTGTATCTTTTCATCCACAAGCTTGTTACTTGCTGTCTTGTTACGCTACTCTAAGTATTGAATGAAAGAGCTTTAATATCTTCTAAAATACCATCTGAAATTTTAGTATATTGATAAACTGATTGTCGTATTTTTGACTGTTTTTTTTTTCTTACAGTCACTGAGAGAAGATGTGCGGCGACAAACAGACCGTGAGCACCAACTGCAAAATCGCTACTCGCATATGTTGTACGAGAGAGACGCTCTTTACGGCCAAATGCCACATCAGTGAGAATTACTATCGTGGTTCTACCCATAACCAGCCGCTTCAGTTTCAATCGAACATTAATGTGAAAACCTGCATTTCGCTTCCCTTTTCTCGCATCAGTAAATTCCACATATGCGTGTATGTGTAGTGATCACCAAATGGGCGTTTTTATCGTCTTTACATTGACATTGCAAGTTACCAGCAAGAGAAGACGGGAAATCTCAATGCATTTTCCTCATTTTATCATCGATTTAACGCAGGTAAAACCCTATTGCACGACCTCCTCAAGCCCGTCTTCGCTTGTTTGTCGCTGTTCGTACAGTGCGAGGTACTGGGGACTAGTCTGCCAAGTGGTTACTAAGCAGCAGCCACCTGCGTTGACGTCCTACTTGACAGAATCTGTAGACACTTGTGTCTTTTGACGTGCACAGACTTGTAGTTTGTACCCCGTTTTTCTTAAGGGATTCTTTGTAACCTACTAACCTCGAGGCTATTTGGTCGTCTTCCGGTCTAATTATCTTCAGTTGTTAGGAACGCTAGTCTAAGTAGTTAAAAGGGAAAACTAGCAAAAGCACTTTTCAAATCTTCATGACGTTTTGAGTTGATTCACCCACTTTAACCACAACCCGTGCTTTGGTACTTGACAACAAATAAAATTCTATAAAACTTTTGGTAAATCCTCCAAGGGAAAACAAACACTGCTTGCTTTATTATGTAACTATGCATACTGGAAATAAACAGCAAAGCGTGAAATTTCTTCAAAGCTTTTTGTCTGCTCTTTGTTCACAAGATAAAATAATCAGGATCGTAGGTCTTGCGTTCTTGCACAGAATGGCAAAGCCCGCCAAGCAAGTAAGCGCCTTTCGGTTCTTAGCGTTCTCAGAAGAGCTTGCTCGCACCTAGGATCTTTCTTGCTGGGATCTGGCCCGCGTGGCAGGTGCCAGTTAATATTTTGGTTAGGTTTAATGAACACCTAAACTGAAAACCGCGTGCCAAAGTTTAATGGAGTGGCAAAGTTGAATGCCAAACATGCCGCATGGACGAAAAAAGCTGAAAAAGGATAACAATCGAGTTACGAGTCTAAGTTGAGTTTGAGTTAAGATTGAGTTACCATTTAGGTTGGTGGTTTACTTCAAATATGGTATATGTGGATGCAGACGACAATGTTTTACCGGGGGAAGTGACCGGATTTTCGCATTTCAAGAGCATAAGGCCTGTTGCAAACGTCGTGCTACGGCAGCTGTGCTAGTAGAGAGCTCGACTGTAGCACGACTTGGTTTCGCACGTCAAACATACTCTTAAACGTGAAAAGTCTCTTACTGGGCCACTCCGCTATTCAGAAGGATGAACCATGGGACTGCCTTTGTAAGCAAAAAAAATCGTAGAGAAACTCGAAAATTTCTTTAAGAAAGTTGAAAGTAGGGTCTATTAACAGGAAAAGCAAATTATTGCCACTGGCCATTTTAAGAGACTTGGTCGGTGCTGGGTTAATTTGCAGCATGAGTTACTATGGGAACTGTTTTGTGGACGTTAGTATTCTAAGAAATGAATTAAAACGATTTGCTTCGGGCACCATTCTATCCTTCGCGGAAAAAAAATCTCAGCTAGCTTCCAATTTTAAACTGACGCGTACACCGACCATATAAGGAAAGCATGGTATAATGGCTCATATACCATAATGGCTAAGCCAATCAAAACGCTAGAATTGCATTATCAAATGATTCAGTTTTTATTAATGTAAGATATGTTATGGTTATGTGTGAATAGAAGCCCTATCATATCCGGTATGGTTCTCCTGCTGGCGCAGTAGTTATCCGGTATAGTGGGAACATAGTCTTATGCAGAGCTTGTTTTTCTCCTCCTCGATGAAGAAGACAAAAGGAGGCTCTGCTCGGCAGGGTGCTTGTTTCAAACTCCGGCCAAAAAAAACTTTGCACAATAGAACAGATGGATCATATCATCAAATGATAGCATGGAGCTATGGTGTATATAATATTTATTAAGTTAGAAAGGCCAGTTACAAACGTAAATATTAACTTTTCATTTTTCACAAATGTGCTCCAAGTCGATATTGGTTTTTTCGTAAGCCGGAATACGTTTTTTTTTTTAGAATGATGCCGTGTATATAACAAAATGCTGGCTGACATTACTTTTGTAAAATCCTAAGACAGTTTATTAACATGAAGCATATATGTTCTGTTACTTCCTATCATATTAATCTATAGAGTTGAAGGTTCCTCTGTTTTTTCAATCTGCTTAATAATACGCAAAACTTGCACAAATTTCGTCACCAAGCAGCCTCCAACGCAGATGGGTCAGTGGTCCTCCCCCGCAAAGGACGCTCCCGGAGGAAGAACACGTGACGAACTCGTGGGGGAGGCACACGTGACGAACTGCGTAGGAGGCAAGTCATAGAGTTTCTTGAAATTATCTCTTAACTGCGAGATCTTCGTCTTCTTAGCGGATTATGAGCTTTGTTCCTCGAATCCGGTTTAACGGGCATTCCAGGCGAATTAATAGTAGACTTTTTTGATCGTTCAAAACGAATTTTCGGGCACGTTTTATCGCATTGCGGGTAGTAACAATTATTTTCAATGAGGGTCTTGCAACTGTCCGTGTTTGGGTCGGAGGACTGGTGCCGATACCATGCGTTTAGAGCGTCGTCCAGGTTTCTTCCACTCACTCTGACTTTCAGCCAGTCACTGAAATAACAACAATAATGACAAAGGGATTACATAATGCTGAACAAATTTACAAATTAAATGAAAAATTATGTTCATTGTCATTTGTGTATTGTCGAACTCGCTTATCGTTTATCTCACAGTTGATAGCGGCATTTAAACTGCGTACGGTTGGTCTTCATCTTCATAGGACGATTATGTCGGACTTCCAGTAGTACCGTGGTTTTGTGCATCACGAATATCACTCACGGTTGGTGGTGTCGATTCCGGGCTTTGTAAGGGACGGACCATTAGAAAAGTTATGGGTCGGGGGGGGGGGGGTGGGGAATTTTTGAACCGCAGGAATTTTTTTTCCTTATCACATTCCTTGTATGAATTTTTTTAGGCCGTGGCATGAATATTTTTTAGGGTTAATTGGCGTGCGTGAATTTTTTTTCATTTAACTTTCCTTTGCGCGAATATTTTTTTGTACTTCGCCCGCCCGCCCCCACCCTCCCATAAGTTTTTGTAATGGTCCGTCCCTAAGCATTGTAGTGCAAGAAGCTGTTCCCTCAGTGGTCCGTTGTCGTACTGACCGGCTGCTGTGTTAATTGATCGTGGGCATCCACCCTTCTGGACTCGCTCATTTCCATTGTCTCTATTGATGTCGAAAGGGCTAGAATCTGTTCCCTCGGCGGTCTGCTCTGTAGCACCGATCGGCTGCGGTGCTATCTGATCATGGACATCCACGCTTCTGGAGTCTCAATTCCATTGTCTTCATTGATGTCGATAGAGCGAGATGCTGTTCCCTCGACGGTCTACTGTGGCACCGATCGAAGCCGTTCTGTCTGATCGTGGGTATCCACTCTTCTTGAATCTCAATTCCACTGCCTCTGTTGATGTTGTTAGAGCAACGCCTTATGAGGATTCTCTTTTACCTAGGTCAATAAACTTGATATCGTGCCAGAGCGGGTAGTGACGTGTCTTATTTGCCTGTTCGGATGCGGTTTAAGTCTTAAGTTTGTGATAGCCTGACGAGAGAGGGCTGTATTCGCAGGTTAAGTTTGTGAAAGTCTAATGCCCCTGTCATGTTCTTTAACCCATTCAAGCATCCGTCCGTTTTGCCAATTAAAACTTATAACGAATCTTATAAACTACACCACCTCGTTCTTTCCTTAGGTCGCCCAAGGTGCGATACAAGCGTTATACCGGATTTGAATATGGCCCAGCATATTCAATATTGTTGTAGGCAACGAAGAAGAGCTTCAGATAACCCTTCAATTGATTTTTGATGGGGCTAGCCGTGGTAGATTGGCTCAGTCGGTAGAGCGCTTGACTGCAGAACGAGAGGTTGCGGGTTCGATTCCCGGGGCCGGACCAATAGTTAGGGTCTTAAAATAACTGAGAAATGATGGTACTGCCTCTACCCTGTAAACGAGTAGACCTTCGCGTGGCTCGGATGACCACGTAAAATGGCGGTCCCGTCTCAAGTAGGAGACGTAAAAATAGTGTCACCAATTAGTACTTTCGTGCTAAATACATTGACACTCAAATAAAATGCTTTTTTTTCGATTACGCGTCCCTGTTCACGTCGATGCGTGCTTCCTGGGTTTTGGATCATGACGATACAAAAAGGATACAAAAACCGAGGATAATACTACTTTCAACTGTCTTACAGACAACTGATGCTTTCTATACCATCGCCTGATGGAGACAGCAGTATCCGGTCGAAACGACACGATCAATAACAACATGACTACCGTGAGATAAACGATAGACGAGCCCTTTCAACCTGTAAATTACGGCCGAAGATCTAGTCTGAAAAAACTGCCGACATTACGCGACCCTGCGAAATGTCAGAAGCCAAACAACACTGTGTTTCTCTGTCACCTTAACCGACACCCGTTCAACAGTATCTAAAACACGAAAGACCATTAGTCCGAGACTGCTGAATGGCGATGCCAACAGAGTCCGACAATTTCAGGTATAAAAAGGGGATTTATGATCACGTGACTAACGCTATGAACCAGTACCGATCTCAAATCTTTCTTATAACACTTACAGACAAAAGCATATATGCTTCTGTTACTGATAGAGCATGGCATGGCTCCTAGTTATTGCTTCTATGATTTGAAGGTACTTACTTTCGTGTAAGGATAGTGTGCGAGACACACGAAGGAGCAAACACAGCACTAGCAAGAAAAAAAGATTGGTTAAAGAAAATAAATTAACGAAAGCAAAAAGAAAAATTGGTAAAAGCTTTGCCTCCTGTACAAAAAAAATAACAATGGCGATTTTAACGTAATGCTGCCAAATCCATTACACGCTACAAAAAGACTTCAAACTACGGCGAAGTTAGTGTCTGTGGAAGTATTTTTCCGCACTTGCCTTCAGGTACAAGTATTTATGTGAACGAGTTGACTAAAAGTGGCGGCCACTAAATTCGCCAAAACGTTATTTCTGTCAAACACAAGTGTTGAATAAACGCAAATGAGCTGACGATTCAAATATTTTATCATCGGACTTGAACGTTTTATCAAATACAATCACAGCATGAATTCACCTGATAAACGTGGGAGCATCAACGATTGTTAAGGAAGAAGAGACTTTATTTAACCAAGATAGAAACTTTATTACCGGTTACCCGCTAGTTTTCATAATGGACCTACTTAAAGTGTGCACGAGAATGAAACTCACCAAGCTAGCCCGTCGGTGTTAGAAAGTGACTCATTCATCTTTTTTCCAAGCTTAATTGCGATTTTAGCCATATCTTTCTGTCGGGTAACGTTAAAAATTCCCGACAAAACCCAAGCTAATTGTGCTTTATCATACAACCACTGGAAAACGAACAGGGGAGCTGTTAAAAAAAAAAAAAAACACAACAATTGAGAAAAATAATAAACTCGACTGAGGCTGTCAATAGCGTATAACTCTACTCAGTAACTAGTTGAAGGGGCTATGTCAAGCTATTTGCTATTATTTTAAAAAGCTATTAAAAACGTGTCTTTGTATCACTTAAATTACTAAAATAATGGTGCAGTCTTGTTAGTCTCGCTTGCTTTAGAAAAGCGAGACTCTTAAAATGCGAAGGTTTTTTTTTTTTTTTTTTCGGTGGGACCTAGTTTGTAGGCCCCGCGTTCCTAGCGAAGACCGTGGAAACTGGGGATAAGAATCGTGACGACTTTCATTGTATGGAAATGAGTCTCCTGATGAGAATGCAGTTTATTTCGGCGATGACTGAAATGACGCATGTAAGTTTGGCAATGACGTAATTTTCCTCGAATGGAGGCCCTTGATTTTCGTGTAATTATGCACGACATGCAGGCACATCCCCAAGCAGGATGAGAAAATATTATAGCGGGGAAATCCTTAGGATTTTGTGGCTTTTTAAGGCGTTACGTTTCTCAGAATATTGTCGCAATTACAGGAAATGTACGGTTAAATATATTCACTTTGTTTTATGTATTTAATTGATAGATTTTCGCAGTTGTTACGATGTGAAGTCGTGTTGCACTTCATAAATACTTGAGATATGAAGTATCCACTGTCACGTAATTTTTACGTGCGCACGTGCGTAAAATTTGCGTTCGCAAATAAAATAAAGGCAATGTATGAAAGTCTGCACGTACAATTATGTAAGCGTAAAAGTAGAAACTCGCTTAATTTGACGTTTAATCTCAATACTTTATGTCTTACCTCTATTTGATTTACGTGATTAAAATTTACGTGCGTTAACGTGCGGAGCCAAAAACGCATCAGTGGAAATCCACCCTAACGTGTTTAACCGCACACTCTACTTGCAGCACTTCGTGTCCATAGTTAATAGAAATCCCATATCGATCTTTTCCGGAACGGGTTGGTCCAAGAATTCTATGGCTTGAAAGCGTTGATTATTTTGGAACAACTGATCACTTCAGTGGTCGAAAAAAAAGAATAATCTTAATGGGCAAAACTTCAAGGTTTACTGGAAAATCAGGATCGAGGATCGAGGATCGAGGATCAAGAAATCAGGGATCAAGGATCGGTTAAAAAGAACTTGAAAATAAAATGAGTAAATAAATCGTGGACCAGTGATGATGTGGGCCGCAGACTGTAGATAAATTTCACAGAACATAACCCCGTTCGCTGTACTGAACGCTAAATTCAAGTAAACTAATCCGAGTCTGTCTGAGTCAGTGATTGTTTTGACGAGAAAGTGAAATTTTTTGGAAAATGAAACGCTTTATCCTGGTGATACTATAATACAAGAAAAAACTTTTAACAGTTTTTAATTTGTAACTCGTGGGGACGCGCGAGCGTACCACGAGTTATCGCAGGGACCGAGATATGCAAATGAGTCACTCGCTCACTCGTAGTAGACCGACTTCGTAATTAATCGGGTCCGAACTCGAGAGTGCGAAGATCTATCACTTCCGAAGAAGCACGCGCTCTTGAAGTTCGGTGGGATCAAATTCCTCGGTGAGAGCGTGCATCGTTCGGCGTTCGCTGCTCAGACTCAGAGTTTTCTTTATGGCAAATTTTCTACAGCACGGTTAGAGGTCTTACCAAATTTAAGACACGTAGGAGTCTTTCAAATAAGTACGATGGTTAACTTGGGGATTGGATTTCAAGAGCCTTTGACTCGTCCAGGCGTTAAACTTGACGAGAAAATGAGCGATTACTCTTCTGACTCCGAAAGATCACGGGGGATATACAAATTCCAGCTTGCTGGAAAGTGATCTGAAAGTAAGAAAATGTCATGCCATGCTATTCTTAAGAACCTGTATGGGCCCAAAATGGATGTGATTTTGACCATTAGCTTCAAAATAACAGCAGAAATCGAGATAAGAAAACATATGTTTTGCCTCCTACTTCGCTGACGAGGTGTATCGGCTTTGTAAAGCACATGTTATTTTGTTTATTCGTTGCCATGAAATGCGTTGACATTGTTTTTTCACTGTCAATAGCTCGGTTAATGCGGCTCGATCATACTGAACGAATTTGCTGGCGGAAGTTCCATGGATAACGCATTAAGCTAAAGAGTTCTCGCTTCAGTGATGTAGTCAGCCTTCGTGGTGTAGTGGCATAGTAAAGTCGCATGTAGGCGAAGGTTCCCGGGTTCAAGTCCTACTTTGTACCGTTTATTTTATCTTCTTTCTTTCTTTTTTCCCCATTTTTGGCTTGTTTTGTTTGCTTATTTGTTTTGTTGTTTTTCTAAAAATACGTACCTAAATAACCATTATTTAATAAAATGCAATAAACAAAAAGAAAAGTATTGTGTTTGCAGAGCAAAGATAGTATTAAATATATTGTACATGGATAAACAATCTGAATTTCTATCATTTCCTACAATGTACTGTGGGAAAACCAGAGTTGATAACCATTTGATCATTTTCTAAACAATGTTCCCACGAGTTGACGATAGGCTTTCTTTGATTAAGTGTACATTTGCTTTCAGTACTCCTTATTTTTCTTGTAATTGTTGTATGCACGACCCCACCAGCAATGCTGATCTTTTTATCGTACCATAAACTAAGGTTCTTACCTACCCACCTACCCACCCACCTACCTACCTACCTACCTACCCACCCACCCACCCACCCATCCACCCATCCATCCATCCCTCTGTCTGTCTGTCTATCTATCTATCTATCTATCTATCTATCTATCTATCTATCTATCTATCTATCTATCTATCTATCTATCTATCTATCTATCTATCTATCTATCTAAAATGCATGCTGTGTACAACTCTAAACATTGTACTCTGAGACTGTACGGAGATATTAAAAGTAGATACTAAGCAGCTATGGAAAATGTCATTACTTTCATGCGATATTGATATCTTATAAAACGGACAACAAATTCAGCAGGAATACGCACGAACTGAATTTACTGTTAGGCCCCTGATACCGATAAAAATCATCGTTCAATTTTTCGAGTGTAGAATCCCTGAAAGAGTACTCCTCAATGGAGCAATATCAATATGTAGAAGGTTTTCAAAGGTTTCACACCGGTTTGAGGCTAAGATGTGCAGTCTGTCTCTCCTTGCAATTTTTACTTTTTGAGTATATACATTATGACATACAACACTCGTTTTGTATCCCAAACGAAAAAGTAGTATAACGGCACCGGGGCCTTTGACATTAAAACTCATCTCCAAGCAAGCGAGACTCAACGCTACTAAGGGCGTTCTTGTTATTTTTAAGCAATAGACCACACTTTCTATGGGTTTACCAGAGTGATAACCCACGCAAGATTTTGGGAGAACACTCAAAAAGCTTGTAAATCACGTTATCATCCCGGTAGACCCCTAGAAAGTGTTGTCTATTGCGTTTATAAAATAACTCTACGTAAAACGGAGTCGTTTCAGTTTTCCATGAGTTTACCAGCACAGTAAATCTTAGGTTTTTAACCAATCAGAACGCGCGTACTATCTTAGTTATTATATCTAGGCATTGAAACTGTTTCCTGTCGTCTGTTGCTACGGATAGCAAGGATGAATATACGGATTGACTCTCAACAAAATTGGGCCAAACTTTTTCAAGTTTCAAGGCTATGCCTACAAAAATCCCCAAAACGTGTTATGGTTAGTGTTCCCTGATGAGATTTGTTCGGCATATTCTTCTTGGTAAAGCACCAAGTAATAACTTTTAGCACGGAATATAAATTTAACAGCTACCCTCGTGGTATGCCACCTTTTAAAGATTTCCCTTTATAATCACTAGACACCAAAAAAGGGTTTTGGCAGTTAACAAATAGAGTATACTAACGCATCAGTAAAGATTCCGTCCGAGTAGCCATGTTTAGGTAAAAGTTAAGAATTGTCTGGCTACTGACGGGTAGCCGGAAGAAGTCGAATAAAACATCAGTGTAAACCGGTTTAAAAAAATCCTTGATCATGCTTGCACCTGGAAAATAAATTCTTTACTCTGTCCAAGAGATCATAAAAGGACAGAGCGGCAGTCTCCCAGTCATGCCTTTGGGATATCTTAATTTCAAAAAAGTTATTTTTAGAAACTATGCGGACCATGCGGAAACAGTTTCAGGTAAAGTGGTTCCATGACTTTCGGAAGACTATCATTATGATCTCTTGCTTGGCCTTGTTGTTCCCACCAACTTTCGGTACCTTTATAATTCTGGCGTAGGACTAAAAAACTTGAGAAAATTCTTGCGATACTGCCTCTACAAATATAGAGCGGCAGTGGGTTCAGGGAAAACTTACCATGCTTGGGTGAGGCGCTGTCCGTTTTGTACACATGCTCTCCAAAGTAACACTTCCATTTTTTGAGTGGATTGCGCCTTGCACAATCAGTCGGTACAATACCACGCCAGTAACTAAAACATTCCAAAAACACTTTGTAACAAAGACAGGTCATTTGACACCAGGAAGAAAAGGAGGAACCAGATTACAGGAATATAGTAGCTACTCTTTGACACGCACAACGTCCTCGGCTTAGAGTGGTTGATCAGAGCTCGTGAAAAGCTTGAATTCCAGATTGTTTTTTGGACAAGAAGCTCTCACACTTGATCGCCCAGTCCCGCTGCTTGCTTGTCTTAGTTAATGGTATACAGCGCTGTAGTTACAACATAACTGCCTCGACCCTTGCATTGGGCAAATGAAACTTACAGTGCGCCATTTTACTAGCTACACTAGTAAGTTACACTTGTTACATTCAAGGCAGGTCAAGTGTACCCCCTAAGATTCTATTAATGAATTGATTATTTCAAAAATGAATCCGTTGGGCGTTCCCTTAACTACGGCAAATCGGCATTCCTGCATGCGTAATAAGCAGTGAATATTTTACGAGAACTTCTCTGCACTTGGTCAGATTGAAAATCTTTGAATGGATAAAATTACTTCGAAGACATTTACATCAAATTCAAGGAAACTGAGCTGGTAGAAAAATTCATAACTGCCTTGCGTGTGAATTCGCGGCTCATTACGCATGCAAGAATGCAAGAATGAATCTGAAACCTACAACTAACAACGGATTCAACTTTCGAATAATAAATTCATAAATGGAATCTTGGGTGGTACGCTTGACCTGAGTTGACTGTAAATTGACCCCTGTTTATTCACCACTTTAGAAACGAGAAAGAAACTGGGTCAAGTTAACTTTTGCAAAGTCTTCTGAGACTGTCACTAGCGACAGGGGGAAAAATTTGCCAATAGAGAACTTACAAGCAAAGGCGCTTTTGAGCGACGCACGTCAACCGAAGTGTCTTTTTACATTCCTGAGCAGTGGTTTTGCCAAAATATTCAGTTAACCCTTCCAGTGCCAGAGTGTTTGATGGAGTTTTGTAAGGTGACTCTAACTTTTGAGTCTATGGACGAAATCCTATGATGTCACCATTCAAATGAAAGCTCTCTGCCTGTACTTTCACATGGTGCTATTTGTTTGTCAAAATTTTAGAAAATGAAATTTGGAAATTTGGTCGAAATTTGCCTTTGGCCACATTTGGCAGTGAAAGCGTTAATTCGTCTCTACAAGTATAAAGAATCTTAGCAATACAAATTTTATAGCGTCAAGGCATATTAAAAGGGAAAAGTCCTCACTTCCGGTTGATTTGCGTCTCTCAAAAACGCCTTTGCTTAAGCTCCCTAATATCTTATCGGCGCGTACCCAGTAATAATCCAAGAAACAATTGCACGCATTTCCGCTCCAGTTCGATTCTCTACTCTTTCTAAACTGGCGACTAACTAGGTGATGAACCTAGAGTTTCTGTGACGAGCACCCGCAAAAACCAGGAAGATTTTTGCTCTCCTTTTCAGTCCCTTTTTTGCAGCCGGTGTAAATGCCAGAGAGCTAAGTTTTGCGTAAATTACAAAATGGCGAACAGTGTAATCACTTACTTCATGCCGTTTCTGATGGCTGCAGATGTCATCGGTAATTCTTCGCCTGCTAGGAACCATCCAGAATCGGCCAGTCCTCGGACTTTAACTTTGGATCCAGCCATCTTGAGTCTCAAGGCTAGCCTATCTAAATTGAGGATTACGCCGACTCCACCGGCACTGAAACACGAGAAGCCCAATATTACAGTGTATATGACACGAATTTTATTTTACAATATGTGTGCAATATGGTTCCGAAATGTCAAAAACTCGTCAAAAATCCTGCAAAACCTTTTTTTTCCGTCTTTAAAACACGCAAATTTGCTTCAAAATTGACAATTATGACGTACAAACGATTTGCACAAATTTAGAATGATTTACAAGATGACAACAAATAAGAAGGATTGTCGCTGTTAACAACTTCCCAAAACCTTCATTTACGTCCCTAAACCTTCGTTACAATCAGATACGTACATCGCTTAATTTTACAAAACAAAGCAATGACCAGAATCGGAAGCAAAAGCTGAGAAGATCAACTGACTTCACAACACATCATCAGTCTTTTTTTTTTCGAGCCCAGTCTCAGGGACACTTCTGAAGGCGAAAAGTAGTTTTAAGACGAAATCTTTTGGGGAACCCATTTTTAGAGTTCAAAATTGTTAACTAAACTTGTCTAAGGACCAAAATCATTTTCTTAAAAAAATTCATGTCACATTCACTTTAAAATACTCTAAAACACTGGAAAAACGGCGAGCGTTGTCCAATAAACGACTACATTCCACTGGAATTCCTCATTTCTATTCATAGGGGAATTAACGTGCCTGTGTCGATCAAGATTTAAAGAACGAGGATAGGTATATTACATGTGCAGGGTCAGGCTTGTCTCAGGTCATGGCTTAAAGAACGAGGTAAGGACTTCGGTAACTCCAGTGAACTGTAGTTGTTGAGGACAAGAACATTCTGCTCGTTAGATAAAAACGTTCGGTTCGTACAATGAGTAGATTGGGCGGGCTTGCACCAGATCGTACCGTCAGTTTGATCTTGTTTATATGCCTATTGAAAACTGAAGTAGTTCGGCCGTTGTTTTTACATATCGATAGGTTGATTGTTTACCAGAGTAAAGGAGGAAATTGAAAGCAAGGGTGGCACAGTGGTGAAAGCACTCGCCTCCCGCCAATTTAACCCAGGTTCACTGAAATCCACGCGTCGACCCACACGTTATTGCTTCTCTCCCTTGCTCCAAGAGGTTTTCCTCCGAGTACTCCGGTTTTCCCCTCTCCTAAAAATACAACTTTACCAAATTCCAATTCGACCAGGAATCAGGTAGATGAAGAACCACTTTATGGACGTGCTGCCTCTAAATTGTTATATTATTTACTTGTGTAAATGTTTTGGTTTGTAAACGGAATCCCTCAGTATGATAATCTTAAGCAGTATTACCATGTTTTGTATGTTTCTTTCCTTTTTTTTGTCCTTTTTTAATCAAAAAAAGAAAATGAAATGATTTCTGCTGCCATAAATTTTTATTAGTCCGCTGGTTTAAAGGAAGATGTTACCAATCACTAAAAATTCACCTGCTGCCTGCAAGAAGTAGGTGCTTTGCATGGTAGAGTCCTTCCGGTAACAATTCTTCGATGACCCTTGCTAGTATCCTCGTTCCAAGAAATGAAAATTGCCCTGCAAAAAAAAATTAGTAATACGAAAAAGATCTGTTTAATGTCCACATAAGAGAAAAAAGATAAAAAACGAACAGAGAATCAAGCCAAAAAAACAAACGTCGCTTTCAAAGAAAAGTAATATAAGATAACGTAAAGATACAGCTGCTGTGTCAAAACGTTGGCTGTTGATGTTTTTGTTAGAGTCAGACATTAACGAATGGGAATCGTGCCTAATAAGCAAATAACGCAACTGAGTTAGCACAGTCTTTAGCACAGAATAAGAAGTTTGAATATTAACTTTGCCTAAAGCAAGAACATTAAGCAGAGCACGCCCATTAAGACAGGTAAGGTTCGTCTTACAGAAACGAGTTACAACAATTAATGAATCAATCAATTCCAGATGCGCCCGTGACACCCCGGGCAACTGCGGGGCATTTGCCCTCCTAGTCAGTCCCGGGGCTGGGGCATAAGCAAATTTTGCGCGGCCCAGGGCATGGGCAAGGGGTTAGGGCGCACCTGGAATTGACTGGTGCATTAGTACTGAGTTGTGTTACAATTCTAGATGACGTTAAGATGAGCACGTTTGAGCCTGTGGGCGAAATGCTATGGTGTTACCATTCAAATGAAGCCTCTTTGAATTGGAAGAAGCTTGCCTAATCCTTTTTTTTTCTCATTTGGATCTAAATAAATCGATCCTAACCTCCTGTTTCTCTCTTTGATGCATTTCCACTCCACACGTCACTGGAACAATAAGGTATGTACCTAACGATCAACAAGATCAACGACATCAGAATCTTCCTTAACACTTACAACAAATTTGCAAGCTTTTAAAAGTTACCTATAGTTTGGACTAGATAAGCTAGTCAAGGGTTGTGCCAAAGGGGCGAAATCTTATTGGCTCCTTGTCCGCCCTTCTTGTACTGAATTGGAGTGTCTTTTAGTTTGGATTAGATAAGCTAGTCAACAAGGGGTTTTCCAAAGGCGCGTAATCTTATTGGCTCCAAATTGTGTGCCTCTCTTGTTACTGAACTCAACTGAACTGAACACCTTTATTTACGTGTCACATCTTCTAGCTGCTACATGTAGCCTACTAATCGGGGAAACCTAATTTTTAAAATCTAATTTAGTATAATATTACATTAGGTAATTCTACATTAAAAATGCCAATTACAATTTTCTTGCATAACTAATAGTATTTAAAGACTATGCAAAAGATTAAATCAAAATCAAAATGTATATAAAACTACATCAATAGCATTAGGACATTAAAAAATAATAACAGTACTAGTATTTAATCTAATTAATCCAAAACTAAGCGAAAGGTTTAAATTAACAAGTAGAGAGAGGACCTGATAACTATGGTAACGGATTTACAAACTGAAAACCAACAGTGAACCATTAAAAACATGCGAGCAACCACTCATCCTCCTCTCCTAGTATCAGGTACTAATCGGCTCCTGTGGATGCGTACGACTAATCCTGTACAAGTGGTCTTTCCCCGTAACCCACAGCGAGTCCCCAGGGAACTTACCCTATGGTAAATTCCTCGGATTAATTTATTTACGTAATTTTCGATTTCAGTCTTACACGTGATTGGCATTCCACCAGCTTGGATTTTCACGTGGATTAGGTGATAGTATTCCCATTCCTGTTAGGAAAATAATAAGAGAAGTGATCCTGAGTACATCAAGCTTAAAGGTGAAAACCGTCTGTCTTCATATTGAAATGTAAGAAAGGCAAAGAAAGCCGGGTAAAACAAATTCCCTCAAAGGCTGCACAAACTGCTGGTAATTCCCTGCATCGCCTCTATGTAGCTATACGAAACTGGAAAATCTCAATAACTGACCACTGACTTGGGTATGAATGGAATAAGGTCAACAAGCATTAAATGAAGCAAATCGTGGCTAGCACTCTCAAGGAGTCATTTCCTCCCATTATGTAACATTTTATAGCTATTTGTTGTTGTAATTAATTATCACTATTATTTCTTTTCAATTTAGGTTATTATGTATGTAGGGCTTCTATGGATAGCAGTTTTTATCTTGTACAAAAACTGAAGGAGTTATCCTATTGAAATAAAGGTTTCTATCTATCCCCGTTTCTTTCTTTGCATTTTTTTTCTATTTTTTCCGGTTCCCTTCTCTTGTTTGGCCCCTCCACGCAAACTGAACGACTGTAAGAGAGCAAGCAACCTTCTAGCTAACCTCTCTTTGTTGTTTTCCACCCGTTTGACGTCATCAATTCTCTCATTGTCCCGTTCCTTTCTCGACAGGACGCTGAGCTATGACAAAACCAGCCACCTTAGAACGTAAGACACAAGAAGAAGAATTTACAAGTATTAATAGCACTGCACAAGTCAAGTATGGTCTCATTGTGCAACTAAAGGTTCAGTAGTCACCACTTAACATTATGGTGCGACTTCTCACGCAAACACACTGTTTTGCAAGTTATATTTATTTCACGTGTTACACCCATAAGCGCAGCTAACTAGCTAAATGGGTAAAGTAAACGAAACAATGATCCGTTATCTGGGTAGAAAACGCGCAACAAACAACCAAAAGAATTTGCAAGTTACGATAACATGCAGGAAAATATTTCCCCTTTTATACCTGGCCTAGAGCCAAGCCTAAAAGATTTTTCCTGATATCACGTTAAGAGGCTAGAAACTCGTGCTAAGGCGTACACCACTTATCACAATAGGAAACATGGCTCAGGAGATCTCAGGATAATTTGTGTATTTAACCCGTATTTTTCCTGGCAGAATCAAAGAGCATTAACGTAACTCTGCGTGATGTCTGTAGGTGTTAGCCAAATGGGTAAATGAACGAAACAATGATCCGTTACCTTGGTAGAAAAAGCGCAACAAACAACCAAAAAAAAAATTTGCAAGTTACGATAACATGCAGGAAAATATTTCCCTTTTATACCTGGAATAGACTTAAGCCTAAAAGTTTTTTCCTGATATCACGTTAAGAGGCGAGAAACTCGTGCTAAAGGCGCACACCACTTATCACAATAGGAAACATGGCTCAGGAAATCTCAGGATAATTTGTGTATTTAACCCGTATTTTCCTGGCAGAATCAGACAGCATTAACGTAACTCTGCGTGAAGTCTGTAGGTGTTAGCCAAATAGGTAAAGTAACGAAACAGTGATCCGTTGCCTGGGTAGAAAACGCGCCCGGGGAGTTACTTCGGTTAATTTGTGCTGGGTATGTGCCGCTGGCCTCTCAGAGCTCCTACCCTATTATAGTAGTCTGTTCTGTGGACAATAGAGAGGAGAAGTCCTTACGTCACGTTGCCATGGTAGCAAAATTTGTGGATGACAACAAACCGATAAAGTCACTTGAAAGTCTATTCGCACTATTTCAAACTTCACCGATCTTATTCAATTTCATATAATTTGGCAAATCTTGGCGAAATTTTCTTTGGGACCGTATCTATCGTTAACTAAGTTTAGAAAAAGAAAGCGACAATTTTTGTGTTGTGTTCACCTACTACATAAAGCGGGCTCATGAAATAAGGAAATTTCATGTCGACGTGGTGCTATGATGGAAAAGAAATGTACAAAATCGCGTGATTCACGTGCAAAGTTGTTGCTTGTTAATATGAGCATTTCATTTTTGCCGTTCTCCTTGCCGTCGCCGTCGTCGTTGGTTTTGTCGTCATCCAGAAATAGTGCTACCGTGGTAACGTGACATCACACTTCTCCTCTCTATTATAGACCCCATCTTAGTCACTTTTGGGCAAATATGTAATTCTCGCGATCCCAACTTAGTCATTTTCTATTTATGTTTCTATCTCATCAATCCTTTGATTAGGTCATCCTAAAATGAATTGCCTCTTCTTTTTTTTTTAATTGAATGAAGAACACTTTACTTTTCACCTACAGTACAAACATTCTGGTACGTTTGCTAACCGTAAATATGAAGAACTGTCTTACCCCAAAAATCCGAAAGTGTGCGACCTCATTCTAGTAACTCTATTGAAAATGCAACCCCATTATAGTCAATCCAGTCGTGAAAATACGAACCCATACAGGGGCACATCCCCATTACATGCCATTAGGCTCTTCTCTCCCCCCCGGGAAAACGCACAACAAACAACCAAAAAATTTGTAAGTTACGATAACGTACAGGAAAATATTTTCCCTTTTAAACCTGGCCTAGAGCGGGAGCCTAAAAGTTATTTCCTGATATCACGAAAAGAGGTGAAATACTCGCGCACACTCGTGGACACACGTGTGCACTGAGCTATGCAGACGTGCTATGTGTGCTCCCATCTTATTTCACGAATTCTTCTCTTATCCTGAACCTACAAATTCTGAAAACCATTCAGTATGACGGCTAACGACAAGCTACGAAGGGAAAATCCGTAATGAAATTGAAGAATTAAAGAAGAAACTACTGAAAGTTACCGACGAGCTGTCAAAGAATCAACATGGCCGACACGCCGAACGGGAATTGTCACCAGGAAAGTGCGTTCAATTGAATTTACGTCAAGCCAATATGACGACTTCATCCGCTTCAAAGTGGAAGCTGAGAGGCAAATTCAGGTGCTCGTCTCACGAGTTAACGAAATTTCAATTCTGTGCGATCATATTAAGAAATCTAGCCTCGGAAGCATAAGTTATCAATTCAACATTAAAATCGTGGTTCACCAACTGTAGCCGAACCTGAAACATCACAACAAACAGCCGATCCCTGTATGACGCTTTTCCCTGCTTAGGAAGTTGAGGAAGTATCATTAAGTGACATCGACACTGCACATCGGGTGCCATCCCGAGTGGCTTCCAACAGACCCAACACCAACATTTGTAAATTCGTGCGTAGGTTAGCCAGAGAGAAAGTCATGGCAGCCAGGAGAGGAGTGTCTAACCTAAATGCAGAAGATTTGGGCTTCAGTGACGCGGTAGATGTAAGCAACATCAACCTATATGATCATCTTACACCAAGGCTGCAAGAGCTACTATTTGACAGCAAAAAACTCAAGGATGCGAATTGCTACAATACTGTTGGGCGAAGAACGGATTCGTTTATTTGCTTAAGTTCGATACCTCGACCACAGTAAAACTGAGTAGTTTAAAAGACCTGCAAGGAGTGGCATCGCAAAGTTGAGCTAAGTATTCTTGTTTAGATGATACGATCATTACAAACAAGCTACAATGAAGTTGCGTAGAAATAAACCGGACGAAAGGGCCAGTAAATTATTATTGCGTGAGCTACCTTACTCTAACTTTAGCGGTAACCTGGCTCTCTATCATGGGCAGTTTAATAACTCCATCTCTGTTGATCGGTGGCCAAGGCGAAATTTAGATAAATTAAACAGTGTATACGACTTAGATATTTTTAGCCTAAACTCTAATCAGGATGCTTTTTGAATACTGACTATAACCTCCCTAATCAGCGCACCCAAAGCCGATACTTTTCCCCGCATAGCTTCAAAATGTTTACGGAAAAACTACCTGAAAACTCGGTTAAGTCTAGTTTTTCCATCTTTCATAATATTGTGAGTATCCACCGCAATCTAGAAAAAGTAGAATTGTTATTTGATGAACTTGATTTCCACCTTGATGTTATTGGTATCTCGGAAACAACAATTACAAATTCTAATGAGAGCAACGCCCATCCGAGAATTCAAGGTTATGTTTTTGAGCATATGCCAACACCACTGGCCTCTGGGGACGCTGCCCTCTTTGTTGATCAATCACTAAACTACAATGTTCTTGAAAAAACTTCAAATGAGGCATTCCAAGCCCTCTGGGTTGAAATCTCTTTTGTCAACCATAAAAACAACGTTTGAGAAATAATTTATCGTCAGCACAATTCGCCCGATTATTTCCTAACGTATCTGTTGTGGATAAGACAATGGGTTATTTTAATATAGATCTACTCAAGTGTGAATCATCTCAAATAAGCCAGGATTTTTTACTCTCTCTTCGAAGCTGTTATCTTATTCCAACAGTGGACAAAGCGACAAGCGTTCATAGAACTTCTACTACGTTCATTGATGACACCTTTGTTAACAATCCTGACCCACTCCTCGCAAGCGGAAACATTATTTCTGATATTAGTGATCATTTTTCGCAGTTCTGTATCACAACGTCAGCGAAAGATAAACTTCAGCAAGTTAAAAATATAAAAATACGTGACTATTCAAGATTCTCTGCTGATCGCTTTAACGATGAGCTGTCTGAAGCTGCCGGACTGGAATCGAATAATTGAAAATGGAAGAAAGTGTGTGAACAAATTGTTTTCATCGTTTTACAACAAGTATAATACAATTGTTAACAAACAAGTCCCCATGAAAAAATTATCTAATCGCAAAGCAAAGCAGCTATCTAAACCCCGGATAACTAATGGAATTAAGGCGGCTATTAAGGTTAAAAATATATTATATACATCTGGAGACGAAGTTAGGTACAAGCACTATAGAAATAAAATCTGTACACTGATACGCTGGAGTAAAAGGAGATACTATGATACGTTTTTCGAAAATAATATGGCCAACATGAAAAAAACCTGGCAGGGAATCAATGAACTTTAACACTGACGGAAAAAAACTTAAAAGTCATATCTGCCTAAAGGATTTTCATAATCGCCACAAAATTGTTAAGGATGGTTCGCGGATACTTAACATTATTAATGGACACTTTGCAACAGTCGGAAACAGGCTTGCTAACAAGCTGCCCATTCCCCAAAAACATCATCTAGACTATGTTGATAAGTGCAAATCTTCAATTTCATCCTTCCTTTTTCGACCCGTTTTACCCGAAGAATTCCGGTCAGAATATTACTTATACCGAATGATAAATCTTATGGTTTATACTCCTCACCTACCAAACTACCCAAATGTTCAAGTGCCGTCATAGCTCCTACTCTTACAGAGACACTTAAAACATCGATCAGATTGGGGACTTATCCATCAAAGCTCAAAATTGCTGAAATTACGCCAATATTTAAGAGTGACGATAACACGGACGCAAACAACTGCAGACCGATCTCTTTACTTTCAAATTTTAATAGAGTATTTGAGAAAATAATTTACAATAGATTGACGAGCTATATAAAGAAACACGAACTTTTGTATTCCTCACAATATGGCTTTCGTAAGGAGCATTCAACCCAACACGCAATACTGGACATTGTTAATGATATACAAACAAACATGAATCAGAGATTGCTATCTTGTGGAGTGTTCATTGATCTTAAAAAAGCCTTCGACACCGTCGATCACGACATTTTGCTTGATAAGCTCAATCACTATGGTTTTCTTGGAATAATTAATGATTGGTTCTCCTCATATCTCAAAAGTCGCACGCAAACAACGCAAGTAGGCCATCATATATCAGATAAAGCCGCCGTTGGATGTGGTGTTCCTCAAGGATCAATTCTTCGACCATTGCTTTTCTTGCTATATGTCAATGATAAATAAATAAATTTACGTTTTACCTCTTTGCAGACGACACTAACACTCTCTATGCGAACAAAAATCTGAAAGATCTTGAGACAACAGTCAACAATGAGCTACAAAACCTTTATAACTGGTTGACAGACAACAAACTAACTCTTAACTTTAATAAATCCAACTTTGTAATTTTTCATCCTTACCCAAAGCGACTTGCTTACCAACCAAAACATTGCATGTTTGATAATGAAAAGAATAAATATGTACGTCTCGAGTCTGAAGAATACCTGGGCGTTCTTATTGATCAGAATCTCTTTTGGAAATACCACACTGATTGTTACAAAAATTATTAAAACTGTCTGGCTAATTGCCAAGCTACGTACACCACTCTGTACTTCGACCAATATTACTGAATATTTGTAAGTCACTAATTCATCCTTATTTAACCTATGGTCTTGCTGCCTGAGGGCAGGCATGCAAGACTTGTCTTAATAAAATTCTAATTCTTCAGAAAAGAGCTCTTCGTTTACTGTACTTCGCAGACTGGCATAACCATGCAATTCCTTTATTTCTCGAAGCTAACGTGCTTAGAACAACTTTTCTTTATTATGAGTCCGTATCAACCTTAATGTACGATATCAATAATGATAAGGCCCCAGCAAAAATGCTAAATTTATTTCAGAAAACGTCTAATATTCACTCATACAATAGACGATCGTCTACGTCTGGAAAGTTCTATATTAAAAGCTCTAGACTAGCAATGCAAAACAATTCTTTCTCTCGGCTCGGAGTAAAGCTGTGGAATAAGATAACACGCTATATAACGGATCTTCCAAAGAAAGCTTTCAAAAGAGTTCTCAGCAAATTGCTATTTGATATCTTAGAGAGGGAGGATGACTATATTATAATCCCCATGATTATTTAAAAAGTAGGTACATAGATACACTTGCTAAAGGTTTTTATGTCTGCTTTTCTTTTTCTGTGTTATCATTTAAGAGTCAGTGACTCCTTGTCTTAATGCATTGTACGTCAGTAAGCGCTGTGTTAATTGGATCACTAAACTTCGGTG
Source organism: Porites cylindrica (assembly GCA_964035525.1). Lineage (NCBI taxonomy): Eukaryota > Metazoa > Cnidaria > Anthozoa > Scleractinia > Poritidae > Porites > Porites cylindrica. Next base: position 12,142,506 of record OZ037775.1, on the reverse strand, counting down.
TTTTATTTATTTTTAGTCGCAATCTGCAAGGCTTTCTAATAGTTTAAGGTTTTTGTTTTTACTAGATGATTGTGTCATTCATGTACTTGCCCCGCCACGACTAGCCTTCAGCCTTTTGCGGGGCAAACTATCCAACTTTTGTATTTGTGTACAAAGAATAAAGTTGTTGTGCTAGGGCGTACACCACTTATGACAATAGGAAGGTTGTGTATTTAACCCGCATTTTCCTGGCAGAATCAGACAGCATTAAGGTAACTCTGAGTGAGGTGTTAGCCAAATGGGTAAAGTAACGAAACAATGATCCGTTACCTGGGTAAAAAACGCGCAAAAAACAACCAAAAAAATTTACGAGTTACGATAACGCGCAGGAAAATATTTTCCCTTTCATACCTGGCCAAGAGCCGCGCCTAAAAGTTATTTCCTGATATCACGTTGAGGGGAGAAAAACTCGTGCTTAGGCGCACACCACTTATGACAATTGGAAACCTGCAAGCTCAGGATAATTTGTGTATTTAACCCGTATTTTCCTGACGGAATCAGACAGCATTAACGTAATTTTCCGTGAGGTCTGTAGGTGTCAATTAATGAGGGCTCTTAAGTAGCACTTCCTTGAAGTGAAAATCGTTCTAGTGTATAGGGCTATTCTTGTGAGTCTATTCAAACATTGTTAAATGACATTTTGGCAACTTAGCCTCCCAGAGCGGGGACAACAAGACGCAAAAAACAACAAAGAAAAAAAAGAACAAGAAGAAAAAAAACCGTCCGCGGTCAGACGTTATCATACTTTCGAGGAGAACTTTTTGGTGCTTTTCGTTTATTCCGTTGTAGAGCAAAAAACGAACGAGCGAAATCCAAACTCAGTTTAAAATGTTAGGGTTCCATCATAATACATTTGCATAGCCTAGTTTCGTTTTTGCTTTTGTTAGTTTAACCCTTTAGGCCATTGCACTAATCGCTTTTTAAACTATTACATAAACCTTCATAAGAGCACTCTACTAATGCTCAAAAAGTTCCTTTTTAAGACCAAGTCTACTGTAGAATCAAAAGCAATGCGTTTTGCTGTTAGGGATTGGAGGGCAACACCCCATTATGGATGGTAAAGGATTAAAAAGGGGAAAAAAAAAAATATATATATATATATATATATATAACAGTAAATAGACTACTCAATATGAGCACATATGGATTTTAATACAGGTCTGTTTCGTAGACCAACAAAAAGTTGATCCACTCATCAGTTAAACTCCATACACACTGAAGCATCACAACGGTTAACACAGCAACATGATCGCGTGACATATTTTTGCGGTTGTCATGACAGAGGCGTTATTCAAAAAGTACTAATTTATAAAAAACCTACGCGCGCTTATGATACAAACAAAATTTCAGGAATACTTGAGAATATATTTTCTTCGATGTCTACAATTTGATATGAGTTCGTTTCGTTTGTTCAGAGTGGCCATCTGTGGATTAGATAATATGAAAAACTTCTCAGTGATACATAGGTTACAGCGTTTAGTGGTATTAGAGTATGACTTGGCCTTTGCGATGATCTTCCACGAAATTGAATAGCGTTCCTTCTTTTCCTTTAGTTTCCACAAATGTTTGCTCAGCTCGGTGTCGTTCCGCCTTTTCTCATGGTAACTATAACACTTTTAAATTGCATGAAAAAACTACTAATACGTTAGCACGTTAAGGGAGGAACTCTCCAAAATTTCAGGCTGGTCTCAGGGTAGCAGATCGGAAGAATACGAAGTTCTTTCTTGACTGTTGCGTGATATTCAATTATAACTAACGAATTATTTTACGTGATGTTATTATTATAAAGTTTTGCTTTGACAATTGACATTTCTCTTTACTTTTTCAGACAAAAGATTTACGTAATCGTATTTAGGGACATCCTTTCTTTTGTCCATACCTTTTTATCGTCTAAATAGGATAAAAAAGATACGGATATTTCCCTCCTTATGAAAATGTGTGGATCGGCTACTAGTCTCGTGTCCTGGTACTTGCTGCTCAAGCGAGAAAAAAAAAAAGTTCGAAAATGGAATTTGCAGGTTTTTGTCTAATGTAACAGTCATTGACTTTTTCGGCCTTGTCTTCAACCGGTGAATAAATTCTTCTAATTTATACACACTTTTGTTTTTATTACTTTGAAAGAGTTTATATTACTTTTGCAAATACAGTATACTTAGTGTAACAACCAAAAAACACAACCCCGCAGACTTGAACACCAAAGCTGTATTTAAAGCTATGACGCAATTATGGCCACATTCAGAATCTCGGTGACTTGTGTTATTATCTGCGGTTGTTGCATGGCCTTATGCTTCCGATAAAGATGAACAGTTAAAAAGTTATATTGGAGCCCCAGGGTGGGGTTGGAGTCAAGTTTCAAGTTTTAAAAGTATAACAGTATAATCGTGATTTTCCCTACCTTCCAAATAGACGATCCATCTTTTACTTCCATTAGCTTTTCTCATATAATACCTAAAATGTTTGGCAAAAACGTCGGAAGTTAATACAAGGAACACGTTTAGTATGTATTTACGAGCAGGGAGCCAAGCCAGGGACAAACTGGCACACAGGGGAAACCTGAAATAAGCGATAAAATGACCTAATCAGCGTAAAATCTTTCTCAGCAATAACTGAGGATATTAACGACATGAACGTTTCGCCTGATAATAATCTGTTTTTAATTATTCTAACACAAAAACGACGTTTTGCTACTTGTTATGAAAAGATAATCAAAAATGATAAACGTTTTCCAATTCAAACATATTTGCGAAGGAAAAACTTGACTCGTTTGCACGGAAAAGACAAGTTCGTTAAAATAATCTCCATCACTCCTTTGTGCGAATTTTATTAGGGAGTTAATTTCCAGTGATCTTCTGTAATGGATGAAGATCGAAAGGAACAATTAACGATGTTGCGGTTCTTCTTTATACGTTTTACCAAACCAGGAATTCATTACATAATAATTATTTCTAGTTAGCGTTCGATTCTCTGCAGATGGGAGTTTTCACTTATCAAAACAACCACTCCTTATCATTTGGCAAAGACCAAAGCTGGCACCACAAGCCTATGAGAAATTTTGCGGTTCCTCCAGAACCGGGATAAACATCTTATCAAAATAAAACACACGCTCTGGTTAATCTTCTGAAAAGCATTCCTTTTCAGTTCCTTTTGTTAAACGACATGTGGAAACTTTCCCCGGCTTTCGAAGGCGAAGCAAAGTTTCGTGACTACGGAACAATAACAAACTTTTAGATGACCGGGGCACCCAAGGACGGTTTCCTCTTAAATACATTGAAAACACTTTTAAGGCTATCCAGAGTACTTTTAGGTCTCTACAAATGCATTCTAACCGGCGCTATAAAATTTGTCACTGTTCGATCTTCCTAGGGCAACTTCAGACTTTTCGAAATTTTAAGGGCTTCAGTGCTATTTTCCCGAAAATTCTAGATGCAATTTAACGTTTTACGAAAACGAAAATTTTTCTAATTCCTCTCAGTCTCCGTCACATTTTTGAATCTGAAAATTTTAGGTTTCTTTTTTTACGAAAAATAGCCTAACCTGGGGAGTGAAATGTGAAAAATTAAACTTCAGAAAATCCTAGGGAATTTATTAGATAAGCTTCGAAAATTGTTCATGAATGGAACAGTCATCCAGAAATTTTTGGCCGTTCTCAAGTAATAGAAAATTCTAGGCAATATTTGCCTCGCCGAACAGATATTTTACAGAAAACAGTCGTGGGTGCCCCTGAGATGAAAAAACGGATGATATAAAAACTAAGTTTATAATCTGCTGAACTAGTAAATCAATTATTCTATTTGCTTAATCAAACAACCGTTTAAATCGTTTACTTAAAAACTTTTAACCGTTAATTTAGGACGATAAATTCTTTGACAATCGTTTCATCGTAATATAAATCGAAGACAGGGGATAGTGTGAGATATCAGCGTATTTCTTAACTCGTTGTCAATGCCACAAACGCGAATAACTTAAGTGAATGAGCTTATCGATGAACTGAACAACTTGTGCTGCTCATAAAGTGTGGAAAATAGACTAAAAAGCATAAACGTGCATTAATTTGCAAAGAATCTGCTGAAAAAAGCGCTTTCAATGGAGGCTTCATAACATTTGTTGGACAACTTGCTTTACATCTGTAAGTAACGACTAAAATGAGATGATTTTTGTCGTCCGGTTAAACGTCAAACAGGAAGTCGTTAAAGGAATGTAAACGTTGAGCACAAAAGAAGGGAAGAGTTCGAAAGAGAAAGTAAAACTTTCTCAAAAAAAACAACAAAAACAACGCAGGTTAAATAACTGATTGAAATCACATCTTTAAAACAAAAAGCAAACTGAGGCACCGAACTGTTTTCACAATTAGTTTGAGATAATTGACTTCCAATTATTAAAAGTCGACGAAGTAAAGTTTAGTAACAATTTGCAGACGAACGCGCAATGTAATTCCTTGTTGCAAAAAAAACTTAAGTCCAAAAATAGACTACTGAGAGCGGGCTCATTTATCCAATTTAATCTCATTATTACAGCATGAGTGAACGAATAGAACCTTTAAATTGCCCGAAAGCACTGCCCCCCAGAACGGGGTAAAGATCAAAGACGATTTTTTGGTACATAAACATGAAACATCTCTTTCTTAAATCTCTTTGCGAAGCCAGTCATGTGATTCTTAAAACCCTTTCACGGATGCTATACGATTCGTGCGTGATACGATTTTTTTAAAAGTTCTGATAGGTCGCTACTTTTTTAACGAAAAGGTCTTATAAGGAAACAATATTTTATAACGTCACTATCGATACGTCGACAACAACAATGCAAGACCAGGTACGAACACGAGTGACAGAGAACAAATACTGCAAATTTCATGAAACATTTAGTGGTGAAACAAGGTGAAAAACGAATCATGCCAAGAAAAGCTCTGTTCGGCTAATTTGATGAAACAGATCAAACATAACGAACACACAGTAGGCGAAGGGTTAACTTACAGGACATAGAAAAGGTCAAATCTCACACTCCGAGAGTCAGTTAACTAGACAATTAACGAAGTACTAGCTTTAGGTTCTCTCCCCAAGTGTGACTATTCATCTAAAAGCTAGCTCTTCAAAGGTTTTATCTGGTGCGGGCGATTCTTCTTAGGCCGGCTGTTTGGTTGAAAAATTTGCCGCTGACTAGTAAGCACTCTAGTAAATGAGGAGTTTTAATATGTTATATCTCACTTACCCTGCTGTAGTACCGTCGTTACATGTGGCGTTCTTGTCAGCAAGGGTGTGTAATTCCATTTGGGACACATCGCTAGGGCAGATTTGGGAAAGGTAGGCGACTTGAGCATTGAGCTCCGCCTTGGTGTCATTTAAGGCACAGTTCACGTTTACAACTGAAAAGACTGCCACGAAGATGAAAACACGGAACTGGGGAAAAATACAAACAAACGAAACAAATGTCAAGGTTATTTGTTTAATAAACGTGCCTCACGCATAGCTTAAGTTCCACAAAGTGATAAAGCGAGCAAGAGGAAATCCTACGTTAACGTATAAAAGAACAACAATTAGTGGAAAAGAACCGTTCGGTAACCGGATAAATACTTGCAGAAACTTTCCTCTAGAGTGAAACAATTATAAAAATACCACCTTGGGTGGAGCATAATGCTTCCCTCTAACGTTAAGTAGTTTGTCGAAGTTTCCTGTTCATAAAAATTAAGGACTTCATGAGCGAAAAATCTAAGCTTATCTACCAATACAGCAGTACGGTTTGGAAATCTCTTTCTTTACCATAACTACAATCGAGCCAGTCTCAGTGTTTTCGATTAGTTAGCAAATTGAGCATCGTAATAATTAAATAACTGCTCCCAATTGTCGTAAATTGACTTCTTAATGAAATAAGATGACAATCAGATACGAATAGGGTTCGACAGATAACGTCAGTACTTAAAATGGTAAAATGTCGAAAAGAAATTGTTAATGTTGCTTGGTACTTCAACTTACCATTTTTGGGCAAAAACAAATAATCCTTCGTTCGTTTAAGGTCTTGCACTATGTTCACCAACAGTTTTCTTATGCAATATGCGAGGGGATGAACTTGAAAGTTATCACGACTGCTAATGTGCGTTCTACAACAACAGATCTTTGCTACAACTGCAAAGTGCCGAAAAAATAATGGATTTAAACAACAGGCACCGCAAACAGGAGTCAGAAGTAATGAAAAATGGGAGCACGAGCAGTCTTTTGTAGCTTGCTCAACTTTGATAGCTGTCGTGGATTGGCTGCGGCGAGTAGAAAGGCTTGCGCTAATTGGTAATTATCAAAATCAATCAATGCAGTTACCGCGAGACTTAATTAGAACCCTTCAATTAAGCACATGGGCAAGCCATTGGAGCATCCGCTAATACTCTAGGCAGTGATACCGATAATCTAACATAAATATTTACATATTATTTTTTTTATTATTTATATATTTTCTTCTGATAAGAAACTCAACGCGCACGCGTTAATGCAGAAGACACAGGTGCCAACGTATGAAAACTTGTCGACCTCTCCAGAACTTTCCAGCGAGAAAAACAGAACCAACTTCTCAGCAGAGACGGGGACTAAATTAAGCAATAAGTTGGTCAGCACGTTCCTTGCCCACTTGGGACAGAAGTCGGTTGATCAAAGAATAGTTTTCATTGTGACTAGAAGGATCAAAGAAAAATGCTCAATACCGCACGGCTGGAAAGCTGGCTTGCCTCTTCGAGTATAATTGATTTTTGAACGGTTTCACCAAACAGTAAGTGCCAAAAAAAAGTATGGAAAAGTTCAAATCTCCGGGCTGTTAGAGCACTTAAAGCCGCTTATTTAATCTTCGTTAAGTTAATACCATCAAATCTTCTTGTTCTCTGCAGTCACGAAATTAAATATGCGACTTATTTTTATGTTTATTTGTTACTTGAGCAGCAATGCGAGGAAACAAACGCGTTTAGTCGCAGGTTTCTCACATTAACTCCTTTGCGAACGGTAATTGAAACTGTCCTCTCTTTCGTGCGTAACCAACAGTGAATAGACATTCTGGATATTTTACTAAGAGAGTATATACTCAATTAAACACCCAATAAGCAGCCCTCGTCACTCTCTTGGGTGTCATTTAGTTGAGCAGCCAAAGGTTAAAAGATTTAAGTATAAATTGCTGCTAAAGTGGCAAGCATAACCGAGGAATAAGATATAAGGTAACCATTTTTTTTGTTTTAATTAATATTAAAATTTTTCTTGGGAGCTGTTAATTATCAGTTCCAATAGTAAATTTTTTTTGAGTCAGATACTGTTCACACTAATTTTTTTTTTTCGTCATATACCGTACACACTGAATTGTTAAACTGTAATATTGCAAAACAGGAAAACACCTCAATCATAAAGGACGTGACGAGTATTCGTCTGAAGCAACGAGAAAAGATTAAAAGGTCTTCAGAAAAGTTCACCTTAAGTTCTATTTTCTGGAGAAAGAAGCAAGCGGTGATAAGATTTTTTTAGTCTTTCCGGAGCGGCGTGGGAAAAGCTAGAAGTCTCTGGCTAAGGGCTTCAGGATCAGCTAATAATTATATATTAAAAAAATCAATTACAAAAAGCAGACGTGGACTTTATTTTTTTGCTATGTCGTGAAAAGCCGCACTCATATGAGAAATAGACTGCAAGGTTTCTCGTCATGCGATACCGCAAATTTCCATGTTACCTGAAGTTATTAGAGGCATTTCAAAGAATAGGGTGGAGACATTTATTTCACAACATGGTTCGGGATCTTCCAAGATATATATTTAAGAAATTCTTTTTTGTCAACGTAACTGACCGTTTTTCTGTTCTTCGTCGGTGTTTACTTTGCCTTGTTTGCCGCAAAAATTGTTACCTGCATATCTTGGCTTAGTTTCTATTTGTTGAGCAAATAAAAAAAGATAATTTACACTACTTCTATTTTTGGTTTGACGGGTCTGACGTATAAGAAGTTAAACTTCTAGTAGATTATCTATTTGTTAGCTGACGGTTACTTCATTGGCACATCTTCCCTTTTTTTGAACCCATTTGCGATTAAATTTCTCAAGAGAAACTCCAAAGCCCAGGAAGTTCTTTGATGGCTGTTGCACTAAAAAAATAGCAATTTTCTCAGCTTCGCCCCTTTCAGAAATTCGAACCATTCCACAACCATTTGCAAGGCATGAAATCTACTCTACCTCTCTCAGAAAAAAAAAAATTGAATGAATGAATATTCATGGTTTAAGTAAAAACGTGTAGACCGGGCTTCAGTTGAGAGCGTAATAACGGTTAAGAAATACATGCATGAGGTCAAAAAGATCAAAGCTGAGAGCAGACTCCTTAAAAGCACTACAAACGCCGCATGAATTACTTAATGTATGAAAGGTCTATAAAAGTAAAATAAGCGATCTGTTAGTATTTATCTAAAGCGTGGAGCCTTCTCGAATGGTAATCAAGATTTTAACACATCATTATCATTACATGAGAGCTACGCCAGAAAAAAGGGTTTCACTGGCGAAAGGGCTTAAAAATGTTTTTATAAAAGCGTAATTTAAAGAAAATTACGCACAGAAGCCTTGTCATTACCAAAAATTTACCTCTAAACGTACAATTAAATCAATGAAAAACCGTCCACTGTTTCTGCAACCACAGCTAGATTCCAGCAGGGGCCATATCAAATTGCGTAAAAAGAATTCATTGAAACGTTTAATAACTTCGGTTTGTTTAATACAACAAAATTATGTCAACACGCACAACAAAGAATTCTTACGATGAAAACGATGGTCAGTCGGACGACATCAGGGGCACCCAACATCAATTTTCGGAAAATATCTGTTCGGAAGACGATCTGAGATCTAGAATTTTCGGAACATTTGTTGTAAAATTTCTTGCTTGCCTGCCTCTCCTAGGATTTTCGAACATCCAAAAAATGGCATAATTGCCCAATTTCAACGGATTTTTAGCCTAAAAAGGTCACCTAGAATTTTCGAGAGCCTTTTTTCCGGCTGAAATTTTCGAAAAGGTAAGTTTTGATCCCTACAATTTTCGGATCACTAGACTTTCAGCTAGGAAATCCGAACAAATGAAAAATTTTTAGGGTGTAAAAATATGCCTATATCTACCGTTTAAATACTAAAATACGTTCAACAATGCTATGTTTAAGTGGTTTTGAACTATATTCTCATTGGGTGCCCCTGACGACATCAAGGGCTGCTAAACTGCACCGAGATGGGGGAGAGCGTGCGTGAAGATGTGAACGAGCGACGCAAAGGGAACGGTATCCTTGAGCCCTTCTAGTATCAGTTTGAGTGAGCGTTCAGTGTAACTGTTTTGTTGAAGTAGTGTGTACAGCTTAGCGTTTTAGAAGACGCAATCTTTACTGGTCTGTGCGCGGAGGATATAAACCAAAAGTAGCTGCAGGACTCAGTAACTTCTGAGATTATGTAACAGTGTGAGTGTGCGCGCGCCGCTGAGGTCTGGTCTGAAACCGGGTACGGAGAATCGAATATTTTGGTCTGAAATAGGACCAGGGTTGCGAAAACCATGTTGCATACCTCGACCCGCCGTGGAACTGTAAGTTTCTGTTGGCTCGTAAGAAAAAAGGCCGTAATCACCGGGAAACAAAAGGCAAAACAGCGGTTTATCATGCTTTCAAAATAGTTTCATCGAAACTTACACGTACGGGGTGCTTTACCTGGGTCATCGAAAGCGCGTTTATGCTACATCTTTGTCGGCTTGTAAGAAACCAGTGTAAGCCGAAATAAAATGAATATGTGGTTTATTAAAATTTTAATTCTATCACTTTAATCGCATTGGCATAATAGTTTCATTTTGACGTTGCTTCAATCGCATCTGAAAACGTGCGCCCAGTTAACTGAAAAATACGCCTTCTTTTCCTAATATTTGAACTTGTCTATGGCTGGTTGCTTTATTAAACAAAACTCGTTGTATGTAACATGCATTACGACTTCAGATATCTTGACAAACATTTAAGATATGTGTTTCATTTGGGACATTACCGTTCTGGCCGGCACACTATCAAGATCAACCACATTTCCTTTCCAGTCTCGAGCGCTGATCAGAGCAAGTTCCAGAAAAAATCCTTAAGAGATAACCAAGCCTCATGAAGTTTTCTTGCATGTTTATTCCGACGGTATCAAAATTGGCCGGATAAAGATTAGTAAAAGAAACATGATAGGAATTTAAACGTGACTATATTGTTAAGGCATTCTTATAAAGTGTGCGATACACAAACAAGCGGACCAAAAATCTGACCAAAGCAAACTCAAAAGGCTTATCTTGGTTTTGCTAAAGATTGGTTTAACCCCTTGGCCTTTAAGGGAACTCCCAAGGCCAAAATCAAAACTTCCTAGATTCCAAGTTTCGAATTCACTTAAAGCTGGAGTGTAAAGTTCAGTGACTGAATTTCTCACGCAAAAAAATCTATCTTCCCACCGAACAATGACTGAATTTTGCCGTGACGACGGAAAAATCCATTTATCGGTATTACGGAGGTTTTACACGAGTGATAATTAGAAGTAAACAAAGGAAAAGATTAAAACATTATGACATTTATGCTTTCATTCATCTAGTGATTGCATAAGCCGGACGTGAAAGCTTAGGAATTGCAACACTTTTTACTTAACTAAATTTGCTACATGAAATGCACCATTAGGCTTTCCGCTGAATTAGAAAGTTGAAGAAATCACGTATTAAATGTTGATGAGAAAGTTGTTTTAGCAGAAGTAAACTACAAGAGTTAACATCTTTTGGATAACAATAGTTGTTTTTCAAACGTATTCTCAGCAGTTTAAAGGAGCACCTTAGCAGTATACGTATTCCGATACTGTAAGCTTATTATTGTTTGAGAGTCCATAGGGCCTCTCCGTAGCCTTTTAAACAGACCAAAATCCAATAGACAAATCAAATTATGGAACCCGTTCTTGCGATATTATTTAGTTTTGTTTACATGATTAGTCTCTTCTTGTAAGTCACGGAGACACGCAATGACCCCTGGAATTTAGAGTGAATGTATGCATGGATTACAATCACACTTCCCGTCAGCTAATTTTAAGATCCGGAACAGGCCATGTGGTCAACGAAAACAGTTTAATAAGTGTTGGGTTAAATGAGATTCACCTAGGCTATTTTTATTCGATTTTGGTTGAAATCGTCTAAAACGCCACACCCATTTTAGACAAAGGTAAGTCATTCCCTTGTTGATACTTTTCAACCTTTGTCTTTATTATAAAGTTTTTAAGGTGGATCCAGAAACGATTTAGACCAGCATTGATATCCAGTTTATATTTGACCCGTACATAAAGATCCGTGTTAAGACTAACGTGCTCAAACAGCCCATAACCAAGAACATTGCAAAAACCGCACCCTTTTGTTCCGTATATCTACACCGGATGTGCGTGCCACTTGTCGGACTTGTAAAGGAGACAGGCCCATTGCAAAGAAGTCGTGTTAGGGAGTTTTTTTTATTTTTAACTTATGTGGCACTTTGCCACAAAGCATAAATAGGTACATTAAACAGGGGAACTCGGAAACAATTCTCGCATCCGTTTTCCTACAGGGCGAGGTCCAACTCGTAGGGTACAAGAGCAGGCAGTGAGTAATTTAGAAGTCTATCAAGCTTTTGTTTAGGTATCGAGGAAGATTAAATCCGTCAAGACTATTTTCGCGTTTTTTTCACACGTGCGTCATCCACGCAACAAAACTGAGACAGAGCCAAGTGTCCGTATTACAGAGGAAGGTCTACCAGTCCTGTACATAATTGAGAGTTGTCCAACTCGTTGGAAATGTGCTACTCGACTGTAGCTGGATAACGCCTAGCTTTCAAGGGACTATTACCCAGGCACTCTTAAATTAATAGAAAAAAATGAATAAGAGACGAATTACCCTTGAAATAACGATTGCACGGCGAATATACATTTGTACTACCAAAACGACTATCATAGTCTGCAATCCAAGTACGTAGCCTTGCCCAAGTTCATCCCCACAGACGTTGGGCTCTAAATCCAGGCGAAAAAGCAATGGTTCAAATCAAACCTCGCCAGCAGGGATTTTTATTCTACCGTATTTTTACAACATTTGAATTTGAGATTAGTTTATCGGCTATGAAATAATTTGTCGGACAGCTGTGCCATCTAGATTCACTGGTTGAAGAATATGACAGCCAGCAAGGCTGTCATAAAAGTTTCAAGTTGCCGAGTAAATTATACAAGTGGGTGGGGAATCAAAAAGCTAGGGATTTTGTTTGGTTCTATTTTTCTTCTATTTTCCTACAAAAGTAGCAGGGGATCACGTTCATAATAGCCAGGGGAAATTCCTGTTCCCCGGCCCTTAATGACAGCCCTAGAAAGGGTAGGGAAGGCTGTCATTTCGGTCTGTAAAAATGACCTAAAACAGCCAACAGACGCCTCTTATGGTTGTGAAAAAGACAAGAAAACTTCCTTGTTTAGTCAAATTTAAAAGACGGTGAGTTTACGACCGTAAAGTATGCAGCGTTATACAGAAGGTATGTGAAAGGGCAAAGAAAGGGGTACCATTTGTCTATAAAAATAAAACGAAAGGGGTACTTTTACTGTGAAAAATGGTATATGAAAGGGACCCCCTCGGGGTGGAGCTACTCCGTATAACTTTGATGAGTCTCACTCCGCCCCCTACCCCCTCCCCAGTTCTCCTCCTTCCCCCACTCTCACACGTACCGGGTTTATACAGTAATCCCATTTCTTTCTCTTTCGTGAGCGAGGTTTTTTCTTTTAACTCTTAAGCGTAATTATCTCGTGATCAAAGGTTCAAGGTAACCCACAGAAAAAGTCGAGTCTTATCCATTCACGGAAGTATAGTTGACCTGGTCACATATAATAACTAATTATTCTATTGAATTGCCCAATTGACTATATTCTTACTTCTACTACCATTTTTAACTGCTTTAAAAATCACAACAAGGCACGGCTTGTATATTGCTACTGACAGCAAATGATCGTTTCTAGCGAAGTCGAAATATGGTTCTAAATTAACAGCCTGCCTTAAGACCATTCAAGTAAGGGAATGGCGCCGAGCAATTCTTCTACTGCTGCCATTTTTATCAAGCTGTAAAAGATGGTTTTAACATTTAAGTCTGTCAGGAAATCCTGAAGTGAAAAGCTAATTAGCTTCTACAGTGGTACAGTTTATTTTAGGTTAGATTCAAACGCTGGGATTGTGCTTAACTTGTGACCGTTCACAAGGACGTGACTTGCATTAGATTTTGTAACGTTGGCACCAAAACTACCGCCCAATACTTTCTTGCCTCTGTACATCGTCTTGCAGTATATCTTCTTTCACAAGAGCCGCTTGGTAAAACCAATCCATATGAAAATATCAAGAAAAGAAACGAGGACCACTTACTCGGCGCTAACAAAACCAACATTAAATTTCCCAACTGCGCTGTGCTTTCCATTCCCCGAATTTTGCCATTTATTTCGTCAGATGATTTCAATCTGGAGTACGAGCTAGCCCTTACATTTCCAAAACCCTGAAAGATAAGCAATCGTTTTAGGACTCATAAGTATAACCTAGCAGCGGAAAATGAAACAAAAGCCACGCCCTCAATACGATACACTCTAAGTACGTTAATAACTCTCCGAAAGATGCAGCCGAACCTCGCTTTAAGCTTTCCACACCCCGACCAAACATATTCTATGAATGAATTTGAATTATTGACAAAGGGTACTGTTATACTTTTACTTTTCAACGTTACTATGGACTGTCTTGCAGGCCTGTATCGGTGAAATGCAATATTGATCTGCGACAAGCTTTAAGATTTTCTTTTAAAAACTGTTGCCTCCACGATCTAGTTTAGTCTCACCAGTCAAATGACTTGGTTTGCACACTGTTTAGAAAACTGAGGGCACTGCTTCAGCAGATATGTTTATCTCGTTTATGTAACTCATCTATCTTACGTGCGTCTTAAAGAAATACACAACTGTACCTCAACAGAGATCCTTCATATCCTGATCTCTTAAAGAGAGTTTTATGGATCAACGGATTTGGGCATTAAACTACTCAGATTTCACAGGTTATCTTTAGAAGATTTTAATTTTGAATTTTCTAAAATACTTTTTCAATATGGTCCTTGTTTCAAGTGTGGGTCTTAGAACTTCCTTTAACCATCTAAACTTTTATCACACCTCTGAGCGAATCTCGATATACACACCATCTAATGTTCTACCCTGTAATTGAAAGAATCCCGAAGCTAACAGAAACAAAGCATGGATATCTACCTACTTACTTTACCACTACGGGTTGAAAATCGTGCGAAAACGTGGATTGCATGGTTTAGACATTCAGTTTTTCGCGATAATATCTGTTGATTTCGGGATTTTCTTAATTTAGCACGGATGTAACCACTTCTAACACTCTCATAATCCAGCCACAGCAAAACCCTTTCTGTTAAACTCATTACTCTCCAAAGTCTTAAGCATAAATTCTGCAACATCAGCGCGTGTAATGAAATACTTGGTTCCAGTGTTGCACTGTCCTTCTTCGACTTTGTAATTCCCTGTCCGTTCGCCTAAAAAATACGGTTAGACCTATGTTAGTGTCTATTTGATTTTGAATATAGTGACCTTTTTAGGTTTTTGTTGCTCTGGAAGAGTTCCTTTCTACTTATGCTATCGCACATCGGAACCTCTTCACTCTCCCAAGTATTCGACAACATGAATTCCAAATTTAAGTTTGTAAAGTGCTCTTTGAAAAAAACAAGGAGTACTACGAGAAAGTTTTAGCAAAGAGGTTTTATTTGAACGGTTAAACCAATGAAAGCATTTCGTTCGCAGCCTCATAAGTTAAAAATACATCACAAGACACTCTGGCAGCTGACTGAAAGGATTAAAAACGGGCTCGGCCACGAAGGGTTGGCTATATTTCATGCTTTTATATTCCTAGTTAAACAAGCTTAAAATTACGAATCGGTTGACGAAATACTTTTTACCGAAAACATCATGACCAGAGAAGAGATATTATGATTCCCGAGCATTTTAGGCCACACCTTCTCGCAAATAGTGACAAACTTAACAGAAGCGGACCGCTGTTTTTCAAGTTAACCTGAGTGCAATCCATTTTAATCCTCTTCAGTTCTGCTCATGCCCGCTTCTTTTCGTGCTTTTCTGTAATTTGTGTTGTTCAACGGTTTGAGGGTCTCCATGGGGGGTGAGGTTCCTGGGGTTGACTGTTAGCCATAAAACGGCCAAAAATCTCAGCCTTTTCCTTTTAATTCGGGGAAGTCCTGAAAGATGTGTTTTGCAACAATGGAAATTGATACAAAAACTCCTAAAACACAATTTTTTTCTACAAATGAGCAAAGAAACTGAATGACTGTTAGCTGTAAAAAGAAACCGATATTTTCATCGTTAACATAAGCTCCTGCCGTTAAAACCATAAAATGCCTTCGCCCCATATATTGAGACCCTCAATTCTGATATCTGATTGGTAAGTGCGTGCCAAAATTGCCTCAATAGAGCGATCTTGCCTCTTTAACACCTGAAGCCCATTTATTTATCAGCATTTACTCTTTCCTGTTAATATCACTCAAAAACTAGTCAACAAAGACAAAATGTCTCCTTTTAAAAAGATTCTCAGTATTATAGCACTATCAGATTTAAAACCGCTCGTTGATATTAGAGATAACTTGGCAATGTCAAGTGGCTCATTCCGTTTTCCGGTCAAAGGATGCTAAAATTATATTTCAATACCTTCTTCTCGCACGGATTGTTTCAAGATCACCAATGAAATGAAATTAAATCATGGGCGCGACCGACTGTTTCCAACTACAGCAGAACCCCGGTAACACGAACTCTGGGAAACGACAAACAGTTCGAGTTAGCGGTGGTTCGAGTTATCGGAATCGATTAAATATTCAATTTGCGACTTATAATTGCCGGATAGTTACTGATTTTCAGCAGTTCCGTGAGTATAGTACAATGCAAATTTACTTATTTCATCAAAAACGGCGGTGACATGATTATGCATTTTTACCATAAAACGTGATCTGTTCGTTGCACCAATTCACAGCAAATTGCAGGAGGGTTAGTTTTAGTGTTTTTACCAATTATACAACAATGGGAGCTGGTGGGATGGCATCCGAGTGGGGTTTAAAAGAATTCGAGTTATCGAGAAGTTTCAGTGAATTTTTGGTCAAGGCAAGGGAAATTTAGTTCCAATTAGCGGGGAATTCGACCTATCCGAGTTCCACTTAACCAAGTAAAAATGACCCAAACGGGGGTGCAAGCCAAGGGAAACAGGCCTCAGTTCGACTTAGCGGGGAGTTCGAGTTATCGAGGTTCTATTGTACGTCACACGTGTCAAATGGTCTTCTCAATGATTAAGAAGGCTGTTTGGTTACTGCCCTAACGAAATTTTTATCTGCTTGGATGCATGGGGGAACTTTGGTCGGTTCGAAAGTGTTGGGTGGCTTTTTCGTCTCATCCGAAAATGATAGCTTCCCTAATGGGTTTGGTCGAAAGTTCGAGAACATGGAGTAACCGTCCTTTCATCGGAAAATTCTAAGGGACGTTTTTACCATTACACCGAAATTTTCAGGAGACCTTTTTTAGCAATACGTAATCATCATATATTAGTGATAAAATGTGAAAAACACATCCTCAGAAAATCGTAGGTAAGATGGTAGAAAAACTCCGAATATCTTAGACAAATGGGACTGTTATCTGCAAATGTTTAAGCTTTTCTCGAGCTTTAGACATTTCTTGGCAATAATTGCTCCTTCGAACAACTAGTTTTCAGTAAAAAGCACGAAAAGTTATTTCATGTATAATTAATTCTAATTTATTTATACTTTTCTACTCCAAAAGAAAACAGCATTTTACAATAACTAAGCCATTTCCCGGGCACTGATTGATTGAGAACCATGGGCCATGCGAGTATAGAGCATGGATGATATTCTCCGTCGCACGCACGCGATTTTCCAAGAAAATTAGGCGGAAATTTTTGTTAAAACTGTCAGTGCTATCGCAAAAAAGAAATAGACAGTAGAACAAGAAGAACACGGTTTTCTTCTAGAAGTTTAAGTGCCTTCTAATTTTGTTGAGCACGACTTATACATTGCAGTCGTCCTCAATGTCGTTCCACTCCCAAAGAGTGTCCGCCGACTTTATTAGTTGGAAGTCTAAAGTATCACGCGAGATTCCGTTATTGTTCGTTCCATCACCTTTTCTTTGTATGACAGTTGGTTTTCTACTGTCTTTCTCGCTCCTTTTCTCTGACATCTTAGCGGAGAGGGAAAAAAACGTCATGGACTACTCAAAACAGGTCTGCATGCATATCGTGCGAGTTAAACTAAAGGAACTCGGAGATGGCCAACACTATGAGCAAAGTAAGTTGGGTCAAAATCTTCAAGAATTTAGAATTGAAACCTGGACACTTTTTTCGATTGTTGAAAAAAGGTATACTTTGGCTTTTTTTAAAAAAGAGATAAAAAAAGGAAGTCAACCAACAATACTCTACAATACTCAATACTCCACTAGACTCAAGTCGTCAACAACTAGAATCCACTCTAGTCAATTGATCAGTACAGTGTCCTGACTATAAACTATTATCATTATAGTATTAGCTATATTATTCTCACTAAATTCCAAGTGATGAGTCCACAATATTTTATGGTAACGTACGTACCACAATTACATGGGAAGACCGCAAATTGTGGATGGAATATCAAATAGCTCACGCCATTCCGTTAGGGGAGCTGTGATTTGAGGCACTTCCAAACCACGCACATGGTAGTAATTTCCTTTGTTTACTATTCATTAATATTTGGTGAATTTTCAGAACATACAAGCTTACCATTGAACAATCCGCATGGTCTGACTATGGTGTAGTCCAACGATTCGGGTTCCGTTTGCTCTAAAATTCTCTCCATGGTACCCATGTCTTTGATCATGCCATTAAGCAACACAGGATTAATGAACCAGTCAACCAGCCAACTATTGTTTGGCCCTGGTTGGGTACACCATGCTGTCATTGTAACCAACCTTTTCATGCCACACCTGTCATATTAGAGACCAACAAAAACGTTTTAGCTTTTTCTATGTCTCGAGGATATTGCTGTTTCAGGTCAATTCTGCGCTGAAGTAATTACTTAGTGCCTTACCATACACAAAATGCTCCTATAATATAGTTATAATCGATCGTGTTGAAGTCGTCATGCAAATCTCAAATCGCTTTCCTAATATTCCAAGGTAAAGTTCCATTAAAAAAGAAGAGACATTTACAGAAACCCCCCCCCAAAAAACTTGGCCTCTTCACGTTCCATGTGTACAAGAGATAAATATTGGATAGAGGTAAAAAATGTTACAAAAAAAATTACCACAGCATTATTTACAAGCGAAAAAAAATGTCACAAGATCAAAAAGGGGAGAACATTTGAACTCTTCGCCAGCAAAGCATCCAGCTCTTTCAGAAACTGGGATTTGTTCAGCAAGAAACTAATCCCAAAACATATCGCAGTTTGCTGAATCACTAGATCTTTCACCATAGCGTTCATACATGTACATGTATGCCCCTAGCAGATGTCTTTTTATAAACAAAGGTTAACTTAAAAAATGTCTAACAACAAATATTTAAAAAAATACTAATTAAAAGAAACAAATAAAAATGGTCACAGGCTAAATCCCTGTGGCCTGTATCGTACATTCTACTGATAAAGTAAAACAATTCTGATAAGCAGTAAGTATGATATTCTTCTACAGGGTTCATACAATAAATTGCAACCATTTTTCAAGGACAACATTAGATTTTCAAGGACCACCTACAAGGAATATAATTTTACAGACTCTACAAAAATGCACATTCCCAGTCTATTCTAATAAGGCTTTTAGGCTCGAACTGTTTGTTTCACCAACTTCTCTACATTTTTCAGTTCACTCAAATCTTAAATTGATAGTTAATTATTGCATGAAACATTGAGCACGTTCTGTAAGTAACCTTTAAATTCTCTGAGCTATGATTCATATCCTGTCTTGGACAACCAAAAAACATAAAAAAACACTTTCCAGGTCACTACGTTCAAAGTACAAGAAAATTCAAGGACTTTTCAAGGACTTGGATAGAAATTTAAGGACTTTTCAAGTAAAAAGGAATTCAAGGACCTTTCAAGGAGTTCCCCTAAAATTCAACGACTTTTTAAGATTGTGCGAACCCTGTTCAATAAATACATATAGCATTAAACAGGTAAACTGAGATATTTTTTGCCCCAAGTATGTCCCAGCATAAAATTCACATTAGGGACTTAAAGATCCAACGCCGTGGACGACAACGAGAAAATCAAAAAAACAATAGGTTTAATAGGCAAAACAACAACTTTGCACGTGCATCACACTTTTTTGTACATTTCTTTCCCATTTTTGCATGACTACAACGTGAAAATGCCTAATTTCACATTTTATGGAGGACGTAACTAGCAATGACGAAATTTTATTTCTCTTTCTGAGCTTGGCTATGGTTCCTTGAAATTCAGCTTCAGGAGGGTTTGTCTACAACTGACAAAGTAAGTGGATAGGAATAATCACTATTAAGACTGAAAGAACGCAAATTCACTTTTTAAGCGACGTTCTTGTCACCGTCACGTCATTGGATCTTAAAGTCCCTATTATGGGCTAAAGAGAACCTCTGTTAAACGGTCAACCTCTATTAAGCTAATTCCCGAGGGTGACCGCTTTTAAAACCCTTTAAGTCCCAATAGTGACCAACAGCAATTTTCTCCTAACAATGTCCATACATTGTCAAGAGATAAGGTTGTGAGAATATAAAAAATGACCATGAAAGAGAAAATGCCTTGATGTTTTATTAAATTCTCTCAACTAATTCTTAAAGGAAATGTATGGAGATCAGTTTGGAGAATTTGTATGTGGACATTGGGGTTTAAAGGGTTAATAGAGGTTTGACTGTATTGCAAATTACAAAAAAAGTAATATTAAAAATGTCTTTGTCCTAAAGACAGACGAACTCCTTTAATTCAGACACAGGTGCTGGTGGCCACAAGCAACACATCAGGGAAGAGGTGATCTTGTGTGGGCTGCTAATTAGCTGGCTTGTGGCCACCAACTGGTATGTAGAAGATAGCCCTTATGTCAGGCACTTGAATCTGGGATGAAAACATATCTGCGAAACTGAAACAATTAATGGAAAGCTGAGTATTACAATCAAGCCAGGTCAAGCGTGCTCTCATAGATTCCATCAATGAATTGATTATTTGAAAAAAAAAAATTAATCCGTTAGTCTGTGTTGCAACCAGTATCAAATTCAAATCTGCATTCCTACAAACACAATGAGCAGTGGATTTTTTGTGATAACTTATCTGTAATTGTTCAAATTGAAAATCTTTGAATAGATAAAATTGCTCCCAAGACATTTACAGATGTACCGGTATATCAAATTCAAGGAAACTGAGCTGGTATAAATTTCATAACACCATGTGCGAATTCACTGCTCATAACACATGAAAGAATGTGGAGATGAATTGAAATCTAAAACCACCAACAGATTCAACTTTTGAATAATAATAAATTCATCAATGGAATCTTGGAGGGTATGCTTAACCTGGCTTGACAGTAATTACAGGAGAAAAACTTGAGCCAATTATGTTGACAATGAGGAAGATGAAAATGATGATCATGATTATAATTGAAGCCTGTATGTATGGCTCTATATTTTTTACACACCTTCTCATTCCTTCCATAATAGCATGCATGGACTCTGAGTAGAAAGTTGTCGGATTGAAAATACTTGCAACAACACCTAAACAAGACATCACAGCATCTTTTCCCTTCAGCACAGAAGCAAAACTTTCAACATCACAGGTGTCTCCTTTTACTACCTCCAAGTCAGCATGCCTAAAAGACAGACAGTATAGATGATAAGGATTACAGTATGTTGCCCAGTATCCGGACGGTACCAGTATCCGGACACCTGAAACAACAACTCAATTTTTGAGGCGCCCTTTTCAGTTCTCGGTAAACGAAGTATTTTGAATGAAAGGTGAACACTTCAGCTTTAAGTTGAAAGTTTTGGCGATTTGAAAGCTTGCGAAACAGTCGCAGAAGACGCTGTTCTGTTCAGGTGAGTAAACTTTTCATGGCTAATATTTACGCTGTTTACTGCGCAGTAAAATTAGTGCTGTTCAGAAAAGGGAGGGTAATGTGTGATATTTTCAAAGAAACTGTTTTATTTTTAAAGTGAAGATTCTTAAGGAAGTCAGGTTTTCAGAAAGTTTATTAATTCTTCTTGAAATTCGATTTGTTTGGAATAACGGAGGCCAGAAACATTCACTAAGTTTTGATGTCATGTGCCCAGTATCCGCACAGTTTTTTCTTTGCTGTACAGAATCGATGAATTAGCTGTGTACATTATCCGGTTAAGATTTATTTCATATCAGTAACTGTAATTAAAACTTAGGATATATGATATAGTCATAAAATGTAATTCTACTCAACTCCGTATGGAAATTTTCTTCACTCATTCACAGGCGACTTGATTTCGTGTGCACGGCTTGTTTCGCGTGACTGCATTTTCTAGATATAACTGAAAGCGTCTGAGTTGAACCTGGAATTCTCATACTTTCCCCACTTGTGACTGCTAGAATGGGGTTGCAACGGTCTGAAAAATGTCACAAAGGGATTAAGAGATGTGAAAGAAGGAGCAATTAGTGCTAGAAAAGCAGGCTTATTGTGGGGACTGAGCATGAAGAAATCAACACTGCAGGTCAGACTAAATAGGAAAGTGACCTTTGACCGTCGGATTGAGGTCCCTTCCCCAAGCTTTTTTTTTAAATAAAAAATGAGGAAAGAAAGTAGTTTGCAGATTGGCTAATTGAGCTTGCAAACTGCCGCTTCGGCATGTCCACGGATGCTTTCCTTAAATCAGTGAAAAAGTTCCTAGACAAGAAAGTAAGAATCACACCATTTTTAAAACAGCCGCTCGCGTTCCCTACCATACCCCAGTCATTTGTTATGTTTTATTTCACGATGCTAGGTTGTATTTTTGGAATCGATTGCCAGACTACTCTGCAAGTGCAAGAGAAGCTTATAAGTCGCTTGCCTGTCGAAATTTATGTACAATTCCGTTGTTATTGTTGTGTCTGGATACTGGGCCAGCTGTCCGGATACTGGGCAACATAGGAGCTCTGCAAAAATATTAATTTCGCGATGGAAACAAAGGCGAAAAAGTTAAACTGTCTTCTATCATATTAAGGACTAGATAGATTTTCTGTGGGCCAAATGTCAGAGCTCTTGCGATTAACAAAGGAAAGTTATTGCAATCTTAAACTGAAGTGTCTGGATACTGGGCAACATACTGTAACATAGAGATCTCACATGTTGCATCCTGCAAAATGGCTTGCTAGTCAACTCACCAGAGTGATAATAATGATAATTAATAAATTATTATTAATATTAACCATTTTAAATCTTGTATTCACCACCCACCCAGATCTGTTAGTGGCACTTTTTTTGCACAAGGAATGATTGACCATAGTGTAGTCAAATGCAACATTGATTTCCAGGTTCCACCACCAACAAATCCACCAAGGTTTGTTTACCTTTACAAGCAAGCTAATATGACAGGATTACAGGAGCACGTTTCATAATTTCAAGCTTTTGACCCAGCCCTTGAGACACTTAAGGAAAATTATTGAAGGCTGCTAAGCAGTTTATTCCTCAGAAATCTCTCAAAGGAAGAAAGTCCAGGCACAGCTATTTGAGTATGTGGTTGCACTCCTTTTAGCCAAACTTTTTTCAGGTTTAGACAAACCAGATTGTTTGGATTTTCCTGCTAGCCGGAACAAAAATCTGACATAAGATTGATCCATACGGTAGCTGCCTGCTGCTATGATCTTCTTCTCAATTTAAACACATCGTTTTTTATTTCTTTCTGCTAAATTAAGTGTCCTCTCGTAAGAAATGGAAAGAAAAATAGCTCTTTAACTAGTAGTGGTTGTTCATGTTGGGACTTGTTAACTCAAAAATATCCGGAATTTGATTCAAGAAAATTCAGAACATGATTGACAAAATTCTCAAGTGCTGAGAAGTGCGTTCTAAACACACACACACAAAATTATGGACACTATAGTTTTACCGTGAGAAAACTGCAAGCATTTTCACTTCCTTGTGGATTTAGAGTTACAGGGGAACTTGAGTTTAATATACTACAAATTTTATCCTTTAGCTGCATAGAACAAAGAAGGAGTGTAAACAACTTTTCCCTGAACTAAACTTGACCTGCTGTGTTTATCAATGAATGAGCACAATCTTGTAATCGAAAAGCAGTTTCGTTAAATGGAATAAAAATCTGAAACCAGATTGAGATACCAATCTGAATGACCCAAGTGCAGAGGTGGATCTTTCAGATTGCAATCTGAGATTGGTTTAGTCCTTAATGGAACAAAAAATCAAATTTTGGATGGCAAAATCCGGATTTCGAATGGTCAAAAGGAATGCAGCCTTAGATACCCCAACTCTAGCTCAACAAGCCTGACTCCCAGTCTACTGTCTGTGCTTAATGTTTTTGTTCAATCATTCTTATTGATTGATCTGAGTTGTTTTAACTTTTTGTCATAGAGTTGACTTGCAGAAGACTTCCTTCAGAGCATTTTAAATGTTAATTTTTTTATCTCTGCAGTTTAGCCTTAATTCTTCTTGACCGATGACAAAGACGTTCTTGCCTTGTACAAACTTGTCCAGATCACTCTACAGGAGGGGGGCGGGGCATAAGGGTTTGTGGTGATGCGGTTTAGCTCGATTTTTGGTGCGGTTTTGCGGTGATTTTTATTTTAAGTTGCGGTATTGCGGTTTACAAAACCAAGCGGTTTGCAGTATTTAGAAATTTTCAGGTAAAATTATTTCAATGCGGTTTGCGGTTTTCTTATGTGACCTGGACAAGCTTGTAGCTTGGTCTCAGACCTGGCAAATTAACTTTCTTTCCTCTAAGTGTTATGTGTTGTGTTACATCCAAGATTCTCATTGGTAATCATCACATCATGTTAAACTGATGGTTAGATGAGGCCCTAGAAGTGGTCGATACCTGGGATTATCATTACTGAAACACTCAATAGAAAACACACACATATTAAAATTTTTATAAATTTAACAACAACGCTAAAAAGACACTAAGCTTCTTCAAATGAATCAAGTATTATGCAAATAATACACTGGTTAGACCAACATTTGAACATGCATATCGGGAGCGTAGCATCCATAGATGTATGGCCTGCACACGCCAATTGTACAGCTGAAATCTGGAAAAAAAATTTTTCCGTCGTATGCTCAGCATCAAATCCTTCTTCAGACCTGCCAATGATCTCTCCCACTAAATTTTATTCTACTTCAAGTTCTGTGTGACGCATTTAGAACACAATTTGCCCCCAAAGTCCATCCAATCACCCATATCTTACAAGTTATTTTTTTCAAGGCGACCTTAAACTCAGCCCTAACAACTGTTTGAACTGGATATTGCGAGACGTAGAAGTAGAAGGAACTACGTCAACTACAGCCATACCGTATCTTGCTGCACGTACACTTATTATGGGGTGCGTGCAACCTCGAAAATGCGCGTCGTACCGTATTTCAGCTTTCTCGGGTGATCGCACGACAGATGTAACAGAATAGCCTTTCTCCAGTGCTTGCTTCACTACCTCCTTTCCCGTTAGTCCAGTGCCACCAAAAACAACCAGTTTTAATGGTGCAGTGCCCCTACCTCTCTCTTCGCACGCCATTTTGTCTTCGCAATGGCCCCTTCGCCCCTCGTTCCCAGAGCCCTACATCGGCGATACATCGGTCTCTTTCGGCACTTTTAGGGGCAGTCAAAGTGGAAATATTGGACAACAAAAAACGAATAAAGTGCAAATACTTGTCATATCTGAAAGTATCTTTAGCCACGAATAATAAAGTTCGCAGTCGGGACATTTCTTAGTAGTTTTTTGGATTTAAGCCAAGTACAATAAATTCAAGCGGGAACAATGCATTGCAGAACATGACAGAAAATAACTTTTGAAAATTAATTTTTTTTCTCGTTCTACGTTCTTCATTTACCGCGTTCATTCGTCACGTTGTCGCATAAACTCTTCATTTTGCTCGCGCATTCAGTACGTTTTTTCCTCAATAAAACGATGGTCCCCTAAAAGTAACGATAGCCACGTTAACTGTATTTTAATAAAGTTGTAAAAAATAGATTTAGTTTAATTATTGACCACTTTTAAAGGTGATTGCGTATGAACATTCAACGGATGGAATATGAATATCTTATACAGAAACGAATTTTTCTGTGATTGATCGACTGACTTCGATCTGTTTAATTTAAAGCACAGAACTCGGAATGTTTTAAAACCGAAGCAAAGGAAAGTAGCTAGAACAAAGATAGTACTCGTATAGTACCAATTAAACCGGCTTTTTGATAGATTCTTAATACAAAAGAGTTTAACAAGAACATGATCGACTATAATCATAGGCGTACGGGCCGGGGGGGCGAGGGGGGCTGCAGCCCCCCCAAAGTTTGGGCAACTCAGATTTTTTGGGCAGCACGAGAAAATTTGGGCAAAGCCAGTTTTTAAAGGCGTCTCCATGTTTTTAGTATTAATTTGAAGAGATAAATATATTCTATTTTAACCTGAAGTCGGCGTAATAATCCAGTTAAATTGACACGAGAGTGTCTGCCTAGCACGTGACGAGTTTCTGGTTGTAAGGGAAAGGTATCATATGCTGATTTTTTTTTATTGTTGGGCACTGTACTGCAATGGGCTATTTCCACTCGTGAATTTATTAGAATAAACTTCCGCCTAACTTTCAAGAATCATCTCCGCTCGTAGAACAGTGTATGGCAGATAGCATCAGCAATGGGTCTTAAAGTGAAGAAGTGGCTGACTAATTCTCAGTTTGAATTGCGAGAAGAATCTTGATTTTTTTAAAAAGTCTATCGAGCGGTTTAAAAATTATTCAATAATTTGTTAAAGTAGACTGAAATGTTTACAAAACCGCTAACAAGAGCGCCATGATACAAACTAATCAAATCCTTCTTTTTAGCAATTGGCCGGAGCTATCTCCATGATCTATCACCCACGTTTTTGAAAAGATTGAAACACTACGAGGTGAAATTGCATGTCAAAAGTGCATCGTTTTCTACAGATAACGGCCAAACATCAAGATTTTCCTTTTTTTACCGTATTTCCAACGATAAAAACTTTATCCCAAAATATCTCGATAACGCTCTTACAGATTCCGTTTTAACGTCACGAACATCGAGGCGACTATTGGAGGAAAAAGCTCCTGTGATCGATTTTAGAAGAACAGTTCCCAGAGAGAAATATTGCCGCAAGTATAATAGGTAATGGCTTCATTTCGTTGCTATAACAACTCCGATGTCATTGCAACCCTGATCACGACAAATTTTCATCTTTATCTAATACACCTGTGGTGGCAACTTTTCCAAATGTTTCTTTATGGCGACGTAGTTTATGCTCAAACTTGGCAGGTATTGACCCTGAAAAACTGTATGGAGCCATTTTCATATGCCAGTACGGCCTATCTTGTTGCATCGGCCCTCGTTTCTGTTCGACTGTTTTGTAAAAATTTGGGCAACTTGGAAAAATTTTTTGGGCAAATGGTTTACCGCCCCCCCTGGCAAAAAATAGCCCGTACGCCTATGACTATAATCTCTAAAGCAAAAGTTTTCTGCGTTTTTTAAATGAAAAATAATCGTGTTTTTTTTTTTTTTTTTTTTATTTTTAAAGAAAGGTCTAAACAATGTTAGTGAATCGTAGAAACCACGCAATAAGGCTTAAATGTTTTTGCGAAAATAAAAACAAATGAGGACAACAACAATGAACAACAACAGCAAAATAATACCCGGTAAGCTTACTCTAAAATAAAAGTCATTTTGGCATGACATAAGATTTAAACTAATAATTTCTTTGAATAATTCAGAAAAAAACCTTTGAAAAAGAGCTAACAATGAACAAGAAGCTTCAATAAAACAAATAAAAGTTTTTTCCGTACCTGGATTAAAACTCGGAGAGCTTGACTAAAAAAAAAGCTATCGAGCAAATGGCTTTTACCTTTTAAAAAGTGTCGCGGTGCGATTTTCCCGCCGCGAAACGCGGTGTCGCAACGGCCTCGTTGTCAGTGTGTCCTATCACCCTGAAACGAGGCTGTTATCTGAACATTTTACAAAAAGTTTTCGAATTCCGTGCTACGCATTTTTTGTTTGTAAGCCTTCTTGGTGGAGCATATTGAGGGGAGATACAATATGGGCGCGTTAGCGCCCAGAGCTCAAGGCGCGACATGCTAAGAGGGTCCGGGGACATGATTTCCCGGAAAATTCTGAAAATTCAAGTATTTTTTATCAGTTGAAGGAGACCACTTTCTTTGCCACCTTAAAAATTTCATTGTCAAAGTCTCTCTTCTTTGAAAGATGGGTTGCAGGTCTCATAAAGCTTATCTTGTACTCCGCTGTTGAAAGCATTCAGCTTTGCTGGAACAAGATATTGCCTTAAGAAACGATTCCCTTTTGACAGAAGCCTGCTACTTAGTTCTTTTACGAGGTGATCGACCAAAGGAAAATTAACGGCTCTTTGCCAGTACATCTCTTCTTAAAATATATATATTATACCGTCCGAATCACTCGTAAGCCCGTGCCGATTTGTTTACTGAAGGCAGGTATGCCCCTGGTTGGGCATAAATAACAACAACAACAACTTTATAATTATTGTATTTATTGCGACGATTGTTACACTTTCACGCTTTGAAAGTGATAGTACTGAATTGTGAAAGGGAAAGTCTTTGAAAAGTGAAAGTTTTGAGAGTGAGAGCATCAGAGCATGCGAGTGTTTTTGGAACTCGGAAGTGGCCTAACGTTTATACACTGAGTTGTGGATCGACTCTCCGATTTCTGATCAATATAATTTTTTATGCCCTACATTTCTGAGTTTGTTATTGCATAACCCACAATAAAAAAAAATAATATAATATAAATAACCCACAACTTCCAAAGAAGCTTATTTAAATGAAGCAAATTGTTCTGACCTTGATTCCGTTGTTGGTGGAATTAAATCACATTCTTTTTTCAGAAAACCCTTGATACGGTTAAGCTCCCAGTGACAAGACCCATCTCCTAGTTCTTCTCTTATGCCTGTGCCCTAGCATTCTAACTGAAATTAGTGTAAAAAAGAATGTTAGGGGAAACCTTCTGAGCGCCGAACGCAAATCAAGTGGCAATCTGCAAGATTGACCCCTGATAGAGAAACGGTCACGCCGAATTCGGGACGGTGTTATTTAAAACATGATTGCCTCAGGCAAGCAAGATATATTATCCATTCAAGATGCAGGAAAACTCAGGAAACACGAGAATTCTCAGTTTTCAAGACGTTAGCCGAGAAGTGTTGAACTCTAACACCGGCCAAAGGAGTCCATCTGGCTCAGCTCTGACAATTTGTCTGAATCATTTGTTGAATTCTTTGCAGACGAAATTGTTAGAATTTGCAATGATTAGCTACTACTTAAATCTGCGCAGTCTTGGACCTGAGTCCTGTTTTAGCCATTCAGCTGCTTAGTGAATTCAGACCGGTCACTGATAAAGTGATCTCTGGTTGTATACAAAAAGAATCTGTACCGTAATATCGAACTTTGAAGGCAAATTTCAGGTGAGTCCATTTCCGCGCATACGTCGGTTCTGTATCCAAAGTCACGAAAGAAGCAGTTGCAGCACTTGCACTGTAAATTAAAAAGATCTGTTTCAGCCCCAAAGTGTCAATTCAGCCCTGCAGGCCAAAGTCTGATTCAGCCCTTCTTGGAGCCATTTGAGCACAATTTAGGCCAAAAAAGCTCTATCAAAAGGCTATTCCAGCCCACGGTAGGGCCCATTTCAGCCCTGGGACCAAATCAGCCCTAGCTAATTGGACTGTATTGGCCCTGATTTAAGGGAGCCAAATTAGACCCAAAAATAGGACTGTATTTTACTCACCGAAACGGCCCTGTTTTTAGGGCTAAAACAGATCTTTCTGATTTAGAGTGTATCTGATCACCTTATTGGCAAGGAGGGTAAACTGTCTAAGCTTGTACAATTTCATTCAGCGAACAGTGTATAACGGGGCCATTACTGCTGAAACCACCCAGTTTGAAAGATGTAGCTGACAACAAATCTAGTGCGACCAGTAGCATGAGCATAATATCCATCGGTACTTAGGCTTCAAAGAATTATATGAGATGAACTCGGGCCCTGTATTACGAACTTCAAATAATCATTTGCTTAGAGAAATTCAACTTTGTCAAATTATTAGCCTGCGTAGCAAGCGTCGAAAGTGATAAGGGATCGCGAGAAAGGGAAAAGGGGGAAACATTGGGAGAGAAGGTGAAGGATCCCTTTCGCGTTTTCTCCCTCTCCCCCTTCCCTTTTTGTACCTATCACGCAGGTTATCAAATTATGGGATAATTTGAGGGCTTTTTTTTTCATCTTGTTCCTTCTGAATATTCTAACCAATCGGTATCCCATAATTTCAGAAATGTGATGTCATCATTTCTCCTTTCTATCTGAAAACGCAACCTTTGGCGATAGTGCATAGTCTGTATGTCGAGTCTTTAGGACCATATGTCCACATACTCTGTATGTTCGGTCCTAAATACAGAGTATAGTCTTAAATACTCTGTACTTAGGACCATATGTCCACATACTCTGTTTGTTCGGTCCTCAATACTCTGTAGCAGGACCGAAACTATGGAACAAGTGGAACAAATTACCATTTAACATCGGGCAATCATCATCAGTTACCGTATCTAATGCTTCGCTCAAGACTCAACTTTTTCAGAACGCATTTTGATTTTTTGCATTTTTATCATTAACCCGAACAGCATCGGTACGACTGCTACTTGATTTACTGCCTATTAATAATACACTGTATAGCTTTTTTTAACCACTTGAAAAGTGCCATGGACAACTGGTGGAGAATGACGCTCACTAAATACTTTTTTAATTATTTATTCATTTATTTCTTTTGAAATTACAAGTCATAACAGTGCGAGTGCTGTCACCTACCCTCAGAACGTTCAAATGGTGACTCCGTGGTTTATAATCATGTGATAGATTTGGATCATTTTGTTTGTTTCGTTTAGTCGTAATTATGATTGTCTGAAGCGAAACCGTAAACGTAAGGTCGTCATTGAAAAGAGCAGTTACGTCTAATAGGCCTGTTTTGGCGGACGAATTTGGCCTAATTTCCTACGCAACTTCGTAATAGCCAAACTTGCCAATAAAAGAAGAGAAAGCGTACCCAAACCAACACAAAACCCGCAAACAGAACTGAAGCATATCTCAATGTTCTTTGTAGCAAAGCAATGATTGCTGAGAATGCTAAACCTTTTTATTTTTTTTCAGAGATCCTTTTAGCAATTGCAGAGATGGAATAAGGAAACCAGCCTTAACTGAGCAATTGCATTTTACAGGGGCACCCAACGAGAATATAGTTCAAAACCACTTTTAAAAACATAGCATTGTTAAACGTATTTTATATTTTTATCCCCTAAATATTTTTCATTTGTTCGGATTTCCCAGCTGAAAGTCTAGTGATCCGAAAATTACAGGGATCAAAACTTACCTTTTCGAAAATTTCAGACAGAAAAAAGTTTCCTGAAAATTCTAGGTGATCTTTTTAGGGTAAAAATCCGTTAAAAATGGGCAATTATACCATTTTTTAGATGTTCGAAAATCCTAGGAGAAGCAGGCAAGCAAGAAATTTTACAAAAAATGTTCCGAAAATTCTAGATTTCAAGTCGTCTTCCGAACAGATATTTTCCGAAAATTGACGTTAGGTGCCCCTGATTTTATACAACACAACCACTTGCAAAAAGTAGTTGAATGCATAATGATTTCAAAATGACAGACACTTAATTAAATTCATGATTATTGATGCCCAAATTATTACCTAAACATATATTGTGATAATAACGATTTTGCAAAAACGATTATCATTTCTACCACAATTATCCATCCACTGAATTATAGTTTGATAATTGATAGACTCTTCATTCAATTTTGTTTAAAATAATATCAAAAATATATTTTAAATTTATAAAAACAAAAAGAGCTAGTGTTGCAATATTTCTTATGTCCTGGGCACTTTTGAGAATCCAGCGATGGCAAATCCTTTTCTGTCGTATTCATCACTTTCCAGTGTCTTCAGCATAAACTCAGCGACATCCGCACAAGTGATCTCACCACTTGTTCCGGTATTACATTGCCCTTCTTCAACCTTATAGTTGCCCGATCGTTCACCTACAAAATTAAGGTCATGAGATGTACAGTGAAAGCTCTCATAACGGACACTCTCGTAAGCAGACAGCTCTACTTCTGGCCGTCTTCATTAAACCCCATTTTTCTCAACTCCCATACAAACTCTGTATTTTTACATCCTCGTAAGCGGCTGGCTCCAATTGCGGATACCTTCTTCACATTTGTCCACTCACAAGAGCCTCCACTGTAGTTGTTAATCCTTTAAGGTCAATATCTACTTACAAATTTCCAAGACTGATCTACAGACATGGTTGAGAGAATTTGATAAAAGATCAAAGCATTTTGTGATCATGTCATTACGAATTAATAATTCTTGTAACCTTTTACCTTGATTATGCATTAATGTTGCTGTGAGAACATTCTTTATTTACATACTTTACTTAATTGGGCAAGAACACAGTAAATGAATGATAAGTAGTACAGATACATACATGATAAGAACATGATAAATATTTTAAAAAAGGCAAAAAAAAAAAGATTAATGCAAGAACAGGATACTTAGGCCCATGCAAGGTGTCCATCCAAGGAAATGAAAGAATTTGAACATATACAAGAGAAAAAATAAATATAGAGTACCAAAGATAATAAAAAAAATCTCAAAAAAAAAATCCAATTTAGTGAATGGACAGTCACACGAGATGGACCACATGCAGGCCTGTAGGTCCACATCAAAAACTGTCTTGGGACTTGTAAATAGAGGCACCATTTCGAAGTAAGGACAGTGAAACACAATAAGTTTGTTTTATCAACCGAGTTGATACCATCAACTTTCCAACATAATTTAAAGGACATTTTGAGGGCCAGCCCACCATTCAATTGTATCCAAGTTCTTGTTATAAACGAAGGCAAATGCATCATATTAACACCTAACATCACTTTTTTTAGCCATTCATGAATAGAGAAGCTGCCTCTCATCCCTGCCTACCTTGGGGGAGATGGCTATGAGGCGTGTATCCCATCAGACATGCCCAGCAGTGGAAAGCAGTAAGAGGTAGCTCTATAAGTCATGGGCTACAAACTTTTACATATGAAATTATATCTAGTAGATGAACTGAGTATTCTGAAACAATGCAGTTACTTACCCAGCATTAGCCGACATGGTCTGACAATTGTGTAATTCAATGCGCTGGGATCAGAATTCTCCAGCATTTTTTCCATGACTTCCATGTTCCTTATCACTCCATTAAGAAACAGTGGCTTTAGAATCCACTCCACAAACCAACTGTTATTTGGTCCAGGCTGGGTACACCATGATGTCACTGTTACTAGTCGCATAATTTTGTGCCTAAAAAAATCAGTATTGCAAAGGATCACTGTATGGAGCTACATACTCAGAGAGGGCAACTTCCAATCAAGATTAAGCCTGTTGTTACAACACTTTGACTGACTAGTTTACTCTTAGTTGCAATTTCCAGTTATTGAACCACAAAAATGGAAGCTCCACTGGTGTGTATGTACATCTCTAGTATGCTTATGATAAATAAAGAAAAAGGCACACATCACCAAAACATCAAATCTACCATTTTTGAGCCTGCAGTTTTTGTTGACTAGAGTTTGGAAATCCTGTTATAACACCGTCACTTGGAAGATAATTACAATTGGCCATTGTAGAGACATTAAAACAGGTGTATACATGTATGTTTCCTCTGGGAAAAAAATAGAGGGCCGTTGTGGACAGGTGGCCATTAGTAGCGGTTTGACTGTGGCCTTAATTTGCGGGAAAATTGATCTAAAAATAAATGGTTCTATGGTGAAATGTTGTGTTGCCAATACAACTCCTGGGGTCATTGGCTCCTGTTGCAGTATTACCAGCATTTTGTGGAATAAAAGAGAAACAGTCACTACACAAAACAATGATTTCACACATGAAATTTGAATCTATTCAAGTAGTAAGTATACACTCAGCTATTTAACCTACATCAGTTCAAATTTATCAGTTTAAGTTCATAACATTTTACACAATTTGGATTGTGATTAGCAGGGTTACAGGATTATAATTGTCCCTGGTCAGTTTATTCACTTAACCTTCTTTATGTAAGCATGCAACTGATTTTCCAACAATCATGAGAAAATGATGCATCAAGCCTGAAATTCAACTTATGCAAAGTTTATTTTGTAGTGTATATTAGGTATAAACCTGAAAACCTCAAAAAAGTCCAGTTATCCATACTTACCTCTTCATTCCCTCCATAATAGCATGCATTGACTCTGCATAGAAGGTTGTAGGGTTAAAAATGTTTGCATAAACTCCTAAACTGGACAACACTGCATCCTTTCCTTCAAGTGCAGCAGCAAAACTTTCAACATCACATGCATCACCTTTAACTAACTCTAAATTTTTGTCCCTGTTGATAAAAACAAAATATTACACTCATTGATGCTTTACGATGCTGTCCAAAGGTCTGGAGGGTCTCTAATACTTTTTGGGTAAGAAAATTCGACACATATTTTTTTTTGGCTGGCATGATTTCAGTAGGGATTTTTTAAGGTAATCAAAACAATCTAAAGATTCATGGTAGTACCTGCGTATGATAACTTCAGATGGTATGATGAAGAAAAAACGCAAACATTAAATTTCTAATGTTTTTATTTTTCATTCTATGTAATTAATTTAATGCCTTCTGGAAGGCTCGGAAGTTTAACATAAGATTTTTTGGGGGTTAATTTTTGGTTCAGGGATTTTTTGGGGCTATGATTTTTGCCCTGGTTTATATTTCCAGATCATCGCCGTCACTTGAAATGTGCCGCAGGATTAGCTCAGTCAGTAGAGCGCTTGAGGTCGCAGGTTTGATTCCTGGGGTCAGACCAACACTCTGGGTCTTAAAATAACTGAGAAATGAAGGTACTGCCTTTGCCCTACAAATGGCTAGACCTTTTCGTGGCTCAGATGACCACGTAAAATGGCGGTCCCGTGTCCAGTAGGAGACATTAATATAGTGTCCCCAATTAGCACTTTTGTGCTAAATACATTGACACTCAAATAAAGTGCATTTTTATTTTTTTAAACCCCTCCCCGATGGGGAACAGACTTAACCAGGCTCTCTCTCTCACTCCAAAGGGATGAGTAAAAAAGAACCCTGAGAACAAAGTTGTGGTTATTACAAGTTGAGCCATGCCAAGTTCAAAGAACATCTGAGCCAATCCAAATTCGATGAGCAATTGATTCAGACGTCATACTTCACGTGAACACAACTCATAATTCACTGTATTCGATTTGGTTCATGGCATCTGAACCGGGCCCTTTAAAAAAATCTTGCCCCTACTTTTCTCTAAATGCTTTAATGTAAGCCAAATCCAGCATCCCAAAAAACCTATTGCTCCTGTTGTTGTAAACTGATTTATATTATACACTGTTTTCCACATTTTAAGTCTTATTCCCTATTCAGTAATTTTAATAGAGGCTTCATATCGTATCGGCTGCGAATACCCAAGGACCATTATGCGCGTTCCCGCTGATCTGAAGATCAAGCCTGCATCGCAGACTTAATTTAACGCCGATAAGGTACCGTAAAATTCCGAAAATAAGCCACGGGGCTCATATTTTTCAAAGGCCCTTTTTTGGAGGAGCTTATCTACGGAGGGAAATTTGCGTTTCAAAATCAATTGGGCTAGCCTTATAGTTGGAAGTAAATTTACCGTTTTTGCTCTCTTTTACTTTGTATTTGAGGGCAATTTTCCAAGTACAAACCCCCGGGGGGCTTACATTCGGAGGGGCGATTTAACGGAGGGTTTTTTTGCGTTACCAGATTAGGGGGCTTATATTTGGAGGGGCTTATACATGGAGGGGCTTATTTTCGGAATTTTACGGTATGCTAGGATAACGTTCGTCTGCCAATCAGAGGCTACCGAAGATCATGCTTCAAAAGACCTAAAAAGGGGTTGTAAAAACCGAAAAAATTGAACAACGAAAGGACTCAAAAGAGGTAAGCTTAAGCTTATAACAATTGACAAAATTGAACACGAAATGACTCACTGAATGTTTAGTTTCTCGGGTGTTCTCACTATAGCTGTGACATGATGTCCTTTATCCAATGCTTGCTTAACGACCTCTTTTCCTGTTCTTCCTGTGGCCCCAAACACGACCAATCTAAACGTTTTGGAGGCAGAAATCTCATCACCCGAAGCCGCCATGTTTGACCCCTACTGTCACGCCACTGCCCCCTAGTCCCAGGCCCTTATCCGAATGAAAGCGGTATCAGGGCGATATGAGCATCTCCATTCCCAAAACCCTATTGATATGGGAATCTCCTGCAACCCAAATCGGTAAGGTAATATGAGAAGGGGATGCCCATATCACTACGGTTTTGGAAATGGGGATGCCCATATCACTGACAGCGGCAAAAACCAGAACTTCACAAGCAGACGAACCCCTTAGAACTTGCCTTTCGCGAGGGGCAAAATCGGGGAAAACCAGGAGCCCATCAAATGGAACCACCATCTCCATAAATTTCTTGAGTCAACCCTTTCCCGAGTAGATTTATAAATAGAACGGCTTGTTTCCCGCGAAAAGTGTCATATTTCCGTGAGTCTCGTATGTCCACGTGAAAAAAATGAAGTTGGATGAAGTCGAACTCAGAAGCCCGTCCTTCGACCGTTTTCCTTTTTTACTATACGTCCCTTTTTTGCCATTTACAGCCGCTGGGATCTGGGTATCATGAAATAAAAGTTAATGAACTACCTGACTGAGAGATGGGACAAAGGCAGCCAACTGAGGATCACGGAAAGGTCATCTTTGCGAGTGTTTTCTTTTTTTGCCGTCATACATACCACATTTAAGCATGCACCTTGAAAAGAGTCGACGATTAAGCGTTCTGTGGATCATTTGGAACTTTTCGACGATCAGCGCCGCAAAAGTGCCAGGATCATTTGATTTTTGTCATCACCGTGGAGTGGATTTCGCCAGTTAAGCACCGCGTGCAAAATCGATGACCTAAGTAGCAACTAACAAGGAATGCTTCAGTTCCGAAATTTGAGAAATTGCAGTCTCCCTGTACAATTGACTTGTATTACCATGAGAGTTGCCTGATAAAAGTGGCACTTGAAAAGTTAAACAGAAGACAACAGTTGCTCGACCGTGAAGCTAACCCAAAAGTAATTTGCTAACGGAGGAATTTGTGACATCGCGCTCCAGTCTAAAGACCCACTTATCTCAAGAAAAACAAAATGGATTGTATCTGCGCCAAAAGAATTTTGACTGACTAAGAGGACAATTCTCAGCAGTTAATATAGAAGTTTAGGCTCAATTTCCTCCTTCGAATTCGCATCTGTAGATCACTTTTTTGCGAGAAAACAATGGCTGGGCCCGGCGTTACAAAACATAGCCGGGAATCATCACACTAGCTGACGGACAAAACAACCACAAGGACTACAAGTATTTATTCAGATAAACGCATTTCGGAAAAAAAACCTTGAAAAACTAGCAATTTGATTAATATTGAGTCATTTAGCCGAAATAAGAACCTTAACGCTTAAAAAATGGGCTAAAGAAAACGAATCCTGTCAGAACTACCGACTACAGGTACTGGTAGTAGTTAATCAGTATTATGCATGTAACAGACCTGCTTCATCGCCTCTTAATGTGAGACAAGCAACCAAAATTAAGATTAACATAGTCAGAGTTTAAAACTATCCACAGTATAATCTACCCGCTAGAAAGAAAAAAAAATCTCTGAGGGATGAAAACGCCAAAGTCACGTTTCACTAACTTATGATTGTGTTTGGCCTGTCAACACCGAATTTCCTGCTGTTCGATGAAGTACAATAGCAGTGTCATTTCGTCGTTGTGATTGGCTCTTCCCACCGTCGGCGCGCGAAGTCTCCCCTGGGAACAGCTCTAATTATAAATCTACTCGGGAAAGGGTTGACTCCAAGGGCTTGTATGGGAGATGGAGGCTCCATTTGATGGGCTCCTGAGGGAAAACGCCATTTTTTCAGGGACGTGCTTTCCTACTGGCGTATGCGTACGGGCAACTATGCCTCTCCACGTGATCTCGTACCCAGATCTGGGTACGCGATTACTCTGCAAGAGGATGGAAAAATAAAGCCGGACTTCTTTAATCACTGTTTCTAGAAAAATTTGACCTCTAAACTGGAAAGTGCACCACTGACCGCGAGATTGGTTAAAAGAGGTCAATAGGACAGTAGTCTTTTTCTTAAGTCTGCAAGTGTTCTTTAGTTGGGTTTCTAAACCAACCAGCATATACGTTTTCGCAAAAATGCTTACAATCTATCGTACAGCACTTTTTGCCACATCAAACAAACGCGTCACTCTGCTCAAACTTCACAAGTAAGTTCGAGATACGACAAACAGCATCAGTCCACTTAACAATTGATTTTTTAATGAAACAGTCCAGCATGCAGTTACTACAGCTAACCCTCAGGACAGATTTGATCAACAACCATACAATATTGATACAACATATTCTTTCGGCCTCGCTTCCAAACCCCCTCCTCTTCTCTCATTCAAGGAAAGAGGAAAGACTTGAGGAACGAGGATGTAAACTCGTGCTCTTTGACCAAACGATAAAAGTTCGTTTTTAAAAGGTATGCAATTTTTCGGACGAGGTTCGCTGAAATCTGAGCAGTGATAGGTACGATGTCAAATTGCGCATGTAATCTCAACGCGATTTTAGAATGGTTTTTCATGAACCTTAAAAAGATAGCAGACTAATACAAACTATTATGCACTAATTCCATTGTCTTCTTTTGATTCCTTGAAGCTGTTTGGCATTAGTTTTTAGTATCTGTTTCACGGGTCAAGTAAAATCACTCTATTGTATTTTTCTAATATTTAAAAAACGGCTTTTAGGTTACCGTGTGGCGTATGCGATGTAATTAAATCACCCCTCAGATATCCGCCAAGGTGCACCGCTTTAGGTAACTTTGCGAAGAAAAGTTCCGAAAAATTGCAAAAGAGTTTGAGCAGTTTCGCACGAAAACGTGCCCATGAGAAACGGGTTTACAACAGTAAAACGACACTCAAAGATAATTATTGTAAAAAAAAAATTGTCTCAAAGGACTGGAACGACTGATGCTTGAAATAAGTTACAACCATTACTACTGCTATGACCCTCAAGTTTTTTTAAAGCCGAAGGTATTCAAGCGATGGATGGATTCTTTAAGAATGGTTGCACTGATCTTAGAAATAAGAGATTTTACCACGCAAAATTAGGAGAGTAAGTGGCGAGGATTAGAAGAGTACAATGTAAATAAATTTTAGGGGTTCAAAGATTGAAACATTTCAACTGTTTGGAATACTGAAGATTCTGGTTCAGTGTAAAATATCTACGGTTCAAAACGTCCGCCCTGCTTAGCACTCCGGCTAGGTTTAGCAAGACATTAATAGCGGTGAGCTAGCTTCGGTAAGCTGGAATATCTTCGCTTTTTAGCAAGAATGTCCAGAATGTCCCCATAGCATGTTATTTCCCGCTAATTGCAAAGATAGTTTTCCAGTATAACACATCTCTCTCTAAACTACATTGAATTTATCAAGGGTCATCAGAGTATATATGTATTCTTATGTCGAAGGGTAAAAACAAGATACATCGTAACTGGTCCACTGGTCTTGCCGCGTGCATGGCAAAGAGAAGGGTAAACGAATAGATATCGAGAAAAAAAAAACGTCGCATTTCAAGATTAGTATAAAAGGTAGGACGAAACCGTTGACACATGTAAAATTGATCAACTCATATGAAACGGGGCGAATAAATGCTGTCTTCTTCCCGAAAAAACTACCATTCATCATCTACTAGAGAGGGGAAGGCGACCATAAAACAACATGTATGCTTGACACTTCAGCACTTTTGTCTCCGGCACTGTGCTGACGCTTGAGTCGCTGACATGAAACCACTGACCAGCCGATGCAGGCTCATGAAACGTCCTGGAATTGCGTTGTTTCTTATGTGCATCTGTAGTCCACATGTTAGAAACAAAATCCGTTAGGTCCTTCATGTTAGTGATTTTGTCAAACAGTCCTTTCGCCGGTGGTTCGCTGACTTTGACATAAGCTGTGTAGTGACCGCTGTTCATATTACCACTGTGTTGAACTACCCCATACAGAGAGTACAACACTTGTCCTTCTGAGTCTGCGCGGCTCTGAAAAAAAAAAACATTAAAATTCGCCATGTTCTCAAAAGGAGTGAAAAACTGAGTACACTAGATGACCACAGAGCTCTTTAGGTTCGTTTGGCGGGACACCATGAACGTCAAGTAACATGGAGTACTACAAGTAGTACAAGTACTGTGTTCCCAGCTGCAATAACAGTTTCAGAAATGCGACTAATATTCACTATTCCCTAAACAACCGGCTGATACTTTAACAGGTGGCTTGCTGCTGTCCGCTATGTTTTTACTGTCCCTCCAAACGATCTCTAGAGCCTTTGCGGCCATTCCTAACTTGAAAACAAACCGGACACAATGTTCAGATTGTTCACAACGTTCTGTAAGAAAGAATTAGTGATTTGTCAATGTATTTGCAAAAAGGGTGAGAATAATGTGAATAAACAAATAATCTACGCATGTTGCTTGCTTCAGTCAATAATGCAGTACACCCATTTCTCGCTTTCGATTTTCTCTTGTGAATAAACGACAGGCTTACTGGGCAAAGTTCATACATTAACCATGGACAGGAATCTCGCGTTCCATAAAAGGGAATGATTTTATAAGAATCTTTGTGTCATCTGTCAGTATATTTATGTAGCAGTGGCCAAAGTTTCAATAGACCATTTTACAGTTATGAGATTCGTACCC
Organism: Porites cylindrica; assembly: GCA_964035525.1. Taxonomy (NCBI): domain Eukaryota; kingdom Metazoa; phylum Cnidaria; class Anthozoa; order Scleractinia; family Poritidae; genus Porites; species Porites cylindrica. The sequence goes on along the minus strand of OZ037775.1, from coordinate 12,102,412 downwards.
TAGCGTCTGAGTGAAAGTGAGACGGAGGTTGACCTTCCGCCTCCATTTTTTATCAAAATTATGCTTAAAAATACGAGTCAGCATTGAATTGAAGATCTTCATTGATAAATTAAAGCAAGCACTCGCAGGCATAAGTGCAAGTTTACAATGCAATAAAAGAGAAGTAATTTATAAAAATACAAGTTTTCTTACAAAAATTAAACTAAAGACGGTTAAAAAGGCATCTATAGCATAAGAACAACATGGATTAACATCGTAAACGAGGTAGGGTTATATCAAACCAAGGTCAATTCTAGCCTCAATTTTACCTGTAACTGTAAAATGCAATACTCTCGCTTACCTTTCCATTTCTACTGCAGAAAGGCGCTAGGTTCAGTTGTAGAGGGAAGTCCACCTGTTTGGTAAGTTTCCGTAGGGTGAAGCGGGCTTGTTGAAAGCGTTTGAGATGAAGAGTAAGCACTGGAGGAGCAAGTGAGATTAGCAGCTGTTTGGTGGCGACTGTGTACACTGTTTGTTGTTTGGTTTCCTTTTTCTTAGCAGCCTTGGCACCTTTACACTCGTCTGGAGCAAAAATAAAAATGGAAAGTAAAGGGGAGGTTATGCCAATGCAGCCATCAATAGTCAGGACGGTTTTCAATTACGTCTGACTGATTCATAGGTCATAATTCGGTCAAAAACCCACTGTTGTGGCGTAATTTGTCATCCATGATATTAATAGGTAATCAAATGTTAAACTCGTGAAATAGGGGAATAATTTAACTTGCGTTTTGCGTTTTTTTATTTTTATTTTTTGCGTCCCCCTCTCTAACTTCACTCGTTACCATTTGATTACACATACAAACAAGGCCACCTGCAACCTCGCTTCAATTAAAGGCCCAGATACTCTGTTCGCGGCTGTCAAATGGTCTTTTAAGTTACAACCTTGTTTCTTCAGCAAAGCCAAAGCGTTCACTCTGTTCAAGGTAATACACGCAAACAACCGTAACCGAACGAATTAGTACTTGAGACCAATGGTAGCTGGCGCTGGGTACAGAAAAACACGGGCGAGTGAACCTCATTTGGCTTAGATTTTCTTGGGATATAGGACAAAGTAGCGTGGAAAACAGCCGACATTTCGCGATGCCAACACTGGTTTCCACGCGAAGTGACGTTTGAGGAACGAGCGCAGAAATTCCATAGTGATGACGTGTCACAACCCAGATCTGCGTAGTGACACGTCATCAGTATGGAATTTCTGCGCTCGTTCCTCAAACGTCACTTCGCGTGGAAACCAGTGTTGGCATCGCGAAATGTTGCCTGTTTTCTCAGGCTAAAGAAAAAGTGGACGGACACTTTTTTTTTCAGCCACCGAACAAACCAATTAAGACCCAAAGAAATCACAAAGCTATCAAAATCAACGGCAAGTTGTACACCACTCCAAGTAAGGTGACCTTGCAAACACGATTTATATTTACCATCATCGCTGTCACTGTCTTTATCATCAGTGCTTCCTTCGTTGCCGTTTACGCTGGATCCCTTATTGTTCTTCGATCTTTGCGCGCGCTTGCTGCACTCCTCACAAGCAAACTTATTGTTTCCATCTAACAATTCTGGGGCGCAAAACTGGCTTAGACACGACATGACAGAGCATTCCCCTGGGGAGGGGTGATAGGAAGGCTGTAATGTAAGAGTGCTGTTAGCTTCTGAATCGTATTCATGTTCTTCCTCAGAATCAGTTTCAGGTTCGTCGCTTATTTGTTCATCTATTTCTGTTTTCTCCTCTGCTTCGTTTTGTCTTTTGTGAGCAAAATCTGAAACATTTTGTTCGTTTGCACTAATTTTACTCTCGATTGCACTATCTTGATCTACTGTCACGTGATCTGTAACATTTTCGCTTGTTTTTGTTTCCAATAAATGTTCTCCTAATTCGTTTGAAGAACTTTTCATTGCCACACTTGTTGGTTCGTTAACAGTTGTAGTCAAACCTTTAGAGTTATCTCTAGGCATATCATTTGCTGAACTAATATTTTCATCCTTAACTGCAAGGCTATCTCTTTCTCCATCTTGAAAGGTGCCATCATTCGACGGTATATCTGCGGAACTGCTATTTTCATCCTTCACTGCAAGGCTACCTCTTCCTCCATCTTGAGAAGTGCCATCTTTTTCGGACACGTCATAAGAAACACTTTCCGTATGAAAATCCTCGACGTCTCTCCTTATACTCATATTTACAGTCAACTGATCCATACCTTCAACTATTTCATTTTCACTCGGAGAAAGACTTTGGTTATCATCATTGTCTCGTTTAATATCCGGTTCATTGTCTACAAGCCGGACTCCTTCTTCCTGCTTTGCATATTCCGTATTCTCTGTTGTCAACTGTTCCACGAAAGCTGTTGTGGTAAGGTCTCGTTCTTCTGTTTTATCTGCATTTCCTTGCAAACATTCAGGACTTAAACATGATGAAATTGTATCTTTGTCCTCATTATCTATCACGTCTACCGCGGGAACTTCAGTCTCAGTATCACGTGTTTCATGCTCGTTTTCTTGATCATTTTCGTGCAAATTTGCGACGTCCTTTTTATCTATTATTTCGTCTAAACACTTAGGACTTTCTGTTACGCCTGCAACTTGTGAATCCTTTCGTGAAGGTGTGAGTTCATCTGTACAGCCGGGTTTAACATCTGAAAGAAAACAAAACAAAACAAAAAATTAGAAAGACGTTACCAAAAAGGGTATTCACCTGCTCTGGCGAAGACATTTAGTATAGAAAATTCCAAGACTCAGAGCGGAATTTGAGACAAAAAAACAAATATTTCGTCCGAATCGCCCGAACTTCACCAGCGTTGTCAGGTGTCAGGTTGCGTAACAGAAAAGTTGTTACGTATCCCCAGGAGAGGATTGTAAATGGCCAGTAGGACAAAAGTTTTCTTTTTTTGTCTCAAATTTTGCTCCCAGATAGGAGTTTTCTATACTAAAAATTAGAAAATATTAAAATAATACTTGATGAGCAAGCTATTTCTAAGGACAGCTCGTTTCAAATTTAAGAAATTTTTAGAGCGACTTAACTCACGTGGCCATCAGGTATGCAAATTTATTGGAAAAAAATTAAAGAACGTTTTTAGTAACAAAAAGGTTCAACTCCCACAGGAATGGTTTGGAAAACCAACATGGTGGAAAATCATTTTGGTCGGTAAACCCACGATACTTCTGGTCAACTTAACGGATCCCGTGTTCAACGTAAACACCTAGTGTATAACAGCAAAATGCTAACGGGTGCCTAACGATGTAGTTACCGTACCGTTGATTTTGTTCGAGATGTTTCAACTGCTTACTGCTAGTCTTTATTAGGCGATGAGTGAATGAGGTTAACTGTGAAACGCCTCACAAAGCATGGTGCTCCGCGTTGAGGGAACAATTCACTTTCAAAGGCAAAGAAATGCGTCAATCACAAAAAAAAATCATTTACAGCGGAGCATTGTGCTTTTAAAATTAATCGCTCTTATTACATGTCGTTCAATTTGTTAAATGTTGGTGAATTTTTCTGGAGTTGAATTCTAAAGGACTGTATCTAAGTTTAAAAGAAGAATTTAAAAAATCGTTGTGTCCACTTCCTCAATAAAACGAGAAATCGGACAACTTCACGTCGAGGTCGTGCAACTCCGGTAAAGAAATGTACAAAAACGCCTGATACACGTGCAAAGTTGTTGTTATGCTACTCTAAAGCTATTGCTTTTTTGTTGTTCTCGTCGTTGACGTCGTTGATTAAGCTCCCTGATGAAGAGAAGCAGTCGAAACGTCGCGAGACAAACCATAATACAGTGGAACCTAGATATAACGAACCTCTATACAACGACGTCCTCGGTATAACGAACGCTATTTTTTGCCACAGTAATGGTGAAATACATGAAAAAGAACCTCGATGAAATGAAACCTCGTAGCGAACAGATTTTGTCAGTCCCTTAGCCCTTCATTATATCGAGGTTTCACTGTACTTTATTAGGTAACCGGTCGTCGCCCGAAAGTCGTGTCGTACGAAGTTATATCGCCCGACATCAGAGTCATGTCGCCCGAAATTTTAATAAGAGTGTATTTAATATTTCTCGTTCTGTAAGAGATAATAAGACAAAACAAGCGGGATAATTGTAAGCATGATAAAATTTCGGGCGACTTGACTAAAAACTTCGGGCGAGTTGACTCTCGGGCGACTTGACCGTAAACCCTTTATTATTCTCAAACGTTCATTCCTGGCACTTCAACTCAAATATTACCATGGTTACCTCCTGGAGATTCAAGCCTGTTTGGTTCCTCGTCATCAGATTGCATTATCTGCTCGCCAGTCTCCTCATGTTCATTACTGCCGGGCATCTCGTTAGAATCTCCTCTTGTATTCAATAGTTCATCTGTGTTTTTATCAGTGTTCGATACCTGCTCTTGCTCATTATCACTACCGTCTAAATCAGACACGTTCATTTGGTCGAGCTCATGGCCTTCGAGTCCCGACTCTCCCTTTTCCGTCTCTTCATCGTCGTTGCCTTCTTGCTTATTGTTGGTTCTGTCGTCGGTTTGTTTACCTTTTCCTGCTTTTCCATGGCCTTTACCCTTTTTCCCTTTCTTCTACAAAAAGGCAAAAAGAAAAGTCAATGGATAGGGCAATTACGCAAGAAAAAGACAAAGTTACGATAAGACCTTCTACAGACAAATTTTAAACCAATATTGCAAATTTTAAATATGTCATTATCCAATACCCTCAAAGCTTTTCAGGGATAAGCAAATGTACTGGTAGGGGACTCAAGCCAGACTGGTCCCGTTTAAAGTAATGAAGGAACGAATATCACAATAGGACAGCGGCGGAGTCTTCCAGTCATGACTTTGGGATGTTTTAACTTCAAAAAAGTTATTTTTAGAAATTATGCGGACCATGCAGAAACAGTTTCCAGTAAACTGGTTGACTTCCAAAAGACTCGCTTTGATGATCCAGTGCGTTAAAGCGAGGCAGAGACAACAAATTAAAAAATGGCGGCTTTGGCGGAGGGACTTCTACACGTGCTTGAATTATCCTATTTTAACCCTTTAAGCCCTAAGAGTGATCAGCATCAAATTTCTCCTTGTAATATCAATGCTTTGTAAAACAGTGCGGTAATGAGAATTAGGGACATCAACACACAAGACGAATTTGCTGGATATTTCATCAACTTCTCCCCACTACTTCTGTAGGAAATGAATAGGGGCAACAAATGAGAATTCAAATTTTGTTCTTAGGGACTAAAGGGTTAACGACGAAAATACAACAGAAACTGGATAACACTTCTACATGAACGGGCCCTTTAAAAGGAACCGTGAAAATACAGTTAAAGCCCGAGTTAAAGCGACCGCTTTACCTTTTTTTTTGTGTGTGTGTCTTGCAATAGGAAAGAGGAGAACTAGTAACATCGCGGACAGGATACTGAAGCGATAAACACAGGTAATCAACGCGGGTCCTTCAAAGGGGACCGTAAAAGTGACCGTGTGGACATGTTATTTATTGATAGAGGAAGGGAAAAAGGCAAGTTTTCGAGTATTTTTCTCATGACATGACCTGGACTTTGTAATGAATCTTGTGGAACTGGCACCTTTTCCTGCTTTTTTTAAAGGATACCAAGAAGCGTGACATAGCTACTTTAGGGAGAAGTTCGAATGCAATACAGAAACCTCTGTTATATGGCAGCACTCATGTCTCTCCCTCGCGTGTCCATATTCGAGGTCTGACTGTACCACTTACCCTCCCAGCTCTTTTCGCTGATTTCAGTTGATGCTTACTGGGGCTCTTTCCTTTCGGGTCTGTTCCTACTTCGTTATCTTTGATGACTGTGGATTCATTATTCCGTTCAGCATTCTTAGCCGACTTTGCGCTCTCTCTCCCTCCCTTTCCAAAAAACTTGTTACCCCAGAATTCCTGCAAGATAGACAAAGTTTTCCCTTCAGGCCGGTACACATTAGAAGACATGGCGCAAGGACCGTCACAGTGAAACGAGGACGAGCAGACAGGGACAATTTCCCTAATGTGGCATATCCTGTTGTGGGGACTACTCTATCAGAAATGTTTACGCCAGGTAACGAATAAGCACTGCCCGTTTAACGAGAAAGTTGAACGGTTTGTAAACAAGCCCCTCGCACATTTATTTCTGGTATCCACGGCTGTCAAAAAAAGGGAACAAAACTCTATCCTAAAAAAGGCGGGCCCGAATAAACTGCAGAATCAAACAAACGCGAGGACCACCAGTCCAAATTTGAAATAAGCGTTGGGGGAGTTAAGTTGAGAAAATGCGAAAAAACGGTCGTGAAGAATGTGTTACGAACCGAAAGGTTAATTTTAAGTCTTCCGAAGTCCAGACACGCAAAAGATAGGTCCCAACCAAATTGTGGGAATTATGTAATGGACCCGTTTCGGGCTTGCTTTAATTATCCTAGATTTTACCTGCTCGGGCGCTGTCAGTGGTAAGGATAAATCTAGGAATGTCTCCTCGACCTTGAATTCCTAAACAAAAGGAACAACGTAATAACTGACTTAGAAGGAAATGCAGAAGATAAGTTATGTGAATTCTCACCTCGTCCTTAGGGTCCAATATTCATTCAAATAATAAATTCGTTTACATTACAATTAAGAAATCGCTTCTTTAAACTTCGACAGCCGAAAGTGATTGCATTCGAGTCTTAAAGATAAAGTCACAAAATTTGATTTTCAGCGGATATTAGAGAGATTTAGAATCACGTTAAAGGCAACTGAAAAACGACGATTTGTACCACGTGACCAAGTTTTCCCCTCTCTTGTCGCTTACCGTTCATTATATCTTAGCCTGCGTCGCAGACGCTCTAAACTATACAAAGGGTTTAGACGAGTGCGTGGGCCGGCTGCAACGCAGGCTAATTATATCTGCACGAAAATAAGAACAAAATGGTATATATCTGTCGACAGTTTTTTGAAGTGCAAAGTGTAAAGCCTTTTTTACATTTACATTTACGACATTACAAGCATTCCCCCTCTACAAGGCTTATATGCTCGGATTCGGTCAGGTTCGTAAAGGTTCTTAATGTTTCAGCTCACAGACCCCACTCTTAAAAACATTAAGACTTGGGACTGTGGCTAGTGTGGCGGGCAAAATGTTCCACTGCTTTATAATTCTAGGTAAAAAAGCTGTATTGAAGATAGGTTTTCTTTTCGTAGGGAATTTTAAAGGATTTGGCGTGACTATTTCTAAGTGTCTCGTAAGTGGTATAAGTTCTTTAGAAAGATCAACTTCAACTAGGTTATTTACAATTTTGTCTAACATAATTAATCTTTGGTCTGCTCTTCGCTGCTTGAGACTGCGCCAGCCAAGCTCATCACGCATGGTAGTGACACTTGCTTCGCGTCTGCAGTTGTTGCAAGCAAAGCGGGCAGCTCTTCTCTGTACCATCTCAATTTCATTTTGGTTCTCTTGGGTGAAAGGATCCCATATAGTAGACGCATACTCGATTTGTGGTCCAGTAAGAGTCTTGTATGTATTAGCTTTGATGTGTTTCTAGTGAATTTGTAGGTTTCGTCTAAGAAAACCTATGGATGAATTAGCTTTCTTAACTATAGAGCATATATGTTCCTTCCCAGACAGCTTATGGTGTACAGTGAAGCCAAGAGATTTAACTGCATCTTTTTCCTTAAGGATCTGGTTGTGTAGGATGTAATCATTGGTGAAGGGGTTCCTGCTCCGTGTGACTCGTAGCACATTACACTTGTCCGGGTGGAAAGACATCTGTGATCTATTTCCCCATTCTTCGAGAAGTTAGAGATCTTTTTGTAAGATGGCAGCATCGGTTTCGTTAGTCACAGCCATATACATGTTGTGGTTCAATTTTGTCCTTGGTTTAAATTTTATTTTCCTTTGTTTTTGGGTATGGTAATATATGATAATGAGTTTGAAACAAAGGAAAATAAAATTTAAACCAAGGATAAAATTGAACCACAACATACACAATAGTGTATATGCCTAGGTTTCTACAGTAATTGTCGGATAAACTGAAATAAGACGTTCCCGGTCATAGTTGATGAAAAGCTTGAGGTTTTTTTCTTTTACCCTTGCTGTCAATACTAAGCATACTACAGGTATTTTCCTCGCGTGTGGCGGGTGCTTCGGTGTCGGTCGCAGGACGACAGATCTTCGGCTAGAAGCCGAAGACACTTGACCGAAACCGGAAACCGCGCACGAAAAGTCTCTGTCGGCCAAGGTAACCTAAGCAAAATGGTAAACAAAAACTGGAAAGACGAGAGGGGACAATACGTGTACTAATGCAAATACTTGGAGTATTTTCCATTATGCCAAAATTTCAGGAAGGTTCAAGTGAGACATAAATGGAACGCCTCGACCTAAGCGGAAATAATGAATTAGAGGGGAAAACGTCGTCAGACGAGTCTAGTACTCATTATTTAATTCGTTTAAATTCAAATGAAAAAAAACGTTTCTCGACATTTTAGCCATAATGGAACATTATGGCTCTTGGTCAGGAAATTAGAGTTTTAAAGGCGTTCTCTTATACACCGTTAGAATACAAGAGTCACAAGGAAAAATACGAAGCTCTTTTGAGTAACTTAGCAGCGCTGTCGACGAGATTTTTAAAACGTTCATTTGGAACAGGGAGTAACCAAGAAACCTGATAACTAACCTTGTGGCACTGACGACATATCACGATGCTGACAAGCCTCCCAGCGAACACGCTGTCTATCAGCGGAGCTTGGGCACTAGCACCATACTCTGCAATTAAACAATAGAAACAAAAGCCCTTATTTGCACAAGAAAGCAAAACCCTGAAGGCGTCTGGTCGTAGTAGTGAAATGACGTCATCGTGCAAATGATCTATTTAATGAAAACGTTTGAATGAAGCTGCCAGTTGAGTATCAGCTGTAATTCGTAATTGCTTGGTTTTGTCTAGGAAGCTCTTTGATACGCGCCTTTTTCTTCCCCATTCAGAAAACCGATCAACCACAGTAGCATACTACAGCTAGTTTAGCTACAGTTGTACTATTCCATACAGCCATTGCATGTCCTTTTGCACGCTTTACAACATGCAGTTACATGTTTTATACGCTTTGCAGTTCGTTGCCGTATTGTGTCGATTTTTCAAGTTTTGCAATAGTTTGCAACAGGTGCAGGTCAATATTCCCGCGCCGGGTTGTTTAAAGCTGGGGCAAGATAACCCAGGGTTAGTGCGAAATTTGAATAGAGAAATGAGAGCTTAAAAAGCATTTTGTCTACAATTTGATGTTAAGATGCTCTAAAAAGAATGGAGAAAATTATCCAAGAAGCCCTAATTGAAATTTAACTTCGGGTTGGTGCTAAACGGCCTTCGAGCAACTGGACCCAGACTTTGAAACAGTTGCATATTTTCTGTGCTTTGCAGCGTTCAGACTTAGCATGTCAGTTTTCCATGTTTTGCAACAGTTGAATTTTCAACTTTACACGAGCGAGTTGCTAACTTGTGTGCTGCACGCTTTGTATCAGCTAGATATTCAAGCGTTCATACTGGCTATATGTAAATTTTCATGAACAGTGGTTTTGAAGACAGAAGAGCACTCACCTTTAACGCGAAATTTTTCGTTATCGTCCAGACTCTTTGCATCGTCTGCACTAGTAACATCAAAAGACTTTAATATGGCAGCCTTTATTCGCTAGGAAAAAAAAAAAACGATCGCGATCAGAAACTGTCTTGGCCCTGAGGGCACCAAACTTCATATTATCTTTTTAGTGGGACTACTATGCTAATGCTGAAGCGAGCTCTTGGTCTGTCCATTTGGAGACTTTTTTTTCTTAGAAAGATTCGTGTTTATTGTAGCCCTCTCTCATTGCAGTTAGCACACAATGCGAGCCATGCGAAAAAATACAAAAAACAAAAATTGAAAAAGCAGTAATACGGAAAACATTCACTGAAAGCTAACCATTGTAAATAACTGTTTAACCCTAAACAGGGCTTAACCCCAATCCGTAAAATGAGTTCACAACCCTAGCCAGTAAAATGAGCGCTTAACGCTAATCAATGAAAGTTGGCCAAGACCGAGTGATTCTGCAAACATTCCAGAAGCCAAACCTCACATACCTGAGGCACCAAGCAGGAACATTTTTCACGTATTTGAAACTTCATACAACTTTATCTCCGTCCCATGGCTTGTACGAATTGCATGGATCGTAGGTTCGCAGATTGTACGGCTACCCCAACCCCCCGCCCCTCTCATTCACAAACTCTGACAATTTATCCTTCGTTTACTGACTTTCGCAAGGCGTCGTTTTCCTGGACGGCAACCCTTCATAACGCACTCATAGCGTTGTAAGAAAACAAATTAAAACATTGAAAAAAACCTTAAATAATTAATCAAGTACTTTAATCTCCTCGTTCCGTATTGAGTCCAGCAAATAACGCAGCAGCTCTTGGCTGTCTTGTTGTCTAAATCCCTTGAATCTCGTGGCTCTACACAACAAAATAAGAACACGCATTAAAGCTTCCTTGAATAACACTTGTTTTAGTTCTTCTGGTTTAAAATGACCCACGCGACTACGAAATTATATGAGTTCGCATAGCACTTCCTAATTCTACCCACCAAATCACCAAATATTTTTTTTTGTCGGTTCTATCGCCCCACACTCGACTGGAAATTCCCTTACGTCTTACTTTTCTTTAAAGACCACTTTTTAAACGCACTTGCAAGATAGCATCACAGACTCTGATGCTGAGAGATCAAAAGTCAGGGGCACCCAACGAGAGTATAGTTCAAAACCACTTAAACATAGCATTGTTTAACGTATTTTAGTATTTAAACGGTAGATATAGGCATATTTATCCCCTAAAAATTTTTCATCTGTTGGGATTTCCTAACTGAAAGTCTAGTGATCCGAAAATCATAGGGATCAAAACTTACCTTTTCGAAAATTTCAGCCAGAAAAAAGGCTCCCAAAAATTCTACCTGACCTTTTTAGGGTAAAAATCCGTTAAAAGTGGGCAATCATACCATTTTTTAGATGTTCGAAAATCCTAGGAGAGGCAGGCAAGCAAGAAATTTTACAACAAATGTTCTGAAAATTCTAGATCTCAAATCGTCTTCCGAACAGATATTTTCCGAAAATTGTCGTTGGGTGCCACTGGTACGGTAACGACATCATAGCATCACAGACTCTGATGCTGAGAGATTAAAAGTAAAGACATGTAAGCACCTAGGCTACAAATGACTTACGTTTTGCAAATCTCACCAAACAGCTGGCGCGGATTCAAGGTGCTACTGTTTGAACTTCTGAATTCTTTTAACAACTTGCACAGAGCTTTTGTAACTGATCCAGGTCCCTCTTGAACAGTCACGGTAAGAGGGGGCTACGAGAAAAAGGAAGCAAGCATTCTAGAACTCTCATTCCAGTTAGATTTTAATGCTGAATCTCAATTTTCATTACAGAAGACAATGACAGGTTAATAACAGAAAGAAAGAAATTGTAAGCGTGTATGCAAAGGGTAAGAGTGGAAAGCGGAACAAGAAAGGAATTGGACGTGTCTGATCTGAGTGATGCCGTCACGTGCACTCCACGTGCAATTCACGTGCACTTCAGGTATTACAAAAAGATCGTTGACTTACCAGTTCTTTGTTTTTGGATGTCACGTGTTGAGAAAAGCCTTCTTGCCCAGAACAGGATGCTGCGACATAGAGGAGTTCAGTCTGACACAGATTCTTTGAAGAACAACAACAAAAACAATGAGGAAAAGGCTATTGTCTCGTATTCATCTTCTATACACACTTTCGACGTAAGCATGAAAGCTAGGCCTAAGGGCCACATCACAATTAAATTGTATAAAATGGCAGGAACGCACCCTACAACTATGACAAAAACATAGCTCTCACAAATGCTACGCTGCTGCGCTAATGTGATAATCGTTCGGATAATAGGAAAGACTTGACGTTTCATGTATTTCCGAAGGATCCTTGCCGAAGGCCAGTTTCTCCACTGTCCACTTTCCAACGCACATTCCTTTACTATAACTGCCCCACGAATATCTTTTGGGGACAAATTTTTTAAAATCTCTGAATCACAAATCGTTCTTGTTTTCGCCCTATTTACAGGAAAACTGGTGGTCATTACGCCTCGCTTTCATGCTTACATCGCAACTGTGTAATGATGAGCGCCTGAATGGGCTGAAATTGGCGCATGTAGGGCTTGTGCTTTAGGCTTGCACTTGTGGCGTTCTTCCCAGGTTGTACTGTGAAACTAGAGAGGCCGCCGCGAGTCTATTAGCTGATAAGCTTCAGTGAGTGGGCAAAAATTGTGCATTAGAGCAAACAACTGTGGGCGGTAAGGCAACAACAGTAAGCATTAAAGTGAATATCAAGACAAAGTACAGCTACGGTTTGTAGCCAACGTTAAGAACCCACTGACCTGCATGACTGCATTAAAGAAGCAAGTGTTCCCTAGATTTGCCAGACCCTGCAAAAAAAGTTTACGTTGTCATGCAATGAGATCATGAAATTATACACGGATACTAAAGAGCGATCAACTCTCTCAACAACTAGCCCCCACGTTATGGACAATAAACCCCCACTTTCTAGACGATTAGCCCCCAACCAGATTGTGATATATAAAGGTATGAAACGCTACTTATACCAATTGTTATACTCCCGCCTTCTCTGCTATTGATCTTTCAATCCACAGATTGTGTTATCGATTAACTTCACGGCGGTCTTCGAGAACGACCAATATCCTTGTCCGAAAGGATCAAATGAACTCTTCGTCTTGGAATTAACATATATTACTTCACTCTTGACATCTGGATTAACCCAGAGAGTACAGATTCTCTTTTCTGTATGTTGATCCTAAAGTCCATTGAAGTTAATCGTCTAGAAAGTGGGGGCTAATTGTCCGTACACTGGGGGCTAGTTGTCGGGGGCGAATTGTCTGAAAATTCCTCTCTCTTAAGGCTGGTTTTCACTAGCGACAGAGTCGGAGTCGGAGTCGTAACAGCGCTTATGACCAAGTGAAAATAAAAAATCGGAGTCGTAAGCGGAGTCAAAAGCGCGACGGAATCGGAGTCAGAAGAATCGGAACGTTTCCATTTCTCCCGACTCTTCTTACGACTCCGTCGCTTACGTTCCGCTTATGATCTTGTGAAAACCACATTGTCGGAGTCGGAAGCAGAAGCGGAAGGATAAACCAATCACAACGCACGTTCCCACGCTTTGTGATTGGTTTGGTTCTTCTGCTTCTGCTACCGACTCCGACAATCTGGTTTTCACTAGATCCTAAGTGGGACGTAAGCGGAATCGGAACGCTGTTTTCACTAGATCATAAGTTCCACGCTTCTGATTACGACTCCGACTCTGACTCCGTCGCTAGTGAAAACCAGCCTTTAATGGACACATCTATATAGCCTGAGACCGGGCTCCGCAGTGGGGGAAAAAAGCCAAAAAACGGGGTCAAAAAGGAAAAATATCGGCGAGCGAAGCGAGCCCAGCGGTGGTCTGGGCAGAGGGAAAGGTCGCCACCCTTTCCCCTCCCCAGACTACCTCTTCGCTCGCTTTGCTCGCCGATTTTTTTCCTTTTTCACCCAATGCAGAGCCTGGTCCCCGGCTACACCTATAAGGAAGATGTCTCGCTAAAGTGGACACCAGGAGTTGGTCCCTGCCTTTCGTTACTCCTTTTAGTTGACGCTCTGTAAGACGGACATCTCTCTAAGAAGGACACATAATGCAGACCCAAAGGTGTGTGTCTAACAGACAGAAGTTGACAGCCATGCCTAACATATATTGCAAACAAGACCACTGGCTGAAGTTCCATTCATGGGAATGAATAAGCATACCATTTTAAAGAAGTGCTTAAAAACAAGGTAACCTTAAATATCTGCTACCTTGGCTTTCCTGTGCAAACATTCCTCTGTCAGTTTATTGTATGCATCATGATTATTTGAACTTCAAGGGGTAATGGCTCCAGTGCAGGGCTGTCAAAAAGTTTTTCAATAGCAGGCTGATAATGAATAGTAGGCGGCTTTGGAACTCGCCTCAAAGGCGCACGTTTTTGAGGGTCGAGGCATCTAGGGACATTGTGAAATTTAGAATCTCGGAAATCGCGTCTCCAGGGGTGTTCAATAGGTATTTTCCACCGCGGACGCCATGTTGTTTCGTCGGAATACACGCAAGACTGGAAGCAATGCCTTCGAAATGTCCCAGGCGTTCCACGACGTCGCACGGTTCGAACGTTTCACAGGTCTGAAGCTGTTTAAATATGCGTTCAATGTCATTCAAAACTGGGAAACGGATGCTTCACAATTTTATTCGATGGTGCTTATTTTTTTTAGCAGTCATGACTCACTTATGGTAGAAGGAGATAGAAGTAGCCGGCTAAGGATGGCGAACTAGCCGGCGGTTTTGGCCGGCTACCGGCCCTTATTGACAGCCCTGCTCCAGTGGGTAGGTACAGTAAAACAGGGGGTAGTTGCCACGGGTGAGGGCTGCCAAAAAAAAAAAAAAAACTTGCCAGAGACCTTAAAAAATGATTTACAAATCTTTTGTCAATTTGTTGTTTTTGCTCTCGTTGAAAGGAATTTTTTGTGTATGTGTGGTTCATGGAAGGTAATTGTTATTCCAAAGGGGAAGTAGCCTGTTCCAGACTCCGAGATTGTGGGGTCCGCTGAATTGAGAAAGTGCGAACATGAAAATAAGACAGGAGAAAACTGGGAAGAGGAGGGGCCACGGAGCCTATGTCTCTTTTCCTTTTTCCTTTTTTTCCCACCCCGCCAACTTTTTGCGTGCCTTTCACTTTCCCATCTTCCCCACTACCTGAGAGCCTGGAACAGTCTAAAGGGGAAGAGGAGTCAAAAGCTTCAATTATCCTCAAAGGTAAGACTGAAGCTTAACTGGAATTTCCAGAGGGATGGTGGTGAGGGGTGGGGATTCAAGCCTAAAGAAACCTGTGGGAGGGGTACAGATTGATATTACTGGAGCAGTACAATCCTGCAGGATTGATTGTTAGATACCTTGATTTGGCTCCTTAGCTGGTTGCTGTTCTTTGTGGCACTTTTCTTAGGTTTATCATTGGAAGGCTTGTCTGCAGTTGAAAGACACACTTGTAACTCTGCAATATAACAAGCACAACAGCAAACAAAATTAAAAGTGGTTAAAACAATGGCAGAGTAGCCAAAAATCACAGCACAAAATTATTTTCAACCTTAAAACATTTGCTCCTATAAATTTTGCTGAAAAATGCCTTTTCAAACTATTTCCACCAAAAGAGAGAAGACTGCCTAAAATGCCGTATAGAAGTCTAAAGTCAAGCACTAGTCTGAAATATCATCTCTATCTATTCACCCCACTGCCGCCCCCCCCCCCCCCCATCCCTAATGGGAGGCCAGGTGAGAGTCTCTCTGGCCTGGCCTCAGACTGGCGAGGAGGGGGGGGATGAAGAGAAAAATGACATTTCAGGCTAGTTAAGCACTAGCTGCACTAGATTCTGAACTTAAGGCATGTGTAGTAGGCAAGCTTTCATTTTCTCTCCAGCCTGCTTCTTTAACCTTTTTTGCCCTTTTTCTCTTTGGTAGGCATCTGCTAGGCTTTATGCTAGTGGAAGAAGTTCTTTTTGCAAAATTGTTAGGATTGTAAGATTAGATGGAAGGAAGTGCCAGTGGGTAGTGGAGCAAGAGTTAGAGTACAATGACACAGGGCTGTTGCTGAGGGCCTGGGGGGAGGGGGGGGGGGATCTATGAGCATGCAACCCCGCTACTTTCATGGGAAACATTGAAACAGAAAATACAAAAAGAATTAACCTCCTACATGTAGCTGTTCAATTTCCTGCCTTAGTGACAGCCCTGATGACATGGAGATGATTATTGCCAAGGTAATCTTTAATCTTATTTTCAAAATCTAATCCATCTTATCTGTAATATACAGACCTGGGGGAGGGCTCAAGTTCATTGCCTTCAATATCAACTTGATACAGTTGTGGACAAGTGTCTCAGGTTCAACGGGTACCTCATCATCACAAGCGTAACACCTAAAAACAAACAAGCAATGTAATAATGATAACAATGATGATGATGATGATGATGATGATGATGACCTTAAGGCCACCGAAAAGAAGCAAGAAATTAAATTTTTCGCTTTTATGTAACATATGGGACACAACTTGATGGCTGTTGTGGTTGTACAGAGAAGATGATGATGAAGATATTTAAACAGGGAGCCCACATCACAGGTGTATGTGGTTTTCAGTGTGACCTTACTCTAAAATTTAATGTACTGCAGATATAAAAATCCTTAAATATTGAAATTTAAAAATTTTTAAACTTTAAAAAGTTAATAGTTTAAGAAACAAAAAATAAAAATCATGAAATCTACATTGTATTCCAAGGTGAATAAAGAAATTGAAAGTCAACCGCCATATAATTATTAATATAAACGATTATAGCCAGTCAACCATTAAAGAACTTGTCAGATTTTACGGTACAATCGATAAAGAGAAGCCAAGGTAGCAGCTTGTAGAGGTTCAATTGTAAGTTAAATAAATTGCTAAAAAAAATTGATAATCGTCGCAACAATTATCATTTGCATTTTTTCCCTGTCGAATTGTCTATAGCAAGATAGCAGTGTAGTGAGCATTGTTTATCGTAGACACTTACCAGACAACCCAGTTTTGAAGATGTACAACAATGTTGTGAGAAGAATTAGAATTATTATGAGATAAAGCATGCTTCTCTTCACTGTTCCTATCACATCCCTGGATAGAGAAAATAACAATTCGATAACAAGCTTACAGGCAATTATCTACTCTAAGCAAGAGGCTTTTTAAGTCAGGGGCAGCCAACGAGGATATAGCTCAAACCCACTTAACATAGCATTGTTGAACGTATTTTAGTATTTAAACGGTAGATATAGGCATATTTTTATCCCCTAAAAACTTTTCATCTGTTCAGATATCCTAGCTGAAAGTCTACTGATCCGAAAATTATAGGGATCAAAACTTACCTTTTCGAAAATTTCAGTCAGGAAAAGGATCCCGAAAATTCTAGGTGGCCTTTTTTAGGGTAAATATCCGTTAATAATGGGTAATTATACCATTTTGTAGATGTTTGAAAATCCTAGGAGAGGCAGGCAGGCAAGAAATTTTACAACAAATGTTCCGAAAATTCTAGATCTCAAATCGTCTTCCGAACACATATTTTCCGAAAATTTCCGTTGGGTGCCCCTGTTAAGTGTTGATAAATTAATTATTTTAATGAACTAACCACAGATTGAGAGGTTTGGGCAACAATTTTACTGTGTCAGATTCATAAGCTATGCATTGGGTAGCCATAACTGAACCAATAGACTCCTACAAGACGGTAATGGATTAACACGTTTGCCCTTTGAAACAAACTTATGACTGACTAGTGAACAGAGTGGGTGTTCAAAAGACCTTAGTAAAGCCATATGATTAGTGCATAATTAGAAAGAATTACAGGTCTTATTATTAATAATAAGAAGAAGAATAATGGTCTTTATTAATTACTACATATCTTACGTTACAAGTTACATTAATATAAGTTACATTCTAATAATGTTATTACTATCATTGTTATAATTTTTCACTACTTATATTTTAAACTGATCACAAAACAGTAGTTGTATACCTGATGAGCACAACAGAGGCAAATGCAGACACCCAGTCCTTCTGATGAATCAAGCTCACCACAATCCTAAAACCATAAACAATACAATCCATGCAACGGAAATGATTGAACATTGTCTTGTTAGATTCAAAGCCAAAATCTGACGAAGAGCCCAATTTTTAGCCATCAAACTTCTCGAACAGAATATTTTAATGGTCAACAAATGAGCAAAAATGATAAGATTGTGCTATGTCACATCAAAAATTTGGAATAAAAACCACTTACCAAACATTGACCCAGGGTGGTGTGAGGAATTTTGTTTTGCAAGTTTTGAAGCTTGACTGATCTTGAAATGTGTGGGCAGCTCTTTAAGTCTACAACGACATTTTGAAATAATCAACACAATCATCCTGCGTATATTAATCCAACTAAGCATCGCGTGTTATAGAATGCCAAGCTTGATTAAAACTTATGTCACTTCCGGTTAAAAGAGAGTACAACGTTGATGAGTACAGTAAACAACATTGTATTTTATTTACCAAGAAAGAATACATTTAAGATGTAAAAGTGTTTAAAAAATAACAGTTTTGAGTAAACGCAACAAATAGGTGTTAAATTTCTAGTACATGCAGCTTTCTTCACATGAAATAAGTTACTTCTGAATTCTGTATGTTTGAAACGTTATTCTTCCAAAAACAAACACTGTAAAAACAACGATCAACCAGCCCACAAAAACTAACACATTAAAATTACCTTCAGCACTACTTTCATCGTGAACCTCTCCATTTGGCTTGGAATTTTTTCTCTTTTTCTGTGAGTTTCGCTTTCCTTTCGCCATGTTGGACCAGGATTTAACGAGAATCCGCTCTTCATAGAGACAGCTGGCTCGTTTAGCCTTGAGAGGGACTGGTTACAAGGATGATTCCCTTGCATGTTTTGCTTTCGTGGAGTTTATTGATTCGTTGTTCGATGGAGAAGTTTGCAGGCTCTGTGTGCTAAGGTGAAGAGCTTCATGTCTTGACACGTCTCGTTAACAACATCGCGAAATGCCGTAAAGGACGAAGGGGGCAAAGAATCGCCATCTTGTACTTAACCTGAGCTGAGTGGAGTGTTCTTCATTGTAGACGTGTATACTAGTTGCTGCAGAACTGAGATGCCTCGTGCGCTGCAGTTTATTCTCTTGGTTCTTGCTGTGCCTTTGCAGTATTTAATATGCCAATGGACTGCTCCATCTGCAGGCGAAAGGGCTCAGCTAATAAAACAGTAAGTTCAGGAGTAAAAGTAACGGTACACGATACTTATTATTAAAGTACGAGTTCATAAATCCCTAATGAGCTTTATTTTCCTCATGGATTGCACAGAAAGTTTTTCATTATTTTAATGTGCATGATGCAATTGTGCCTATTTCAATTAATTTGGTTCCACTGTGCTGCTGAAATTTATTAGTTACGGCACAGTCAATCCAAGTACCCATCAACCCCCACCCACCACTCCCTCCAGGTATTTGTTGTTGCTTTGTTGGGCATTTCACTTTGTCATCAAATGTCTGCCTGTAGAAGGCTTGACAATTTCATATTTTCTACCACTAATAACACGAAAATCATGGCACATAAAAAGTATGTAAGCATAGGCTGGTTTCAAGATTTAAGGAAAGGTACCCAGGGGGTGTACTCCTTACAGCTGTATATGGCCTATATGTGGATGTGCCGCTGGACGGGGTATGGTTTTTCTCCTTTCTGTCCTAAACAGCGCATATATTTTGTGTGAGTCTGTCATAATTTTAGACAGGGTATTGCCTACATGATTTATTTGATTCTCTAGATGAAATTTGTTTGTACTCCCAAGTAAACAAAAGCAATGATATTTTTAATAGTGCACTTCGGAAAAGAGTGAAAACCTGGGATCCAAACTAGGCACGCACACATTTATGGGATTATTTGGGGGGGACATGAATGTAAACAAACTTGGTGGAAAGCGAAGTGGAATGTACCAGTGAGGTTAAAACAGTTCAAAATAGAAAAACGGAAGGTGGAATTGAAAGAAAAGGAACTTGAAAAAGTGAGGCTAAAGGAAGATGTTCCTGGGGCCATTTTACTTCGAGAAAAACCAGAAGAATGCAAATCCGTGTGCTATCGGAGTTCAACTTCAAATTAGCATTCTGAAGCAAACGTACATATTCTCACATGATACATCTTGCCTTTGGTATTCTATAAAATTCCAAACCAGAGGTGTTCCTCAAGCTATTTGTGCACAGAGGCACACAACAACTTGCATGTCTCATCATATTAAATTCAAGGTGGCTGCTTGACTTGTTCCCCCAAATGATCCCATAAATGCGTGCACCCTTAGTTTGGGTCCCAGGCTATCACTCTTTTCCGAAGTGAGCTATTATCTACAACATCAATTTGCTCTATTGCAATTGCCAATAAATGGGTTTAAAAGAAGACAGCATGAACTTTGTCCTCTGTTCTAAACAGCGTGATAAAATTGAGGTGGTTGTACTATAAAACATGGTATGTGTTTTAGGATTTTTTTTTGTCCTAAACAGGGTCAGGGTCTCAAACCCCCGGGGGGGGGGGGGGGGGGGGGGGGGGGGGGGGGGGGGGGCACTTGGGTATTTTTTGGGTGGGTATGTGCCGCCCGGGACTCCAAATTGGCACCCCGTTCTAAAAAAAATTTCCCCTAAAATTGATACCCCGTTCTAGAAATGAGCCAATTTTTTACACCCCGTTCTAGAATTCGCCCTAAAACTGATACCCCGTTCTAGAAATGGGCCAATTGTTTATACTCCGTTCTAGAAAGTTTGTAAATTGAAATAGCCCTGTTGTTTTAAAAAGATATTTCTTTACTTGTTCGACTTATACATCAAATAAATGCTTCTTCATAATCAGCAACAATTTTAAGCAGAAGATAAAGCCGCGTGATCCACAATTTTTTATACCCCTTTCTAGAAAACGCCTCTGAAATGGATACCCCGTTCTAAATCAGAAGCTTCAAAATCACGACCCCGTCGGGCGGCACATACCCGTATAGGTAATGTATGAGAGTACCCCCCCCCCCCCCCGGGCTCAAACCCTCAGGGGCTCACCTATACCAAAATATTGGTCAAGTACCCCCCTGGGAATTTACCTTTGGTTTTGTCCCCTTGTTGTGCTATTTTTTGCACATTTTTTGAGCCCCACTGTGGGGTTTTATATGAATTTGCTCGGTCGTGGGGTTTTCAGCTTTCCCCTAAAAGAGGGCAGTTGCCTAATAATTTGGGCAAAAGCATTGCCCAAGAATGCAAGAAGTCTACTTCCTGTTGACGTGCATCAATCCAAAATGACTGGGCCCAAGTGCGCTTATATATTGCACACTATTTCTTTTACCTTAAATTCATTATTTATTCAACAGGTTTTCAAAGTCTCTCACACTTTTTGGTGGAGGCATTCTTGAATGGCAAAAATGGCCTGAAGTGATAGCTAATTGGACACGTTCTGTGCTGTTATTTTTGGATGACGAAGATGGAGAATGTCCAGCAGAAGAAGTGATTAAATTTGTAGAGAAAAATGGCCACTTTGGTATGTCAACAGTGCCACGTAGCCCCAGGCCTAAGCACATCAAATTCAAAGTTGGCCAAGTGATCCGACATAAATTGTGGAATTATCGTGGAGTAATTATTGGCTGGGATGAGAAAATGAAGGTACAGTTTAAAGCTGGCAGCCTTTAAAATAGGTTTTCCCTTATCTAGCAAGTAATTTGGTGGGTTACAAGAGAGACAATTTAGGGACTAATGCAGTTCTGAGCACTCTAAAGTGAAGGGCCTTCCTCTTGTGAAACACTTGGCAGTAAGTTGATTCCTGTTTCATAATTGTTTTGGTGCTTCAGAATTATTGTATTGTGAATGAACGTATTTATTTTATAATAGCGGAGCACCATGGGTAAGAAAATTTGGTTATTTATGCATCCAAGAAATTTTGGTTCTGACAAAATCGTCTGTATATACATCCACCTTCTCATGTAAGGCAGACTGAAATTTTGCATTTCAAGCACCGAATGCTTTTTGGCGGTAAATTGCCTGACTTCCCAGACTTTTAGAGAGAAAGAAACAACAACAAAGCCAAGTCCTTTTTTCAATTAAATTTTAATGTCTACTCCAACATGGATAGACTGAGCAAAAGATAAAAACAAACATGAAAATTTTATAGTGTTGGTGACAAATTGAGAAAAGCTAGTAGCTACCAAGGTGAAAATTAGCAGCAGTGAAAAAAACAAAAACAAACAGAAACACATGTGACACTTACTTCCTCCATAAAATGTGTAACTCAGGAAGTTTCATCTTGTATTTTTGTTTTATTTGTTTTGTTGTTTGTTTGTTTGTTTGTTTTTTTTTTTTGCTCTTCTCATTGCCCTCGCCATTAAGCATGACACAATTTTATTTTTTTCTTTGAGTAAACATTTTGCAAGGGTATAGTGGCGAAAGGTCTCAGTGAAACATGTGTAATACAATGGAACCCTGTTCTATGGACACCCACTTTGTAATACGACTGACTGTGACACCCAAATATAATGGGCAGTTTCATTTGTCCTGATAAAAAGCTCAAACATTTTCTTAAAAATTAGCCCACTTTAATGATAACAGACACTAGTTAACATGAACAAAGGACACTAATTTCTGTTTTCCCAAGTCACAAAAATTGACAGATTTTTGTGGGTTAATATGATTTCAGTACATGAAATAAAAGTAGCAAGATAGCGTGACATGTTTCATTTTGATATAAAGCCAGTCTTTCTTTCCATCTTTTAATTGACCCTTGCACATTGTACTGTAACTCTTCAGTAAAGTTCTGAAGGTTGGCTACCTGTTTCTACACGAGTTTCACTTTCTTGGCTTTCTGTTCCTGCCCTAATCCTCCTCTTTGTCTGCTATAGTCTTAATATCAATAAAACATGTGTCTGTGACTCTTTTCTTGGGAGGCTGCTTCTAAATAATGTATATTAAAACCTATAAATTATGTGTAACACTAAGCACTTAATGACTGGTCCCTCAGGAAACAGTTAATTTTGTTTCCCAAGAATTGAGATTCAAGGAAAACAAAATTTACTGTTTCCCGAGGGACCAGTCTTTAAGTGATTTGTTATATAGCTGGAAATTCATTAAACCTCGCTGTAACAGCGGTCGTCAGTCAACATTTGCAGGGAACAGTGCACTGTTAGCCTCTGATGTCATAGATTTTGCAAGGTTACCTGCTGAGAGATTTTGGCGGGAAACAGTTTCATTGTTAGATGTCATGTGACCTCGAAGTAAACCAATGAGAGCCCATGCTGTTGGGGAAAAATTTCCAGCTATATATATAACAAATTTTACTAATTAGACAAATGATTGATTATTTTCACAGGCATCAGAGTTGTGGGCAGAGAATAACCATGGTGATAAAAAGGTAAAGATGTTTGATTTTCTTTCTTCGTATTGTGTACTTGACATGTAGCTTTCTTTTATTCTCTGAGCATTTATAGATAGCAGTCTTATAACTTAACAGCTATTTTCATTATTCACATATTTATTAGCAATTTGCCTTTTGTCAGAGAGGTGTCAAGCAGAACATGTGTTCCTGTGTTTCAGGCTACACTCTTATAGCTCTGTAACTCCCAATTGACTCCTTTCTGGCTGCTATACATTTCCTTGTACATGTACATTAATACGTAGCTGATACACTTACCTATTCTCATCACCTGTCTGCTGGACAATGTATTGATATTGCAAGGAGAAGTTACATGCAGATCATTTTCCAGAGTTAAAGGGTTGAAAGACTTTAATTTAGTCTTTGATCGTTGTTATTTATTAGCAATTTTATATCTTGCCGGATTTTTGAAAAGGTTACCACCAAATGGCCCTTTTGCATCCAAACAGTTTTGGCCAAAGAAGCCATTATAAAAACTTCTCCTCCTTTCTTCCTCCTTGCTCTTTCTTTTTCCGATCCTTTCCTTTTTCTTCATTAGTGTGATTTTTTAGCTTATCGGGCCCTAAAAGCCTACCTTTTGACACCTTTTCACTCAAATGACAGTAACTTTTGTAAGGTTGGTTTTCAAAAAATCGGCTAGCTATAATTTTATTCTGATTATTTATTTTTTATCATTCGCTCTTATTTTTTATGCTTATTCTTTTGACCATAATTTATATTTGATCTAGTTACTATCAATTTCTTTTGTGCAGCATTGGCGAGACATGCCTAACTATGCTATTCTTGTTGATATACGGGATCGACCCAGCAGTCAGATTACTTACGTTCCTGAGGAGAACATTGAACTTCTCACAAATACCAAGGTAATATTTATATTTTGAATGTATTTTATGGCTTGCTGCAGCTTAGGGTCCTTTATAAGCTCATAATGAAATTGGCTAAAAGTTCCAACTAGTCATTACAGAAGAACCAGCTACTCACAGAAAATACTTTTTCTATCATATTTGTTTCTCATCACTTCTGTTAGATAAGGAGAATCGTGATATAAATCTGAAAATCTGAAATAAAGCCAATTAATGTGGGTGAAGAAAGGTGCCCTCTTTCTGGCTAAATTTATTTTCCTAGTCCCAAAGTGCACTTTAAAGGGCTCCTGGAGTTAACATTTTCCCAATGTAGGAAGCCCCCAGGAAACTATTAAGCCCCACCCCCTCTCTTTTAAACCCCCCTCACTTCCTCGATAATCTTGACTGTAAAACTTCATGTAGACTGATTTGGTATGGTTTATTCAAGTGCTTGACTACTAAAGCGAATTTGTAATGGTAATATCTCAGTGTGAATCTCAGTACAAACTGGAAAGAACCTCACGGCTGACGAAGTGTGAGGTGGTGGGCAAAGGCAGAGTATTGGTCTGCAAAGCATAATGTTGCAGGCTTTATGTGTAGTGCAATAGTTGGGGCCTTTAAAAGACCTGAGGACAATGGAGTTGTCTTTGCCGTACAAGGGGTAGTTATGAGAAAGAGCTCCGTAGAAATGACTAGACCTTCCTGTGGCTTAGAGTGAGTCACTTTGGAATTTTGGTTTCATGCTAGGTACATTATAACACTTAATTTGCTTTATGTATTATTTTGGGAAGTTCAGGTCACACATATTGTTTCCTCCTTGCAGGTTGTTCACCAGACGTTGGAAGAATATTTTGTTGAATTTGATGGTGCTCGTTATCTGCCAAGACCGTGGCTGAAGAAGGTTTATCCTCATGGCTGACCTAACATTCCTACGGAAGTGTACTAGAAAATTACTCAGATGCTCTTTTGGTATTAGTTTATTGAATGTCTTTACCGAGTAAGGCCGTATATGCGAGAAATAAGGACTAATTTTGAGCTGAAGTCAAGTAATTTTGTCCTGTGAATATTTGCTTACGGGCATTAGATGATCGTAAATGTGGTCACTGTTTTGTAGTATTGGTTTTGTATCGGTTTTGCTTACAACTGTTGCAGATTTTCTATTTTGTACATACCTGGGATAATTAAAGAGGAAAACAAGGAGGAAATGAAAATAATAAAAACTATTTATCACACTTCAATTTAGTTGCAATAATGAAGTACTCAATTGAACCTTAATAGAAGTATCGGGCAGGGTGAAAAAATTTCAGAGTGATTTTTCTGCCTCATACCCATAAGTCTTTCTCTCTCTCAATGAAAAGAA
The DNA here is from genome assembly GCA_964035525.1 of Porites cylindrica. Lineage (NCBI taxonomy): Eukaryota > Metazoa > Cnidaria > Anthozoa > Scleractinia > Poritidae > Porites > Porites cylindrica. The sequence continues at coordinate 12,077,174 of OZ037775.1, read as the reverse complement.
AAGAATGATTTGCGCGCATCCAATCCTTTAGACTACGAGTAGGTCCCCCATTTTTCCTCAGGGATAGTAGAGCGAACGAAACGCGAGCGCGCGTGAAAATCACCCTACGCGAGAAAAGGCGACACGCGGCGTAGCCTCCACGCAGACGTCCTTTGGGGTTCGTTTGTCACGCATTCATTTCTCCCTCCGTGGGGGAGAAATGACTAACGAACCCCAAAGGACGTCTGCGGAGAGGCTACACGCGGCGGGGAGACGTATCGCCTTTCTCGCGTGGGGTGATTTTCACGCGCGCTCGCGTTTCGCTCGCTCTACTATCCCTGAGGGAAAATGGGGGACTACTCGTAGTCTACCAATCCTTGCGCTTCGTCACCAATCACTCGCGTTTCGCGCTGGTGTGCGAAAAACGAAGCGCTCCTTGAGCTAAAAGCGAAGCTTCAGAAAATATTTAAAAAAACTGGCACAGCGAAAGTTTTTTTCGACAACTGAAATGACACTGGGAAACCAGTGGTGGCTTAGCTAAATGTCGGTTATTTGCTCAGACTACACCTTGTAGCAGTCTTGTAAGCCTAGACTGCAAAACAGTCGGTTTTTTTCTCAAAATCAGTAAAGAAATCGGTAAAACGTGGCTTAAGAGTCTCACGCGCGCGAAGCGCGCGAGCCTCACAGGCCCGTAGGGCGTTTAGTAGGCGTATTTTTAGCGTCTCTCCCCAGTCTCGCTCTCTGTTTTCAGCCTTGTTCGAGACCTTTTGTTTGACTGCTCGCGCGTACTTGAATACGCAAAAATACGGACTCTTTTGCAGTCTATGTAAGCCGGACCACTTGGACAAACAGCAGTGAAGAAAAGCCGGATCTGTGCCCACAACTCTGATGATCCTTTCTAGCTACTATGCATTTCCCTTTACATGTACATCAATTTAGAGAATTTGGGGCTTTATATCAATACATGTTCTACTGTAGCTGATACACTTGTCTATTCTCATGACCTGTCCGCTGGACGATGTAATTTAAAAAGTCATTTTAAAATAATTGAGAAGAAAGTGCTGCCTTTGTAATGACATCTGCAAATGCTTAGACTTTCTACTCTTCACGAATCAGTGACCCAACGACAATTTTTGGAAAATATCTGTTCGGAAGACGATTTGAGATCTAGAATTTTCGGAACATTTGTTGTAAAATTTCTTGCTTGCCTGCCTCTCCTAAGATTTTCGAACATCTAAAAAATTGTATAATTGCCCATTTTTAACGGATTTTTTATCCTATAAAGGTCACCTAGAGTTTTCGGGAGCCTTTTTTCTGGCTGAAATTTTCGAAAAGGTAAGTTTTGATCCCTATAATTTTGGCATCGCTAGACTTTCAGCTAGGAAATCCGAACAGATGAAAACTTTTTAGGGGATAAAAATGTGCCTATATCTGCCGTTTAAATACTAAAAAACGTTCAACAATGCTATGCTTGAGGGGTTTTGAACTATATTCTCGTTGGGTGCCCCTGACGAATAGGGACGAAACACCGTAGGTCCCGTATCCTTCTCCTTGCAATATCACCACAGTTGTCCAGTCGTTCTCTCGTAGTTAGTTTTGCTTGATTCCGTCAATAAGTCGTTTGTACGGTGCCGGTAACACAGTGGCGTTGGTTCGAAGTTAGAAAACCAGCTTGTTTCTAAAAAAGTGACACGTTGATAGTGGTCTGTAGAGTACGTAATACATGTCGCAGAGTCCCAGTCGATTTGATGTTTCGTCTATAGAAAGGAAGAACTTATAGGTTAAATGTTCAAAGTGCTAAAGTAGACGTAGCTGAGACCAGGCTCCGCATTGGGGGGAAAAGAAGAAAAAAGTCGGCGTGGGCGAAAAAAATACTGCTCGCCGCCCTTTCTACCTGACTCTGGCAATAAATGAATTGTAAAGACTTCTGTTTTTGCCGCAAATAATGTCTGAGAGATCATAATCTCTTGGTACAGAGTTTAAAATAGGCGACAGAGGCGAGTTTTGAGTCCTCCTCTGGGTTCGACAGTATTAGAAACGTGAGACGAAACTTGAGCGTCTTATTTTAATACGGCACGCCAGACAAGCAAACGTATTCACGGCAATGTTAACCGTCTCTGATCGGATTCAAATCCCTTCCAAAACGACTCATAAAGACAAAGGAACAAAGATAAATGCATTTCATTATTTTATTAGCAAATACAGCGTTCGGGTTTCCTGGGTCCTAACCTACAAGAAAAGAACACCTGATCGCATCTTATCCCGACAAACGGTCCCGTCCCGCGAGTTTCGTCAAACAATGGCGTCATCCGAGAAGCCCTGGGCACAAGCTGCACGAACAAAAAATTTCTGAAAGTGTCCGGAAAGCGTTTTGCACAACGGCGTTGTTTGGTTATGTAACTCGCTTCTGTTCGTCTTATTCACGTATTATGGCTCCCAAAAAACGATCTTTACCTCCGGCAAGCGAAGGGCCATCAAAGAAAAAGCAAAAAACTAAGGATAAACTTAAAGAAAGCAAGGGCGAGACGTCAAAAGCGACATCGACGAAGACAGCGTCGCCTGCTGATAGCCCTAAACGCGACAAACATGGCAAGCTGATATTTCCCGATTTTCCAGATTTCAAACCAAACCTGACACCGAAAGAAGTACTTCAAGCTGGAAGCTTTGGAGGAACGTACTTTAGACCTATTTATTCAAGCGTCACAGGTAGACTACCAAAGTAAAGTTCGTTGGTCACAGGTCACTTCCTCAGTTAGTTATCTGCATTTCACATTATACATGTATAGCCACAGCTACAGTAATCGACAGGTGGACATGTTGTGAGTGAAATTCGGTCTCAGGTTAAACCAGGGGAAACTTAAAAATTGTGAATCAAACTAAGATGAACACTGGTTTAATCTGAGAACATATTTTACCTACAACATACATATATATTTCCCGAATACCAAGACTTTACTATTAAAACAATCAAATATATTTCTTAACTACTAAGGCACTGGTTACATCAAGGGAGGCTTAAACCAAGTTTCCAACAAAGCAAATAGCCTGAGAAAACAGCCAACACTTTACCACGCAGCCATTGGTTTCCTAGCTTGCGGACACAGATGTATTTCCAGTTGTCGCTTCTGTCCGCTTGAAAATACACCTGTGTCCGCAGGCTACTGGTTTCCCCGTGAAATCAAATGACGTCTGAGCAATGAGCCCAAAAATTCCATACTGATTTTCCAGCCCTTGTAGACAAGTTGGGTAATTCTGTTACCTGGAGCACACTACACTCCCTGTCAACGGCTCTCAGCTACGCGCTTGTTCCCCAGACATCATTTTACCAGGAAGCCAGTGGTGGCATCATGAAATGTCACCTGTTTCCTAATAGGCTACCTTCCAGGACGATTCGGACTGGTTTGGTCAATTTTACACCCAGGGCTCGAATTAGACAAGCTTTCCTCCCATTTTGCTTGCCCAGGGCCATTGCTTGCTTGTCTTATGACATGCATGGAACCTTGCCTGTTGGGCAAGTGAGGTTAAATAGTTACTTGCCTAGCAAGGTAATCTACTTATTACAGATGACACTGGACAGGACTTTTGTCAATTCCTGGCCTCAATGAACTCTTCTATTATATAGCTTATTTTTCTATCTTATCTTAAACCGTTATGAATGAAAAACTGGTACTACTTTGGAACTTCTTCTTGCCTCTGTTTACCTGAAACCACTCTCAGTATGAATTGACTTGTTTCTGTACTCCTTTTCTTCTCTGTACATTGTGCCTCATTTGAAAGATTTCACTTTCTGAATGCATTGCTGTTTAGGCAACATTCATTCCAACTGAACAATGGATAATATTGTACTAGGTTGTTACTTGATTGCATAATGCTTTGATTGGTCAAGTTCAAATTCCATTCTAGTCCACACTTTAAAACAAAGGGGATTCTCACTATCAACTGTAATGTTTAACTGCAATCAAATCATGTCACAAATAACTCCTTTGTGCCCTGTGATTTTGATAATTTTGGTGCTCCTGTGCTTTATTATATTTGGGGGCAGCACTGATTAACTTTTTTACCTCATATGATGCTTATTCAACAAAATGTGGTATTTAATATTTGTACTGTTTTTAACTCAATTCACAGGCCAAAAGTATTCTTCTGAGGTGTACAAGGAATTTCCCTCTGACTGGTTTAAGGGACTGAACATCAAAACGCAAATTACTTCATCACTGTATCGCAATGAAGTCAATACATACAAAGTCAAATGTGGAGGAAGCTTGGAAATGTGGGAATCATCCGGCTGGATTCATAAACAAGATCCATATGGCTGGTTTCACTGGTAAGTAGGAGCAGGGCTGGTTTAAATCCGTTTGAGCGTATAAAAGAAAGAAAGCAAATTTTAACAAGATGGGTTGGTACTGTTTAAGGGGGGGGCCTGCACAAGTAACTCATCACAGGAAACCAGCCACATCTATGATGCGCCCAACTGGCCAGAAAAACAGGGGACTCTAAATAGTCTACTGTACTTTCTTAATTGTGCCCTGAATTTCCCATGTGGCTGAACTGGGCTGAAAACCACATTAACAAGAGCCTTCTTGCTGTTAGCCTGTGGCACTGTGGACAGTCACCCCCTCCCTTCATGGACTGGGTGACCGTACATGTGCACAGCCTAGTTTGCTGGTTACCATCTGAGCCTCTCAGTTCTTAATGGTTACCAAGTTACTCGGAGGAGGCTTATGTGATACTTTTTTTTGTCTTGTGGTACACAGCAAGGAACCCAAAAGTGTGACTGCTCTTTATTTATTCACATTTTTGCGTACAGATTTAATCCAATCAGAAGCCAGTTGGAAACTGTCCTCGACTTTTGATTGGTTAATGTCTGCATGAAAGAATGTGAATTAATTAAAGGAGGTCACACTTTTGGCCTCCTTGCTGTAAATTGTAGTCAAAAAACAACATTTTCATAAGCCACTTGCTCATCTCCCATAATGCACCTTATTTGCCCCCCAAAGATTTGCATAAGCACTTTTCAATTTCTCTTGGGACGGCTGTAATACCAGGAGAAGTGAAAAACAAAGCTTATGCAAAATTTTGGAGGGCAAATAAGGTGCAATATGGGAGATGTGCAAGTGGCGTATAGTACACTTTTCAAATCCCACTTGCCAGTAGCATCTCAGAAGCGGCAAGTGAGATCGTGTGCTAAAATTTAGAGACCTTTAGATTCAAGGATGCGATTTAACTTTCAGTTTTTCCGTGTAATGTATTCTTAAAAAATGACACCTCTGAAAACTTTTTTTTTCCAGAAAGGTTAACACTGTTACTTTTCATTGAAGAAGGTTAAGCCCTCTTCCAATTGCAAAATGATAAGACTTCTAACATTTTATAACTTGTATCCGCCACTACGACATTTTCTCTAAAACGTGTGGTAGAATGACGAAGGGTATGAACTGTTTACCCGCCAAAATGACGGTGGTTCACGCGTGCACCTAATTAGGGCGTTTTCCATTTGTCAGAACTGACCGGCCAGACCATTCAAGTCATAATGAGAATTTTACTTTTAATCAAAACTATCCAGCCAGATCAGTCCAATGCTAAATAGCATGCACGAAGGAGATGGTGCTTCAACAAAAACTCTTAAGAAAAAAGTATTTTTCATTGTCAAAATGACTGGCCCGGCTATCGTCCGGCCGGTCAGTTCTGACTTTTGGGAAGCGCCCTGTCAGAGACTATCAAGAAAATCTCGCCTTCGTAGTGGTCCTCGTCTTAGCCTGTTCCAAGCTCCGAGGTAGTCGGGTCCGCCGGAGTGAATATCCCTTCCTTTTTCTTTTTTCCTGTCCCGCCAACTTTTCGCGTACCTTTCACTTTCGCGTCTTCCCCACTATCTTAGAGTCTGGAACAGGCTATCCTAGTCTTAAAATCTAATGGTCTTTGTTACAATGTCTACAAAAACAATTGGACTAACGGTATTTCGTTCTAACAGGTATTGCAGGTTTTATCTCGGTCGGCGTACAGATGATGACAGACGGCAGGTAGACCGCTGGAAGAAATGTGCAGGAGAAAAGGGACGCTGGAAAAATAATCTTATCTCAAAGATTGTCCGAAGCGGCTGTGCGTTTGATAACTTTGCTGTGTCACCAGTAGTACGGCAAACTCTTCAACACTGGGCCTACACACTGACCAAAGAAGACTTTGACAAATATGCCAAAAAGGTTAAATCGTAAAACCTCCTATCCGGCTTTAATATCGTGCTCGTAGCGAAGACTTGTGCAGATGTCTCGCTCTTGACAGTTATTTGTGTCATAAAATGAGAGATCGGAACCAGTAAATTTGCCCACGTACCATTCGTCTACTACTCAGTCTGTTTCATGTGCCTGCATACTCATGATACTGCCTCAATATGGTGGATATAATAATTTTCCTCTTGATACGTTCTAAGCTATACCGGATAACTCCTGCGCTAGCACGAAAACCGTATAGGATAGGGCTCTTGTTCACTCATTGTAACGTTGATTTCGGCTCAGATTCTGTAACGGAGCGAGTCTGCGCCGTGAAAGTGGATCGTCGCATATCGGATAGGTTCTGTGCCTCTCAGAGGCTCCCGAGGGTATCCAAGCCTATTCCAGGCGTTCAGATAGTAGAGCGCAGCGGTAAGTGGGGAGCTAGTTAAGTTGTACACCGGGAGTTCTCTTCCCCTTTCCCCCTCTAGTCTCCCCTCGTTTTTTTCTTTGTGAATTTTTCTCCCGCGCTCTACTATACGAACGCCTGGAACAGGCTAAGGGTATCCCAATAAAAAGAGCAATACTGTAAATCCTCTATGAAGCCCCCCTCTCTAATAAGCTCCCCCTTTTTAGGGAAAGAAAGTTAATAAGACCCTCTGCCCTCCCCTTCCTCTTATCATTCTCCCCTAATAAATGTTGCACTGTAGCAATCAATCTTAAGTGTAAAACTTCGTGTGGACTGATCCGGGATGGTTCAGTTATTCCCCCACTGGAAGTTCGGATTTGTTTCTGATCCTCAGCTGCAAGACCTCCAACTTCTAGTACTTGTTCAGATAGTGGGGAGCGGTGCGGAGTAAAGCAAGCGATGATACTTCGCACTGCTCCCCACTATCTGAACGCCTGGAACAGGCTAGCTCTTCAACCCCTTATGAGTTTCTGGTTGAACCCACCATAGTTGAACAAGGCGTTTTCTGTGAATTCGCGGATTTACGAACTAATCGCCTAGCAAGAAAATTCTACTAGTCCCGAACAACCGCCAGACTTTTTCTGCGTTTCCTTTTTCTTTCTTTCTTTCTTTTTCCCTTTTTTGCCCTCTTTGGATTGAGTTCGATAAAAACATGTAAAAAGTTCGTTCGAGGTCCGTTCCATTGACTACTTGACTACGCCGGGAAGCTTGCAGTTTTTGCTTTATCGCTGCCGGCATACACCTTATTCCAGAAATGGTGGCAAGTAGTTAATTCTTTTGTCTTCATAACAATCGGCCCTTATTGTCTTCTTTCAAGGTTAAAATTCTTTTGAATTCTTCCAATGCAATCGAGGCAAAGAAAGCTAATTAACATAAAATATAAAAGAAAAGTAATTTTGCTACTTTTCTTCAGTGAGGTGAGTAAGAGCCAGGGGTATTCCAGGTATGTGAGGTAACATATGGCGGTTTACCCCACCTACTGATGTTAACGCGGTGATCAAATTAAAATCGGAGATTATATGGACAAGCGGGTTACCCCACCTAAGCGGGTTACCTCACCTACCTGGGGTCCCCCACCTCCATGTAAACAGGCCCTAAGTCATGACTTTTTTTCGAAAATCTATGTGCGTGATCGTAAGCCACTATTAAATGTCGCGTGATGAAAACGATACTTCCACCGTAGTCTAATCCTATCTGAACTAAAGCCTGTTTATGCCGGGACATAGGCATTTTGCCAAATTAAATAGCACCTTCTAAATCGTGAGAACATCGTTAGAGGAAAGACGTTTCCCAATTTTCCTAATATTCAGTTTGACTCTGTTTTAAAACCTAAATTGCTTTACTAATTAAAGAAAGGTGCGTGTGTTCTCTCTCATTTGAAATCACTCGCAGTATGCTAAATATTCGTTTCTTGTCACGCAGGTGACTCACCTTTTTTCATCTTTCACCACAAAATCACGATAACTGCTGAATGGATCAAGTGAATGTCCTTTTGAAAGGCTGGTGGCAAAAATCAGTCTGAGAACGGAGAAAGGCACAAAGCGACTTGATCACCGCCATCCAACCCCCATTCCAACCCACCTTCAGACTCCCTCTAATATGGCGTCCTCGTGAAAAGTCGGTTGAAAGACGAGTTATCATCGTATCAAAATCTCTATTTAATCGGCGCCTGAACGTCGTTAACATATTTATCGAGGCTAGGCAGACAGAGATCCAAGTTTGGGGTAAATTTAGAAACATTATTTTCTTTTTAATCCTTTCCAGCTAACTGCAGCACTCAACATTTACAATTTTGTACAAAAATTATACCTAGCTAGCGAAAGCACTTACGATCATATCATGGGCCAGGGGGGTGCCATACGAAAAAGTCCGGGTGCACGTCGGAAAATTAGAACTAAGCCTCTATTCCTATGAAGGAGACCAAATTTGGGAGTGGCTCAGGCTTTATCAGAGAGGAGACAAACTCCAACATAGTATGCGACGTGTATTTGTTTGGCAGTTTTTATTTGTTTGTTTGTTTGTTACGTTTTTCATATAAATACCAGATATTTCTTAACGCACAACCCTTTACCCTAGTGGGTAGACACGGCATAATGGTTTTCCTTCTGAAAACCTCAAGGGGTACTGAATTTCTTCCTAGTCAGCGGGACGACAAGCATCGGTCCCTCACTTTCCTTTGAGGGTTCCCTCCAGGATTATTAGCCTGCGAACGGCAGACGTATTTCCGGTCGTCGCTTCTCCGCTCTCCCTCCGAAAAATTGTTTTCAGCTCGGCAGGCGAAACTAGAAACTAAAGCCGAAAAAAGCGGATGCTCTCGCAGGCTACGGGATTATGGGCCATATGAAAAAACAATCAGTAGTAGCTCGGAAATTTGCGGTTGGTAATTCAATCGCCTGTCACGAGGGTGTGTTTTGATTTAACAAGCGGAGGCGCCAACCTTTTGTGCTTCAAGGCTATGAAGTGCATTCTTAAATTACGTAGTATGGCGAAATACGTTTAAATACTGAATGGGTCAATTCATGTACGAAAACAGAATTAGTACCGTGCAAAGGAGTTTCCTTTGTAGACAGACGAGAGGAAGAATTGTTTTGACAACGTAATCCGAAAACAGCTAAAGGAAAAGGCTCTTACTACACGGATTTTCACTGTTTACAAACACCCGAAGACCACTGTACATAATATACGTTCTGTTGTTGTCTTTCTGGCTATATAAGAAGTACGGGAACACAGACGTCGCTACAACAATTTTGCTAGATCTGCGTTGGAGGAGGGAAAGAAGGATGTCTCGATATTACAACACTAGTTCTGACACAGGGTTGTCCCGACAAAGTTCAAAAAATTACAAGGTGATTCGAAAGAAGTCCAATGCGGAACTCAACGAAAAGCTTCGTCGCATAGATATCGAGCATAATACAAACATCGCAAAGATCTTAAACGAGAGATACAATCTGAGAACAATGCATTATAATTTAACGCATTCTGGTGGCGAAACCTCCTCTGATAGTGATAGCGAAGAGGGCAAAGAGGCTGCAGAGGAAAATGGTAGTCGTTGCGTTTCATCAGTGGACAATGAAGATATCCCAAGTGTGGGCGAGAAAAAGGTGCAACAAATTTCTGCCATAGACAACAGTAAAAAACAAAACTTTCTTCAACTACCAAGTATAATTGAAGAAACCTCTGTTAATCCGAAACAGCATTCAAAGTCTCCAAAATTAGGCCATAGTCCACTTCCACCACTGTCGGAACACGGCTTTCCGACTCGCTTACGAATGATGTCCGAAAGCATTCACGGAAATGCCACGTCGTCACGACAGCGTCAGCGAAGTTCGACTCTGCCGATTGGTCATATGCCAGGGGACAGGCTGAGAAAGAGCGAATTTAAGAAAACTGTAAGGCAGGAGAAGTCGACGCATATGCACGGCGAGGGAAAACGAATGAGTGCCGACGACCATATGCCGAATCATGAGGAGAATTTGTCGACGTCACCTTCATGGGAGAAAGAATTGCATGGTTGCCGTTACTTAAGGCATAAGAGGCATTCAACACCGGATTTCCTTGATACGGAAGCAATATTTGACAGAATATCAGAGAAATGAAAAGGATAACGACTTATAGATGTAGGTGCTACTTGAGAGGAAATCGACAGCCACTTACGGTAGTCAGTGAGATAAGGAGCTGGAGATCACGCTTTTAATTTTAGGTTGTTTTCGACGGAAATGATTTCATCAGTTGCATTTTAATATAACCCCTGCTCCAAGTTAGGACAAGTGAAAGAGCAGTTAGAATGAAGAAGGACCTTCTCATGACGTTTTCACAGAAACACCCTTGGATTAGAAAGGGGATTAGACGGGTTAAGGTCACGCTATTGTAGGTTGTTGATTGATTGATTGATTGATTGATCTCAGTGTCTCTTCAACTGAACATAGATCCACCGACCACGATCTTTTAGGCCTCTCATAGCTTCTTAGCCTCTTTTGATCTAAATGCATTGTTCCAAGACTACAGGAAGCTAAGTAATAATTTTTCTGTCTCATTATCCTTTCGTGATTACAAAAAAAATTGTTCTAAAAACGCCTGCTTTGCGGCCAAGATGGCTTACAAGGCAGTTAGCAATTACGCATAAGTTCTTCTTGAGAATTAAAAAAAATTCGTTCGATCAGAGAAAATGATTTTTGGAGCCCAGGTGACTTGAAAAAAGTTCAAAACGTGACTTAAAAGTTTATGGATTTATGACTTACAGACCTCAAGCTACTGATTAGACTTATAGAGAATCATTGACTCAGGATAAGCCGTGAATTACATGGTAGATTATATCCTGCGAATTCTTTTTAGTAAAAAGTTTCACTTTGACTATAAATTATAACCCAGGTCATTAATTTTTCGTTAAGATTACTGTATTTACATTCTTGCAGGAAATGTTTTGCCAGATTGTAACTTTTAAAGATCATCTTAAATAACGACAAATTACCGACAAAGTTCATGCAGGGTGCAAAACATAAGGTATAAGTCGCCCGCAACTTATAGACAATTTTGAAGACCAACGGACAACTTTGCCACTCTTGTATTCAAGACCGAGTTTAACTTCGTGTGAATCAGTTATTTGTGACTTGGACTTATATGTAACTTTTTTACACGAGCATCGCATAACTCTGATATTTAGAGACGGATTAGACCAAATTAAACATATTCTAGCAGCAATAAGCGGGTTTTTTTGACTGAAAAAAATCCAACAATCGATTTTTGAAACTGAGCTGCGACAAGGGTCAATTTCTCGTTCTTTACAAATGCCCACATTCTTTTACTTTTTATTTGCTTTCGCTTAAGTTGTACCACATAAGTAGTAACCTGCGATCAGCGTCTTGTCTTTTCCTAGACGAGCGACGCTGGCAAAAGAAAAAGAGGAACCTTTTCCTCTCGCCTTCCAAGGTTAATTTAAACGGGGGTGGAAGGGGGGGGGGGAGGGGGGGAGAGAGATCAGTTAGAGGCCGCTGTATTTCTAGGCTTTCTAAACCCCGGTACAGGAACACCCCAACAAACCCCAGCTCAAAGTTCAAAAGACCTCCGCTTAACTCTACTCTGTCAAACCTTATGTTCTACTTTTCAGGGCCCTGTTTCGGTATATACAGACGATATTTTCGGTGGATTTAGTTGGACCGACTGCGAAATTCTGGGACTTATTACGATAAAGCTTCTGGATCCTGAACACCAAATCCCTTTATCCCTCACGAGCTAGTCTGACAAAGCGCGTGCAAACAAGTAATTATTAATGACACCGAAAAGATCTTTTGTGTGAAATCTCTTGAAAGATCTTAACTGGCAATGGAACTCAGCGAATAGAGTATTGCCTCTGGCTAGCTTCACTGGTCTAACCGTATACACTTAATCTCTTGAACGATTCATGAAAATCAGTCCTTTTCGACAAATACTTGAAGTGTTTGGTGCTTAAACTGGCGCGCTCGTACTTGAAGTATTTGGTTTGAGGCCCCGGGGTTGCTAAGTCGCTTTATGAAATCCGTGACTAACTAATTAACAATTATTCCTCGAGCCCGAATGGGCTCTGAGTCAATAGCCCATGAGGCCGAAGGCCGAATGGCTATTGACTCAGCGGCCATGAGGGCGACAGGAATAATTGTTTTAGTAAAATCCAACTAGTTGGTCAAAAATATCGAGAATAAAAAAAACTTAGCTAGTTAAAGCTAGACTTTAATCCTTTTTTGCCGCCAAAAGCGCGCTCTTTTCGGTACTAGTAGGCTATAACATATAGTCTAGTAGTAGCTCAACCAATCAGAACGCAGCATTGATAATAGACCACTAGTTGGATTTTACTAAAATGCAATGCCTTTCTTCCTCAGTTATTACCCTGAGTATTGCACGGTCCCGTCTCCTCGGGAATCGAACCTGCGATCTCCCACTCCCTGAGCAAGTGCTCTACTGACTGAGGTAATCCCGGGGCGAACGATATGTTTAAACAGGGGAGGTCTGGTGGGGTAGCTGAACTCCCATGTGAAATAGACGGGGATCCTTGTTGGAAAGTTGGAATCAAACCCCTTAAGACTAAAGGAGATACGCCTTTCCAATCTGGGCCTGGTTTAGTCTTTATTCCACCCCTAAAAGAGACCATTATCATTATACAAGCAGAAAGCCAAATAAGAGCCATAATAAATAGGCTGTTCCAAGCTCTCAGATAGTGGGTAGGACGGGAAACTGAAAGGCACTCGAAAAGTTGGCAGGGCGGGAAAAAGGTGAGCTTTCTCTCATATTTTTTTCATAATTCAGCGGACCTGACTATCTCGGAACCTGGAACAGGTTATAATAACAAATTGTGGTAAGCTGTCATTGCATGCATTCTTTTTTCTTCTTTTCGTCCAGTTTTCTGTGTTCAGTTTGTATCTCCACGCACAACGCTAAGCGATACCCGACGTAAACCTTTCTGTCGTTCGCGGAAGAAATGTAAACCGTGCGAAATGCATTCATCTTTGCTCAGTTCGTGAAGCTCAGTTTAACGTTTTTATTGCTCGAGTGAGAAGGTCTCAACAAAATCGCCAGCAGGCTTTAAATCTTCACATATGTAAAGGATTATAACATGCAAACGAAAGCACGAGCCAAATTCTAAAAACTTTCTTTATCCCGATATCTATTTTTTGCACTATCCACTCGACAAAAACACAAAACGAAAACTCGAGAGAATGAAAAGGAGGCCTTATAAGTCAAGTCAACTTTATTGCGCACTTAAAAAAATCGCGAGGCTCCTGAAAAAATAGAGATTACAAAAAATTAATGACGAATACGCCATGAAAACTAACTAAACTTTATGTACGTGCACAGTGCCCAAAGTAGCCGAACTAGGTTTTCATGTTGGTCACCGTCCTGTTTCAAAAAAAAAACTGAAGGAAGAGGAAATTTCCCTGCTGCAGAGGCCTCTGTTCCTTTGTATTCGCTGAGCTGACAGCTCAAAACCGTTAAGACTTTCCGGGCAGTTAGACCAGGGATGCTTTCCATTATGCGGAAATTTTGGTCGAAATGGAACGCTTCGGTCCACGAGGAAAGTTTCCGGTCAAAGTGGTCAACCTCCAGAGGTGGTCCTCTTTGACCAGTCGGTTCTGTCCGAACGGACCTTACCGGCTTTGGAAAAGCCCTGGAAAAGCGCCCAGCTGGGGACGAGGTTGAGCAAATTCAGTTTTTAATTCTTTTTGCCTACAAGTTGATGATTGGATACTCTAGAAAGAATAGAGAAAATTATCCGATAGAGTGCTTTTGATAAAAAGAAAAAGAAACCCGGGTTAAAACCGGGTTAGCGCTAACCGGCGTTCGAACAACGGGGCCCTGGACGCCTGGGTTATTGTTATCGAAGGTCGTCCACATTTTGTAATCATATATGAAGTACCTACCTCTTAAAGAAGGCTTGGCTACCAAGCTTCACGTGCGTTATTGCTTAGGTCAATTCTTGTTTGGGTGCCTTTTTTAAATACAACTAAGCTTAAATTTTACAATTTAAAATGCTCATTTTAAGGAATTGATGATGGACAGACAGTTGAAACGTAAAAAGAGGAAATTGTTGAAACGAAAGCTGGGCCCCATCGATGCAGCAATCGACAAAGGTAAGAGAGGCTAGATGATCCGCGCTGGTATGCTCCGAAGTTTAATACAGCTGTCCGTTGAATCTGCCTTGAATGCTATCACAGTTCATTTCAATTTTGCAGGCCCGAAAGCAAAGAAACGAAAGGGTACAAGGAAAAGTCGAGAAACGTTAGAAGAAATCGTTAACAAGGTCGAACAAGGTACACCAGAATTCTTTTGCCACAATATTCTATCTTAGCTTATGTTTGGGTAATAATGTTCTGAACTGTTTTACTACTTATCCATTATAATCAAGCACCAGCTCTTCAAAACGTGTGCAGGTTTTCAGTGGTAAATTAATGGACTGATCATGAATGAATATAATTGGTTCGAAGCCGATTAATAATTCTTTTTATTATTCCTTTGTCTAGAAAATGGTGATCAGGTTTCAACCAATGATGAGTCCCAGCCTGAACAAAATGGTAAGTAGTCATGATTAATCACAAAGTAATATGCTGCAAAATTACCTGGTATCATCACAGGTAGCCCAAGCTCGAAATATGAGCATCACATTACGCTCATATTTTGAGCTTGGGCTACCCGTGGTATAATTTTTGAACAAACCCATTATCTTTAATAAGGTAACCTGTTACAGTCAAACCCGGTTAATATAGACACTGAGGGGACCATAGAAAGTGTCCGTATGGAAGCCAGTGGTTTCGCCCCTTGGTGAGTTCGCCCTCAACTAGTTTGCCCCATAACACTGATCAATTCATATTAGCACATAGTGAAATAGCCTCATTTAGAGTTTACATCACAATCCATCACCCATTTCAATTTTAACTACCGTACTCACATTGTACCAAAAGATTGTTTTGATGTAAACCGTTATCGGCTGAAGCTTTCCATACTTGACATAACCTTAGTTTTCCAACTTTTTGCATGTGAAGTGTCGGTAGAGGTCAGTTGTTCGAAATGGCTTTAATTGATCCAGTTTGACTCAATTTCACTTCACTCTTTGATTACAAACGCAACTTAAACATTTTAAAGGAAATGCTGTTTCCACGCAGTTTTTTTCATCAAGGTCATTGATTTCGAGACAACAGTTACCGCCAACCAACAATAAAATTTCCTAACTTTGATTAGAGATTTCCTTCGATAACCTAAGCCAATTAACAGGTATGCTTTAAATAAAATGTAAATGTGTCATTTGACTAGAGTTTGGAGTTATACCATTCCATGGTGAACTTAGAAAGTAGGGGGCGAACTTGTAGGGGGCTAATTCACTAGGGGATGAACTCACTGATATCCGTCCGTATTAACAAGGTGTCCTTATTAAGCGGGTTGAGTTTTGAGAATATGTAGGGGCTTTCTTTCCCCAGGGATAAAGCAAAATGTCTGTAATAATGAGGTGTCTGTATTAACCAGGTGTTCATAACTTTAGCGGGGTTTGCCTTTATTTTTAAAATTTGTATTGAAGTGCTGATCAGTAGACATTTCTTTTAATAGTAATTTTTACTCTTTTTTGGTACTGTCAATATTTATTATCAATTTCGTTTTGAAAACAGGCCTCTTTTTCTGTGCCTTTTTTAAAAACTATCTCAGAAGTATATTAGTTCAACGCTGAGATTTTAAGATTATATCACAACTTCAGTTGCTATGACAACTCAAACAGTAAACTGTACTCAGTGTTTCAGTAGACATACAGTTTTGACTAGTAATGCATTTTTTTCTGAATCTTTTAAATGTAGGTACCAAATCAACACATATATCAGATGGCAATAGCTTAGAGCCTGCCACAAAAAAGAAAAGGACTTCATATGAGAGTGTGAGCTTACCTGAAGGTAGGTACAGTGTAGTGTTAAGTTACATATACAGTGTACACTTTCTACTCTTAGTAAATAATAATTTTCGTGACTTAAATATAAAATGCTGTTAGTAGATAACCAGTGTCCGTAAAGTGGGATTGATGATATGAAAGTTGACCACTGCCCGCCTGACGTGGGACACAGAAAAGTGTCTGTTTTTGGTATTAAGCGGGTTAATTTTATAGAAAATCCATGAGCCTTTCATTGGGTCAAACGAGATTGTTGGTTATATATCGTGTTGGTATAAAGCAAGTGTTCTTAAAGAGGGGTTTCACTGTACATGCACAAATTTATACTTCTATAGGTTACGGTAGTACATATAAATTGCTTTCACAGGCAACCCAGTTGTCCAGAGCTTACTGCAGATTGTCCTTTGTCTGAATTTATTTTTAAAAAAGACAAATTATTTGTTAATTTTTTAAATTATCAAAAGTGTCATACGAAGGTACAGCTAAAAATGTTTCATTTGAATGGTTACTTCCACAGGATGTTGTTCACAAACTCCAAAGGAATTATGTCAGAAGTACTTTTCTTGTCTATATGAATGTAAACTGTGTCTATGAGCAGTTACTCTGGGCAAAGCTTTGACAATGTCTTACATGCACATGCGTCTGGTCCTTGCATTTTTTTTTTACCAGGTAGTGAGGAAAATAATATTATTGTTGATGCTTATAGAAAGATTTGATATTAATTTTTTGTCCAGATGTGACCGTTCCAGATAGTAAAGAGTTCAAGTCACTTGAAGGATTTGTGAGTGAAAAGACACTGAATGCAATTTCTGACATGGGCTTCACTACCATGATGGAAATACAGCATAAAAGCATTGTACCACTGCTCAAAGGAAGGTACATTGTTGTTCTGTAAATTACTATACTTTTATATACAGCTGACATTTTACAATGCCAGCACTGATTTCCCCTCGAAATGAAGTCGTAGCACATGTGCAGAAATTCCATACTACCCAGATCTGCAGGGCTGTCACTAAGATTTCAAGTTAGGGGTATTTGCAGTTAGTACACTGTAGGTGCAGAACTGAACTGCCTGGGAGTTCTTTTGGTCTCATTTTTCCTTTGTTTCCTAGGAAAGTGGCTGCAGGAAATCCCCAGCCCTCGGCTCTTAGTGACAATCCTGCAGATCTGGGTACTGCTTCTGAATGGATGAAGTAAATTTTCAACCAATGAGAAGCACTACCCTGATCTGGGTAGTGATGGGTCATCAAAATGGACATTTTATGCTCATTCCTCAGACATCATTTTGTGGGGAAACCAGTGGTGGCATCTCAAAATGTCGGCTGGTTTGTTAGGCTAGAAAAAAATGGACTTAGGTATAACTCTAATCTAAAGAGGTGTGTGAAATAAGACCCTGGGTGATACCCGTTTTTTGTAGTCTTATTTTGTGTGTATATCAATCACCCACATTCCCTCGACAAGAACATTTCTATAGAAATTATTGCAGTAGTTATGAGCTGTTTGACAGTTTTAGAATTTAAAGTCAATTTTGTCTCGTACTTGTGGCAAAATAATAATTATGTTCTAAGCAGAATTGGATCCATGGCTTGAGATCTTTAAATGAACAGCTGCTACTGAAGATTGCAGTTTTGTACATTAATACAACGCATGGAAGGTGTATTTTGAAGAACATTGAACAGCTGCTGAATGCCATATGATCCTGAAGTTTTGTGATTAGGGAACAAGAGCTAAGAAACTGAGCAAGCTTTCTGTTATGGGGATTTTGTGAACAGTCATGCACAAGCAGCACTCCCAGGCTATTTCAGTATTACTCATTAAGTGTTGATTTGCAGGGATTTGCTTGGTGCTGCAAGAACTGGCAGCGGAAAGACTCTAGCATTTCTCATACCAGCTGTGGAGCTGCTGTACAAGCTAAGCTTTAAGCCCAGAAATGGTATGTCAATTCATGGAGTCTGCATGTTTCCCTGGTAGTGAGTAGAGAACAGAATAGACTTTTTCCAACGAGTCATCTCAAAGTCAATTTAAGTTGATATAGATCTGTGGTGCACCAAGAACACTGAGATTTTACAGAATCCAGGCAGACATTGGATGCAAGCAGTTGGGCCATACAATACAAACTGACATCTGGTCTATTTTTGTTTTATTTATTTCTTTGTTTTTTGCTTTTTTAAGGAGCTGTATCATGAAATGTGTTAAAATTCAAACAGTGAGAACTGCTCCCAAATTGAGTGAAACATAAAAATAACCACACAAAACTTTAAAAGAAGGTATAAAATAACACAGAAAAACAAAATTAAGCATAGATGGACAGGCTTGATGAAGGTTAAAATGGATTGCAATAATATTATTGTGGTTTTTTAAAACTTGTTAGCCCAACAGTTTTTCAGAGTTCATTTTTTTGTCTGTAATGTTTGCTTTTATGCATGGGAGACATACTTGGATGACACAAAGCTGTGATTTTGTTGTTTACAAGTAGTTTCTTCACGAATGTTGAGGTCCATAGGAGAAAGTGCTGCCTTTGCAATGACATCTGCAAATGGTTAGACCTTCTAGTCTTCTCGGATAAGGATGAAAAACCGTACATGTAGGTCCTGTCGTACAACACTTTCAGTTATCTGGTTCTTGTGGGACATGATAGAACCCACACAACTATTCCAAAAGAGTAGGGGACATGCATAGACGGTGGTTGTGTGGCCAACCTTTCCTAGGCTGGGTGGGTTACATGTATCTATAAGGACTCACTTAAATAAACTGGAGCCCCACTCTGTTGCGTGTTCCACACCATATTATGTTGGAAGTGATTAAATAATTAACGACGCCTAATTGGCAATATCAATGAAAAAATAAACTAGACGGCCATGACACAGCTCCTTTCACTTGTTACATTGATTTTTATTAATTTTTACGTACAGGTACCGGAGTCATCATAATTTCGCCCACAAGAGAGCTCTCCCTTCAAACTTACGGCGTTGCACGAGACTTGGTTAAGTACCACAGCCACACATTTGGGATTGTAATGGGCGGGGCCAACAGGAAGGGTGAAGCTGAACGTCTACAGAAAGGAGTTAATTTACTTATTGCAACCCCGGGAAGATTACTGGATCACCTACAGGTGCGTGTTAAATAGGCCCTTTGTAGCTTGTTAATCACGTAGTTCAAAACTGCCATGCCTAAGAGCAAGGGACACGCTCTTGTCTCTATAATGATAAAATATATTACACGGGGAGTTCCCTAAGAAACTTACAAAATTCAGAATGACTCTTCAAGGGGGGCAAACAGAGCACAAAGATAAATCATCCATGTATCAGTGCTCACAAAGCAATCCTGATAAACGGTCTGAAAGATGGAAATGGTGTGATGACGGTGCATTTTTCATCTCAGAAATGCTAGTCAATACTTAACTCCATGTTGCAAATCAGATTCGCCCTCCTTCACTAGCTTTTTCTTCTTCCATGAGGTTTTGATTGTCAAGAAAAAATGATGAATCGATTTGCCAACACTCGTTCTTCCTAAGCGTCTTTAGTACTGTTATGAGGTGGTGAACATTTGTATCGTTTTTTGAATGAGCTAATGCAGTGTGAAATATAGTGTGAAAAAAACAGGCAGTTCTGTTTCTCTTTTACAGAATACGCAAGGATTTATCTTCAAAAACCTCCAGTGCCTGATAATAGATGAAGCAGACAGAATTCTTGAGATTGGATTCGAAGAGGAAATGAAACAAATTGTCAGACTTCTGCCAGGTGAATGTCCAAAATGTTGTTAAATATGAAGAACTTGTGCCTGTGTTGTGTATATGATAATGCTAATCCAGTTTGTCTTATTCGTTGTTCGCCTTAATACAGGTTCGTGCGTTCTGCACGAGTCTGTGAAACGCGGTTATTGTATTACTGGGCACTGTCTCCTAATATCGAACTTGGGCTGCCTGTGAGACGGGACCACTCTTGCTTGCGTCGAAGCGTATTTTGTGGGTTAGCAAGTGCTCAGTACTTTGTACGAATCATGCTTCTACGTTTACGTTAGTCTATTGATTTTTTTTTCCAGTTCTAAAAAGTTGTCGTTATATTTCAGTCAGTCTATTTGGTAAATGTTCAGTGGTGAGAGCTTAAGATGTCTGCAGTAGCGCAAACTAGTTTCTACAAGCTAATCGCTAGATCACTGTTTATTTAGTTCGCAGGCAGACGGTGCTGTTCTCAGCCACGCAGACGCGCAATGTTGAAGACCTTGCGCGCGTGTCACTCAAGAAATCTCCCCTTTACGTGGGAGTTGATGATGACCGAGAGACGTCTACAGTTGAAGGGCTTGAACAGGTAACGTGAAAATGGACCTTTCTCAGCTTGTCAGCGCATGCTACAACAACGCTGTGAGACTGGCCAGTTTTGGGCTCATCGATTTAGTTTTTGCAGGCTTTTAGTCAACAAGTGAGATTACACTCATGGACAATAAAGTTTAAACATAGACTGCCTGGGTGTACACGTCCCCTATTTCTCTGTAATTCTTTTCTTTGCTCCTCTCTTCCAAAAAGTCAAAAGTTAACTAAATTTTCAAATTTCATTTTGTACAATGTTAAAAAACAAATCGCTTTATGTGAAATAGCCTTCGAAAACAGCCTTTTCTCCTCGCTCTTCGCCGCCAGGCTACATGTATATGTGAAAGTATTGTCAAGTAGAGTTCGCTTTAATTGGTAACACAAAGAAACTTTCATCCACAGACTCAAAAGTTAGAACCGCCTGTAATGACTCCATTATTCACTCTGAGAGTTAAAGGGTTATTTGTAACCTTCCCAAATTTGACAGAGGCTTACCAGCGCTTGCGAGAGTACAGTTGTCCGAACCTTTTGCTATTGATACGTTTTGGTTGTTGATTTTGTTGGTTTGTTTTCGTTTGTTTTTGGACTAAATGAACTGGTTCGATGATTCATTGTGAGAGTTCCCCTTCTTAGGCCGCGTCCACACTTATTGGCTTGTTGGGCTAAAAGGTAACAGTCTTGACTTTTACTGAGTATGTCTCAATTTTAACCATAGGGGTATATAGTTGTTCCTTCAGAGAAGCGTTTTCTCGTGTTGTTCACGTTCCTGAAAAAGAACAGAAACAAGAAAGTGATGGTGTTCTTTTCATCCTGTAACTCTGTGAAATACCATTATGAACTTCTGAACTACATCGATCTTCCAGTCGCACACATTCACGTAAGTATATTTGAAGTACTGGCGTTTTTGCCGTACAGTGTCAGTCTTGGTTATCGCCAATATCAGTTATAAATTCGTCTTTCATGCTTCCAAATGTTTCTTACCGAGGAATCTGGGAAACTGAAAAACACTATTTTGTAATAAAAATTAGCGATAAAAAGTCACGACGTTTCGACCTCTCCGAAGTCATTTTTAAGTGCAAGTAAAAATTAGCATAAATATAGTACAAACGGTTAAAAATAGTTTAAAAGGTAGAATGCCATGAACAATAAAATGCGATAAAATATGTCAACGATAAGTGATAAAATATTTATGAACTGGAAAAAAAAAACAAAACAAAAAACAAAACAATGAAGTAGTAATAAGGCTAATTAAAACCGATCAAAACAAATAACTTGAGCGGATGGAATCGCACTGTTTGTTTAGTATTGGTTTCAGTTCTTTGATAAAACGCATTTAAAATAAGGCAATCAAGTGAAAAAGCTTTTCAAACGTCTACATCACGATGATGGTAACAGTATTGAGCAGTGTTTGTGTTTACAAACAAAAGTGCATCCATAACATATAAAGTGCACGTCCCTTTTCTGTTCCAAATTCGAAATAATGGTGGCTTCCCTA
The DNA here is from genome assembly GCA_964035525.1 of Porites cylindrica. Taxonomy (NCBI): domain Eukaryota; kingdom Metazoa; phylum Cnidaria; class Anthozoa; order Scleractinia; family Poritidae; genus Porites; species Porites cylindrica. Next base: position 12,055,331 of record OZ037775.1, on the reverse strand, counting down.
TTAGTTGTTTAGAGGTATGTTGGGTTGATAAATCGCCGCTTTTGCCTATTTTAGGACATTTTCGTTTGTTTCTGTAGGGAAAGCAAAAACAACAGAAGCGTACCACGACATTTTTTGAGTTCTGCAATGCCAGTTCAGGGACTTTGCTGTGCACGGATGTGGCCGCGCGTGGCCTGGATATACCGGAAGTAGATTGGATCGTCCAGTTTGACCCTCCCGACGATCCCAAGGTAAGGGTCCTTCAAACGCTATTAAGAGGGTCTTCTGTACGTTTTTCGTAAAGCGTGATCGTGGCTATTTTTTAAATTCTTTTGCGACGTGATTTTAGTTTCTATTTATTCGTAACTCGTGATTGCTCCTCCCAAAGCAGTTTTGTAATTAATCGTGATATAACTGCATGTCACATTGAATCATGCCGTAAGGCGAACGAGCCGATACCCTACTATCGTGACACGCGAGTTAAGATTTGACGCGATTCGTGAACTATATTGGGTTGCGTGAAGTGATTGTTTGTAATTTCGCTCAATTTTAAGCCGATATAGGCAAAGAGATTAGTAGAAAAATGAAGTCAAAGGCAAAAAAATGAAGTCGTAGCATGTAAACCTGCCTTACAGCAGATCGTTAGAAGTGTTGCCCATACCTTAACATTTCATTGAGATTTCAGAGAAAGCGAATTACCTTTGGAGTGTTAACAGGTTAGTCGATAGGAAACCCTAATCCCTGACACGTGAATTACTTGATTTTACTTGAATGTGAAGGGTATTCGTGCCGCGTGGAAAGTCTCAAAATTTTCACTTGAAAGTATTTTTCAAAGGGGTGTAGGGGCAGCTTTATTAATCCGTTTGATCTCCTAGTCTCAGTCAAAATTGTTGGGACACTTTACTGTCTTCTTGCCCTCTCAATGTTAGTCTGAAAGATTTGGTGAGTTAACCACGATAAACAACATTGGGAGGACGGGTAGAGGGGCCAGAAGTAAAAAACAGCCTTCGGTGGAAATGCCCCAACTATTTTTTATGTAGTCTTTGAGACCGACGAAGATACAAAACATTCCCGTTTAAAATCATTTGTCATGCCATATGCTTACTATTACTGTAAGTTGCTGCAACGTTACAGTTTCATTCCTGAACTTTCAACTCCGCACTTTTCATGGCACAATCTTCTTTGTGGCCTTATGAGAGTCTCATAGAGCCTCATAAGGCCACATACAAGGACGTTGCGTCCAGAGTCAGGCCTGAAACGAAACCCTGTCTGAGACCGTCATGCCATATGCTTTCTCTCTTATAGGAATACATTCACCGTGTTGGTCGGACAGCACGTGGGAATGAAGGGCGCGGTCATGCCTTACTTCTTCTATTACCAGAGGAACTTGCATTTTTGAGATATCTTAAGCAGGCTAAGGTCAGTAGAACATAACAAAGCTATGGCAAAAAAGGCCTGGTCTTGTAGGCTACTGAGATCATGTGCTACAGTTCTCTTATGCAAGAAAGTGAACCCATTTCTTACTTAATCCCGTACTGACTTCAGAGACCGCTTAATGCTTTTACTTAGGAGAAGTGAATGTTTCTGAACTTGACAAGTGTCTAAGTTAAAAAACGTTTTCGTTTAAAAAACGAACAAACAAACAAAACAAAACATTCTTTTCGAAACGATGTTCCACAAATTAAAGAAGGTGAGGAAGAAGTGAAATATAAGGTCAGAAATCGCGACAGGACTAGCTCATCTCCAAGCGGCCGTGCAATGTTCTATTAATTTTATAAACACAAATAAATAGCAAACCCTTTCAGTTTAATTTTTTTTTTTGCTGCGCAAGGCCGATTTGTAGCCATTGGAACGGTGATCTTTTCACGCGCGAAGATATCGTCTTTTCACGTTCGAAGATATCATGTTCTTTTCACTTGTAAAGATATCATGTTTTCGCGCGTATGTTCACCTGCTACTTCATTAGTGTTTAGCAGTCAACTCTATAGTAAGCGACAAAGGTGCACGACAAAGTGGTCGCTTACGGGAGGTGGTCGTCTAGGTAAAAATCGACTAAAAGAAGCTCAAACTGAACTTATTAACGTAATTATATAAAGTTAATTACTTTGCAATCTAAAACTTAGCCAAATAGACAACTGGCAAGTCGCAACAATGTTTCACATTGCCTAGCCCTTGAAACTGTTGAAGCTTTGAACATAACATTTAGCATCAATTTTACGACCACCTTTCAACGTACGGATTGTATCACAGCCATCTTTTTTGTAACTCAACTGGTATAAATCTGTCAGCCCGCCTTGTTGTGACATTCGAGTAATGGTTTTCTCTCAATCATGCGTGATTATGCCTGGTCTTCGCTTACGGGAAATGGTCGCTATGATAGATTTGACTGTATAATAAATGCCTTCACCATTTTTGCCATTGAAACTGAACCATAGATTCTCATTTCTTTTAGGTACCTCTCAACGAATACGATTTTTCAGCCTCAAAAATATACAACATTCAGTCACAGGTAAGCTTGATTTTTAGCGTTGCTTTAATTTGAAATTCAGTTTTGAGTTGATAGTTTTTCCAAATTAGGAGAGTGAAGAGCTCGGCGATTTAAAAACCTGTTTCCAATGCCCTGTCCACAGGCACCCGGATATTTTTGAAAACGGAGATGTGCGTCCGCGCGTCAGCACGTTTTCAGGCACCAAAAAGCAGGTTTTCGAAACCGGTCTCCAGAGTCGAGTTTTTGAAAACGTCGGCTTACCGTTTTCGTTTCGACGGACGAAAACAGAGGTTTTCGAATACGATGATTTCACACATCATAGAGACCATGACCTGTAAGGGATGCCATCTATTTCCACTGTTTTAGTGTTTACGTTTGAACAGGCGAAAGCGATTCGAATACGCTCCGTGCGGACGGATATTGCGTTTCGAAAACAGAGAAAAAATTCTTCGTTTTCAAAAATATACGGATACGTGTGGACAGGGCCTGAAATTGCAAAAGAAAACATTAAACCTAAAAAGGTCTTTTGCATTTAAGTTTTCACCTTAAGGTATTTTTTGTTTAATTTGATTTTCACGAGGCCTAAAACAGTTGTATTTTCTGTCGCAGTTGGAAAAGTTGATTGAAAAGAACTATTACCTGCACAAATCAGCGCGGGAAGCTTACAGATCGTACCTTCAGGCATACGCTTCTCACCAACATAAGAGCATCTTCAACGTGAACGCGCTGGATCTTCAACGAGTGTCTCCCGCATTTGGTTTTACGGTTCCACCACGTGTTAATCTTAGTATCCTTTAAAGAGTATTTGGTTTTCACCTTTCTCTCTTCCCGTAATAGTTTGCAGAGGAGGTTTATATTATAGAATGTGAGACACGTAATTAGGCCGAAGCGCTAAGTACAGCTAAATGTGCATGCTAGTGTGCAAATCGAACAAGCGTGCAACTGAAAACTGACTTTTTAAAGCCCCTTTAAATTAAGTAGGCGCCAATTTCAGTGTGTATTTTAGAGACTACTTAACAGGATTAATTTAGGTTTCTGGGAAACTGCCCATCTACCCCTCCCCTAAGCCAACATTATCACCCACTTCTCACTTAGGGCAAAATGTTGGCTTAGGGGAGGGGTAGGTGGGCAGTTTCCTAGAAACCTAAATTGATCCGGAAAATAGTTACACTTAGCTCCTTAACCCACTGTAATAGACGTTCACAGCAGCAAAGGCCAGCGAATACAGAAACGGGGCGGAGGTGGAGGGTTTGGCGCCGGATACAGAAGTGCTAAACTACAACAAAAATCTAAGATATTTAACAAAAAGAAGAAAGCGGATGCAAGACAGTTCAGCCGATGAGGCAGGGGTGGAAGTGGATAACCGAGTCGGAAAAGGAAAACACGAACGAATGTTTTAGCACGAAGAGTGATCTATCGCTGATTAAAAACTCCTTCTCTGTGCCTGCTGTTTACGTAGAAATTGAAGAGTTTTTTCAGCAGCTCGAGGCTTTCAATTAACAATTTGCTCATGTGCTTAGTATTCATAGAAATAATTTTGGAGGCATTACATTCATTCTCATCTTGTCTCTAACCGATATTTGGTCAAGGTTCTATCAAACTGTTACCCTTTCAACATGATGTCGAGACTCCTCTGACTTCTTTTTTTATTTATTATGATCATAAATTATGATCATAATAGTTCCTTAAATAAAACTATGAAAAACCTTCCAATGAATTAAAGCGTCTTTCCTTAATACTGTGCCTTTTGTAAGACACACTCTGGGATTTTTGTCATTGCCTAGTTTCATATCGAGAGGGGCTTATTATGGGATAAACACAATAGTGTATATACTTGGACTCCTACGGCTGGTTTCGATAGCTAGTATTAAAGTGTGCCATTTCATATCCGTTAACATAAAGGGGTGGACGTACGGACGATTTTGTCAGATCCAAATTTCTTGGTTGTATAGATAACAGTGATCATTTTTTGTTGGGGACTTGAAGTGTTCAGTCTTCCCATCATGGAGGCGTCGCTTAGTTTTCCCAATGTAAAAATCCTTACAATACCAAAAACAAGCTTTTGCCTTTGGATCTTTGAGAGCGAATAAGGTGGTCCTTGTATGGAAAGAAAGATTTAATACGGCAGGTGTTTTGAAAAAATATTTAAATAACACAAGAGTAAAACTAGTAAATACAAAAAAAAATCTGTCACTGCCACCCGACATAACATTAGGTGGGATCACTTTGAAATCTTAGCATCTGGCAAAACAGATTATCATTGTAAGATAAAAGAAACATTGTTTATATAAGACCTTGAAGCCAGACATCAGCACGTTAGCTTCATTATTAATTGTGACCTAGACCCATTGAAGGGTGTCGTCCTTGTCTGTTTGCCTGATCAGGTCTTCTATAGATCTTACGTTCTGCGACATATTCGTTTGCGGAACTACGGCCGTTTTAATGTCAATTCATTAACATGTTATAAAGCCGGAAAATAAAATAACATTATTTTCTAGCTTCTGGCTAACATATTAATTCGTAACTGTGCACTAGCCCCCAAAATTCCCGCGCTAATTGCCTAATGCCTCCGGGAAATTTTATCAACCAGTGATTAACTGTCCCAAAATCTATAAGTGAATTGTACGTAAGCAATATTCCGAAACCGCGTTCTTTTAATGTTGACCTAGAACCATTGAAGGGTGTCGTCCTTATCTGTTCGCCTGATCAGGTCTTCAATAGATCCTACGTTCTGCGGCATATTCGTTTGCAGTCCTTTGCGGTTTAATTGTCAATTCACTAATATGTTAATATATAGATTTAGCCAGGGCTAAAAGCGAAGCTCCCGTTAATAAATTCATAATTTAAATCAAACAATAAACTTGTAATCCACAGATCAGGGTACATTCATTTGACTTTTGAGGCAAAGGCTAAGTGCTTTTAGAGAAAAATAATTTGACAGTCCAAGAGTGAAACAAATTTTACATCGAGTTATTAAATAGTCTTACTTGTACACCCAAAAATAGCAATCATGTTCGATCACAGTAGATTAGGCCTGGAAAACAAATAGACCTATTCGTGTATTGTATTTGCATTAGCAGTGCCATTCACCAGTCTCTCCAAAATTGATCCGTTTGAGAGACTATGGATAATTGGACAACCCCGAAATATAGTTTTAAGGAACACACGCGCCACGATAGTCCTTGGTGGCAGCCAATTTACACGTTGCATTCCTCTGTCTGAAAGAGAGGCCAAAATAAAAAATCAGGCCGGATTTTTTGTGTTCGACAAGTTTAGTTTACTAGTAAATCTTGGCGACGAATCTGGTGGCGTGTAAACCAGCCTTTTATTAACATACTTTTTCGCATCACGTCTCAGGTAAACAGTACGCAGAGGCCCTCTTTTATCATACAGACCTCGGACAGAATTTGTTCTTTTTTGCCCTATTTAAACCTATAATTCTGCAGTTTTTCACAATTTTGTAAGAGAATTTGCACTTATTCAATATCCACGACGATCAAAGCACGCGCTTCCTTTGCACAACAAATTATAGCATTGAATTATAAAACGTTGTCATGAAGAGAATTCCCAGATAATGCCGGGACTTTTCAGTTAGAAAAATCTGGTCCTATATATGTTATATGCAGGGTAATAATTACGGGCTTTAAATGAAAACGATAAAAAAATTCCCAAAATCACCTATTCGACCAGCCGGACGGGTTCTCACATTTGACAGGCACCAAATTTGCAGTGCGACTAGTAGAGTTACCATTTACGCTTCAACATGATAGAGAAATTGTTATGTTTAGGTTTTATTTCCCTTTATTCATTAAAACTGTGTATGGTTTTGTTATGTATAATCTTTAAAAGCGAGTGACATTTTAATACGCGCGGCGTTTTGAGTATTCCTGCATGCGATGTTTATGCACACTGGAAACAACCGGTGCAGCAATAAAAATTGCGAGGGGGACTACTAACAATCAATAAAATAAATATAATTCGGTGAAACATGTACAGAGACAGTAATTTTCATTCACGAAGAGAAGTATTGAGAGTAAAGTGTCTCTGAAAATCATGAGTCAGGTAAGCATAAGCTTATTTATGTTTTAAGCCGGCTCCCGGTGTTTGCTCTTTTTCAAGATGAATTTGAGGCAAGAAAATCGCTCAGAGCTTTCTGTTTACAGCCAAAATCATAACTAAATAATCTTCGGAACCTTTTCTTTGAACTTGCGGTCAAAAAATGTCTAAAGGCTTTTTAAACCTGATACTATTGTAGGTTAGATCATTGCTCGTGTATAAACTTAAGCCGCATAAACCATACGATCGACTTCAGGAAACCGAAAAAAAAAAAAACAAAACAAAGACAATAATTGCTCAGGCTTACCAGTCGAGATGCTGCTTCTGAAGGTCATCAAGTGTTCCAGAATCGCTTGAGACTTTTCAACCCTCTTACGCCTCAAGCAAGGGCAAGTGAGTAAGCTCATTTTTGAAAACGATGCCATCCGAAATCGGATTTCCAATGACTTTGACAAGCGGTACATTTGTCAACAAAAAGCGCAACAAACAAACCAGCATGAATTACAGAACAATCTTGATAGTAGCTGTATTTCATTTTGTACACAAAGTAGAAAAAACAGTTTAAAACATCACAACATGACACAAACCTCCCGGACAAAACTCTGTCAGCTTCAGCTATCAGTAAGCAAGTTTCCAGACACTGCATAAATTTTCCGCATGAACTCACCTGTCAAAATTTGACCAATCAGACATAAGAATTGGACGTAGAGCGTGATCAACGCGTGACAGTGAGAAAAGTCAAAAGCGACTGCCTTCCCTGCATGTAAATTTAAAAGCCGGTTGAATTTTCGCGTCCGAGGTCAGTTCGAAATCAACATTTTAAAAGTGCTGCTCATGAACACGACTTATTTCATATGCATTTTAAAAAATTTAACTTGAGCCTGCCATCATTTGAAAAGTGTCAACTTGTCAGCGGATACCTTCAAAAAACACACGTACTCAGTGGGTCGATACCTGAGCCCGCGATACGGTCAGGCGATACTGGTCATTAGAAACACTATTTTGACAGCTGTCAATTAATCAAAACATGGATGTACAATATCAGGTTGCAGGCTCCCAAACTAGCTAGAAAGTGTGAGATTAAACATTGGTATGCCTGTTGTGCGGACGGACGGAAGGTCGGGTGGTCGGTGTACGGTCACGTGATTGCCGAATTTTCCAGGATGGATAGATTTTCTAAGCTATGGGGCTTCGAATTGAGCCCGTGATCAAATAAAACATCAGCGCAAAACTTTAAACACTATGTGACCTCAATGGATAGAAAAATGAGCCCGGGATACACTCAGGTGATGATGGGCAGCGTATACTCTAGTTTGACAGCTGTCAATTAACCGTCATTAGAATGGCGAATTCGAATTAACAGACTACGAGTGTGAGTAAGACATATCCGTCCGGCATGTAGTGGAAAATGCCAGATCGTGTACCTGAGCGAACCTGAGCCCACGTTATTAGTTTTCTGATAGTGGTCTGCACATGTCCCATTTTGACAGCTGTCAATTGACCTTAATTTGGCTTGCCAATATAACTTTGAACGACTGTCAGCCAACTGACAGCCTTGCCCGGCGTAATTTCGTTTTTATGTTGAATTGGTAAGTGTGACATATTATATCAGCTTATATGGAGAGGCAAAACGACTGGTCTTTCATCTGAGCCCGCGAGATAGCCATGTGATAATTGTCAGCGGATGTCTGATTTTGACAGCTGTCAATCTAATCGTACTCATACCGATGGTTTACATAACTAAGAGGCTAGTCTAGTTGTGCAAGATCTATTGTGACATTTGACATCGGCTTACATGAAGTGTGTGTACGGGTGGGCGTACGCTACGTCATAACCAAATTTTCTCGGATGGATAGTTTACCAAATTTTCTTACCCATGGTGCTCCGCTGCGCGCGCGCGAGAGCTCCACTATAAAGCCAGAAAATAAAATATCATTATTTTCTAGCTTCTGGCCAAAACAAATTCGTAACCGTGCGCCAGCCCCCCAAATTCTCGCGCTTTCTGGTCAAAACAACCCAGTATAACCTTGAGAAACTTGGTCCCAGTTGTTTTTCCACCGGATAAATCGTTAGTCGTATTAAAAGAGATTTCTTAAGACATAAAACGGTATAAACGAACGATAAAATCCGACGTTTCGGAGTAGTCATGACTCCATTATCAAGGGAAAAATGTTTCTGATCATGCAAATTACAGCCTTTAAAGCGATGTGGCGCGAAAATTAACATAACAGGGTGCGACTGAAGATTATGGAATACATAAATCTTTATCCAAAGGATGTGATTATTGTTGACATTAATTGCACTATCCGTTCGATAGAGATTTATCCAGTGGATAGTGTTATCTACTTTTTGAGCAACTGGGGCCTGAGGTTTAAACAATGGCGGTAAATGTGTGTTTCAGGGAAAATACATGTTTTAATGTCAACAGTCTTTGAGGCGAAAAGGCTCAATATTTTGCAATCGGAAAAGGGCTAAAATCCCGGGGAGGGTACTCCCTAATATGGGCTATATAGGTATGTGCGGCCCCAAAGGGTAGGGTTTTTCAGCCCTTTTGGTCATAAATAGGGTATCGATTTTGGCTATTTTGCCGCCATTTTGGTCATAAATAGGGTAACGATTTTTACACTGTAGTCTTGAATGCACTTTTTTAGAAGAAGCTACTTCCTTATCATGTCCCCCTCCTTCCATCCGCGTTTTGCCTTCCTCTTCACCGGCTGCTTTGTAGGCTAGAAAATACAAGCAACAAAAGCCCTTCACAAAATAGGGTATCAAATGTTTGGTTAGGTCATAAATAGGGTAGGGAAAATCGCAGATTTTGGTCATAAATAGGGTAAGGGTTTTGGGAAGCGGGCCGCACACTCCTACCCAATATTTCTGCGAGTACCCCCCCCGGGGCTAAAATCAAGAAGCCGAGAAAAGAGTGAAGGACTGGAGACGGGAGAGGCGGGAGGTCTGGACCCTCCTTCCCTCCAAACTAGAGTGTAAATAAATAAGAAACAAACTTGAGTTTTAGGAAACAAGTAGAATATCAACAGTGCATGTTTCATAGTGTAAAGCTCCCCCCGGGGGGGGGGGGTACTCTCCTATATAAGCCCCAAAGAGTAGGGCTTTTTGGGCCGTTTTGGTCTGAAAACGGGTGTAGACTTTGCTCATTTTGATCTGGAATTGGGTATGGTTTTCAAGGGAACTACAGGATTGTACGAACGTATTTATTGGTTCAAGTCCAAATGAGTAAGAAAAAAACAGAAATACGTGAATTTGAAATAGATCAGTTTTAAGAAATCTTTTTTGTTGCTGTTCAAATCTAAGTTATGATGACATAATTTCTTAAAGGTCAGGCTCGAGAATGGGTATGGATTTTAGAGGCCAGGTCTGGAAACGGGTGTGAAAAAAGACAGTTTTTGGTCTGAAATAGGATAAGGATTTGGAGAACCGGGCGGCACTCCCTCACCATGGCCAAAAAATTCCCAGGCCGGCCTATAGTCCAACCCCTTACCCAATTGAATACCACTTTTACCGAAAAGGTACCTCTTTCATATAGAATATACCCTCCATTGAAAAACTTTACTTCTTCAACATCCCTTCCCAATAAAAGTTAATCGCCAAATGTACAGGAAGTCTTCATGCATGTCAATTTCAAGTAACGTTTAATAAACATGATAAATGAAAATGATATGGCAAAAAGGCAAATTGTTTCGAAACATTTTAATTAAAGGCCGTTTTAAATTCTTTATTGATAGAGTTTCTACCCTTTCATTTACTTCAACCTTGAATCCCTTGCCTATGATATACCTGAAAGCTTGAAAAAGGTGCCTCTTTTGAGAGGAGCCTCCCGGTATGAGTTAAGGAGTGCCCCCCCCCCCCCCTCCGAACCCGGGACAGTCGTTGTAGCCATAAACATTGGTCTCGAGCGTGCTGCTAATTCTAAAACTAAACATGGGACAATAAGTTCTTTTTGGATTAGGCTTCTGCGATAAGTGGGTCCATTGACTTCAGCCAGGTAACTAAGAGGGGCTATACTCTCCAGAACAACTCCAGGCTTCCAGTCGATACGGAGGTACTAAGGATGTTCTTTAACTCGTACCGGTTGCCCAGTTACTAGTCAGAGAAGGTAGCTGCTTGGCACCATGGTCATGGTATTGCTTAGCTATTTGTCTCTTGCGCATAACCCCGACCAGTGCAATTGATAAAAAACCGATATCAGAAAACCTATAGATAAATCGATAGATGCCAATAATCACTTTTTGATTGATATCGATTGTATGGTCCCAGTTATAGTACGCACTGTAATTCTGATCAAGCCCTATAAGTACAAATATGACAGATGTTTTACACGACGGTTAGCCTGTTCCAGGCTTTCAGATAGTGGGCTTTTCTTTACTTCGCACCGCTCTCCGCTCTCCACCATCTGAACGCTCGGAACAGGCTACACGACGGTGAAAAATCTGAAGTTAAACTCATTGTATTTAAAGAACATTTGCCCCACTATGTTAATACCGTGACGGTAACTCGTCTGTAAAATGGGACGCAAAACACATGTTTTCATGGTTCATTTTCTTCCATTTTCTCTTAAAGGAACTTTTCGTTTCGAAATTCATCACTAAAAAAGTTTCTTGACTTCTAAATTGGCCGCGAAAACAACCCGGCGAATTTTAGTGGCCGTCATGGCGGTATTGCTTACTCGCTGCTTTGTTGCTTGGCAACTGTGTCTATCAACCAAACCGATAGAAATACAGTCGACTTCCGGTAACTTGAACGAACTCCCGATAACTCGAACTCGAACTTTGTTCTATTTCCCTTGAAGGTTCGAATTATCGGGAGTCGAATGTATGACCAAAGCACATGAAAGCGAGATAACACTTCGCTTAGCAAGCCTCATAGGATTCACCTTCAAGGTCTCAAAATAGGTTGCCTGGAAACCCACAATGCACCTTAGCATCCATCTGAATGACATGAAGGCGGAAACCAACTGAACGCGTTAGAAATACAGCAAAGAGCCTATCACACTTCACTTATCTCGTGAGAGTCACGCGCGATGCGAATTTTGATAAAATTATTAATTCGCTTCTTCGCGAGGAATGTATTTTTTATTACTAAATACAGCTGTTGAGGCGGGTAACACCCTCCTTTTTTGCCCCGCCGCAAGAGCGCCCCGGAGAGCTTGCTCGCAGGCTAGCACAAAGACGTTGATATTGATGATGTAGTAACAGTTTGTCCATCTGAAGAGTAGACTTCTGCATTTCCTGTCGTATTCATTTACTGAAATGCCGAAAACGCAAGAAATAGCATTTCCAAGATCCTATTTGTTTTTCTGGGGTAGCATGCCCCCACACCCAACTGGCTTAGAGTGCCTTTGGCGCTGTAACTTTTCTTCCAGTGCGTACACGCTCAAAATGACACACCACGCCCTTGGTTAGACGGACAATATTGCAAAGAATCCCCAGATCCACGGCTTTATCATTTTTGTTACTGGACTTACTCGAAAAGCCTGGAAAAAAAGCGCATTGAAATTAGTAAAGCTGCCAAGTTGGAAAGTCAAAAGGTTCAAAACTTATTGCACTTACGTATAATAAGACGCTTTGTAAGTAGCTGGGAGGGGCGGTTACGGGCAAATTTGTCCCGTTACCATACCATAGCCCGCGTTGCAGCCGGACTCAGTTGTCACTAGAGACCCAGATAGAGAACTCGATATATAGACTGTCTATATCAGGGATTTATAGACAGTCTGCGAGGCAGGCTACGATAAAGACGTCCGTAAAATTCCGCGACTTTGCGAACTATACTGAAGCTGGTGTCATTCTCAAACTCGGCAAGTTTATAAAGGTTCTTTCTCTCGAAGAGTCGATAAATTTCCGCTACTTAACCCTTTTAAGTTGCAAGCCTCGCACGGTTTGGCCTGTTGGTAATAATCGTAGACTTTTAATTCCCAAAATGGTTGTTTTGGCCCTGTCAAAATAATTAATTAGGGGCACCCCCTCGCGTGGCATTGTCGTTTGGAACTCGCATCAAGTTTCTTCTAGGTCATATCTGGTTAAGCATCAGTTCGAAGGTAATTCGCGGTCCATCCTCGCTTGTTTTAACTTGACATTTTGCAGGCCATTTCCGCTCGTCTCTCCGGTTTAGCCATTTAAGAGCGGATGTCAGTAAATATCGACCAGAGGTCTACAAAACTGAAAAATCGAAAATTCTCAAAAAAATTCACAAAGTAGCACTAGGTAAGCTATTAACATAAATGTAATTTTTGCTTCGATCCGATAATTATTTTCCACGTACGGGGGGGTTATTGGTTTCGCGGCTCTCGGACCGGGTTTTCCAGGCCCGAGACCATGTGTCACAAAAAAACCGTTTTAAAATTCAAATCCATTGTAATGTGGACAACAAATAACTTATTCAGAAGAGTACTTAATTGCACACATTCTAAGTGGTGATTTACTCAGTTTGAACGAAAGTGTAATATTTTGGAGATTTTTCATTATTTTCAATATTTTGATCGTTTTCGTTCAATGAAAAAATGGCAAATTTCAAAGCCCAAAATCGTCGACTGGTACCTCGATTTCAGTAACGAGTCTTATACCACGTTAAAGAGTGTTATCTCTTCTTTCAAAATCTGTTTTCAAAACTACGGGCAACTTAAAAGAAAATTTTTGGGGCCAAAAAATACAAGTAGTACTTTTCTGAAATTTGAGCTTTCCAGACTCGGCGGGCCGATGCTAAAAACTTGGAAAAATACAGTAAGAAATCAGTTTGAGCAATAGTGGTTTCATGTTATCAGCTTTCAGAAACCAAAACGTGTTTATACAGCGATCTGATATAAATTAATGCCGTTTGCTATCAAGAAAAGCAGATTTTTTAAGCTGTCAACTCCTGCCAAGTGCACCAGTCACGTGAAGTTGTCAAAGGGAGGGCAAAGCACTAATATAAAAAGTCTTAAAATTCAAAACGTTTTACGTCCTTGAAATCAGATTTTAGCGTACAAAACAATGTTGTGAATGTCTGTTGTTCGTACCTTAGCATGGTGTTTCCATATGTTGGAAATGTCAAGTATCCACACGGGAGAACATACCAAACAACAACGTTTCAAATCCACGCGCCGAAAGATCGTAAACGGCAAAGATTGCGTTACATTTCACAGAACGACCGCTTACCACTGTTGTCACTCCTTTTTTCGCTGGAGGCTACGAGGAGTTTTCATTCCGTCATGAGTGATTCTTGATCAGCGTTTCCTTGAAAGTACGACCCCGGACAGGTGATAACTGAGGACGTTTCGTCAAGACTCCTGTTGTTCAGTTTCAGGTTTTAGCAGGTGCGTAGTCAGGATTTTTCCGGAGCTACGCCCAACTTTTTCTACATCTTCTTCCCCACCTCCCCCCCCCCCCCCCCCCACCCCAAATCTCAACATTTTTTTAAGATGCCTTTATTAAAGGTGGGGTTAACGGTTGTAAGCAAAAGCATTTTTGCTGTTTATGAAATGACACAACCTCTAAAATTCTTTAATTCTGTCGGCTTGTTATGTTCATTGACGTCAACCGTTTATCATTAATTCAGCTATTAAAAATCAAGCTTGTAGTACCTCCGACTTTAGTTTACAAATGACCCTTTTTACCCCTTTTTGTCACATTATTTTTTACCGACAAAAGCACCACACATTGACGTAATTGTGCCCTACTTCGTCTACTCCGAAGACACGTCGTGGAGAAAACAACGCGTTCACGCTTTAGATCATCAAGCTTGCTATATAAATAAATCATCCAAGATTCGGTTCTCCAATTAATGTCGTCGCTTCTCTGGAAACCGATTTTTTTTAGTTATGTTTATTTCATTCTATTTTTTTTTTCCTCAATGTTTTCGGGTACGCACGTGCAAACCGTGCGTACAAGTAGCTACGCCCCTGTTTAGTCTCCTTAGCCATGAGCGTTCCTCTCTTGCGGTTTTCGCGGGAGTTCAGGATGTGGTCCACCCAGTATTTCACGTCTCTTTTAAATGAGAGGCAGCACTTCTTGTTTACCGTTTCGTTATCAGACAGCGCTTAGGCTCTTAGCCTTTCATTTGATTTTGATCAAATTTTTCTCATTTAGTTACTCAGTATACGTTCGATCCTGTCCTTGTAAACTTATACTTTTATACTTTAGGGGAGCTTAATTCCTATGTTAATTTTTTCTTCGTTTAGTGTCGACCAAAAGACCCAGTTTTTTGGCCTTTTTTAAAAAAGCAAGAAAAAGAAACGACAAGGTTTATTTTTTTTGGACTTAGATTTATTCTTTTAATCTAAAAAATTAGCATTATAACATCATTTCGAGGCATAAAACGTTCGGTGGTATATCCTCTTTGCGTTTTACCCTTCTTGGGCCTTTTTTTATGAAATTGACCATCAAATTTTCCGCCATATTAAATTTGTGTCGATTTGGTGACCATGTCTTGTTGTTTTCAGTCTCCACGGCAATGATGCTGGTGTTTCAAGCCTCCCGTTCTCAGATTTCTTGTGATTTGTTTTTCACCCCACCGACCGACCCACCCAAAGCCAGGAAACCTATTCGACGCTAAACGAACGAAAAGGGGATGACCTAAGCCTTATGGCTTCTTTTTGGGCTTCCTCACCACATTGCTTCTGCGTGTTTCTGTATACTTGTCTTTTGCTTTGTTTTGTTCTTCTTTGTCGGTAAAATAAACTGAAACTGTACAAAGACCCTCAATATTCCCTTCGGAGGTTCTCGAACGCGCATAAAAAAAATGTAAAAACGCGATGATTTATTGACCGCAAGGGCAATTGGGTGGGGCTAGGGCTCGTAACTGCGCTCCAGTTCACTCGTACGCTGTCAAACGCTCCCGAAATACAAAATGAAAAATGACTGTGGACAGACTATTCACGTCTAGACAAGATGGGACTTATCGCCTCTCCCTGTTCATGGAGTTGACTCAAGGTGTTGACGTTAATTTCGTGATTCCCTGCATGTTGCCAGGACATGTTTCAAAAGGGCCTTTCCAAAGGTACGGAGTCCGCCGTCACCTTGTCAACCGTGCGAGAAATGATGTACTTCACAAAAACAAAGAGAAGTTATTTTCGATTTGCCCCGCCCCCTACCCCCGAAAGTCCCCGACAGGACCGCTTCAAAGTACTCCCCATGTGGTTGCGCGGGGGATAGTAACAGGTCTACCTAATTGCACCGTGCATCAATGACAGTTTAGCTCAATCAGAAGCCCCTTTTCCCTGGCTAGTTGAAGGTGTGTGCACCTCCTTTAAGCTGTTGTTTTCAGTTCTTACTGAAATTTTTGATCTTGAGGAAATTCACAACGACAGGAGCAGGTTATGGGCTTTTTCCTAGCCCTAATCCTACATCACGAGAAATCCCTCAGGTTAGGCAAGAATTCGAATATCCTTCCATTATCATCCATTTTTTCACCGCGTGAATTGGGTATTTTTAGCTTATTTCGAGGAAATACTTTTTGCTTCAAATCCAGGGTGGGCTTCTAAACACATTTTTTAAGCCAAATGGTTTTTGCAAGAATCTGCTTACCCGAACTTTTCGCATAAAAAACGACAAATACCCGAAAAAAAGCTCATGTTGTTGTTGGTGGTGACATTTTTCCGATAAATTCAGCTCAATGTCTCGTGAAGAAGAGTTCAGATCCGTGCCCCGCGCCTCTCGAGGCAAGCGTTCCGTCGAAATGCGAGCCCAAAAACAGGTGGTAAGCGGTCAATCTGTGAAAAGTAACGCAATCTCCGTCGTTTGAGAGCAGCCGAAGATGGTGTTGCCGATGCTGTCCTTGATGTTTTTATTTCCACTATCTAGGAAACCCATGCTAAGGTATGAAACATACACTCGTAGGCATCGTTCTGTCCGCTAAAGTCTAATTCCTGGACGCAGAAACGTTGTGCTTTTTGAAGTTTATTATTGTGCTTTGCCCTTTGACAACCTTACGTGACTCGTGCGTTTGGTAGCAGAAGATGGCTAAACTCTGCTTTTCTTGTTGGAAAACGGCTTTAAATTTTATCAGACCGCTCGATAAACACTTGTTGGTTTCTGATAGCTGATAACGTTAAATCACTGTTGCTCAAATTGATTTCTTATTGCATTTTTCTGAGTTTTTAGCATCGACCCGCTGAGTCTGGAAAGCTCAAATTTCAGAAAAGTACTACTTGTATTTTTTGGCCTCAAAAATTTTCTTTTAAGTTGCCCGTGGTTTTGAAAACAGATTTTGAAAGAAGAGATAACGCTCTTTAACGTGGTATAAGACTCGTTACTGAAATCGAGGTACCAGTCGACGATTTTGGGCTTTGAAATTTGCCACTTTTTCATTGAACGAAAATGATCAAAATATTGAAAATAATGAAAAATCTCCAAAATATTACACTTTCGTTCAAACTGAGTAAACCACCACTTAGAATGTGTGCAATTAAGTACTCTTCTGAATAAGTTATTTGTTGTCCACATTACAATGGATTTGAATTTTAAAACGGTTTTTTTGTGACACATGGTCTCGGGCCTGGAAAACCCGGTCCGAGAGCCGCGAAACCAATAACCCCCCCGTACGTGGAAAATAATTATCGGATCGAAGTAAAAATTACATTTATGTTAATAGCTTACCTAGTGCTACTTTGTGAATTTTTTTGAGAATTTTCGATTTTTCACTTTTGTAGACTTCTGGTCGATATTTACTGACATCCGCTCTTAAGAGCGGATGTCAGTAAATATATATATATATATATATATGTTGTGTAAAAAAACGGTACCGTAAGAAAGCTGTTTTTTTACACTGATATATATTTGTAAAAGGACAGCTTTTTTACAAAAATATATTTTGTAAAAAAACGGTCATACTCTAAATGTTGCTGGCGATTTCAGCTAGTGTTCATATTAAAGTTGCTTAGCCTTTAGAAGTGTTTTCTGGCTTATTTCTCGATCTCTAAAATAAAACACGCATTGTCGTACGTTACAGACCGCCTTTATAGTCCCTAATTCTTATAAACAAATCGGTTGCTGTTTTTATGGCCTTACAAGTTGCTCTCTGTATTGCAAAAATTAGACTAACAGGCGAGTGTATGTACGCTTGTAGCTATAGGCTAGCGTTTCCTTTTGCTTGATTAGCCGACTGAACATGTTCCTACATCATGTTGAAAGCTTAAAGTTGTAACGCAGACATGACAATCTTGCATGCATCAACATGGATTTCAACATAGCATGAATCCCGTGATAGAAGTTTAGCGCATCATACATAATACAGGAAATTGCCTAACAATTGCTGTCTATGGCGCGCCGTTTGTTTCAAAATTATTTGCAAAGGTATTGTTTAATGTGGTTGTGACATATCCAATAAAATGTTCCTGTGATAGCATCAACCAACCATTGTTATTTTTCACCTTGATATCATTTTACGGTTCGTGATGTAACATTTTGTACCTTAATAATCGTTCTACTACCGTGACATAACATTTTCTACCTTGATATCATTTTACTACCGTGATGGACCATTTTCTACCTTGATATCATTTTACTGCCGTGATGAAACATTTTCTACCTTGATATCATTTTACTACCGTGATGAAACATTTTCTACCTTGATGTCATTTTACTACCGTGATGGACCATTTTCTACCTTGATATCATTTTACTACCATGATGCGACATTTTCTACCTTGATATCATTTTACTGCCGTGATGCAACATTTTCTACCTTGATATCATTTTACTACCGTGATGCGACATTTTCTACCTTGATATCATTTTACTGCCGTGATGCAACATTTTCTACCTTGATATCATTTTAGTGCCGTGATGCGACATTTTCTACCTTGATATCATTTTACTGTCGTGATACGACATTTTCTACCTTGATATCACTTTACTGCCGTGATGCGGCATTTTCCACCTTGATATCATTTTACTGCCGTGATGCGATATTTTCTACCTTGATATAATTTTACTGCCGTGATGCGATATTTTCCACCTTGATATCTTTTTACTGCCGTGATCAAACATTTCCTACCTTGATATCATTTTACTGCCGTGATGCAACATTTTCTACCTTGATATCTTTTTACTGCCGTGATGCGACATTTTCTACCTTGATATCATTTTACTGCCGTGATACGACATTTTCTACCTTGATATCATTTTACTGCCGTGATGCGACATTTTCTACCTTGATATCATTTTACTGCCGTGATGCAACATTTTCTACCTTGATATCATTTCACTGCCGTGATGCAACATTTTCTACCTTGATATCATTTTACTGCCATGATGCGACATTTTCTACCTTGATATCATTTTACTGCCGTGATGCAACATTTTCTACCTTGATATCATTTTACTGCCGTGATGGAACATTTTCTACCTTGATATCATTTCACTGCCGTGATGCAACATTTTCTACCTTGATGTCATGTTACTGCCGTGATGCAACATTTTCTTCCTTGATATCTTTTTACTGCCGTGATGCGACATTTTCTACCTTGATATCATTTTATTGCCGTGATGCAACATTTTCTACCTTGATACCTCTGTACTGCTGTCATGCGACATTTTCTACTTTGATATCATTTTGCTGCCGTGATGAGATATTTTCTACTTTGATATCATTTTTCTGCCGTTCTACCTTATATGATTTTACTACCGTGATTCGACATTTTCTACCTTGATATCTCTGTACTGCTGTGATGCAACATTTTCTACCTTAATATGATTTTACTACCGTGATGTGACATTTTCTACCTTGATATCTTTTTACTGTCGTGATGCGACATTTTCTACCTTGATATCATTTTACTGCCGTGATGCGATATTTTCTACTTTGATATCATTTTTCTGCCGTTCTACCTTATATGATTTTACTACCGTGATTCGACATTTTCTACCTTGATATCTCTGTACCGCTGTCATGCGACATTTTCTACCTTGATATCATTTTGCTGCCGTGATGCGATATTTTCTACTTTGATATCATTTTACTGCCGTTCTACCTTATATGATTTTACTACCGTGATTCGACATTTTCTACCTTGATATCACTGTACTGCTGTCATGAGACATTTCCTACCTTGATATCATTTTACTGCCGTGATGCAACATTTTCTACCTTGATATCATTTTACTGCCGTGATGCAACATTTTCTACCTTGATATCATTTTACTGCCGTGATGCAACATTTTCTACCTTGATATCATTTTACTGCCGTGATGCAACATTTTCTACCTTGATATCATTTTACTGCCGTGATACGACATTTTCTACCTTGATATCATTTTACTGGCGTGATGCAACATTTTCTACCTTGATATCATTTTACTGCCGTGATGCAACATTTTCTACCTTGATATGATTTTACTACCGTTATGGAACATTTATGTAATTTTGTTATGTAACATTGTCTACCTGTAACATTTTCTAAGTTGAAGTAAATTAGTGTATACGTGGTGGTCATTTTTGTTATTATACTTTTTACACTAGTCAGCAGCTCTAAGCAACGTGAGTGCTTCTGATTTAATCCGGAAATGTGTATTCTTTAATCTAGGGATTTACCATAAATGATCTAATAAACGCCGGGGGCGTTTATTAAATTTCAAGGGTCCAAGGGGGCGGGGGGGGGGGGGGGGGGGGGCGGGAGGGTGTTTAAAAGATAAGAGGCGTTTAAAAGAGAGAGGCGTTTATTCTAATAACTGTAACAGGGTAACCTAAATACGGTATTATAATAATCTAAATGACAGAGCTTTAGCAGACTATCAAGTTCGTCCGCTAATAATTCTAAACCGTCTACAAATCCATAACGGTATATGGTACATTCAAAGTGGCGTAAAAGGGTACCGTACTGGTAGTTGTTATTGAGCAAGACGCAACTCGCACACCGGTGTTAATTAAGCAAGAACGCAAATAAATTGATTGCTTGTATTGTACATCTGTTTCCAGTTTATGTGTGGTTTTAAGGGAAGGGGGGCGTTTCTTAGACAGGGGGCGTTTGTTCGGAGGGGCGTTTAATACAAACTTGTCAGCTTAGGGGGGCGTTAATAAGATAGGAGGCATTCATTAGAGAGGGGGCGTTTATTAGATCATTTGTAAGGCCTTTCCTGTTTCTCATGTCGGGAATGAAAAAATTATTACTTTTCAATCAATTGAATCTGCCGCTTTTTTTAAGATTGGAACAAACATGAGCGAAAGTTTCGATTGGCATAGTTTCCTCGAATCTGTTGAGGCTTTATGTCGGCAAGTGGAGCATAGGATACAATTATCTGATTCAAACACGTTACAAGATTTTTTATTCAGACTTCAAGCAAAACGAACAGCATGCGAAAGGTTAATCGGAGCTGCTGTTGCCTCTGGAGTAGATACTTCTGTTTCTGAGAATGTTCAAGGAAACGTCAAGCGGCTGAGCAATGTCATACAGCATCTTATTGATGATGTTAAGCGACAGTTACAATCAGTTGATTCTACCTTTTATAGCTCTTCAATATTTTCGGAAACTCTCGTACATCGTAATGGTTCGGTTGGGAGACCTAAGCTTGTCATTAACTTAACCCAGATAGACTATCTTCGCAGCTGGCAGTTTACATGGACAAGGATATGCCACACGTTATGTTTTTCAAGAACTACACTATGGAGGAGGCTGAAAGAGGTTAATTATAATTTCCGAGAAAGTAGATTTACCATTATTTCTGACAGCGATCTCGAGCAACAAGTGGCTGGCTTAAAAGCAGAATTTGAAAATACTGGGGAGAGAATGCTGGCGAGCTATGCATCCCAGATATCAATACGACGTTCCTGGACCTAATGCACTATGGCACATAGATGGATTACACAAACTTATTCGTTGGGGGTTTGTAGTTCACGGTGGTATTGACGGGTTCTCAAGGCTTGTCGTTTTCCTGAGATGTGCAACGAATAATCGAGCAGAAACTGTCATGTCCACCTTTATCGATGGTACAAGAAGGTATGGGATACCGTCGCGTGTTCGCTCTGATCACGGAGGGGAAAACGCTGATGTCGGCAGATTCATGGAGTCGATTAGGGGGCGAGATCGAGGTTCACATATACAAGGTTCGTCTGTGCACAATCAACGTATTGAGAGGCTGCACAGGGACACTACACGGTGTTGTCTCTCCAGCTTTTACACGGTGTTCGACCACATGGAGAATGAAGGGATTCTCGATCTTTCTAATGACACAGATGTTTTCTGCCTTCACTACGCATTTCTTCCACGCATCAATAGAGCATTGGAAGGATTTCGCCTGGGCTGGAATCATCATTGCCTAAGAACGGAAGGGAATAAAACCCCGTATCAGATATGGATAGCTGGCGTAATAGGTGACGCCTATCGGGGGTACACCGCAGTCCAGGACATATTGAACCCCGATTTGACAGTGTATGGAGTAGGAAGGGACAGCACAGATTTGTGTGTCAACGATGACAATGAAACTGTGACTGTGTTAGAACCTAATTGCCCTCTTTCTGAAGATCAGATCTCAATTTTGAAAGGAGAGATTGACCCCTTGTCTAATAGTACAAATTTTGGTGTTGATATCTACCTACGAACAGTACATTGCGTTGCGCGTATCCTAGGCTCCTGACAAAGCCATTGCTAAAAAAGGCGTGGCTCCACGCCCGCGCTTGTTCTCTTTTTTCTCGGAGGGGCTTATAAGCGGAGAGAAGTTTGCGTTTCCGTTTCGCATTTTTTTTGGTCAGACACATGCTAACATTTATTCGTGTATCAAGATATACGTTTGCCCTTCTTGATTGTGTTTGCTAAAATATTTTTTCTAATTTCCAATTTCTGTTCCATAAATTTCGTGCTTTATTTAGTTACTGCTCACAAGAAACGGGATTTTTAAAATGAAGTTACACAGACTTCATTGTTTTTTTATTTCTTCTTTTTTTTTTCAAAAATCGACAAGCACGCTGAGCAATAGCGAGCACGGAGCGAGAGACTGAAGGGAGCCTATCTTCTCTTTTTCCTAACCCCACAATCCTACGCTAGGGTCAGTAATTATAATTTCATACGCGAGGTGGACAATCTCTAAACAAAAAATACAAGGTAGCCGTGAACAGTCTTTAGTGACCTCCTGACAATAAAGACAAACTAGTTCTGATCACGGTCAATAAAAACAATATCAAAATGCTCAGCCAAGCCGAAGAGGTCTCGTACATCACGATACCAAGGATATATTTATGTATTTATTTATGAAGCCTCGAATTTCGCAGCTGCCTAAGACCACGCGCCGTTAGCAGACTGCGCGCGCGCTGCGTGCGACAAGATTATAAAGTCGCTACGCTCGGAATGATATCGAGGTAGAAAATGTCGCATCACGGCAGCAAAATGATATCAAGGTAGAAAATGTTGCATCACGGCAGTGAAATGATATCAAGGAAGAAATGTTGCATTAGGGCAGTAAAAAGATATCAAGGTAGAAAATGTTGCATCGCGGCATTAAAATGATATCAAGGTAGGAAATGTTGCATCGCGGCAGTAACATGATATCAAGGTAGAAAATGTCGCATCACGGCAGTAAAATGATATCAAGGTAGAAAATATCGCATCACGGCAGTAAAATGATGTCAAGGAAGAGAATGTCACATCACGGCAGTAAAAAGATATCGAGGTAGAAAATATCGCATCACGGCAGTAAAACTGATGTCAAGGAAGAGAATGTCACATCACGGCAGTAAAAAGATATCGAGGTAGAAAATGTCGCATCACGGCAGTAAAATGATATCAAGGTAGAAAATGTCGCATTACGGCAGCAAAATGATATCAAGGTAGAAAATGTCGCATCACGGCAGTAAAATGATATCAAGGTAGAAAATGTTGCATCACGGCAGAAAAAAAAATATCAAGGTAGAAAATGTTTGATCACGGCAGTAAAAAGATATCAAGGTGGAAAATCTCGCATCACGGCAGTAAAACTGTGATATCAAGGTAGAAAATATCGCATCACGGCAGTAAAATGATGTCAAGGTAGAGAATGTCACATCACGGCAGTAAAAAGATATCGAGGTAGAAAATGTCGCATCACGGTAGTAAAATGATATCAAGGTAGAAAATGTCGCATCACGGTAGTAAAATGATATCAAGGTAGAAAATGTTGCATCACGGTAGAAAAAGTGGCATCACGGCAGTAAAATGATATCAAGGTAGAAAATGTTGCATCACGGCAGTAAAATGATATCAAGGTAGAAAATATTGCATCACGGTAGTAAAATGATATCAAGGTAGAAAATGTTGCATCACGGTAGAAAAAGTCGCATCACGGCAGTAAAATGATATCAAGGTAGAAAATGTTGCATCACGGCAGTAAAATGATATCAAGGTAGAAAATGTCGCATCATGGTAGTAAAATGATATCAAGGTAGAAAATGGTCCATCACGGTAGTAAAATGACATCAAGGTAGAAAATGTTTCATCACGGTAGTAAAATGATATCAAGGTAGAAAATGTTTCATCACGGCAGTAAAATGATATCAAGGTAGAAAATGGTCCATCACGGTAGTAAAATGATATCAAGGTAGAAAATGTTATGTCACGGTAGTAGAACGATTATTAAGGTACAAAATGTTACATCACGAACCGTAAAATGATATCAAGGTGAAAAATAACAATGGTTGGTTGATGCTATCACAGGAACATTTTATTGGATATGTCACAACCACATTAAACAATACCTTTGCAAATAATTTTGAAACAAACGGCGCGCCATAGCTGTCGTTGATTCTTGCTGGAGATTTTATGCTAGAAATGGAGTTATAATTTATTTATCCACTGCTAAGAGGATCAAAGCATTATAGCCAAGTATTTTGTTGACAGTTAAACCGATTATTGCAGCTGATAACCTTGGGAAAATAGATAAATAATACAGAACAATATTCTGTACAGTTTTCGGCTTGAACAAAAGTAGCAATGAAGGAGAGAATAGAAGGCTTTGGTTGCTGCAAGAGATTGTGACAGGCATTGCTTATAAATAAGACAGTGAATAACCCAGCTATTCTATTATTGCCTAACATGCAGTTACTGCCGTGCGTGACCTCGGCCGATAAGCATAACAAATGAAATTACTCCGGGGGGGGCACTGCCATATATGGGCTATATAGGTATGTGCCGCTGTGAAGGGTATGGTTTTCAGGCAGTTTACTCTAGGATAGGGTATATAAATCAGAGCGTTTGGGTCTAGAATAGGGTATCATTTTTCAGGAAACTGATCAGTTGGTTGAAGATTTTATCTAGACAAGGGAAACAGCTACTCTAGGATAGGGGGATTTGGGGAGTTTACTCTAGTATAGGGTAGCAAAATTCAGCTGAACTAGCTCTGGTATTGGTTAAGGGTTCCAGGGTCCCAGCGGCACATCCCCACCCAGAAATTCCTAAAGTACCCCCCCCCCCCCGGGGAAATTACTGCCTGTTCCTTCTTCGCATCCAACAATTAGAAGGTCCTGGAAAATTGAATGACAAAGGAAACAAGAAGAAAGAATAAAAAGAATAAAAAGAACGTAAATTTTTAACGCTGTCAGCGAGTTAACAAGGGAATTTAAATGCCCCACAATAAAGGGGACACGGGAACGTGAACGTGACTAGCCGGATGTCTTAAAATGTACGATTTGAGAAGCGCACGAAAACTACAGTTCAATAAATTTCGAACCATGCTATAGAAAACAGCCTGTCTTCGATAAATGAGTTTGTCAAATGGTCTATACGTGTAAAATAGCAGGATTTTTACATAAAAAGGCAGCTTTCTTACAAAAATATCTTTTGTAACAAAACAGATTTTTTACATAAAAAAGCTGCTTTTTTACAAAAATATATTTTTGTAAAAAAGCAGTATTTTTACAACCGGTTAATTTGTAAAAAAGCAGCTTTTTTACATAAAAAAGCTGCTTTTTTACAAAAATATATTTTTGTAAAAAAGCAGTATTTTTACAACCAAGTAACTTGTAAAAAAGCAGCTTTTTTACGTAAAAAAGCTACTTTTTTACAAAAATATATTTTGTAAAAAAGCAGCTTTTTTACATAAAAAAGCAGTATTTTTACAACCAGGTAACTTGTAAAAAAGCAGCTTTTTTATGTAAAAAAGCTGCTTTTTTACAAAAATATATTTTTGTAAAAAAGCAGTATTTTTACAACCGCTCAATTTGTAAAAAAGCAGCTTTTTTACGTAAAAATGACGCTTTTTTACAAGGACCGTTTTTTTATGCAACATATATATATATATATATATATATATATAATGTGGACTCGTTCTAAAATTCAAATCCATTGTAATGCGGACAACAAATAACTTATTGAGAAGAGTACTTAATTGCACACATTGTAAGCGGTGATTTAGTCAGTTTGAACGAAAGTGTAATATTTTCGAGATTTTTCATTATTTTCAATATTTTGAAGGTTTTCGTTCAATGAAAAAATGGCAAATTTCAAAGCCCAAAATCGTCGACTGGTACCTCGATTTCAGTAACGAGTCTTATACCACGTTTAAGAGCGTTATCTCTTCTTTCAAAATCTGTTTTCAAAACTACGGGCAACTTAAAAGAAAATGTTTGAGGCCAAAAAATACTAGTAGTACTTTTCTGAAATTTGAGCTTTCCAGACTCAGCGGGTCGACGCTAAAAACTCAGAAAAATGCAATAAGAAATCAGTTTGAGCAACAGTGATTTAACGTTATCAGCTATCAGAAACCAACACGTGTTTATCGAGCGATCTGATAAAATTTAAAGCCGTTTTCCAACAAGAAAAGCAGAGTTTAGCCATCTTCTGCTACCAAACGCACGAGTCACGTAAGGTTGTCAAAGGGCAAAGCACAATAATAAACTTCAAAAAGCACAACGTTTCTGCGTCCAGAAATTAGACTTTAGCGGACAGAACAGTGCCTACGAGTGTATGTTTCATACCTTAGCATTGGTTTCCTAGATACTGGAAATAAAAAACATCAAGGACAGCATCGGCAAGAGCATCTTCGGCTGCTCTCAAACGACGGAGATTGCGTTACTTTTCACAGATTGACCGCTTACCACCTGTTTTTGGGCTCGCATTTCGACGGAAAGCTTGTCTCTAGAGGCGCGTGGCACGGATCTGAACTCTTCTTCACGAGACATTTAGCTGAATTTATCGGAAATATGCTACCACCACCAACAACATGAGCTTTTTTTCGGGTATTTGTCGTTTTTTATGCGAAAACTTCGGGTAAGCAGATTCTCGCAAAAACCATTTGGCTTAAAAAATGTGTTTAAAAGCCCACCCTGGATTTGAAGCAAAAAGTATTTCCTCGAAATAAGCTAAAAATGCCCAATTCACGAGGTGAAAAAATGGATGATTATGGAAGGATTGTCGAATTCTTGCCTAACCTGAGGTATTTTCCGTGATGTAGGATTAGGGCTAGGAAAAAAGCCCATAACCTGCTCCTGTCGTTGTGAATTTCCTCAAGATCAAAAATTTCAGTAAGAACCGAAAACAACACCTTAAAGGAGGTGCACTCACCTTGAACTAGCCAGGGAAAAGGGGCTTCTGATTGAGCTAAACTGTCATTGATGCACGGTGCAATTAGGTAGACCTGTTACTATCCCCCGCGCAAACACATGGGGAGTACTTTGAAGCGGTCCTGTCGGGGACTTTCGGGGGTAGGGGGCGGGGCAAATCGAAAATAACTTCTCTTTGTTTTTGTGAAGTACATCATTTCTCGCACGGTTGACAAGTTAAGGTGACGGCGGACTCCGTACCTTTGGAAAGGCCCTTTTGAAACATGTCCTGGCAACATGTAGGGCATCACGAAATTAACGTCAACACCTTGAATCAACTCCATGAACAGGGAGAGGCGATAAGTCCCATCTTAAAAGATGCTTGATGTCTAGACGTGAATAGTCTGTCCACAGTCATTTTTCATTTTGTATTTCAGGACCATTTGACAGCGTACGAGTGAACCGGAGCGCAGTAACGAGCCCTAACCCCACCCCATTGCCCTTGCGGTCAATAAATCATCGCGTTTTTCATTTTTTTATGCGCGTACGAGAACCTCCAAAGGGAATATTGAGGGTCTTTGTACAGTTTCAGTTTATTTTTCCTACAAAAAAGAACAAAACAAAGTAAAAGACAAGTATACAGAAACACGCAGAAGCAATGTGGTGAGGAAGCCCAAAAAGAAACCATAAGGCTTAGGTCATCCCCTTTTCGTTCGTTTAGCGTCGAATAGATTTCCTGGTTTTGGGTGGGTCGGTCGGTGGGGTGAAAAAAAAAATCACAAGAAATCTGAGAACGGGAGGCCTGAAACACCAGCATCATTGCCGTGGAGACTGAAAACAACAAGACTTGGTCACCAAATCGACACAAACTCAATATGGCGGAAAATTTGATGGTCAATTTCATAAAAAAAGGCCCAAAAAGGGTAAAAAGCAAAGAGGATACACCACCGAACGTTTTATGCCTCGAAATGATGTTATAATGCTAATTTTTTAGATTAAAAGAATAAATCTAAGTCCAAAAAAAATAAACCTTGTCGTTTCTTTTTCTTGCTTTTTTAAAAAATGCCAAAAAAACTGGGTCTTTTGGACGACAGCTCCCTTAAAGTATAAAAGTATAAGTTTACAAGGACAGGATCGAACGTATACTGAGTAACTAAATGATAAAAATTTGATCAAAATTAAATGAAAGGCTAAGAGTCTAAGCGCTGTCTGATAACGAAACGGTAAACAAGAAGTGCTGCCTCTCATTTAAAAGAGACGTGAAATACTGGGTGGACCACATCCTGAACTCCCGCGAAAACCGCAAGAGAGGAACGCTCAGGGCTAAGGAGACTAAACAGGGGCGTAGCTACTTGTACCCACGGTTTGCACGTGCGTACCCGAAAACGTTGAGGAAAAAAAAATAGAATGAAATAAACATAACTAAAAAAAATCGGTTGCCAGAGAAGCGACGACATTAATTGGAGAACCGAATCTTGGATGATTTACGTATATAGCAAGCTTGATGATGTAAAGCGTGAACGCGTTGTTTTCTCCACGACCTGTCTTCGGAGTAGACGAAGTAGGGCACAATTACGTCAATATGTCTTTTGTCGGTCAAAAATAATGTGACAAAAAGGGGTAAAAAGAGTCATTTGTAAACTAAAGTCAGAGGTACTACAAGCTTGATTTTTAATAGCTGAATTAATGATAAACGCTTGACGTCAATGAACATAACAAGCCGACAGAATTAAAGAATTTTAGAGGTTGTGTCATTTCATAAACAGCAAAAATGCTTTTGCTTACAACCGTTAACCCCACCTTTAATAAAGGCACCTTAAAAAAAATGTTGAGATTTGGGGTGGGGGGAAGAAGATGTAGAAAAAGTTGGGCGTACCTCCGGAAAAATCCTGACTACGCACCTGCTAAAGCCTGAAACTGAACAACAGGAGTCTTGACGAAACGTCCTCAGTTATAACCTGTCCGGGGTCGTACTTTAAAGGAAACGCTGATCAAGAATCACTCATGACGGAATGAAAACTCCTCGTAGCTTCCAGCGAAAAAAGGAGTGAGAACAGTGGTAAGCGGTCGTTCTGTGAAATGTAACGCAATCTTTGCCGTTTACGATCTTTCGGCGCTTGGATTTGAAAGGTTGTGTTTGGTATGTTCTCCCGTGTGGATACTTGACATTTCCAATATATGGAAACACCATGCTAAGGTACGAACAACAGACATTCACAACATTGTTTTGTACGCTAAAATCTGATTTCATGGACGTAAAACGTTTTGAATTTTAAGACTTTTTAAGAGTGTGTCCATGAGAAAACCAGGCAGAACCAGGCAGGGGGTGATAATGCTCAAATCACCGATTTCGCTCAAACTTGGCACAAATGTTAGGTATCAGGAGTTAGCTTATGTGACAGAATGTCAGGTCAAAATATTAAATTCCCTGGGAGATCCGGGCTCTCCCTGTAAAAATCGCCATTTTGCCCGTTTATGCATAATTAATTAGCTAACTTTTCGATGCCAGTGCAACAAACAGAAAAGTCACCTGGAACTTAAATGCACTGAGAGATAATCTGACATCATAAGACTTTAAGCACAATAAACTGTTTAAAGTCGCCGATTCGATTTCCCTCCTCTTAGCCCCCTTAAGTAGGGTCATCATTTCCAAGTTTTGAGTAAGACGTAAAATTAGGGTATTTTATTCCCAAATATCTCTGATGAGCAACCGCTTATCTTTATAACTTTTGCATGAGTAGTTAAAGCCATCACTTAAGTTGAGAGAAAGATCATAAAAAGTTTGGGCAATTCACTTTCTTCCATGTGTTGACATAAACTGTTCAAGTGACTGAACGACTTTTGCATATTTCATCAAAATTCAGGCCCTCACAATATTCGTGTGTTTGCCTTTGAATGAGGAGAAATCGAACAAAAAAACTCCTCAGACAATGATTTAACATTAATAAGGGTAAAATCATAAAAATTGTTGTGCAAGAAACGCTAACGATGATTTTTGATAGCTATATACGCGATCTTTTCAAGTAAAAACAACATACAAAGATTTAATTCACAGTTCTACTTACTTTAACAATTTCGCCCTAAAAACAATATAAACGATCAATAAAATCCATATACGTATCTCTTAGATGTCTCAACTGCTAGTTTGTGCTCGCTTTGATTTGTTCTTCATGCCACCTTCGATGTCCAGTTCAGCGTAGTTCAGCGTCGTGACCCGCTGTACGACTAAAATTCCTTAACCATCAGTTTACGCACCAAAATCCAAATCAAGTTGTTTTAGGAAAAAACAATACGAAAGGTAGAAAGCCGATTCTTAACCCATTGAAATAATTATTTCTGCCATTGTTGTAGCTCAATTCACATGTTGCAAACGTCCGACATCTTTGACATTAAATGGAGCCCGCATTTTTAAGCAGCGGTTGCCAACATACGGAAACATTGTATCGGGAGTCAGGAACCAGGAGCCAGGAGCGAGAGTTCAGTGAACAAAATGACTTTCCGACATTCTCTGAGATTATTTTAATTTATTGTTATTGTATGCTGATAAATAATTTAGAATTCTAAATCTATTGGCAACTTTAATCAGACCATGGTTATAAATGATCCGATGTCTTCTCAAACTCGGAGATAGAAGTCGTTTTGTCTTCGTGTTTTGGAAAGAACTATTTTTTCTATTTTAGTTGCACGTGAAATAGCAGCGAAGTGAAGCCGGATGTTGGTGCAGACCAGTTCAAAGATACAAATAAAGCGTGAGACACGTCCAGATTGGCTTGCGACAAGAATTCCATTTCTTTTCATACTGGAGTCCCTTCTCCCCGGGGGAGTGTCCAAATTGCATACAAATGCCCTACCCTGCTGGCACCAGATTTGACTGTCATAAACAGTGAATTTTTTATCTCGCACGGTCTTTTGGGGGTCTTATAAAGCCTAACTGTGGCACTAGAATTCAAAATACACCACACTTTCACATTGAGTTAGATATTTTTCTCAAACAACCGCTTCCATATGTTTAACACCCTTCCCACATTCCCTCCGAGAGATACTGCAACTGTAATACTTCGATTTCAAATTTCCCACCCTACCCAGGTAAGGTCAATTTTCTCGTCCTAGACATCGATCTCGGAAGGGCCTTTTTGCGTACTCTTGGGCACCAAAACCAGTTTAGTGCCCAGCCGTGTGCGGTGCTGAGGCAGGCAGATGTTG
The DNA here is from genome assembly GCA_964035525.1 of Porites cylindrica. Classification (NCBI taxonomy): domain Eukaryota; kingdom Metazoa; phylum Cnidaria; class Anthozoa; order Scleractinia; family Poritidae; genus Porites; species Porites cylindrica. Next base: position 12,024,178 of record OZ037775.1, on the reverse strand, counting down.
AATTATGGACAGACACAACAATTAAGTTACAGACATTTGATGTTCCGGTCCGTGCGTGGTCGGAAGACACCCAGTAAATAATGCCCATGGGGTTGCCCAAGGAAAATTTGGGTTTTACGAGAGTCGAACTGCAGGAGGTCTTTAACGAGGAAAAGTGCGGACACATCTACTTTTGGGAGTGAATGTACTGCATGCAATTTTTAAGTTACAATATACCGTAGATAAATCTAATTTGTTTCTAAAGTTACTCTCATACCCCGAGTAGCTTAGGACATACAGGGAACGCAGAGATCAGACCATTGCATCATGGAAAATTCTCAATCAGACTGTCATCGTAAAAAGTGGTCGCGGTCGCTTACTGGATGTGGATGTGTTCGTTTACAGGAGGTTCCAACTACAAGCGCCTTGACTTGATAATATATTTTGTGTTTTGAATAAGTGATCGCTTATTGGGAAGTGGTCACTTAAGTTGGGTGGTCGCACGTAGGTTCGACTGTGCCTCGTTAAGCGAAAATTTGTTAAAATGTAAGAGAAATCCTAAAATTGTAATACAGTGGAAGCTGTCGTACGAGGGCGCCCTCGGGACGAGAAAAAGGTGTCCTTAACTGGATCTGGCCGCTTACAAGAATGAATCTCCGATGCAGCATAGTTATGCAAGTGGAATTCAGCCACTTTAAAAGTGGTGTAAAGGTTAGATAGCTGCTTACGGAAGCTCCTCCCAGCTACAAATTAACACTGGTAATAGCAAGAAACTGTTTTTTAGTGTATGGTTACGCTGATGTTCTTGCCTTGTTGTAATTTAGGTAAAAGCATACAATTCAGTTTGTATTTTCAAGTGTAACCGGACGAGTATGTCAAAAAACGGTAACTCTGAAAAGGATATATAAGAATGATTCATAACAGTGACAAACAGCCATATGACTGTGGACATGATATGAAAAAAAAAACACAGCATTCAGAGGCGGATAAGATTTCTTTCGAGTGTCTGCTTAGGAGAGCTTTAAATCAAAGCTAACATCTAATTCGCCGGTAAACCCTTTAAGTGTCCGCGGCCGCCTACGGGAATGTAAAAATCAAGAGTTTGTGTGGGAGTTGAAACGGGATTTTGTGATGGCTCGTAAGTAGAGCTATTCGCTATATACGAGAGTGTCCGTTAAGAGAACTTAATCTACTGTATGAATCCGCAAATGACAGCTTAAATGAGAAGTGAATATAGTGTATTAGTCTGTGTTCAAGAAACTGTTCTCTTACACCTTCCTTATAGCCAAAGAAGTCTAGCCGACTTTTTTTGCAATGTATTAGTTTTTTGGGTCTTTTGTATCCCTCAGAAGTTTTTCCTCAACACGTTTATAAACGGTTATTATTACATTTTTGTAGTCAATAATATACCCAGATACAGATACCAACCTGTATAGTTTTAAGACTACGAGGATTAAAATACAACTAAGTAAGTAATTATACCCAGTGGCAAGTCATTAATTGTCTAAAAATTGCACGGTACGGTCTGACTACAAAAAGGGCTATTATGGACCATTATTATCATGGTAATTAATGTCAACATCGAATAAACTCAAAATTTCAAGTAACACGACTTTCACGACCTATTTTCAACACACCAGTTATAACAGGATATTGGCGCGTACAACAATAGATAGCGTATTCCGCATTCCGGAGTCCGGTAGTCCGGCGTCACAAATTCCATCTTTTTGGCAGAGTCTAAAGTCAAAGATGGAGGGTGCTCGAGCAGGTGGTTGTTTTCTGTAGATATAGACGGATTGTCAGTGATCCTTTTTGTCCTTTGAGAATGATTTTGCTCTTTCTGACTACAACTTATTTCAAAGACTTCGAATGTTCGGTGAAAAGCCGACACTTTTAATTCTGCAATGTTTCAAGATGTTTCGATTTCATTACCTCGTCACGAAGTAACGCCACAAAGGACCAGACGAAACTGGAGCAGCAAATCTGGACTAAAGCACCTGAGGGACGTGTATGTAACATTTATTCACTATCTTTTATCCTTGTTGGGTCTTGTTTCACCTACAAGTTGGACCGATCGAAGTTTTGAACTAACTCTTTTGCTCCTTGTGTTTACTAAGCGTTCCATAAAATATCCATCCAAACGTCCATAAATAACACAGAAAACATGCCTCAGGTGACACGTTCTAACAATTCCGCTATTAGTATCGATAATGACGCATCTGATTTGTGACTTCTCGTCAACTTTGTGCTATTTTTGTTTAAAAAAACGAATGTTACGTTTCTTCCAATTTTGGTCCAATGACAAATAAGCGTTAAGTCAGATGTACATAATACGTCATTATTGATAAAGTATGAGATTGCCCAAATATTTTATGATCGATTTGATAACCTTAAAGATGTCTTTCAAAGAATATGTTAGAATTAAGTAAATAGGTTGTTGCTCATGGGAGATGTTAGCCACTAAAATCCCTTAAATTTAGGGTTTGGTCAAAACAGTGAGAAGATGTCCTTACTTTAGGCTAAATAACAGGAAGAGATCGAATTAGAGAGTAAAAATAAATTACTGAGCATTAAGTTTGATAAACATAGAAGATGATAAAGTTGATTAGATTTGAAGTTGTCTTTTCTTCTTGTTGAACAGCCAAACCAAAGTCAGCTAATTAATTATGCAAAAATGAGTAGATTTTGTCGTTTTTAGGGGGGGTCCCTGTAAATCCCAGGGAATTCAATATTGCGACCTTATTTTTTGTCGAGGTTAATATCTCACCACACCCATCAATTGTGCCAAGTTTGAGCGAAATCCGTGATTTGAGCATTATCACCTCCTGCCTGGTTCTCTCATGGACACACTCTTAATATTAGTGCTTTGCCCTCCCTTTGACAACTTCACGTGACTGGTTCACTTGGCAGGAGTTGACAGCTTAAATCTGCCTTTCTTGATAGCAAACGGCATTAATTTATATCAGATCGGTGTATAAACACGTCTTGGTTTCTGATAGCTGATAACATGAAACCACTATTGCTCAAACTGATTTCTTACTGTATTTTTCCAAGTTTTTAGCATCGGCCCGCCGCGTCTGGAAAGCTCAAATTTCAGAAAAGTACTACTTGTATTTTTTGGCTTCAAACATTTTCTTTTAAGTTGCCCGTAGTTTTGAAAACAGATTTTAAAAGAAGAGATAACGCTCTTTAACGTGGTATAAGACTCGTTACTGAAATCGAGGTACCAGTCGACGATTTTGGGCTTTGAAATTTGCCATTTTTTCATTGAACGAAAACCTTCAAAATATTGAAAATAATGAAAAATCTCCAAAATATTACACTTTCGTTCAAACTGAGTAAATCACCACTTAGAATGTGTGCAATTAAGTACTCTTCTGAATAAGTTATTTGTTGTCCACATTACAAGGGGTTTGAATTTTAAAACGTTTTTTTTGTGACACAGGGTCTCGGGCCTGGAAAACCCGGTCCGAGAGCCGCGAAAGCAATAACCCCCACGTCCTTGGAAAATAATTATCGGATCGAAGCAAACATTACATTTATGTTAATATCTTACCTAGTGCTACTTTGTGATTTTTTTTGAGAATTTTCGATTTTTCACTTTTGTAGACCTCTGGTCGATATTTACTGACATCCGCTCTTAATTTTTTTCTTTTTCCATCCATTCCCCCATTTTTGTTTTTTTTGTTTTTTTTTTTCCCCTACTCTTGGGCTTGGGGTTTCTATTTTATTGCCTATGGTTTTCAATAGATCGGTTTTTGCCCCAACTCGTGCGTCTCTTGGTGTTTACACTAATTTGGTTGTTTTGGCCCTGTCAAAATAATTAATTAGGGGCACCCCCTCGCGTGGCATTGTCGTTTGGCACTCGCATCAAGTTTCTTCTAGGTCATATCTGGTTAAGCATCAGTTCGAAGGTCATTCGCGACCATCCTCGCTAGTTTTACCCTCCCTACCCTCCCTGGTTTCTATTTTATTGCCTATGGTTTTCAAAATGATAAATCGGTTTTTGCCCCAACTCGTGCGTCTCTTGGTGTTAAGACTAATTCGTGGTTATTTACGTCAGGATGGAGACAGTCAATTGTAACACGGGGTAAATTGACGTGTGGAGGGACGCTAGGCATATACGTGCTGTTTTAAGGCTTTTAGATTTTTATTTTTAATTATTTTTAATTACCTCTTAATGTAACCTAGAGTGCTGAAAAAATGCAAGAACGAATTTGATTGTTGTACATCAAACAATTCGCTTGAACTCGCATTTATTTCAATGGCATCATGAGGTCGCCGAAACGTCGGGACATTTAAAATTCGTTAGTAATTTTATCCAGTGAGGAAAAATGGAAGCATTCCCAACAACAACAACAACAACAACAACAACAACAATTTATTAGGTATTTCCACACATATTATATAGCATTACCTAAGTAGGAAAAGGTAACAATTGTTTCACATCATTTCGTCTTAAATAAAGCTTCTTGCCTAATATTCATTATTCCAAAAATTGAAAAGCAGAAATAAGTCTATATATAAACGGATCAACATTATTAAAAAGAAATGATATTTTAGAGTTATTATCAAAAGTATTAAAGCAAGGATACCTTGAAGTGATTTTGTCGTTAAGTTCTAATAGAAACTTATCATAAAAATTACAGTGAAAAAGTATATGTTTATCATCTTCAATTTCATTTGAATGGCAGAAAGAACAGCTTCTTTGATGTACAGGTGTCTAACTCTTCGGCGTCGTGTGTCTGCCCTTTCCAATGTGTAATTTATGATTGCCGAGAGGGAATTCATTAAAGGCAATTTTGTGTTGTGGGTTGTTGGTCAGATCTAAAAATTCTGTTTTTATAGTTTCTTTCTTGAATGTCAGGAGTAGAAGTTTTAGTTTTCAGTTTGAGCTAATTAGCATTAATTGGTGGTCTTCATATATATAAGCTTTCTTCGTGTTTGACTTGAACTAAGTAGTTATGATATTTGTAACTTTAATAACTTAGATTATATCTTTTCAATAATTCATTAACTCTGAGCGCCAATCAAGCTGGTTGATGCTAAATTATATCCCAAGAGTCGAGAAGTTCCAAATACAGTAAAACTTCCCAACAAGTGTAGTCACCATTGAAAGAAGACAGAATAGAAGACACCCTTAAACTCAGAAGTGCTCGGAAAAAATGTTTCTTTCCCTCATTTTTTATTTAGCAGCCTCTACAGCTCTGTCAACCGAAGAAAACTTTAGATCTGCGTACATCATAAATATAGGGAAAACAAGCGCTTAGCAGGACAAGCGGTCAAGAAAATCGATTCATCTAGTCTGTTGTCATGCAGTCAGACGTGTTTAAGATACTCCTGGTGCACGTCTACTAACTTTAAAGAGTGCTTTGGCAAGAGATGTGGTACAGGCAATTGTGAACTGCATAAGCAGGTTTTCTCTACGATTCAAGATGACACCAAGCTTAATGATCAACCTGGCTCCACATTTTCAATGTTTCTTAAGGTAGGAAAACAGTTTAATATTTGCTTTGTAGGTAATATAAAAGGACCCAGTAGAAATTAACTGATTCTGATATACTGTACAAAATAAGGAAGAAAACGGAATCTGAAACTGAAAAGGAGATAAGAAACAAAGTCCATCGAGAACCGGGCAATTAAAAAGACAGGGTTTGCACTCATGGGAACATTTCAATGTCAAAAACACTCCTTGTAGGTTCATCATCCCTGTTGAGCGTGGTTAAAATTAAGACAAGACAAGACATTTACTACCTTAATATTAACTAGTTATAGCTATCGCCAAGTGCCAACGAATAAAGATTTTACCTATATGCGTGCGCTGTTCAATTTGTTTAGAAATATCATGAATCACCGTTCGTAATTTACGAAAATGGTTTGAACTCAATTCGATTGCGTAAGCGAAAATTACCTTGAAAATAGTGAACTGAAGCTTAACTTTAAAGCTTAGGAAGTCTACTTTTCAGGAAAACAAGATTTATGGTGCGCCGATGAAGCCTTCCGAATTATTTTACTTCAAAAACACAATAAATTAAGCTAAGGTTCAGGATTTCGTGATTTTATTTCTCGCGTTGTCATGGTTGTTTCAAGCTAACTCATCTTCGTCTTTTAAAATTTCAAAGAGCACACGTCAGTTGAGTAACACAAGTTCCCCCTATTTTCCGTTAGACAAACTAGAAGATATCATAGAAACTCTAACAATAACAATTTAACCCCGCCAGTTCCAGTTGATCTGAATAATTCTTCACGTCATAAGAAATCCGGATTCAATAATTATTTAATTATTCATTCAAATAAACAAGTAGAAACAAGTCACCTCGATCGATATAAAAATTCCTTCTTCATTTGGCTGTTACTCGCAAAATCAGAATTAAATGGGATGTTTGGCCTCGGAGCTGATATTCTTCAAATACCTTGTTGTCATCTGTCGAGTTATTCTTGCTATATTTTTTAGGAAGTAGTTCTATCGGCTATTTCTTCTTGGCAAAACGTGTAAAATTTTTCACCATTTTCTCTTGCACTACCAATGCAGCTGAGCGAACGCATCCTAGTCCCCTGGGCCTGGTCGGTTCAAAACTGGGTTAATATCAAACCCAGAGTTGGTATGAGAGCTTAAAAAGCAAATTCAGTTTACTTATCTTTGCCTACAATTTCATGATTAGATACTCGAAGCTAGATCTATAAAGAAGAGAGAAAATTATCCGAGAGAGTGCTTTTGATAAAAAGAAGAAGACACCGTGGTTAAAATTTAACCCCGGGTTAGCGCTAACCGGCGTTCGAACAACTGGGGCCAGGGCTTCTCGGTTGCCGTTATCTTTTTTCCAAATACCCTGTAACATTAAGGTCATTTTACTGGATATTGTAAACGTCCCCCAACTGTGATCAACACCAGCTGGTCATGAAGAATTAGCCGGGGGATTTAAGCAGCCAAGTAATCAGAGACGGAGAAATATTTTGAATAATAATCATGCAATATACTCCCTATCAACACCGACGAGCTGTTTATTGACTTTATTGTATTGAGTTTGTTTGATTGTTTTTTTTTAAGATTTATCACTCTGAAAACTATTAGCACATTTCTTACAAAAATACATTTTTGTAAAAAAAGCAAATTTTACAGTTATATAGCTCCAAAAAAAAGCAGGATTTTTACATAAAAAAGCAGTATTTATACAACCGTATATTTATCACCTTTTGTTACATTGAATTTTTGCATTATTTTCTGGTATTTTGGTGGTCCTGATAACAAATGGCCAACTTTATTTACTTTCGGTTAAATACCTTAGGAATTAGGATTAAAGGGGCGCCACAGGCAGCCCAGACTCTATAGACGGCATCTGATGGCATGGGGGTTCGTTGGAATTTCAATTTGTAAGAGAATGGTGTGAGAACAAACAAACTACGCTCTAAATTCCTCTTTTTTGAAAAGATTCGAAATAAAAATGAAATACGTTTTGTTTGTGTTATGGGTCTTACATTCAATTTGCTTCTTGAGCAATTTCGAAGCCGATTTGGCGAGTTTTAAATTTTGATACTGCAGTACAAAAAGAAATAAGGGAAGGCTAGCGAGCAGTGTAGATAAAGGATATACTGTACATATGTTGTTCAAACTCCGAGAGTGGAGAAACAAATACTTCTGGAACAAATAAGACCCACCGTAGCACCAGTACCACGCGAGGGAGACCAGTCTTTGGTGTAAATACGAAGTTTGCTGCTGAATTCACATTTTGCTGTGTATAGAAACCAAGCAAGCGAACGTATGAAGAATAGGAATCGACAGTCTTTTCTTAAAGTTTCTTTGTCAAGCATTATTGTGCAAAAGCAGAAACATCGAACCCTAGCTCACTGGAATTAAACAGAACGCCGGCGCTACAAAATAGTCCAAAATACATACATACATACATACATACATACTTACATACACACATACATACATACACACACACATACACACATACATTCATTCTTTATTGCAACTCCCTAAAGAGGGTTTTTCAGTTACAAGGCTACTAATCAACTAATCAACTAAAATAGCTAAATAAATTACCAAATAACTAAGATAATAAATATACGTTACAAAAAAAGTGAAATACAACGGATCAATCACTATTTACAAATTCATAGATTGATCAGAGAAAAGTAGGTTGACAATTTTTTTCCTAAAAACTTTGACAGAATCTGAAGATCTAACATTGTCTCTTAGATTATTCCAGAGCTTAGCACCGCGGTAGGTGAAGGACCGCTGACCAGTGGTTAGGCGGCACCTTGGAATGTTCAGTTGATCACATTGTCCAGTAGTTTTAGTGTGAGTTTGTGAACGCAGAGTAAATTTCTCGATTAGGTAGTCAGGCACAAGTTTATTAATATATTTGTACATCATCACTGCATCGTTCAAATAAATTCTGTCATTAACAGGCAGCCAATTTAGCGGTTTAATAGCTTGTGAGATGTGATCAAACTTTTTGAGGCCAAGAACAACACGGGCGGCAAAATTCTGCACTAAATGAAGTTTGTTGATGTTATGTTTACTAGTATTTGACCAAACAGTTGAGCAATAAAATAATTTACTAAAAACGAAAGAGTTTATAAGGAGAAGTATTGTTTTCTTATCTAGCAAGTGTTTTATTCTATTGATTTGTACGAGTTTATGTAGGCAAATAGAGACTGTTTTAGCAATGTGTTCATCGGAAGTTAGTGATTGGTCAATATAAATGCCAAGATCTTTAACAACAGTAGAGGGTGTCATTTCTTTTCCAAGCATCCGTACAGATGCTGTGGGCAGCTTATTAAGGAGTTGAGGCGTACCGATCGTTAAAACTTTATTCTTATCAGGATTTATCAATAAAGAGTTTTGGCAGCACCATCTGGAGACTTGTTCCAGGTCCGCATTTAGATTGTGAATTGTGATTGTGGATTGAAAATTTTATTTTATATTGTAGATTGATCTATATGTTATCCATTCTATGTGTTAGACCTACGATAAAAGTAAAGGTGGGGATTCCAGAGAGCTTCAAAGTAGGATGGTACCCCCCCCCCCCAAAAAAAAAAAAATCGGGGTCGAGTCACCTTAAGGTGCAGGGCATTAAAAGACCCTCTAGAAACCCTAAACACACGAAAGAGCGCATCAAGAAGGATTTTATCTGGTATTTTGTTGAAAAATTCTGAAAATTTTGAACTTAAGCCAAAGTTTAAACCTCTAAACTTAACAGAACAGAGTGTAGAGTTCTCGATACGATATTTTTTTTACCCATGATATTACTATGTAATCAGTAAAGGCAAGGAAAGTTATTAGAATTTGGACAAAACGCAAGTGAAATCATTCTCTATTTCACTTGTCACCATTTGTTTACACATACAAATCTCGCGCTCTGATTGGCTGAATTTTCCCACAGGTGAATCCTCACAGAAGTTAGCGCGCACTCAAGGCAGTACGCATCAATTTCTACGCGACTATATTTTGTTTTTACCTCACAGACTGTTCTTAATACTGAGAGAAAGTATACAAAAGTCGTTTAAGATAACATTTAAAGGGTATCTCTTCAGGGAAAATATAGCTTGGATTTTCACACGCCATAGCGCTCGCAGATGACAACACTCACGTCATTCACCTTTCTCTAGTACTATTTCTTAGAAAATGTGAGATTTAATTCACCAAATTTGCCTAAAATCATGTATTTCATCAACTGGGTAATAGGGGTAATGGCGAAAATGGCGCCGGAGGTAAAAAATCGCCGGAGGATTGACGAAATTTTATATGCAAAGGTTTCCCTTTGGGAGCAACAATTTTGAGAAAAATAGCATTTTTGGCAAAAGTGGCGAATTTTGCCATCATTCGCCACAAAATTCAAACGAGATGGCAGAGGGGTTTGCCAATGCGCTGCATTTGTCTGGACAGATCTCAAGATTGGTCGAGCGGTTTTATTATTCTATAGAGTGCTGATGATTCAAACCTATATAATTTTAAAGATAAAGGGTCATCATAAATTACTTGACGATTGTAAGCCTGGGACGAACTCTTTCGTCCGTAGCAAAGAGTTCAAGATGACAAAGTTCGCTAATTGTTTGCACTTTGGGTCTTCAGGTCAGTGCTTTGCAAAAGAAATCGACCCAACTATTTTCCAGAGGATAATTTCTCCAATTTAGTTTCCGTATTTGTAAATAAATATATATTATATACTTATGGAAAGAATCCAATGAAAAAATTATGAACGTTATGACATAAAGAACAGCTGCATGCACCCCAGTGCGAAATTAATCGAAATGATAGTGGTTTGACATTCATGAAAAGCGCTTGTTTCCGAAGAGATGACAGCAGTGAGATCATTGATATTTCTTTCCCTCTACTTTGGGCTCTTCTTAAAACTTTTCAAAGCTAATGATCAATGCAGAGAGGGAAAATGTCAAACTTATTCCCTCGATATCTACGGAGATGCCGTGGAAAACTTTGAGTTAATTGGCCATGTTTTTCACCAGTTTGCCACGAAAAACCCAATTCATTGCCACAGCCGGTGTGTTGATGATTGTCGGTGTTTGTCGTTCAACTACAAGGAAAATAATGAAAAAAACGTTTGCGACTTGAATGACGCCAGCCACTTTACAGACCCGAGCTCTATCAAACATTCTCCGGGTTCACGTTATTACAACCTTCGCAGGGCATTCAGCGGCCAAAAGGTATAAAAACGTATATCATGGTGCATATAATCTTTGCAACTTTTTTGGGCAATATTTATGGTCACGTCAATTGTTTGTCTTTTGTATCTAAGTAATTATATAAAAGAGAATTTTGTAATGTTTAAGACAAGAACAGCAGTGTTCGCGCTCGAATCAGTTAACCACTGATAAAACTTTCTGTGCCGAGTACTTTGAATAGCTTCCAAAACGTCCCCGGAGTATTTCATTTCAAAAGGACTGCTAAATATAAATGCCTTCTCTCTTTTTAAACGTGTTGACTTGAAAAATGTCAAGCAAAAGCAGTTAAGCTAACAAATTTTTGGCAGAAATAGTATGCAATTAAATGTAAGTTTTGCATCTGAAGTCACGGTTAATAATCGTTCACTGGCTTTCGCAATACGGCCATCCAGATGAAAGAGATTTCCACAACCGGCCATACAAGAGGAAAACAAAATGTTCACAGTAGAGTGTCGCTTTTTATAGGTTGACCGCAACGCGACATGATTGACATTTATACGGAAATGTAAACTGGTACGAATCATATTATGTTGTTTGTGAGTCGGCATTTGGCATTGGTAGTACGTGAACCGCGGTTTGGTGTCTTCTCGGTTTAGAAAACTTCGTATTTAGTTTTAGAATATAAGTTCTGACCGGTGGACGGTTTTTTTGGATCTTTTTTCGCTTCGGTAGATAGATTTTGTTAGATTTTGACTTTTCATATAATAGGCCACTTGCACTAAGGGATCACGTGACCAATGCTTCCTTTAAACAATGAGTTGGAATCTTGCTGATGCCAAAAATTGTTAGAACACATAAAAATTATCTTACACCCGAGATTTGAGAGGAAACGCTTTTAAGGGAGGTATTTTATGGGACTTTGATTTTTCCACAAAGTAGTATGATTTGTATTGGCCTCCGTATTGGAGGGAATGCTCTTGCCCTCCAAAATGGCGGCCAAAACTACTTTTTGATTATATCTTGTTCAACGTCTGATAGTTACGCTCAGATGTGCTGTAAACGTTATCACATCATCTTTTCAACATTTTCCTCGAAGATTAAGTGCAAAATTTGTGTTCAGAGAGAGGTACTTCACAGAAAATTCATACAAGACAGCAATTATATCTTACTGAAGAGAAAGTGATTACAAGACTTTTTTCATTAAATTCTCCAGTTTAACAGGTGTAACCGGATCAAAGCAAAGAGAAAGATTGATCAGTTGAAAAGATTGATGGTTACAAGAATCAAGAGAACTGCAAGAATCGAAAGTTAACGAAAATATTCATAAAAAGACTTTGTTTATGAAATACAAGTTTAGTTCCCTAACAGTCCGAGTCCGTCCGGCAACATAAGTCTTGTAACCATTTCCTTCGTTAACATAATCATAGGAAAAAGTACAATTTTTAATAACACTAAAACGTTATAATTAAACTTATTTGAACAGGGTGGTTGTTCCTTTTTAGAATACTGATTGCTGACAGTAACACCTTCTCGGCAACTATTCCAGTTTCGGTAATAAATTTACCATTTATTTTCCAACTTTATTTTTCACATTCAAAATTGCGTTTTTGCGTTCTTTAACATAATGTCATGTGGTAGTCACGTCATATGCGTCACTGGCTGATCAACGTTTTCCTGGGAGTTAGCTATTTTGTCACGATTCGAGGATTCCACTATCACTTATAACATTTGTTCATCCTTAACTAGTTCATATGAATAATACTTCTCATCGCATCTCTCTTTCTAAATCCTTTTTTTTTTTTTCCAGAGCCACAGTGTGATGCCATGTGATGGTGAAGTCACATGCATTAATGGCTGCTGCAAGAATAATCCTTGCCAGAATGGAGGAACATGTACAGAAATATGTGAGCCCACGAGCGTTCGGTACAACTGTTCTTGCCCAGCAAAGTTTATTGGTCGACACTGTGAGTTTGAAAGAAAAAGCTGCCAGGCCTATAAAGCTGCAGGAGAAAGAAAATCTGGATTGTACACAATCATTGATGACAGTGAAAGAGTCTTCAAAGTATTCTGCGACTTTGACTCCGAACCCAAGTTTGCATGGAACTTGATCCAGTCATTTAAGTTTTCAAACAATGATAATTTTAAGGTAAATAAGGTTCAAGTTAAATCTATGTTAGCTTAAAAATAAATCATTTGTATTGTGTTGCATGTGGTTCTGTGTTTGTCCTTGTTAGATCACTGGACTAACAATTCGGAGGTCCCGAGTTCAAGTGCCACCTGGTCCACTGGTTTGATTTTTTCTCGGTAGTAACAAGTTCAAATCCTCGACCACACGTGTAAATGATAGCCAACAGGTTTACCTCCGGCCAGTTGGAATTCTCAACGGGTCAATTTAGGTTTCTTTGAAACTGCCCACCTACCCCTCCCCTAAGCCATCATTTTGCCCTAAGCGAGAAGTAAGTGTTGATGTTAGCTTAGGGAAGGGGTAGGTGGACAGTTTCCCCGAAACCTAAATTGATCCTTCTTAACCACATTGATGTTTCTTTATGGAGATGTCACAAATTCAGAAAGTGGAATCTCAATAACGGTCAGACAGAATGAAACTCGAATTTTATCAAGACACCCCTTGCCGACCTGCCTGCTTCCTGAAATCTCCTCATAACTTACTGTAGAGAGAGCCAAAAACTTGACTGAGTTGTTGTTGTTGTTTAAATATGCAGGGCGTTATCTTTTCTGACTACAATGACGCAGATGCGACCAGTGGCGATCAACCAAACTGGCATGCGTACTTGATCCGCCCAGCATACCTGGCATGGCTTGGGGCCCAGTCCACTCACTGGCGAGCTACCTGCCGCTATGATACCGACGGAGTTGTGTACACAGATTACATGCGAACATCCCTGGCAGATTGCAACATACTTACCATGCAGAAAGAATATGGTACGTGCTTCCAGTTTGAATTCATAAACATCCGTGGACATGAATGTTTCAATTGCACTGTACCTCTCTGGAATGAAAAAGACGCTTATTCTTTGCATACAGATACCCACATCAAGAATTGCGAGTTTGACGGGAAAACAGGCTCCGTTCATCGAGAAGACAACTTTGGTCATTATGTTCGTTATAATTCCTTACATCGCTGTTCTTCTGGCTCTGATTCTACAACTCAGTTCTGGCTTGGAGGCAAATGAATGGTTGTCAATTATAGACAAATTGATAGTACCTATGTGGTAGAAAGGAGGGGTCCATGGTCCGTGTTAGATCATAAGGAGGCTTTTGGCTCAGATATGTTTAAAAATGGAAACTAACTCCTTATATATTTACGCAGTGGGGGCAAAAAGCAAATAAACGGGGTGAAACAGCAAAAATAAAAAATAAAAAAAATAGGCAAGCGAAGTGAGCCGAGCGGTGGACTGGGGAAGTGGAAAGGGTAGTGGTGCCTGGAGACATGCCTTTGATGCCGCCGTTCCATGATACCAGATTCTGGTATCATGATCTGATTGGTCAAATGTCTTAATGTTGACACATTCGCGGTATTGCTAACAGTTGAAATATCACGCTTTTTCAATTTGGGAAAACATTTTTCCTTTTAAACACGGATTTCGAGCAAGCTATACAAAATTCTTAGCAAGGTTAGGCGGAGATAACAGCGATTGGGGGAAATAATGATTACTGACTTTTACGCGATTTTGAGCATTCCCATAAAACGTACAAAAAATCCAACCAGAATACACACGAACTAAACTTTCGCATAAGGTGCTTAACTTACACGGCATATTTCCTCCGCTGAAAATAAACTCCACCGAGCAATATTTCTGTCTGGTACATTATCATTAGCCTGTGTACAGACTAGACAGACGCCCCCTCCCCCTGGTGTTAGTCCAATTAGCGATCGAATTGAAGTAGATCACCTTGCACTCTATTTTATTCGAGTGAATTCAAACACAGTATATACTTTTTGGAATACGCTCACGGTGGCATCCGTGATGAGAACTTGACGTGTTGAAATTTAAATGACAGGTTATGGGCGTAACGGCGGCATCAAAGGTATCTTTCCAGGCTCCGCCACCCTTTCCTCTCCCCAGACTACCGCTCGGCTCGCCAATGCGAAGCCTGGTCCCAGACTCCCAGGTTAATGCTTCGACCACTATTTCCTCCCCTCCCCTTCCAGGGATAGTTTTATTGTTCCCTTTTGGACTGAGTGTATATAGTGTAGTGTATATATAAAGAAAATTGTCAGTACAAAATGTATGAATCATCCAATTTTAGGACAGTATTTGGCCCAAACCCCTCTAAATGACTGTTAAATTTTTGATGAGAAAGCGAGGAGGGGGGGGGGGCTGTTTACAATTATGTTTAAGCCCGACGTTGGTCTTTTAAAGCCAAAAGCGTGGAGAAATGAGCTATAAAGACCAATGTCGCCTATTTGAATTGGCAAACTCTAGAGAAACATAGAGAGTTCTTCAGTATCTATAGTTAAGTGCTACAAGATAATTTTTGGAATAGATAGCCTTCCCTGACTTTTTCGGACTTTTTAGAGGTTGCTATAAGTGTCAAATTAGAGCCAATCACGATGTTAAAGTTGCCACTCTGAATTGCAATCGCTACGGGTATTCGTTCTTTTCACAGATGGTTAACGACATTATATAGCCCGCGTCACAAGTCGACACGACGGATTACACAATAGTTCATTTGCATTAGTCAGGAGCCTAACGATAAGCTTTGGAAACGGGCTTCGCGATCGGCCGGAGCGATTCCCCTCTTTTTTTTTTGTACGCAGTTTTCAATGGAATCAAACCACTGTGAGATGAAGCCGCGTTTCCAAAGCTTATCATTTTCCTAAAATATTAGCTAATCGTGTGGATAGCATGCTATTTCACTGTTTTTATGATTCTTAAAACTTTGTTTCAATATTTCCAAAACACTCTTATAGAATTTGCTCAAACTTTGCCTTAATTGAGGCAATTATGGCATGCACATACTCCCTTAAGCAATTTCTTAAAAAAAAAAAAACTCCGAGTACAGAGAAACACAAAGATAAATAAAAAACGTAGTGGCGTCATTACGTAACCATGGCGACTCCGATTGCAATAAAACCCAGATCATAACAAATTTTAATCTCTATTTAATACAGTTATGGTAACCTTTTTCCCATATCTTTACTCATGCCAATCGTAGTTAATGCTCAAACTTGGGCGGTATCCCCCCAAAAAAATCCAGTCGAGCCACCTTAACAACTACGTTACGGCACTTTTGAGATAGTTAAACGAAACAGGTTAACCTCTAAATGTCTATTAATCCAATATGATTAACGCACTGGTATATTTTAGCTTATTTTGTAAACGAAATAAGATTACGAATAAGTTCTAAAAGTACAAAGCAATGTAATAAAGTATAGCCCTAAAATGCTGAAGCGTAGCCTCAGTCTGTTTTAAAGATGCTGAAACAGTGCGGACATCATGCTGATGCAAAATAAAAGTAAAATAATGTGTAATAATGATGCTTACATTGTATATATTCTGGTAGGGCGCAGAATCCAAAATAATTACTTCTTTAAATTTCCTTTTAGAACGGTCTTAGCAACGCGCGAAGGACCGACATAATCAGCGAAGGTTCTAATAAGATCGTAGGTCTCATAAGGCGGAACTTTTGGTTCTGCGATGAAAAAGTTAAACTGACCTTGTATAAAACGTTAGTGAAGGCCTGTTTTCATGAAGGTGGGGAACCCCAGGTAGGTGAGATAACCCGCTCAGGTGGGGTAACCCGCCTGTCCATATAATCTCTCATTTTAATTTGATCACGTTTACGTGATAGGTGGGGTGACCCTGCCGCATGTTACCTCACCTATCTGGGGTCCCCCACCTCTATGTAAACAGGCCCTAAGACCTAAACTCGAGTATGTAACGTCAGCCGGGAATCCACATTATAAATGTGATATTTGTAGACTGGAAGGTGTGCAATTAGCGGCAGCACGCTTCTGTAAAACTGATAACCACTATGCCCCCAGCGTTAGCATTATGTTAGATAGTCTTGGCCTCGAACCCCTTGAAACGCCAAGAAAACTAAGTGGTCAATGTATGATGTACAAAACTATTCACGGACTCGTTGGTTTGAATATACATAATTATTTGCAATTCTCCGAGGAAACACGAACACGGGACAGTCATCAGGGGAACCCAACGACATTTTTCGGGAAAATATCTGTTCGGAAGACGATTTGAGATCTAGAATTGTCGAAACATTTTTTGTAAAATTTCTTGCCTGCCTGCCTCTCCTAGGATTTTTCGAACATCTACGAAATAGTATAATTGCCCATTCTAACGGATTTTTACCCTAAAAAGGTCACCTAGAATTTTCGAGAGCCTTTTTTCTAGCTAAAATTTTCGAAAAGGTAAGTTTTGATCCCTATAATTTTCGGATCACTAGACTTTCAGCTAGGAAATCCGAACAGATTAAAAATTTTTAGGGGATAAAAATATGCCTACATCTACCGTTTAAATACTAAAATACGTTCAACAATGCTATGTTTAAGTGGTTTTGAACTATATTCTCGTTGGGTGCCCCTGAGTCATGCGTATACATTCCAGACCCCCTTTAGCTATACGAATGCCCTTAACTTCTCCTTTTTCCCGAGGATCTCAAGAGAGTGGGATCAGCTCCCAGCCAAGGTAGTGTTGTGTCCATCGCTAGCTGTGTTCAAGAAGAAAGCGACTACTTCAGTTATGAACTACAATCCAAAATAGACAAGTCAATAATATGTATTTTTTTTAATAATGTATTTTTTAATAGTTAGTGTGATGCCTGACCGGCTTTACTATAACTTAATGAAGGTTAAGGTGAAGATGAAAATTATCTGGGCCTTGCGATTTATTTTGGTTATTTTAGAGTGGCCGGGAAGGAGTGACGGTAAACAATTTTTTAAAAATATTTAAGACGGAATCCATCACGAAATTGAATGATTTTAAGTTTCAGTGGACAAAATTCTTGTACCAGATAAATTTTAAGAATATCACATTCTTTTTTTTACAGTTTTAAAGGGCTATAGATGTTATTAGTTAACTGTAATGACACCAAAGAATATTTCTCATGGCAGCCCGAGAAAATAATCCGCGGCAGGATTAGCTCAGTCGGTAGAGCACTTGACTGCAGAGCGGGAGGTCGAGGGCTCGATTCCCGGGGCCGGACCAATACTCAGGGTCTTAAAAATAACTGAGAAATGGTGGTACTTCCTTTTGCCCTGCAGGCGGCTAGACCTTCTCGTGGCTCGGATGACCACGTAAAATGGCGGTCCCGTCTCCATTAGGAGACGTAAAATATAGTGTCCCCAATTAGCACTTTCGTGCTATAGTACATTGACACTAAAAAAAAGTGCATTTTAGTCAAATCTAAAATGTTTACTTTTGGGATAGTTTTTTGTGGAAGAATTCAACAGAGATGGAGGTATACTTAGATTCTCTTAGGGGGGGGGGGGGGGGGGGTCAGAAATGGCTTATTTACTTCAGAGTATGAACAAGACCAAGATTGAAGAAAGCAAACACGATGAAGTAAAAATAAGTTTGTCCAACTGGAAACAGGTGTCAATGAGAAGAAACCTTGTAGCCACGCTCGAACGGCGAACAAAGAGAACCACTGGGGCCAGTTATACATAAATCTTAATTACAGTTGTACGCGAACGATTATAATGCCCGACGTTCAGCCGAGTCAAACATTTTATTTAAACTCCAGAAGTAAGTAGCTAGTCTACGACTAGTTATTGACAACATTTGTCAGGATTCATTTATCAGAGATGCTTATTAAGTACGTAGATAAAAAAGAGTGCTGCGGATGGTTGTAGTTATCACACATTATATAAAGTGTCGCATCTTCATTTTGTTGCAGTCAGCTGCTGTTAATGATCCTAAACATGTCTCTTCTTCGAGTGCAGCTGAAAATAAAAGAGGAGGCATCGTTTCACTGGCCACCCAGCCAGACCTGAGTAGTGGCGTTAGGTCCCGACGAACAACGATGTAATGGATTAACAGCACCATAACCTCCAAAGTTGTCTTCGTTATAAACTGCACTAGTCTTTCCGTTGAATTCACAGATATTTTTGTCACTATCTGTGTGCAAGGAATTTTCATCTTTTTCATACCAGAGTGGTGCGGTACAGTTCAAACATTCGTGCCCCCGGATGTTCATAAATTCGAACTTGTGGCATGTACCTGATTGGGTCTGTGGGCTAAGTATGTTGAAATTTGCCAGGGATGTTTTCATGTAATCTGTGTACACAACTCCGTCGGTATCATAGCGACAGGTAGCCCGCCAGTGAGTGGACTGGGCCCCAAGCCATGCAAGGTTTGCTGGGATGATCAGGTACGCCTGCCAATTTGGATGGTCACCGCTGATTGCGTTGTCATCATCGTAATCAAAGAAAACAATTTCATCCTACAGATTACAAACTTGTCATTAGCATTAGTAGATGAGAACAATAAATGATGGATTTTATTCCTCTAGTTGACAAGCCTGTGACATGCGGAAGAGAAGGTTACAAATAGGGTAACACGCGGTTTAAGGTGATTCCTTAGTAAAAGAACCTAACATAGATTGTAGATGAAACTTGGTACACTGATGTAACAAGTCAAGAAGACGATGAAAAAGTACTAAAAAGTTGGGGTCACCGTGCTCGTTTTGACGTCACAATGCTGACAAATACGGCTATTTTGGACCCTTTGACAAAAACCGCGCGCAGCCCAAAACTAGACAAAAAGGAGAGATTTTTTCGATGATGCATGTGGTGTCGCACAGAATTTGACTTTAATGTATTGTTTATCCACTTACATACCAGAAAAATGCCTTAAGATGCCCTTGTTTTTACTTTAAACTCCAAAATAGAATTGAATTAGACACGCGCTATTCGACCCGTGATAGCTCAATCCGTACAATCTAGTAAAATTGCCAAAAAACTGAACATAGATTTGTGCCAATTTTTTTCTCATCTAAATATTTACTAAAGCGTGATATCGAGAGAAGATGGCTGAAAGAAGCACTGAAGAGCACAGAACTTGTAATTATTTTATTCATTTCTGGGTGTTTTGGCTACTCCACCCACATATGTGTTTCGTATTTATTTAGTATTCACCGAACCGAGCATCGTCGTGAGCTTCAAATTACCTGAATTAATAGAGAGGGGGTAAAATGACCGGAAATTCGGCCTCGGGTTTGTCAGTCAAGAAATGATTATTTCGAGCGACGACTAAAAACAAGGATCCTTTACCCTGCGTTTTTTACCAAGCTCACAACAAGTGTTGTTTATCTTTAGTTAGACCAGGGAAACAAACAATTCAGAAGACTGAAATTAAAGTTTAGTCTCAGTACTAATCTCGAGAAGGGAAGTGTCAGTAATATACAAAATGTAAGATACCATCTGCAATACTTGCCCCAAAAATGTCTTTCTTTGATAAGCTGAACGACTGGATCAAGTTCCATGCAAACCCAGGCTCAGAGTCAAAGTCGCAGAACACTTGGAAGGATTGATCACTGTCATCAGTGATTGTGTACAATCCAGAACTCTTTTCTCCAGCAGCTTTGTAGGCCTGGCAACTCTTTCTCTTTTCACAGTGTCTACCAATAAACTTTGCTGGACAAGAACAGTTGTACCGGACGCTCGTGGGCTCACATATTTCCGTACAAGTTCCTCCATTCTGACAAGGATTATTCTTGCAGCAGCCGTTCACGCATGTGACGTCACCATCACATGACGTCGCATGGTGTTTCTAAAAATTGATCAAACAATTTTTTTTAATTTTTCGCTTATACAGAATAATTGGAGTGACCAGCGTAAAAATACCTTTGAAAAAGACCCTCTGGCCCCGCTGCGTTCTTTAAAATTCAAGCATTGAACAGCATGGCACTAATTCCCTAGCAAGAAAAGTATGGCGAAGACGAATGTATTGTACCTTATCTTATCCGCTCCTTTCTTATCTTAATGGCTGACAAACCTAACACGGAATAAAAAGAATTATTATATGGCTGAGTTTGTTTTCGCCATGCGATAGGTCAATTTGCGGTCCGTAACTTGCTATACGGACTAAAATTTCAAAGAAAATGCTTATTTCGGAGGTCTAAATCTCTTCACCTCGGAAAAAAGGTTGAAATTAAGTTACAAGACGTCTATCTAGACGAGCAGCGAGGATCGTCTACTTCAAAGCTGCCTCAAAACTATCAACTGATCAAATTATGACTAAACTGGGCTTGGAACCTCTCTATTATAGAAGACGGACACACATTTTAAGATTTGTTGATGAGTGCATTGCAAATAGAGTTCCCAGATACCTTTCTAATTATTTCAATGTAAGAAACCGTGACATTCACCGCCACAAAACTAGAAATAATAATGACCTTATTTTGGAAAGAATTAATTTAGAATGCACCAAGCGCGCTTTTTTCTACAAAGGTGCGAAAATTTTTAATAATTTTTAATAATTCTTAGAATTTATAACTGTTCGATCTTTCGTTTGGTGTGACTATTTTGTAATTTTGTGATTTGATTTTTATCTATATTTTAAATCTTTTTTATTTTTATTTTTTTCATTTTTAATTTTTTACAGGACCTGCATTGATAGCGGTTTTTTTTCTTAAAACTGAAGCAGCAATCCTGCATAAATATGTTTAAATTATTATTATTATTATTATTATTATTATTATTATTATCAACCTTGAGGACTTAGATTTTGACTCTGTCCTTCAACATTTTAAACTGTGTTTATTTGTGAGCGAAGGCGATGAAGAAACTAACTTGTGATCTTATCGAAGAGGATTCTAGTCAGTGTTTGAAAATAATTATTTTATCGTAGTACACAATTAAGAAGACGAAAATCGACTGGCAGATATTTGAGATGTTTTGCCTAAGAGAAAATGAGTAATTCCTTCGACAAAAATGATAACAAACATGCCTGCACCCGATCATCTTGACGAGCTTCTTTGTCATTTGCAGTGTTTTTCCAAAGACCAACGAAAGAAAGATAGAAGCGACTCCGAGCCAGACGAAATGTGCAGTTTTCAAAAGACTCCAGCGTCACATTGGCGAGTGAATACTTACAGTGCTCTTAGTTTTGACCGAATATACTTAAAAATATGTCTGTAAACCCTGAAGACTGGATCCTGACTTTGCCTTTCCAGATTTTAACCTAGATTTGTTTGAATGAGAACGAAGCTGATGTAGAAACTGAATCGTAACCTTTCCGTGGAAGAAAATATGGTCCGCGTTTGAAAATTTTAACGGAGATCACGCTTGAAGAAGAGAATGAACTGGCAGAAATTCGAGAGGTTTACCCAAAAAATTAACGAGCGAATCCTTCGACAATGACAACAAACCTACCTTGAAAAGCTTCTTTGCCTTTTGCAGTGTTTTTTTTTTACAAGGATCAACGGAGGAACGATGGAAACGACTTCGAGAAAGTCACAGTGCCCGGTTTCCAAAATACTCCAGCGTTTCATTAAAGAGCTAAAACTTACAGCGCTCTTAGTTTTGACCAAATAAACTTTTTCAACATGGCGAATTTGTTTTCACTTTCTCGGAAACCCTTTGTATTATTGTTTTCGTGAGCCAATAAAAACTTTCTTGAAAAAAAAACTCGGTCGGTAATTTACAGTACAGACCGAAAACTCGGCTAATAAGAGGTATATACTTGGCTACCACTTGACGAAGGCTGGAATGCAGTGTGAGCTTGACCTGCTTGTAAGTCTAACGGATATAAAAACACGACCGAACAACGTACGGCAAAGGCCTAAACTGGTTAAAAGCGGAAAATGGGAAAGAATTGAAGTGATAAATAAACAAAGCTACCCTAGGGAGACATTGCGAATTTGCTCTTTGATGCGCGTATACCTTCCACTCCATACTCCCTAGCTCCAACGGCTTCATACGTATAACATCACCTTCTTTAAGTGTGGGCAAGTCACGCGAGCATATTGGTTGTGGTACTTAGACTGCTCTGCCGCTTAGTCAGTTTTTGGATGTACTCGTTCACTCTGTGGGGCTCTAGGCTAAAGGAGAGTCTTCCTTGTGGGCAGGAGTGTTATTTTTCTCCGGTTCATTAAACGTTCAACAGCACTTGATTCCATTCCTTGTGTCGGTGTATTGCGCTAATCGAGAATTGCTATATACGGGTCTGTCCCGGCACTCAAAGCTTTGCGTAGGAGGTTGTTTGCTGTTTTCACTGTTGATTACTCTTTGTCGTTCGCTTTGCTGTTCCCAGGAGAGCTAGTTCTGTTCCAATCGTTAGCGAATTCACGAACCTCTGATAGCACAAATTGCGGGGCATTGTCGCTGACTAAGGGATCAGGGCAACCATAGCTAACAAAATGGTTCTTCAGCTTCAAAACTAGCGCTGTTGAGGTGGTACTTGTGAGCCAGTCAATTTCCCAGGAATTGCTGTTATAATGTACCGTGATCATGTACTCTTTTTTTTAGTTCAAACAGGTCAACTCCTACTTGTTCCCATGGTCGACTGGTACTTTATTTGGTATCAGAGTCTATTTTCAGTGACTGCTCTCATACTCGCGATAGGTCATAGAGGTTGCGGTCGGCTCTTTTAATTCAGCTTTCATGTTCGGCCAAAATATGGTTTGCAGCGTGCTCTTCGTAAACATGATTCTGTGCCAGGGTGTGAAGCAAACAAATTTCGTTTCACGTCCTTTCGTAAACTGACAGAAACTACGATTTGTTACCCGCGGAATATCATTCCATTGCGTACCGACAACTCGTCCCTCAAGCTGAAGTAGGGGTTTATCTGCTCCGGTATTTGACTGCTATCGTCTGGCCAGCCAGATGACAGCTTTCAGGGTTACAAGATCTCGTCATTCTGAGTTGCTTTATGGATCTCTCGGAGTCTAGACGTGGATACAGGGAGAAAAGCGGCTGCGTTGATGTTCTCAAATTCAGCTGCAGTTGGATGTACAGTGTTCGACGGGCATGCTCTGGAGAGTCTATCGGCCAGGTAAAGCTTTCTGTCACGCTTATACTGCACCTCATTATCATATTTCCGAAGTTTCATCATCATAACTTGAAGGCGTTTAGGCGCAAACGCGAGAGACTTCTTCAGGATGGATTCTAGCGGCTTTTGGTCGCTTTTTCGCGTGCATTTCCTTCTTAATTCGCGCATATCGTTTTTCGCAGTCTCAGTGAGCGATCGGTTTGCCTCTTTGTAGAGGGGTAGCCCCTAGGTCTTTCTTACTGGTATCACTTTTCAAGCTCCGCCTTTGGGTCGTGATAGCTAAGTAGTGAGGCGGTAGTCACAAAAGAAGCTTGACTTCTCCAGATGCTTTTTTCGTGCTTTTCCGTCCAGTTAAACTCGGTTTCTTGTCGTGTGAGACGGCGTGTTGGTTCCGTGTGGTCTGCTGGACGGGCAGAAACTTTGGTAAGTAGTTGACATATCTGTTTAGCCTCCAAAAGATCTCGCTTGATGCTGAAAGACCAAATGGGAATCTTTTCCACCTGTACATTCCGAATGGGGTTGCGAAGGTGGTCAATATACTAGACTCACGTCAAGTACAGTGCCAGTAACCGGCGGTAAGGTCGACGGTCGAAAAATATCTTCGCTCGAGCCATCTCTGGCATTAGGTTGTCTAGAATCGGCAGCTGATGAGCTTCTGTTCTTACGGCTTGGTTCAACGGACGTGGATTTATGCATATTCTGAGGGAATCTGACTTCTTTGTTGCAATAACAACACCGCTTACCCATGCCGTTCGCTCATCCACTTTTGCTAATACTCGTATCCTCTCTAAGCGGTCTGGTTCACCTTTAAACGTCTCTCTCAGGGCTGTCGGAATCCGTCGCGAAGGCGTTACGGAGGGTTCAGCATTTTTATCAATTCTTAGGTGGACTGTGCCAGGTTGGGCTCCCAGATCCTTCCAGAAAACATCTGGATAGTTGTGGATTAAGCTCGTCGGCGGTTGAAATGTTTCGAATGTCCTCACATAGTTTTCTGCGGGTAGGCGGAACTGAGAAGAAATCATCTTCATGCACAGTTATCAGCTCCATTTGTTATGCAGTACGTGTACCTATCAACGATGTTAAATTATCAGAAACAACGACAAATGCGATGAATGCTTCTTTCCAGTTTTGCAGTTCGAGACTTTTTAGTGGGTAGTCCCGAGGGGTTTCATTTCTGTTCCGTTCCACATCTTCAGCGTTCTGTTTGATGGGGTGTTACGTGACTTCCTGTGGTGTGAGTTTCACTGATGATATTTATCGAAGCTCCACAGTCCACGACCCTGTACTTTTTCTTTTGTGCAATTAGATTCGTTATGATGTCCTAATTGTCCCAGATCTGTTTGAACTGTTTCCACTTTTCGGCAATGTTAGTAGTGGTATCGGAACGTTTTGGCGGCGTTATACTTTGTATAAGTAGAGCCGTTTGCATACTGCTGCTCGTTTTGTCACCGGCCGGGAAAGAAATTGGAGCACAATTCCCCTGAGGTAGGACAACTCCATTGGTTACCAGTCTCATATCGATTTATTTTAAAGCTTCTTCTTTTTATGTATAAAGCTTCAATATCTGGCGGATCTTTTGCACCATCAGAAATCGTCAAGTACCCTATGTTCAAACTCGCGTGACTTACTCATGCAGCCAAAGTCAAGAACTAAGACCTATGGAGACAGGGCGTTTGCCGTTTGCGCCCCAAGGATTTGGAACTCCCTTCCTTTAAATATACATCATTCCAGCACTGTCCCATTGCTTGAGACGAATCTGAAAACGTTTTCTGACTCTTTGTAAGGAGTAATTCTTTAGTTTGTTAGTTTCACTTTTTGAGTTTATTAGCTTTCATTCTGAGTTTATTAGTCTAAGTTTTTAGCATACTAGTTCTATTTTATTTTTAATTGTTGTGAAGCACCTCGAGCAATTAATGGATGTGTGCGCTATATAAATGCACTATTATTATTATTATTATTATTATCATCATCATTATTGTCATTATTATTATTATTATTATTATTATTATTATCATCATTATTACTATCACGATGTTCGGCTGAGGACTCTTTCGGGAACTTAAAATCAGTTACGTCGCCGCTGCAATCATGTTTCAATATTATATGTGTCGAGTGCGAGAGATCACCATAGTTGGCGTAGTACAGAGTTCTCTTCGATCAAATCTAAAATTATTGGTCATCGGACAGGAACATGATACATACAGTGAGCCAGTGCTATTGAAGTTCACTTGATGGACATTGTAACAGAAAGCAGGGTGAGGGACCCTAATCCCAATAAAACAGGGGCACCCAAAGTCAATTTTCGGAAAATATCTGTTCGGAAAACAATTTGAGATCTAGAATTATCGGAACATTTGTTGTAAAATGTCTTGCTTGTCTGCCTCTCCTAGGATTTTCGAACATCTAAAAAATAATATCATTGCCCATTTTTAACGGATTTTTAACCTTAAAAGGTCACCGAGAATTTTCGGGAGCCTTTTTTCTGGCTGAAAGTTTTGAAAAGGTAAGTTTTGATCCCTATAATTTTCGGATCACTAGACTTTCAGCTAGGAAATCCGAACAGATGAAAACTTTTAGGTGATAGAAATATGCCTATATCAACCTTTCAAATACTAAAATACGTTTAATGCTACGTCTAAGTGGTTTTGAACTATTTTCTCCTTGCCCCTCATAAAAGAAAGATCCAGTTATCGAAAATGTTGTTAATGTACTAAATTTTTTTGAACGAGGCTGACCTTGCAAGAACTCTATGCTTTTTTACATGGCGAGGATAAACGGGTTCTTGAAAGTGGTTCTATGAGTTACTTTGTTAATTTAGTCTTAACTTAGCTTATATCAGACCAGAATTCTCTCCTAGGCCTAATTCAAACGACGAACTTCGAACGAACTGAATTGAACCCACTGCTACAGAGCGAAAACAAGAGATTTTGCTCATAAGCATTAACTTCGACCAAGAAGCACAAAACTCGGAGCGCCGAAGCATCTTCTTGTACTCGCATAACGCCGTTTTCACCAACCAATCTATATTCTAAAAAACAGTCAGCAAAAACTGTTTTATAGACCTAATAATTGTATTTTGACATTTGGTTTTATTTTTTCTCAAATTCTCTCGCAGACATGGAAAAAGTGCTTTTAACTTTGTTTTAAAACATAAACCGGTCCGTGAAAAGGCCACACTAGGCCCAGCATAGCAGTTGCTAGCTCCAGGTTATGGTTCGACTCATGTGAGCTTGGACGTTTGCCCCGGCGTCCCTTAGATAGCCGTGATATGTTAAAAAACGGTGGGGCTGAAAAACATCTAACTCCGAGGACATATGTTTGCAAAGATGTATTGTAATAAGTTTTTATACCTTTTGGCTGAATTCTCTTCGAAGGTTGTAATAGCGTGAGCCCGGAGAATGTTTGAGAGAGCTCTCGTTTGTATAGTGGCTGCCTTCATTTAACTCGCAAGCTTTTCTTTCGTTATTTTCCTTGTAGTTGAACGACAAACACCGACAGTCATCTACACACCACATGTGACACTGAATTGGATTCATCGTTGCAGACTCGTGAAAGACATGGCCAACTAATTCTGAGTTCTCCATTGCATCTCCGTTGATATCTAGCCCATATGTTTGGCATTTTCCTAGACTACAATGCGATTCGGCTTCAGTGAGTTTCCAAAAAATTGGCAAAAGCGTCAAAATCATGGTTTATGTTAAGTTATTTTACATGGCAACTTGAGTTAATCATTTCGTTGTCCTTAAAGCGGCTAAGGTCAAAATAAATTATTCATATACTTTATTGTGCCGAAATTTGAAATGACGACCATTCCCTGGTGTGACAAGTCCATTCGAAACTTTTATGTAGCTAATAATAGCTAGAATCGGAAATGTATGCAAAGGCTTTTTTATTTCACCAATCTAGCCGAACAACTAATGCTGTTGTTTTACCTGTTTGCAAGAAGCGGGGGTTCTGTAGACAAATCAAAAACTCGCAACACTTCAAAGCTGAAGTTTATGATACACTAAAGGTAATGATTTGTTTTAATGATTTGAGATGAGTTCTATGAAAACCGGCTTGAGGTCAGTAAACAGAAAATATTGTCAGTAACTCAATTTTTCTATTATTCTACCAGATCAGGCCTTATTTCAGTTTCACTTGGTACAAAATTGGCTGATGTGACCACCAAAATTAGACCTTCTATTCAGTAACCCCCAACAGCTTTTCCAACATGGTGTGCCCACTCTGCTTTTCCTGCAATATTTAAATGCTTGAGGTCAAATAAATAAAATCAGACGAAAATAGTGTAATTTACAATTGTCATTAGTGCGTTGTTTACAGCGGAACAAGGGCTTCACCTGTACAGATTACGTGTTTAAAAACTTCTAGTCGGTTCTAAGTAAAGTCACATGATGCCCAAATACGGTTATTTGACAGGGGCACCCAACGAGAATATAGTTCAAAACCACTTAAACATAGCCGTTGTTAAACGTATTTTAGTATTTAAACAGTAGATAGAGGCATATTTTTATCCCCTAAGAATTTTTCATCTGTTCGGATTTCCTAGCTGAAAGTCTAGTGATCGAAAATTATAGGGATCAAAACTTACCTTTTGGAATATTTCAGCAAGAAAAAAGGCTCCCGAAAATTCTAGCTGACCTTTTAAAGGTAAAAATCCGTTAAAAATGGGCAATTACACCATCTTTTAGATGTTCGAAAATCCTAGGAGAGGCAGACAAGATCTCAAATCGTCTTCCAAACGGATATTTTCCGAAAATCGTCGCTGGGTGCCCCTGATTTGACTAAGTCAGTAACACAAGCAGACATTACTTTCTGATTTCAAAATTAGTGCTTGGAATCTAATTTCCTTACTACAGTTACCATCTTTTCATTGTTTTTGTTTTTTCGTTTTTTGAAATCTAAAACGTTTACTTTTAGTACAACTTTTTGTGCAAGAATTCAACAGAGATTGTGGTATACTTAGCCTCGCTTTAAAACAGAAGTTTGAGGCAGCTCAAAAATGGCCTACTTACATCCATCAGAGTATGAGCCAGACCAAGATTGAAGAAATCAAACACGAAGAAACAAAAATAAGTTTGTGCAGCTGGAAACAGGTGTCAATGAGAAGGAACCTTGTAGCCACAAGAGGACCAGGCGCCAGTCAGCAGCTACGTCTGCGAATATTCATTGCCTTAAAGGAACAGTATCCCGTTACTGCGCATGCACCAAACTTTGATTTTTGGACAGGATGTCCCGAAATCAAAAGATGCGAGGAGAGTAAGAGAACCTTGAAAAATCCGTTTGCATCGCGCTTGACCGGGTTCAATACGACACTAAAACTTCTCAGGATTACAGATCAATGATATATTGTTCCTGTTAAGTTTCGATTTGGGCAAAATCTGGATTTTTTGGCGTTACTTTTATTGCCGTTGACCGGAGGACCAAAAGATTGAAAGCACTTTGATGCCGATTGAAGGCTTATTTCTTCTGCTAGCTTCCATACAAGCTCAGATAATTGTGAAAGGAATACGCAGGAATGAAACGGCAACAGTAAAGACTGTAAGAAAGAAACCATTGAGACATTGATGTGACTGAGGAGATCTTGTGGAGGGGAGCATCGTGAAGCAGGATGTTTTGCAACGACGCGTTAGTAAACGTTTTTAAATGAATCTCCCTAACGGCCGACAAAATCAAACAAACAGGCGCTACATGTTTAGAAAAACTAGTGCCATGAAATCATAATATAATTTTTGACTAACCTTTCTGATGATTCGTAGCGTTGAGATTGCATTTTTATTTATGTCTTTCAAACGTTTGAGGCTAGAACGCGAGCAAATCGGGCAGATATTACTAGACTTGGAACAACTGACCTCTGACACGAGTTTCAAATTAGAAAATATGTTTTTAAAGCGAGCGGAACGAGATTTTCGGGTCGCGAGGCGGCCCAGCTAGTGATAAAATCGCGATAAGTCTTCGAACCGCGAGCCAAATTTTTATATAAGACGAAAGACTTCTTTGAAAGTCTAAAATATTACTTGAGAATATAAACAACAAATCTCTGTCGGCGGTGCGGTCCGGAAGGAAATCTTGTCGAGTCAATATGACAGTTCTATTGTCTTTTGAAGAAAAAACAGATGACGCTCGCGCGAGCGCATAATCGGGACACTGTCCCTTTAATTTGTCAGGAGTCGCGTATCTAAGCTGCTTACTATATACTAAGACAAGATAGAAGGCTGCGGATGGCTGTGGTTATATTATGTGCCGCACCTTACGTTTTGATTCAGTTTCCTTATAAGGGTCTCTGCCCAGCGGCCGTGAATGATCCTAATTATGCCCTGTCGTCAAGTGGGGCTGAAAATAAAAGAGAAGGCATCGTTTCACTGGCCATCCAGCCAAAATTAAGTAGTGTCGTCAGGTCCAGACGAACATCGGTGTAATGGATTAACAGTGTCACAACTACCAAAGTTGTCTTCGCTGTAAACTGCAATAGTCTTTACGTTGAGTTCACAGATATTTGTGTCACTGTCTGTGTATAAGAAAATTTCAGCTTTTCCATACCAGAGTGGTGCGGTACAGTTAAAACATTCGTGTCCCCGGATGTTCATAAACTCGAACTGGTGGCATGTACCTGATTGGCTCTGTGGGATAAGTATGTTGAAATTTGCCAGGGATGTTCGCATGTAGTCCATCGGTGTCATAACGACAAGTGGCCCACCAATGAGTGGACTGAGATCCCAGCCACGTAAGGTATGCTGGGCGTATTAGATAAGCCTGCCAATTTGGTTGGTCACCACTAACTGCACTCGCATCATTGTAGTCATAGAAAGCAACAGTGCCCTAAGGATTACACAAGTATAAGTAGATAGGTACAACAAATGGTGTTTGGTTGGCCCTTGGCACTTGTCGCATTCAGAGGGCAAAGGTGACTGATAGGAAAACGCGCAGCCTAAACCTCTTATTTTGTCTCGAGAAAGTGTATGGTTAAGATAAGATGGCTGAAACCAACTTCCGCCACAAGAAAAAATTTTCTTGTGACGCTAAAGCAAGGAATCCCGAGTTGGCAACGGTTTAAAAAACCCCAGACGCAATATGCAATATTTCAGGCCTCGTTTGTTCAAAAGATAAATTACTATCCAGTGGATATGTATTAAGAAAGTGTCCACAAAATATACAAAAACTTTTGTGTAACGCAATCTTCGTGTAATAGTCCAAGTTTTCTTTATACAGTCAATGATTAGGTTCTAGGGAAAAAAGTTGTTTCGAGAGTGCACCCTGCCTCTTCTTCAGTTTTGAAAGGCGTAGACAAGAGCGCCCGGTGATGCATTCAATGTGTCTCTTGTCATATCGTGTTTTATTTTTCTTTGAGTTTTGTAGCTGGATAAAGCTATTTTCGTGTTATTTGAACTGGGTTTGGTTTTTCCCTCCTGTTGTACCAGTTTAGGTTGAATGTAGCTTGAAACAGAGGTAAAACTCTCCTCCCGGTTTATCTGGGTCAAGCTGTCATTCCTCGATCTTTTCTGGTGGCCACAGCGGAGTAATTTCCATCCGCAACTGAAGCGGGGGCATTTTGAACAGGAACGTCTATTCGAAGATCGTTAAAATGTCTTGAGGATGAACATTCGGCGGGCGTGCTTTGAACAGGCGGTGGAGATTCGGCCATGACGCGTGCACGACGGAGCTAAGGAAAGTTGACCGCCCTGTGAGATGCTATTAGACAAATGCACACAATAGAAAAGAGTAGTGGTAATATATACAACGCTAGGAATTGTGGGATATCTATTGTTATGAAAATATTCTTGCTTTATTTCCGGTACTGATAATACAGTATTGTAGGAGCTGCTCGTAAAGTGTTTCCTCATTGGTCACAGAAGACAATGACACATCATTGTTTATCATTATTTCCTATTGTTTCACGGTTAGGGTATCGAACCAATTGGCTTTTAGGATTAGGAGAGCGGCACTTCTGAGAGCTGCTACATCCAACACATAGTTGGAGGTAACCGCCACTGTCTTGCGTTCAGCTCAGTCAAACGTTCTATTGCAACGCTAGATGTTTGGTTGACGTTGTGTTTCTTGCAGCTGGCGCGAGAGAAACGTCTCCTCATTAACTATACCTGCAGATCGGGAAGAACGAAGGGTTACCTGGGGCGGAAATTCGACATTTATCAGGTGCCCAACGAAATGCAATTTGACTCTAGCCGGAGGAATGCCAAATTTGTGATCTGGTTGGGAGCAGCATGAAGCACAAAGCGTAAACGCTAGCTTAAAGTCATGCAATTAAAATCAAGCATAGCTACCAGCAGAATAGGAGATTGGCTATCAAAGCCGGCAAAAATAAAAATAACGTCATTCGTTGAGCATTGCGGTAATCGGTACCAGAACAAGCCAGAAACGAGGCTTGTGTTCTGTATAAAGCCGTCCACTTGATCTTTGATCTCGTCTCAGTGTTTAGCGCGTTTTCAAGTAAGTGACAAGCAGCTATGCAGATTTTTTGCGACAAAAGAAAAGGTTTACAGAATAGAGTTCAACTCCCACAGGACTGGTTAGGGACACAAACATGGCGGAATTGACGTCATGTGAATCCCTGGAGGGGAAAGCGGGAGACGTTATGGGGGTAGGCTTAACTGTAAATGCTTTACTTGATTGGATTAATAGAATCATCGTCAATAAAGTGCAAAGGTTATGAAGCCCGTCAAACATTTTTGGAATGGACTGTACTTAACGTTTAATAGCATCACTAGAGAGCTCTAGATTCATTCTAAAACGAGAACGACTACGAGTACGCGATTTTCTTAATAGTAAGTAGTGCTGGCGCGTGAGGCAGCGTCCTTTTGGTGGAAAAACGTGATAGCCGTCGTCACTCTACTACGAGTTTTAGCGAGAGTGTCGTAGTAGCGAAAACAAGTGATAAAATCTTAGAAGTTTTAGCATTTTTCAATCGGGAGAGGTCTCAACCTCCTTCAATAATGATAGCAGTGCTCACTTTTCTGGCGCAAAAAAGTGCAATAACGCTTTCCGGGATTTTTTTTGTTTGACAAAACGCAAAACACTTTAATTCAAATCTCGTACTCGTAGTCGTTTTCGTCCTCGAATAAGGTCTCTACTATCATTTAGAACTCAGTGACCAATTCACACGCAACTTTTCAATGTTTTCGCCCTGTTCACACGGAACTTTGAACGGCTAGGCGTCTAAATTTCAAACGATTAAGGTGGTTCCGTGTGAACGCAACACCTAAACTCACAAATACTCAACCGGTCGAAATTCGTCCGGTGCCGTGTGAAAATAACCTGAGTCAAGTCATTTTGATATGTATGTCTCCAAGAAACCCACATATCATATAGCGATTTTCGTATGACCTTGAAAAATGGTTTAGGTAAGTGTTCGTTATTTGTTTTATCAGCCAATGGAACAAAACATGGCCTCTTCGTTTTCCCGCCAAAGAAAACCCTAATATGGAGAAGACATTGTTCGATTGACCAATCTGTTGCAGTATGACGTCAAAGCGAAGTATCGATTGATTCTAGAAGTTCTCAGGCATGAAGTTTTTTCACCCGAGGGCGATCGCTTAATCAACCAAAAGCCACGCGCGTTTGTATCCGCTCGTTGTTTCTGTTTCGTTCGCGCGTTTTCACTTTCAAGGTCATACGAAAATCGCTCTAACACCTGAATTCCAAACTGGAAAAGACAGCTAACTCCAGAAACGCCGGCAAAAATCAAAATTCGATGTTTAATCATATCTCTACCCATCTTATATCTTAACGCTATGTTTTTACTTTGATTATAAATATTTTAGAAGGAAAACCAGCGGTATTCAGTCTACTAGTTGACAACACGCCTGACGGCTATCATAATACTCATCGCAAAGAAATTTCCCCCGGTATCGCTGATTTTTACCCTAAAATCTATTACAAAAACCATTTTGCCTATTTATTCTTTAAGAATATGGCTAAAGAAAACGATAACTTATAGTCTGATAAAAAAAAAAAACGCGCATAAAACATTATTTGAAGTTGACTATTTCTTAAAACCGTAGAAACAGAGGAGTGTGTTATTCACGGTACGAAAAACCGCGCCAAAATATTCGTATCATAAACGCAGCTTTATATTCAGGGAAGAAACGACAGTTCATTTTCAGTACGAAAAAAGATATAGTTTCAATAACGTATTATTTGTATTCTCTACGATAAAGGTGATCTTAGCTGCTTCAATTTCACTTCCAGTGTTGCACGTCTTTCCATTACCTGCAAAAAAGACCAAAAAAATGAGAAATAAAATCGTCTAAGGGCCCATTCGCAGTGATAATTTTTTATCAGGAAGTTTAAGATACCAAGATGCAAAAGTGAATTCGCCTTCTTTCAATCTCTACCGCGATTATTCCAACTGACTTACTTTGTCAAATGCAAGCGAACTCTTTTGGAGTTGAAGAACCATATCCAAGTTCAGAAAGAGAAGAAAAAAAAAAATCGTCATCTCTTGCTTACGTCCTCACTTCCGTAGCTCCATCCACACGTATCCGGATATTTTTGACTCTGCAACTTTTTCTCTCTGGATTCGGCTTCCGTCCACACGTTGCCGGTGAATCCGCGATACGAATCCGAAACTTCTTGAATCCGCTTTCCGGAGTGGAAATGTTTGAATACGCTACGAATCAGCAAGATAGACCCCTGGCCCCAGTTGTTCAAAAGTTGGATGCTATCCACCGGATAATAGATCACTGTCCACGGGATAACTCTAATGGTTTCCCTAATACTTATCCGTTGGAGAGTGATTTATCCGGTGGATGGCGCGATCCAGCTTTTAAACACCTGGAGCCAGTTCTTTACTGTGAATATTCAAGATAGTGCCGAGGCCTATTTCCCTTTCGTAAACGATCGCTGCCATTTTTAACGGTCGATGCCACCATTGGTAACCAAGCCTTTAGCCAAAATGGATGTAATATATTCTCTGGATTAAGTTACAATAAAGCAAATAATACGTTTCTGAACAGTCTCAGAAAGAACGAAGTTGAACGGCCCAAGCTGAATTTACGTTAAAAATTATGGAAAGAGCTAGGGACACCTGATATTGATGTAACAGTTAAGAAAGAAAGTTTGCTAGTGTATGTACTTAAATGTATCGGATATTTTGGCGGGTCGGTGTGGTAATGTAGTGGTAAGGGAGAGAGATTAGGATACGAAAGGTCTGGGTTCGAGGTCCAGGTTCTACCCTGGGTTGCGATTTTCTTTCTTTTTAATAGAAACGCTTTCAATAACAGGGTAAAAATTTTCTAAGTGTCTTAAAGATAGCAGCGACCTCTTACGAAAGGGACAACTGCGGTGCCGAGCGCAATGTTACTTGGACTTCAGTTTCAAGTCTTATAACCTGTGTACAGTTAAACCTAACTAAGATTACTGTACACTTCAATTATGAAGTCAAAAGGTGGCTCTACATTCTAAGGCTTCTTTCCATGTCGGACGGACAATTGGACGACGTAAGCAAGTTGAACGAGCGAGCTAGTGCTTAATGGGACAATGTTGTCGGCGAAACAGTTATTGAAGAGGAATGGCGACAACATTTTCGCATGAGCCGAGGATCGCTTTAAAAATTACCTCACGAAATGAGGGTGAATTTGGATAAGTGTAGACGGGCAAATTCGATTTGAATACGCTACGTGCGGACGTGGAAATTTTGGAATCCGCAAAGAAAAATATGCGGATTCAAAACGGCTATCCGGATACGCGTGGATGGGACCTAAGACTATTTCGTTTTTGATGTTCTCGTGCCGAAGCCGTCGCCGTTTTGGCAGCAAAAACTCCCTGTTTGGTAGTGGAACCCGGTTTGTATACATTGTCCATGCAGGTGTCCGTTGAAACCTCAGGGTTGACGGCAAGGACACGCTTATTATCTGTACAAGAATACAGAGTGACGTCTAAAGTCATAACTGTCAACTAAGCTCAAAATGATGAAACCTCTCCCCATTCAACTGAATAGTTTTGTACTGAAATCAAGAGTGACCTTACAAAACTCCGATGGCGCCCGGTGCGGTAACGACAACTGAAACAAACACGGCGACGCGATCCCGGCTAAACCTTAGGAAAGCTAGTGGAGGAGAAAATTTTCCAAGTAACGTTTTCGTTGCCTTTGTCGTCGAAGTTGCGTAAACTCCCTTATTCACGTTTGCTGAGGGAATGTTGTGACAAGGTTCTTACAGGTGAAGTAAAGCGTACCGATTTTAATTCCTCCTGAAGTTCACTGTTAACTTTTGAAAGTGCAGCGTTTTTCTCTCTTACATCACCGATCTTCGCATTCAATTTGTCCTCCTTGGTTAAGGGTCTAGAAAGGAAAAAAAGCAAACGCATTAAATTCAACACATTTCCGCTACGATGGTTGGGAAAATTTCAGCAGTCAGAATCATAATTTATTATAAAAACCAGCCTATACCCGTGAGGCCTGGTATCCACATACAAATTGGCCGAATTTATATTCCGAGGGACGAATTATCCGTCTGAGACGGATAAATCATCTCGGTTAGCGCTGACAGACGAATCAAGTTTGCCTGAACACCCGATTTATATCTAGACGATTTATCCGTCTCAGAAGGATTATTCTTCTGGCCCCAGTTGTTCAAAAGACAGATAGCGCTATCCATCGGATAAATCTCTATCCACTGGATAGCGTAATTAGTTTTCCTAATACTTATCCACTGGATAGTGATTTATCCGGTGGATAGCGCTATCCAGGTTTTGAACAACCAAGGCCTGTACTATAAATTCCGCCATTGTCCAGACTGATCTCCATTCATCACCTCAGTTGACAGAATTTGATAAAAGACCAAAGCATTAAATAAATATCAAACACTTAGGAGGGCTTTAGGAGGGCTAGTAAACGGGGAGGGGGTGCTTATAACCGGACTAAAAGAGTGTTTCAAAACAAGCTACATAGCAGTGCTGATCTCTTTTTTAAGCTTCAAAACGTCGTAAAAAAGTCGAATTCGGTGACACCATACGATTCAGCCACAGTTCTAAAAGGTATTGAAACTAGGTTTTTGGGAAACTGCCGACCTACCCCTCCCCTAAATCAACATTTTGCCCCAAAAGAGAAGTAAGTGTTAATGCTGGCTTAGGGGATGGGTAGGTGGGCAGTTTCCAAGAAACCTAAATTGTTCCGTAAATTGTACCATGTGAAAGTACTGCTAACAGCTGAGTTAAGCGGTTTCATTTGAATGGTAATACCATAGGAGTTCATTCACAAACTCAAAGTTTAAAAAAGGTACCATTATAAAAGTACTGCTGAAGAGGTTTCATTGATTGGTACGACCATAAGATTTAATTTACAGTCGCCAAAGTTAGAACTTCATAGTAAATAAAGACAGTAAAAGCTCTATTAAAAGCGGACACTTTCGGGACCTTCCCAAGTGTCCGCTTAGTAGAGGTTTGTAAAAATTGCGCAATGTTAGCTAACGATTAACATTCAACGGTTACTCTGGACTGTGATAAAGTTCCATGTTGTTGAGGAAGCTAAGGAAGCTGTGCTGTACTTTGTACAAGACTTTTAGGTGAACTTTTGACAGCTAAATGTATTGATTTATCTTTATTAATCGACTACAGTACGTATTTCAAGGACGTAATCCAATACTACTATTGCCAATTCAGTCCGGTGGCCGCTTAACAGAGGTTTTTAACAATAGAAATTATTCAAAACTGAAGCATTGGATAATGCAATTCTAGCATTTTGATTGGCTTAGCCGTTATGGTATATGAGCTAATATACCATGTTCTCCATATATGGTCGGTGTACGCGTCAGTTTAAAATTGGAAGCTAGCTGAGATTTTTTTTCGCGAAGGATAGAACGGCGCCCGAAGCAAATCGTTTTAATTCATTTCTTAGAATACTAGAAATGCAATTTCAATGAAAGAAAAAAGACAAAAACAAACAAAAAAGCCACAAGAGCTTGTTTGAAAGTTTGTCGAAAAACACATGAAAACACATGGAACTAAAGTACCTTAACCAGCTACGAAAGAAGACAAGTGTTGTTTCTTCATGATCGCGAAGCCCTGGCGAAGCCATTCGCCGATCGAGTCACTCGCCGATAGATAACTGCAGCTTGTTTATCCGACATCAAGAATATAAATCACAAGAAACCAGCTACAAATACAGGCTATGCAGCCATTCACTAGAACAATCGAGGCGGCAGTGTAGCTTCTTTTCTCGTTCAGCAAAACCAGCTTGTGGCTTCAAACAACTTCATAACAAGCGACCGAGGTAATACCGGTAGTTTTTCTCCGTTGTTCTTACTTTTATAACTGCACCGAAAATCCAAATTCATAGTAATTTCGACGGCTGTCAATTAAAAATTCCTTTCCTTCACATTATCTGCCAGGTTTTTTAAGCTGTTCTGCTGTGTAAAATCCTAGAATCACGATGAGTTTTTAAAAAACTAATGTTCATCGCACAATGTTTTGATTTTTCATTCATGCAGTCTAGGCGAGTCCGTTCGCGCGTTGACAGTTTTGATAGACGTGTGACATGTCAATAGCGGAAGTCCCTTGTCTTTTCCGGTTTGTTCTAGTCGGGGCGATTCAACGAGATTTTGTGGGCGTTTTTAATAAAACAATTATTCCACTCGGGCTTGTTGGATATGAAATGATTATAGCCAACTCGGCGCTATGCGCCTCGTTGGCTATCTATCATCTCATATCCAACGCGCCCTCGTGGAATAATTGTTAATTAGCCAATACAATTTATTTTAGTGTCCGCGTCCGCTGAATAGAGGTGTCCGCTGAATAGGGGTTCGTTATAAAGGAAAATATGAGACGTTAATTTCGGGACCCGGCTTAGTGTCCGCTCAATAGAGGTTTCACTGTAGTACCATGTGAAAGTACTGCTGAAGAGATTTCATATGAACGGTCACAGTGTTAAACTTACAGGGTTAAACTTACAGACTCAAAAGTTAGAACTACATCAGCTGAAGGGGGATTAATTGAATCGTCACAATATACGATTATATCCACAAACTTGAAAGTTAGAACTAAATTAATATAAAAAGTGTTCACAACAAACTTGTGTCTTAAAGTGCAGAAAAACATGCGCCATGATAAACTCGGTAAGTAGAGTCTCAAAGGAGCTTAGCATACCTCACTACAACTTTTGGAGGCTCTGTTTTTCGTTTTCTTTCTTTTTCGCCATCTTTCTCTTGTCTTCTACCTTGCTTTAGGGTTGGAGGACTCAAAGGTTTCTTTGGAAGAAGACAAAATTAAGAATTTCACTAAAGATACAGATGAACTGAACAGGCAATAAACTTTCAGGCCATTATCAGTGTAGAGAGAGGGACTCACTGCATGCGCCCACTACTACGCGTACTCTGTTTACAGTAAGCTATGCGGCTGTTGATGGGGGATCAAGAAGTTATCCCTCTATTTTAAAAGATCTCTCTCTACAGATTAGCCACCCAATAACAAGGGCAGCACACTAGGGGTGACACTAACAGAGACTTCTTACGCCCCATTTGTGGCTCTTTTCACACTCAACCGGGAATTAGATTAACGCGCCGTCCACACGAATACGGACACTTTTGAAACCACATATTTTTCACCCGAAATCGTGTGGACAAGGACTCAAACTACTCTGAAGAGCAGTTTCAAAAATGATGCGGTTTAGGTGGGTGAGGTAACAGGTTTCGTGTGGACGCAAGGTCTATTTGTGTAAGGCCATCCCCATGAAATGTTTCGTTTCCCATCGCCCTCCCTCTCGATAAGGTGGGTCGGTCGGTCGGGCAAAAAAAAAAAAAAAAAAAAAAAGGATGAACACAATAATGCATATTAAATCTCGCGTTTAGTCTGCAAGATATAATCAGATGGTAAAAGATGTATATTAACAGGACTATCAAATGTCTAAAAAGGCTAAAAAACGAAGTATCGATGATAATTTAAGACAATTGGTGTTAATAAGACAAGATCGTGTGCTTGTAAATTAAAGTACTTGCTTCTTTACAAGTGATTCTGGAAATTTTTCTTTTTTACTTTTCCAAAAAATTAATATGGGTCAGTCGGGCGATGGGAAACGAAGCATTAAATTGGGATGGCCTAAACTGAAAAAAAATATCTGGTTTCAATAATTAATGGCATTCATGTGCACTGTGCCGAAGGAGTCGTTTATATGGAGAAAAAGGGTCCCTACCACTAAAAAAATAGTCTCTGCGGTCCCTGAGATTGACGGTTTTTGCAATGAGACTGGGTTACAAGAAAATAGGGGGATAAGGAGGAATGCTCACCCGAGAAAATTTGAATTTTCTGATGGTCATAAGCGTTAGTTTTTGCATTGGATCATTACAGATTCCGTCGCTGCAAAACTTTAAGGGATTTCTTTGGTGACTCCCCCTCATTCATCTACCTCCTTTAGCGCCATCCAATTTGGCATAGTCTCCCTTAAAATTCCACCAGCCCCCTAGCCCGACCTGACTAAAAATGAACGGGCCCTTATTACCATCAAAACTTTCAAACTCCATTTTCCTCTGTTTATAAACATACATAGCTGAAAACGTGGCGTTAAGATACCACTAAGTACATGAAATCCAACCTACCAACTTAGGAACTGGTCTGGGTAAAGCCTCTTGGTTATGGGATGGTTTGTTTGGTGTTGTGGTTACTAAAAATAAAAGAATTTACCGTTAATCAAGTTTTTTATTCGTCAGAAAGAAAAGCAAATACCCTAAACACTGGAACGAACGTCTTTGCTCAAATAAATAAACAAATAAATAAGTAAGTAAAAAATAACGATTTAGAGGTAGCACATCTACAAAACGGTTCTTCGTGTACAATTCCTGTTCGGACTGGAATTTAGAAGTGTTGTGTTGCTTTGGTTTTTGAGAAGACGAGAAAACAGGAGTACCCGGAGAAAAACCTCTCGGAAAAAGGGAGAGAACCATATATGGCGTGGAGGTCTACCACGTTTATGGAAGGAATTTCAGAGTCAACTTG
Organism: Porites cylindrica; assembly: GCA_964035525.1. Lineage (NCBI taxonomy): Eukaryota > Metazoa > Cnidaria > Anthozoa > Scleractinia > Poritidae > Porites > Porites cylindrica. Next base: position 11,983,658 of record OZ037775.1, on the reverse strand, counting down.
ATGTTCTACAGTTTCTGACACACTAAGTTAAACGTACAACCATACGTACTTCTGTAAATGTACTTAGCACATGTGAAAGCAACAAAAAGCCTCACCTTCAGTGGCAGCGTTCTGAGGAATCGTAGACCACGCAACATCCTGAAAGGGAAAACAAAGTTGAAATTGTTCCTTTATTTGTAGAGCTTTTTAGCATTTGGGAAACTTAGAAATGTTGGGTGAAAGAAGATAATTCAGACATTACGTTGATATTGTTCCAGTTGGTTTAATATGGAATTTTCAACTGCACAGCCCAGGAGGTCCAGGGGGTGAAATTTTGAAGCTACATTAGTTAAATCCTGACCGTTTTGTCGTTGTTGTTTTACGGAGTACGTCAGAGAAAAGATTAAGAAATAAAACCCTTGGGAACAGGCTATACTTTTCTCTATCAATCCTATCGTTTTCGCGTCGTTCTCGTGGCTGTGCTTAGTCTCCTTTGCATCGGTTCTTGGCCAAATATGGAGAGATTATTTCTTTTCGAGTGGGTAAACGATAAAACACTTTTTCGCCTGGGCCTTTTCTCGCGTATGGAATGCAAGAACTGGCACGGTTTAGCACAAAAAGGGAAACATTTGCGTACAGAACAGTGGAAAACATTTCCCAACAGCAATAAAATTTTCCAGATTTGCCAAGTCAATAAACTTCGAGTGGTTGGTCTACTTTGCTCAGGGGGTGGTAGAGCGAACCACAAAAGCGAGCGCGAGTGAAAATTATCCGCCCGCGAAATGAAGGGAGGCGTCGCGAATCTCTCCTCCGTCACACGATGCCTCTCCTTGCAGTGGCGACCTTTACGAGCGCTTACGCATTTGACTGACTCTCATATCCCCAAGGAAATTAAGAGACCACTCGTAGTCTACCAGGTCATTACCAACGTATCATCTTAATAAGAAGAAAATAATCTTACGTGCGAGTCATCCAGGGAAAACGACCTTTTATGTAGCTTGGGTTGAGGCGACGATACTTTTCCCTCTTCTCCATTTACTGTTTCTTGTGCTTCTACAAAACTTTCGAATCTGCTGAAGTCCGCAAAATCTTCCTGCCGCTGTACTTTTTCGCTTTCATCGGCTGCCTCGCTGCTGCTAGAATTCTCCTGTCCATTTCTCGGCGTGGAGGGTTCGCTTTTCACAGGGTGAACACTGTCACCAGTCTGTCAGATGATTTGGTACATTGAATAATGTCAGAATAACTAGAACCCCACAGGGTGTACATGCTATTGTTTTATTTACCAGAGATAAGACTACGGTAACATGACTAAGGCTGTGTCTATACTATATTTTACGATAACTGATCGAATCCTCGCGCGCTGATTGGTCGAGAGCTATGGTCTATGAAAGTATAGACCATGGAAATGACGTAACATGTCACGCAGAGCCGGTTGTTTTGTTTCTGGTTTTTCGTAAGAAAATAAATGTTATTGTAAAAAACAAATAGTCCACAATTTTCCATGGTCTACCCTCTTATTCACATTTTTTTTTGTTACCGTAATCGTATTTGTCCAAAGCTTGATACAGGTAAGCACTCTACTTCTTATTGAAACCTAATCTATTTTAAAACGGGAGATGAGTGTGGCACGCTGTCGGGTCAAGGGGTATCGGACAAGATAAAATAGCAGTAGTAACCAAAAACGAGAATGAATAAAGAGAGAGTTCAGAGTTTTGGACAAAATTCAACCTAACTTGTGCGCTGATGCTTGTTACCAATTCAGCAGCTTGTGAACATTATTACAGAGACAAATACAAACCTGACTTGAATGGCTTGATGACTGGGATGATGGTGGTGTTCCTTCAACAACAAACATAAACAAGAGATATCAGAGACTCGTCCCTAAAACAGGGATGCAGGCATAAAGCAAAGCAGGCGACTGGTTATGGGTAACTACTACGACTAAAACTCCCGTGGAAAAGAAGTTATTTTTTCACTTTGCGCTTGGAAAGTAAATGCGAGCCTGCGTGTAGTCTTTGGGTTGAATCATTGACTGTACATAACAAAATGAATATACAGTCCACTCTCTCTTACCAGACACCTCTATAAGACGAACAACTCTCTAGGAACGACAACAGCCACTTTCGAAACCGTCAACGGACACTTGAGAAGTGCTTTATGCAATGAAAAGTACCACAAAACAGACTACATGAAAGTAAACTGCAAAATTTAATTTTTCTAGTCTTGCTCCAGCTCGCAGTGTGCTGATATCCTTTAAGATCAAGAAGCCGTGCACGTTTTCTTGTAATAAAGGACTGACTGCACAATAGAAATGATTCCACTTTTTAGTGTTTTGCACAAGTAAAGCAGATGTGTATTCATTTCGAATAGGTTCAGTTTTAGTTTCTTAAAATCACTGGTGTCACGTTACCTCGACTCTCCTCTCTAAAACGGACAGTCAGGGCCGGCCACGGACGTGTCCGTCTTAGAGAAAGTTGACCGTACTGTGTTTTGTTTACCTCTATTCTCCTTGGCCTTTGCTGCAAACAGTTTGTTTAGATCCAAAGAAGACGACCTGGAATGACCTTTCTTTCTAGGGGGTGGGGGAGGAGGTTCTCTCCTCCCTTCAGATGAAACACTGCCCTGACTTTCATTATCTCCAGGAGAGGTCGGTGACGCGCAATCATCCTGATTACTAGTTTGCACATCCCCGGTTGATCTTGGTCTCTCCCCGCTTCTCCTGTTCGCTCGAAAAACAACTTCTTTACTAGCATCCTCCTTAGTAGGTTCTTCCTCTTCTGCCACCCGTGGGGGAGTGGGAGGGGGTGACGGGGTCTTCCTTTCCCCGGGGGAGAGAGGTGAAGTGGGTGTCTCGTCCTCAGGTGAGGATGGAGGTGAGGATTGGTATATAAATTTACTGGTGGGTGTCCACCCATCACGGGTTTGTTTTCCTGATGGCGGCGGTAACAGCTGACCAGGAAGGGCGTCAAGCAAGCTGGGTTTGACAGCTGCTCTTGGTCTGGCTATCTCTATTTCTGCAGTTACTGCTTGACTCGGACTTGTTGGCCCCGTTTGAGGTACTTCAGTTTGCTGAGTATGAGGGGACGGCATCACAATATGCAAAGGTCTTATGGGACTGTTAGGGCTGCTATCACCTCTAACAGCTTGTCCATCTGCAGCATCGTCCAATGAAGATGATTCAGAATGGGATCTTGGTCTAGCAGCCCCATGGTCTTCGTCTCCTTGGATATCACTCAAATGCGGTACTGGTTGAACCAATGAGCGCTACAAAAACATACCGACACGATTAGACTACAAAACAGTCCGCATTTTTGCGTATTCAAGTACGCGCGAGCAGTCAAACAAAAGGTCTGGAACGAGGCTGAAAACAGAGAGCGAGACTGGTGTGAGACTCGCGCGCTTCGCGCGCGTAAGACTCTTACGCTACGCTTTACCGATTTCTTTACTGATTTTGAGAAAAGAACCGACTGTTTTGCAGTCTACGACACGATTGATAAACCGACCGCTCATGGATCTTCACACCAACGATAGGCAAAACACTTTGGGGGTCAAACTGATGTGAAATTAGAACTAAATTCCCTCAGTCACATTTCGCAGGTTACCGGCTAAAGCCGGCGCTCTTCCCATTGCTTGCTTGATGGAATCCTCTTCTAACTGATTACGACTTCTAAGGTTGGGTGGCAGTGGAAAAATGGTAAATCAATACACCTCTCAGTCCTGACCTTAACAAGCCTCCAAAACATCAGAGCCCGATACGGAATACACAGCCTCTCCAACATCCTCATTACCAAACTTTAGTGTCGTCTCAAAACTGAGTTTAGCCTGTTTTTACACATTCACCACCCACGAAGAAAACCAAGCCGGTATTTGAGATATTTTCACTGCAGAATAACATTATCTCACCTCGATCACAAACAGGTGAGGATATGAAGAAATATATTACATCTATAGTTAATATTGAGGTGAACAAACTTACTGCCTTTCTTTTAACAGCAGAGTCATGATTTATCTTTGCAGGCGATGGTGCAGCATTGCGACCAAGAGAATCACTAAAACGTTGCCAGTGCTGTGCAGACAGACAGATAGAAGTGCAACACAGTGTACAAAGTGCTTAACAGTGCTTACACTGCAACTTGCATTAAACAATTGATTCATAGGTCAGCGTGCGTATATTGAGCTAAGAAGCACGATTAAACGTTGAAGAGCATGACAGATGTGTGAGAGTTAATTGAGGTGCTATAGAATTTGATTTGGCATAATTATGGTAAGTTTTTTAAGTTTACGGTCAAGTCGCCCGAAAGTCATTTCGCCAGAAAAAAGATTTGTGTCGCCCGAAATTTTATCATGCTCAACAACATCCAAACATCTTAATTGCGCCTGTTCCGTTTCACCAAATCTTTTAGAAAAAGATATATTACTCATTTATCTCGCTTGTTTCGTCTCATAGCATCGTTGTTTAAAGAACAAGACTTTATTACACAATTATCCTGCTTGTTTCTTTTCACTATCGCTAGAGCGAGATATATTTCATAAATTCTTTATTAAAATTTCGGGCGACTTAACCAAATACTTCGGGCGGCATAACTCTGGTTTTGGGTGACATGACTTCTGGCGAGATGACTTTCGGGCGACTTGATCGTTACCGTTTACACACTCTGATCAAAAAGCTAGCCCATGGAAACTTGGATGAGCACCCTTTTTTATGACGAATGATAAAGCCAGAGATAATTAAAAGGAAAGGAAAGTAGAGGAAAAGAATTGAATTCTGATTCATAAAATAAATGGAGCAGACACTAATTCTTCTAAAGTGTTGCTGACCCAACAAAATTAGGCAAAAAAATCTACCCTTACTATGAACAAACAATCTTAGACTAGTCGAACTACATGTATACAAAAGAAAACTACAAGAAATTAAGAAATTAAATTCAGGCTAATGTAGAACAAATACAGTACACTACACAACAGCAAAGGCAAGAAACAAAAAGAACCTTACATCAGGAGAGGAAACATTCTGTAGCTCTTTTTGTTGTTCTTGTTCAGTTCCTTGGACCTTTTCAAGTGGATGGACTGGGGCTAAAGAAACAAGAACCAAACAGGCTAAAATGGTGCATGATTTCCAAATTTGATGACAAATATCCAGACTTTCTTCCCTATTCTTCAAACAATTAGCACAATAAAAATTTTCCACTTAGAAAATACATTGCCCATATCAGATCATGCACAATGCTCA